>CM035429.1:11487417-12067417 GCA_020310875.1 Ceratopteris richardii
ATCGATTTCCTTTTTCATAGGATATCAACCATAATCCTTTCGTCGCATTGAAACAAATAAAAAAGATTAATGATTAGTGTTTTAACTAAAATAAAATACCTAGTTTCAATAATATGTGTACTTACAAATATGGTTACAAAATCATGATGGCCCATTTGGCCTAAATGAGATGTATGACCTGACTCAAATCTCTTCTTTGCAGCAACGTGCATTAATTTAATGAAAAAAATACATAGATTAAATGTAAAACATTTATAAAATATATGAGAATTATAAGTCATAGTAATATACACAATTAATTTGTATACCTTCATAGTGGTCTATGAAAAGACTTCTACATCTCATGTGGTATGTTAGGTCTTCTCTTATTTTGTTCTACCATACAATATCTCCTATTATTTTAATCTCAAACAAAAAAGAGATCAGAATATTGAAAAACTTTAAATTTACAAACATGCATACAAAGACATACATACATACTTACACTTATACATATGTACTTACACATACACACACATACATGCATACACATATACATACACTTACACATACATACATACATTTACATATACATACATATACTTACACATACATACACACACATACATGCATACACATACACATATTCATACACTTACACTTATATACATACCCATACATACATACATACCCACATATACACATGCATATATACAAACATACATGCATATACATACATATATGCATACACTTACACATGCATATGTATAAATATGTACATGTGATCATGTGTGTATATAAATAATCATATTATTAATATCTAGTACCTTTATTTGCTACACAATCATATTCTGATCAATTAGAGGTCAATGGTATCAAGATAATGCATCAAGAAATGATACTATATTATCTTGATGCCATATCTCATCAACATCAATGGCATCCACGACAATGCATATCAGCTAACAGAAGGTTCTTGTTGTATCTCAATACAAATACAACTTCCTTAAAAAGGTTTATGGATCTGTGAAATATATCATCTCGTATATCGAGAGCTCAAAGCAAAGATCAAGTTGAATCTTGTACCAAGCTTTACACATCAACAAGATTTGATACGGAGATACCATACGTTGTACTTCCTAAGAGGACTGGATCACATGGAGGTCATACAAGGAACAACAAAGGGTGCAATAAGTGTGTTTTGGGAAGCATTGAGATTCAGAAGAGAAAGGTGGATCAATATTTCCAAAAATTGACTAGAGGTGAGGAAGAACATGATAGGCCTATTGATATGAAGAAGAAAGAGGCGGATGAGATTGTACAACTTGAAGAGGAAATATGGCCATTGCAGATGAAAGCTAAGGATTTATATGGAGTTAACACGTCGAATAGATTCGACAAGATTTGATGATATTCAATGTGTTAACTCCATGTAAATCCTAAGCTTGCATCTCCAATGACTCTATTTCCCCTTCAAGGTGTATAGTCTCATCTGCCTCTTTCTTCTTCATATCAATAGGCATATCATGTTCTTCTTCACCTCCACTCAGTTTTTGAAAGCATTGATCCACCTTTCTCTTGTGAATCTCAATGCTTTCCAAAATTCATTGATGAACTCTTTGTTGTTCCTCGTATGACCCACCATGTAATCTAGTCCTCTTAGGAAGCACAATGTATGGTATCTTAATATCATCATCAACACTCTCTAGGAAAACCTCTTGATGCTTAAAGCTTGGTACAAGGTTAAAGCTTGGTACAAGGTTCAACTTCATCTTTGATTTGAGCTCTCAATATACTAGATGATATATTTCACAGATCCATAAACCGTCTTTAAGAAGTTGTATTGTATTGATACAACAAGAACCTTCTATTAGCTGATATGCATTGTCGTGGATGCCATTGACCTTGATGAGATGTTGACATCAAGACAATAGCATCAAGAGAGACTTGTTGGGAGAAAAAAATCAAATTTTTGAGTTAATAGCATCAAGAGGGACTTATTATGACCAACTTTTGATAGAAATCGACTTACGCACCTGCTCCTTGGATACTTATGGCAAAAGAGATGCAAAGAAGTAAAAAAAGATTTTCCTTTCTATGATATAGTTAAATATTTTTTGAAGCACATAATAATGAATTTTTGGTTCTTTATATTTTTATAGGTTATTTTGAAGGTTTATTGATTTTGAGCTGAGCATGAAGGTAGAAAATTCCCATTAAAAAGGAATGTATGTATGTATGTATGTATGTATGTATGTATGTATGTATGTATGTATGTATGTATGTATGTATGTATGTATGTATGTATGTATGTATGTATGTATGTATGTGTGTGTATATGCATGGTATGCATGTGTGTATGTATGTATATATGTATGTATGTATGTGTGTGTATATGCATGTATGTATATGTGTGTGTATGTATATATATGTATGTATATGTATGTAGGTGTGTATGTGAGTATATATATATATATATATATGTGTGTGTGTGTGTGTGTGTGTGTGTATGTGTATATGTGTATGTGGGTGTGTATGTATGTGTATGCATGTATGTATGTATGTATGCATATGCATGTGCATTGTGTATGCATATGTATGTATGTGTGTGTATGTGTATGTGTATGTGTATGTGTATGTGTGTGTCTCTATGGTGTGTATGAATATGTGCGTGTCTTTATGTGTGTATGCATGTATGCATGTGTGTATGTATGTATGTATGTATGTATGTATGTATGTATGTATGTATGTATGTATGTATGTATGTATGTATGTATGTATGTATGTATGTATGTATGTATGTATGTATGTGTGTGTGTGTATATGCATGTATGTATATGTGTGTGTATGTATATATATGTATGTATATGTATGTAGGTGTGTATGTGAGTATATATATATATGTGTATATGTGTATATGTGTATGTGGGTGTGTATGTATGTGTATGCATGTATGTATGTATGTATGTATGTATGCATATGCATGTGCATATTGTATGCATATGTATGTATGTGTGTGTATGTGTATTTGTATGTGTATGTGTGTGTCTCTATGTGTGTGTATGAATATGTGCGTGTCTTTATGTGTGTGTATATATATGGGTGTATGTATATGTCTATGTATGTATACGTGTATGTATGTGTATACATATGTACGTATAGTGTATGTTTGTGTGTTGTGTATGCATGTGTGTATGTATGCATGTGTGTATGTATGCATGTGTGTGTATGTATGTGTGTGTATGTATGCATGTGTGTATGTATGTATACGAATATATGTCTATGTATGTATGTATGTTTGTATACATATGTGTGTATGCATGTGTTTGTATGTGTGTGTATGCATGTGTTTGAAAAGTGCATTTGTGTGTGTATATGTGCCTATATGTGTATGTATGTGTGTGTATGCATATGTGTGTATGTATGTGCATCTGAGTGTATGTGCATGTGTATGTATGTATGCATATGCATGAGTGTGCATGTATGCATATGAGTGTATGTATGCATGTGAGTGTATGTGTGTCTGTCTATGTGTGTGTCTATGTATGTATATGTACATGTATCTATATGTGTATGTGAATGTGTATATGTGTCTGTGTGTGTATGCATATGTGTGTGTATGTTGTTTTTATATATGTATACATATGCATGTGTGTATATGAATGCATGTGAGTATGTATGCACGTGTGTATGTATGCACATGTATGTGTATGTGTATGTATATGTCTGTGTATGTATGTGCATGTGTGTTGTGTGTATATGTGTGTATATGCATGTGTATGCATAAGTTTGTATGTGTGTGTATGCATCTATTTGTATGTGTGTGTATGCATCTATTTGTATGTGTGTGTATGCATCTATTTGTATGTGTGTGTGTGTATGCATGTGTTTGTATAGTTTGTTTGTGTGTGTATATGTGCATATGTGTGTCTGTATGTGTGTGTATGCATATGTGTGTATGTATGTGCATGTGTGTGTATACATGTGTCTATGTATGTATGCATATGCATGTGTATGCCTGTGAGTGTATGTATGCATGTGAGTGTATGTGTGTGTGTGTGTCTATCTGTATGTAGGTATATGTGCAAGTATCTATATGTGTATGTGTGTGTATGCATATGTGTGCATTTATGTATGTGTGTATATGTGTATGTATGTATGTGTGTGTATACATATTATGTATGTATGTATGTATGTGCATGTGTGATGCATGTCTATGTATGTATGCATGTGTGTGTATGTATGCATGTGAGTATATGTGTGTGTATATGTGCATATGTGTGTATGTGCATGTGTGTGTATGCATGTGAGTATATGTGTGTGTATACATATTATGTATGTATGTATGTATGTGCATGTGTGATGCATGTCTATGTATGTATGCATGTGTGTGTATGTATGCATGTGAGTATATGTGTGTGTATATGTGCATATGTGTGTATGTGCATGTGTGTGTATGCATGTGTGTGTATGCATGTGTGTGTATGCATGTGTGTCTGTATATATGCATGTGTGTGTATGTATGCATGTGAGCATATGTGTGTGTATGTATGTGTAAGTATCTATATGTGAATATATATATATATATATATATATATATATATATATATATATATATATATATATATATGTGTGTGTGTGTGTGTGTGTGTGTGTGTGTGTGTGTGTGTGTATGTGTGTGTGTGTAACTATCTATATGTGCATGTGCATGTGCATGTGTGTGTCTATGTTTGTGTATGTATGTGTAAGTATCTATTTGTGTATGTGTATGTGTGCATATGTATGTATGCATGTAAGTGTATGTATGCATGTAAGTGTATGTATGCATGTGAGTGTATATGTGTGTCTATATGTCTAAGTACATGTATGTGTATGTGTGTGTATGCATATGTGTGTGTATGTGCTTGTGTTTATGTATATATACATATGCAAGTGTGTATGTATGTATGTAAGTATGTATACATATGCATGTGTGTGAATGAATGCATGTGAGTATGTATGCATATGTGTGTATGTATGCACATGTGTATGTATGCACATGTGTATGTATGCACATGTGTATGTATGCATATGTGTGTATGTGCATGTGTGTCTATACATGTGTCTATGTATGTATGCATATGCATGTGTATGCATATGTGTGTATGTATGCATGTGAGTGTATGTGTGTGTGTCTATATGTGTGTATGTATATATGCCAGTATCTATATGTATATGTGTATATGTGTATATGTGTATATGTGCAAGTATCTATATGTATATGTGTGTATGCATATGTGTGCATTTGTAAATGTGTGTGTATGCATATCATATATGTGTGCATTTTTGTATGTGTGTATATGTGTGTGTGTGTATGTGTGTATATGTGTGTATATGTGTGTATGTATGTGCGTGTATATGTGTATATGTGTATATGTGTGTATGTGTATGTATGCATGTGTGTATGTATGTGCATGTGTGTATGCATGTGTCTATGTATGTATGCATATGCATGTGTCTATGTATGTATGCATACGCATGTGTATGCATGTGTGTGTATTTGTGTGTGTATGTATATGTGCAAGTATCTATATGTGTATGTGTATGTGTATGTGTATGTGTATGTGTATGTGTATGTGTATGTCTACGTGTATGTGTATGTGTATGTGTATGTGTATATGTCTATGTGTGTGTATGATTTTGTGTGTATATGTGTATATGTATGTGTGTGTATATGTGTATATGTCTATATGTGTATATGTGTATATGTGTATATGTGTATATGTGTATATGTGTATATGTGTATATGTGTGCATGTGTGTGTATGTATATGTGTGTATGTATGTGCATGTGTGTATATGCATGTGTGTATATATATATGTGTGTGTGTGTGTATTTATTCATTTATGTTTATTGATATTTCTTTTTTTCATGAACTTACATATTATTATCTGAAAAGTTTTTACCAAGTCATAATATTCTTCCTACCTCACATGATGAAATGAAGAAGACAATTAACAATCTTGGTATATATTATCAATGTATACATGCATGTCCTAGCAATTGTATTTTATATAGAGGTGAATATGCAGACTCTTTGACATGTCCAAAATGTCAATCTCCTCGATATAAGGACGAAGAAGGTAAAATCCCAAAAAAAGGTATTGAGACATTTTCCATTGGCTCCACGGATTAGACATATGTTTTGAAGCCCCGAATTATCAAAGCTTTTGACATGGTGACATGACCATAAAAGTACTAATGGAATAATCAGAATTCCTCATGATAGTGTTGCTTTTCAGCATATTGATTCTACATGGCCGGATTTTGCACAAAATCCATAGAATCTAAAGTTAGGAGTTGCATTAGATTGGGTAAATCCATTCTCCATAAAATCTAGTAAATGGTCAACATGGTCAGTGGTAGTCATAAACTACAATCTTCCACCATATCTTAGCATTAAAAAGGAACATTTAATGCTTTCACTTTTAGTCCAAGGAAAAAGACAAGTTAAAGATATGAATATATATCTTGCTCCTCTCATTGAAGATCTCCAAGAGTTATGGAGAGGTATTAATGTCATTGATGTATCCAAAAGCATCATGAAAGATATATTATGGTTCATGGTATTGTGACTTGGACAATTCACAATTTTTCAGGATATGGTGGTTGTTCCAGTATTGATGTAATTTTTTTTATTCAATATGCATACAAATAAATGTCAGTTAATCTAATTATATTTTTATCATTTACATGATGCAAGAATATCTACTAAGGGTTATAAAGCTTGTCCATATTGTGGTGATTTCTTGACATCAATCTATAGTAAGAATCTCAACAAAAATATTTATCTTCGACATCGATGATTCTTGCCTGATGATCATCCATTAAGATGTAAAAGAGAAACGATACATTTTAATGGAAAGCTTGAAAGAGGTCAGTGTCCAAAACCTATGACGCCCATGGATTGGTGTCGAAAATGGACAGATGGATCACTGATAGATCCAAAATCAGAAATCTTCAGTGATGATGAAGACAATGAGAATGTGAAGAGAGGTAAAGGAAAATTGGCACTCGTAGAGAATATATCAATATGGTATTCTTTGGAGTATTGGAAAGAGTTAAAAGTATTTCATCTTTTTGATCCTATGCATATATTCAAGGATACTGGTTATTCATTATGGCAGCATCTTCTTGGATTAAAAGACACCATAGCATCAAGGAATGATTTGAAGGACCAAAACTCAAAACCCAAGTTATGGCCAATTTCTGATAGACATTGATAGGAAACGACTTATGCACTTGCTCCTTGGGTACTTATGACAAAAGAGATACAGACTATCAACAATAGGATTCAATTGATTCCGACTCCTACAGGATATGGAGCATCTTTCCAGAACATGTGTACTATGGATGATAAGAACTTATCTGAGGTAAAGACCCATGATTGGCATAACTTTTTGAAACATATTTTATCTTTGATTATTGATGGATGTACAACAAAAGGAGTATGAGATGTGATCTATCATCTTTGATCACTTATAAGGTAATTATGATACTTTTATATTTAATGTATATGAATATTTGAGATCTTTTTTTTTTATTAATTTCTTTATAAAAATTTTTATGATATCTATAGGTGGATTACATCAAAAGAGATTGACAAAAACTCAATCCCACAAAAGAAATGTGAATGCAAAGATCTACTATGTTTGATGGAAAAGGAGCTTCCTACTGCTTTCTTTATAGCGAGTACGAATAGGAACTTCAAAATCTCTGAAGTAAAAGACGGAGAAACAAAAGATATAGACATAATCTTGATAATAATGAGATTACAAATATATCTTCTTTCATGGATTGTCTATATACTTATTTTCAAGGAGCCAACGCAAATAATGAAGAAATATCAGACGAGCAGAGAGAATTAATGATAGGTTGTGAATGAAAGGTAATTTTATTTTAATAATATTTTGTTTTTTTTCATATATTCATATTAGTTCTGTTTACTAATTTAGTTTCTTTTGCACGCTCGAATGTTCACTAATATGTGACCTTTTGGAAAACATATTAGAATCAAATCTATTGATTCTTTATGAAAAACAAAGGATTCTAGTATTGTTTCTTCTTTCAAGCAACTACCATGTGCTAGCTCAAAAGACACGAACCTTATAGATGGAAAACTGGGTTACGTGGGAACTGTTGTTGGTATCTACGAAATATCATTTCGTACATTCAAACAGGTAGAAAAAAGTTTATATTTTTTATGATAGATTTTAATAATGGTTTAGTGTTTTTATATATTTTGATAGGTCATTTTGAAGGTTGATGGTTTTGAGCCAAGTATAAAGGTAGTAATTCCACATTGAGAAAGGAATTATCTGGGTTTTGGGCAATTGATTCTTCCAAGGTAACGTGATCTACTAGAGAACCATATATTCTTCCTAGACATATTGAACAAGCATTTTTTTTATAAAAATCCTGATGCTCATCCTTGGTTGCAAGTCACTCATGTTCAACCTAGAGGTAGTCATTGTTTGAACAATTTATTGTTATAGACATTGAAGAAAGTCCTCTTGATCATTCACCATCAGATACTGATACATCAACATCTGAAAGAGAAATTAGAATCATTGTACATGATAATGATACTAGTCTTTTTTATGAAGAGGATAATACTCTACATGTTGATTCTACTGATGATGAAGAGGAATTACCAAAAATCGATATTAGTCCATCAATAGATGATGTCATTCATGAGAACACAGATTTAAGAATAGAGGAAATCAATGAAATCAATAAGGATAATGAAGATGAGACTATATTGATGTCTTACCAAAATGATGGCAATAATGAAAACATGAGTAGATTAGATAGTAAATCCTACTCTAGTTATCGATCAATAACTTGAAACACTTGACTGGATATCAGATAATAGATTCTTCTTATTCATCTAAAATATCGGTGAATCCTACTAGAGAGATGAAATCATGTTCTTTTAAGTTAGAACATGAAGCTCATGGGTATGCCTAAAATTTTACATATAGCTTTATTTTTTAGGAGCAAA
Source organism: Ceratopteris richardii (assembly GCA_020310875.1). Lineage (NCBI taxonomy): Eukaryota > Viridiplantae > Streptophyta > Polypodiopsida > Polypodiales > Pteridaceae > Ceratopteris > Ceratopteris richardii. The sequence goes on from CM035429.1 coordinate 11,496,440, forward strand.
TTTATAGAAAAACTTTTCTAAGTGTCCTGCTTTTCCACAAAAGTTACAAGTGAACTTCTTCGATGAATTATGCGATCCTTGTTTAGCTCGCTAAAATAATTGCAAAGCTTGAAATGAAAGACTGGATACCGTACTTAAAATTATTGGGGGGGGAGGGGCTTAAAGTAGCCCTGCACTGGTACAACACCAAGATAAGTCGACGCGAGAGGAGGGGGCTTAGATTAGCCCATTGTACACCAATGGAGCCTTAGAGTAGGCTTAGACACTTGGAGAGAGTTTGGTGCATGGGCTTAGACTAGCCTCTAACCCACACTTGCACACAAAAGATTCTTCTTCTTATATTCTTGATGTACAAAGATGGGTACTTAGTGCCATATGGTGCCAAGAAAAAATCCTTACAAGGTGCTTGAAGTGGCAAACCTAAGGGTGAAACCCATGGAAAACATTTGTAAGTAACTTGTTACACAATGCCTTAGTGTGTCCTTGAGGGAGTACAAAGTGACTCTTAGGAAGGGTTCCAAATTGAACATCAAGATAAGATCACTTACTTTTGAGAGATGTCAATAATTCCTTTGAGAGAGAGTTAAAGAAATTAGATAAAGGCAAGATGACCCTTATAGGGTCAGTTGGTGAGTGCACAAAGATATGCCAAAGTTAAGTGTGGGTACCCTTAAAAGGTCAAAGACTAACACTTGATGGGTTATAATGTTTGAAGCAAGTAAATCCAAAGTGTAGCAAGGGCTAAGGGTCGTATCCTCTCAAATGAAATGCACAATTTATCTCTTAAGATTGGTGTGCCCCAATATGCGCCTACTTAAAAGGTGAGGACTTCAATTTGATTGGTGCAAATGAAGGTACGAATGAACACAAAGGATGGGAAAAATGACAAATCTAATCATTGGTTGATGGTGCGTGTTTTGGAGAGATAAGGATTCAATGCATCTGTATGTGGCAATGCATTTTGCAATCAGCACCCGAGTCTGACCAAAGAAGGTTATGTTGACAGAAGCGCCCATTTTAGTTCTGCTGAGACATTGCAGAGTTGCAGTTGAGCCACAGAGCGAGAGAGCATTTCTTTCTTGCGCTCTAGATGAAGGATTTGTTGCTATTGGCTGTGAGGCGATTGTAGTAGTCTGAGATTGCAAGTTTGGGGCCACCACACCATATTCTATTCACCGCTCGATAAGATTATACAACTGGGTCCCGTATCCACAGCATATCACGACATCTGTGAATCAGATAGGAGCATGTGATGATCGAGGCACGTATATCACTTCTCTGTGGAATAGAGAAGGTGCAGGTCAAACTGGTTTTGACGCTTCCGACGTTGGGCTGGAGGTGTTTTGTCCGCAACTCCTTCACGGGTAACTCCCGAGTCAGAATCTTCCCAAAACTACGATCAGATAAGTTCTTGCTAGCATCCTCACCATCAATAGCCAAGTTTGACTCATGCACTGGTCCCCGAACTTCAACCTGTTCAATTACATTAGCAACAGTGCAATCTGAGTCCGCCTTCCTCGCATCTAGCAGCAAACCAGATGCTTGTGACGTTTCTCTCTCTGTCTAGTGGGTGGTAGGATGCGAAGCTCCTCCCTTCTCTCTCTCTCATCAAGTAACTTTTAGAATGTTGCTTCTCCACATGAAATCTGCTTTGCTAAGGACCTCAAGAGGGCTCCCATCATAGGTAGATACGGATCACTTATGTAGAGAGGCCAGGACGATGAAAACGGTGGAGGCGAAGGGCATCCGCTCTGCTGTAGAAGCACCGCAACTGCGATAGCTCAAGAATCTGAGAAGACCCAACAAAAAATGAAGCACGGAAGGAGATGAAACGTCTTAGTGCGATGCAAGCAGAGAGAAGAGATCGTCGAAATGTAGAATGGATGCGCTGCTACAACAAATACAATTATCAGAGAACTCGATGACTCTTTATCATGGAGTGAGGGTTACACAATCATTATTAATAGCATAACGATGACCATGAAGGTGACCTAATAGATTACTTTACAAAATTGTTTCTAAACACTCCACTCCACAAACTTGAGATGCATCAAAATCTTTGACAACTACCCCCGATGTGAATGATAACGAGTGCTTATAAGCACTAAAAAAATTGTTGAAATGTATCATCAAAATGAAAGGGTGGGAGGGTGGGAAAGAGTGGTAGAAGGATAAGGGTGGGAGGGTGGGCAAAGGGGCAAGATGAAGCCCTAAAGAGCAAAATTGATGGCAAAAGCTTCTCTCAATGAAAAAGCAAAACCACCAACACTCAAGCACCACCACCACCAAAATGATCACCAAACGACCACTAAGACCTCCACCTAGCGCTCTGATACCATGTAGAGAGTAGGCATGCGGAAGAAAAATGAAAAGTAAAGTACTCTCACAAAACAAAGAATGTGTGAGACACAAAATGAGTTGACCATGAAATGGGTAAACTCATGTGGATTAGAAATGAGCTTGCCAAGAGCATGGAGTAGGCTCCTCAAGCTTCTAACCAAGTACAAATGAGGGGAGAGGCCCTCCTTATATAGATTTGGGAGGGGCTCTCAAAAGTACATCATATGTGGGATAAATCTCCTGAAAGGAGAATGAATACAACTAGTAGAAGCACATGGCAAGGTACCCAAATACAAAGGTAATACAATATAAAATGGAAATAGACTAGAAATGGAGTGCCTCCTGGATACAAAATGGAGATGCACTCATGCGGATACAAATGTAGATGAAGTAGGAGTGATCATGTCGTCAATAGGCCTTTGTATAAAGAACCTTGATTATAGATCCTTTGATGTTTTCTTTGACAACATGTATACAGAACTCGAAGAACATATGGGAGAAGTCTATCTTGGTAACAACAAAAGTTTACCCATCGAAGGAAAAGGGAAAGTTCAAATTTCCAACCATCAGGGGGAATGCAAGTCTTTGTCCAATGTTCTTTTTGTTCCAAATTTATGTATGAATCTACTTTCCATCAAAGCCATTACAGATCAGGACAAACAAGTATGGTTTGATAACACCTCAGTTATAGTAGTTGATCCCCATACAAAGGATGTCATTGCTCAAGGTATTGAAGAAAAGGGCCTCTACAAGCTATCTTGCTTTGTATCCAAAGAATCAACTTCAAGTTCGTGGCATCAAAGATTTGTCCACACTTCTTACTTATCAAAAATCTCTTCATCCCAACTTGTGAAGGGATTGCCTAAGATAGGGCAACTTACTACTGTCTGCCAAGCTTGCACCCAAGGCAAGAAGCTTCAACACGAGCGAGGAACCCACTAGGCCTCATCCACATGAACTTATGTGGACCTATGAATACCCCATCCCTGAGTGGATCCCTCTACTTTTATCTTCTAGTAGATGACCACTCTCGCTATATTTGAGTATACCTTTTGAAGTCAAATGCAGAAACATTCTCTAAGTTTCAAACTTGGATCAAGCAAGTTGAGAATGAAGCTTCAACTAAAGTTAAAAGCATCAGATCAGATGGAGGTGATGAGTTTATCAATCATGACTTTGATAACTTTCTCAACCAAAAAGCGATCAAAAGACAAGTCAATCAGCCTCATACTCCATCCCACAATGGAGTAGCTGAAAGGAAGATACGCAGTGTGATGGAAATGGCACGAACAATGCTTCATCACAAGGATCTACCCTACAAATTCTGGGCAGAAGCCGTGCATACTGCCGTTCACATTCTTAATCGAGGATTTACAAGTGCATTACACAACAAAACACCCTTCGAAGCTTACTATGGAAGAAAACCAAATGTGAATTACTTTCGAGTCTTTGGTAGTGAAGCTTTTGTCCATGTACCAAAAGAAGATAGAAACAAGTTACAATCAAAGTCCAAGAAACACATATTCATAGGGTACAATGACCAATCAAAGGCATACCATCTATATGATATGGAAAACCACTCCATCACCATTTCGAAGGATGTGATCTTCAATGAAGCTTCCTCATACTCAAGAAAAGATTCAAGTACAAGTTTTAGTCCACCTATCTACACTTCAGAGGGGGACTCAAGATTTCCAACCTCCAACTCAGAAGCAAGTACTTCACAACAACCACGCCGATCTCAAAGGCTTCTTGATAAGAAACAACGTGAACAAAGTCATTATGTTAATTATGCTCTAATGCACCAAATTCAGCAAATCCCAGAGCCATCCAACTACAAAGAAGCTCAAGGCCAACCAGAGTTGGAAGAAGCTATGCAGGTAGAATTGGATGCAATAGCAAAGAACAAGACTTGGATATTAGTTCCCAAACCAACCAACCATCAAGTCATAGGAGTCAAGTGGATATACAAAGTGAAATACAAGTCTGATGGCACTCTAGATAAATATAAGGCAAGATTAGTTACTAAGGGATACAAGCAACAACATGGCATTGACTATGAAGAAACATTTGCTCCTACTGAAAGATTCACAACCATAAGAATCATCTTAGCACTAAGTGCTCATTTTAAGTGGCCCATTTACCAGTTGGACGTTAAAAGTGCCTTCCTCAATGGAGATCTTCAAGAAGAAGTATATGTTGAACAACCTGAAGGTTTCAAGATCAAAGGCAAAGAAGATCAAGTCTACAAGCTTCATAAGGCACTTTATGGACTCAAGCAAGCTCCCAGGGCCTAGTATGAAAAGATTCACAAGTTCTTTGAAGACAAAGGATTTCACCGAAGCAATGCTGATGCTAATCTCTATATCTATCAAAAGGAGTCTTTAGTAGCCATCATCATTGTCTATGTAGATGACTTGATCTTGACAGGCTCAGACGAAGAACGCATCCAGTTTATCATCACACAGCTTCACCTTGAGTACTCTATGACAGATCTTGGATTACTACACTACTTCTTAGGTATGGAAGTTTGGCAAACAAAAGAAGGTATATTCCTACCACATAAGAAGTACTGCTCTGATCTACTTTCTAGATATAACATGGACCAGTGTCGCTCATTTTCTACACCACTTGATCCAAACATCAAGCTTACACTGGAGGACTCATCATCACTTATGGATGTGCATACCTATCGATAACTTGTTGGCTCATTACTCTATCTTGCCAACACTATACCAGATATTGCTTATGCAGTTGGTATACTCAGTCAATTTGCACATCAGCCTCATCACTCATTGGGATGCTTCTCAAAGACTACTTCGTTACCTTGCCCTCACCCGACATCATGGTCTTTGGTACACAGGGGGCATCGAACTCGCCGGATATTCAGATTCTGATTGGGCTGATGATCCTGATTCTCGACGATCTACTTCTGGGTATATATTCTTGCTTGGCTCAAGACCCATCTCTTGGGCAAGTAAGAAGCAGCCTACAGTTGCACTATCATCCACCGAGGCTGAGTACCGAGCATCCAACTTTGCAGCATGTGAGGCCATCTGGCTTCGACGTTTATTATCTGACATTGGTGTTTTGCAGGATACTCTGACATGTGTTCGCACGGACAGCCAGTCAGCCTTGGCCATCACCAAGAATCCAGTGTTCTACGCTCGGATGAAGCACATCGAGATCCAGTACCACTGCATCCGCGAGAAGCTCATATCTCAGGAGATTACTCAGGAGCAGTGTACCTCTCAAGAGAACCTCGCGGACATGTTCATGAAGGCTCTACCTCCGGTTTTGCTTCAACGCTTGGTGGACCTCTGCAGCATTCAGCCGCTCCAAAATGGAGTTGCAGAGGGGGTGTTGACAACATGATCGCTCGTACTTCATCTAGAATTGTATCCGCATGAGTGCATCTCCATTTTGTATCCAGGAGGCACTCCATTTCTAGTCTATTTCCATTTTATATTGTATTACCTTTGTATTTGGGTACCTTGCCATGTGCTTCTAATAGTTGTATTCATTCTCCTTTCAGGAGACTTATCCCACATATGATGTACTTTTGAGAGCCCCTCCCAAATCTATATAAGGAGGGCCTCTCCCCTCATTTGTACTTGGTTAGAAGCTTGAGGAGCCTACTCCATGCTCTTGGCAAGCTCATTTCTAATCCACATGAGTTTACCCATTTCATGGTCTACTCATTTTGTGTCTCACACATTCTTTGTTTTGTGAGAGTACTTTACTATTCATTTTGCTTCCACATGCGTACTCTCTACAAGGCCAAGGTAATTATGCTTCTACAAGTTCAAAAAATGATAATCTCTTGATGGTGCATATGAGTGGGAATTCAAGCAAACTAGATAACACTTGCTATGTCGATAGTGAATGTTTGCTACTTGCTTCTTCTTTTACTAATGTACATGCTCCCAAAGGTAAAGGACATGTACAAACATGTTATGATATAGCCTATGAGATTTTCCATGTTGGAGAATGACAAAGAGGAAGGAAGATGTCTAAAGGATGTCTTTCATGTACCTACTAGCACAAACAATTTGGCATCCATAGGAAAAATGACTAAAAGAAGGTATCAAGTCACGTTCAATAAAGATGGATGCTTTTTGGAGAACTGTAAACAAAGATAGAGGGTCATAGCAATAGCAAGGAAGCAAGGGGGGTCACTTCAGAGGTAACATTGATTCCATTCAAGCTTTCTACTTCATGTATGACAACAAACAAATTTCAAAGTTAGACTTGTGGCACAAGAGGATAAGCCACATCAACATATAAAGAATGAAGGAATTGCAATTAAAGTGGTTGGTTGAAGACATGCTGAACTTCCATGAACAAGGTATAAAGCATTTATGTGACTTGTTAATTAGGGAATCACGCTCAGCTTCCATTCCAAAGGAGCAACTACATAAACCAACACCCATTGGAGTTCATACATGCGAATGTGTGGGGGGCCAACCAAAGAGAAATCCATTGGATGTAACAAGTACTTTATCACTTTTATAGATGATGGTACAAGGAAGGATCCACATTGTCAAATTATCATTCTTTTTAACTTTGGGCAAGCTAATATGATATTCATGTGTCCAAAAGTGGGTTTTTATTCATGCTAGGTAGCTCATATGTATATCTTGTTTGAGAAAGGGGTCTAGAAATGCCATTTCTACTTATAAAACTGAGTATAGAGCAAGCTTAACAAGTACTATAGAGTGTATGAATCAAACACCTTATAGATTATTTGGGCATTAGTTAGATCTATTACACCATCATATTTACTGGAAATCAGAGTTGACAATTACAAGGAACGCAATATTCCATGCACACACTAAGCACATTGAAATGCACTATCATTCTATCAAGGAGAGGCTTTGTTGAAAAAATAAACTTGATGTATAAGCATAGTCAAAAATTCAGAACTTTTCACCAAGCTTTGAGCTTACTCCCTTTTGCGGATTGACCTTAGTCCATATTGGTCGACACTCCCTTATGCATGAGTGGCAATCCCTTGTTCACCATATCACTCCAAAAGCATATTTAGGTAATGATGTGTATATACACTTAGAACTATCGAGCACTCTTTCCCTAGTTAGAACATTTTTTCCTCTTGCTCATATACCTAAGAAATTGCTTCATCATCATGTTGTTGTATTCAAGCTCCCCAAACTTCAACAAGGACACAAGGAAACCACATGAAGATGACTTTGTAAATAATGTACATAGATTTCAATGGGAGCAACCATTTTGATCTCTTTTAATACATCTTCCAATACCATTTTTTAAGATAAAAATGGACTTCAAGAGAAAAAGATGTTATTCAGTAAGCCAAAAGCTAATCGTAAACTATGGCTTTAAGGGTGCTTATGGTCCATTAACGAAGTTGAGTCAAAACTACATTTAAAGCAGTATCATGGACTTCATATATGATTGTGATGAGGACGAGCATCTATTTGATGTCTCACATGTGTAGAGTTTTGATATATCTTGGTAGTGGTGTGTGAACATATTAGGACCATCACATTTGGTAATGCATTCAATATTGTGTGTTGTGCTCCAAGCTTCTTCCTCTTCTTCCTTGTGTTCAAGTGTTTCCGCAAACCTCAAACTCCATCAATTGATATCAAAGTAGGTTGTCACTTCATCTAATGCATCAACACCCCTCCGATCAGTCTCAGCATGTCACAAAAATTAGCGAGCATAATCAAGGCAATCAAGAGTTCAAAACAGCTTCATTTTGTGTATCAAAATTTTGATATGAGCTCGTTTCGGCCTCCAAACGCACTATCACAATGCCTCTACAAGCAATTTCATCTGTACAAGGGCCTCCAAGTCGGCTATAGCTTTAGCAAAGCTCGACAAGGTAGTTTTGCTCAACTTTTTGAGATACAATCATTTTTATGCATCAAGGTATTTTAGTAAGTGGCCATGGCTGAAAGTAGTGATGTATTATGTATGATGGTTGTTGAGCACAAGTTGGATGGAACTAATTACATGTTATGGATATATGTCATACGTCATGTATTGGTGGCAAAAAGACTAGAATAATATGTAGGTTGTTGAAAAACGACTGCAAATACAGTTATTGAAGGTGATGCAAATGGCATTGAAGATGATGGTCTTCAAATTCCTATTCATTTTCTGATGTCTGTTGCACCTACTGCAGAGCAACTTTAATGGGATGGCAAAGATACTCACGCACATGACTGGATAGCTTTTTCTATTAAATGTGTCATTATCCCTCACATTCTCTCGTGCAAATCAACAAAGGATGTTAGGAATACACTTACCACTTTATACCATACAAGAAATGAGGCTCGTATTACTTACCTCCGAAAAATGATAAGAGAGTGAGCATATTAATGGAGATTCTATGGATAGTTTTTTGACAAATTCAAAGATTTGAAAGAGCAATTGATTTCTACAAATGAAGTCTTCTCAAATAGTTCACTTCTTGATGGTCTTCCTAATTCATATTAGAGTTTTGCTTCTACTCTTCCGTTGATTAGGAAAGGCAATCCAAATGCCTTAACATTTGAGGAGTTAGTCTCTATTTAATTGCTGGAGGATCAATCTAAGCAGACTAGATCCATTATGTGTATTGCATATCAAGTTTTCTTAGCTAGTCAAAGGGGCAAAGGTAAATGGAGATCATGCACTAGTATGCAAAAATCTGCTAATTCTACACATTCAAAAAGGAAAGATGAATACGAGAAAAAAACAGAAAAGCAAAAACAATTCTACAAATATTGTAAAGGAGATTATCATGTCATAAAGAGTTATCCAAAACTTGTTGCAAAAGAGACAAAGAAGAAAGAGGTTGGAATGGTTGTTGTAGAGGCATCTATACCTAAAACAGAGTCTTCTAATCTTGTGTTGAATGAAGAATGAGTGTTTACTACTATTTGCAGCTATGACCCATCTTTTCATGAATAGGGTATAAATGTAGTAGACTTAGATGTTTGGTACTTTGACAGTGGGGCAACCAAACATATCACCTCACAGCATAGTTCGCTTGAGTCTTGCCCTTGTAGGAAATACTATCACGTCCTAACAACTCCTCTTATCTTTTAATGGGAGTCGATAAGCTCATTCTAACTACTTCTAATGACAATTCTTTCACATTGTCATATACTTTCTTTATGTCACGGATCAAGAAAAATCTGTTGTGAGTTTTAGCATTGGCCAAGATCGGCTTGGTTGCCAAATTTGTTGATGGCAAATGTAGAGTTCATGATTTGTCAAATAATATTGCTTCTAGCATTTTATGATGTGGGTTGTATAAGCTCATAGACTATGCAAAATCTATGAATGATTCAACATCATGTGCAGTACAAGATTCTCAAGTTATCTCAAACACAAAGTTTTTGGCATGCACGCTTTGGTCATCTGAATTTCACTAGTTAACTACGCCTGCAAAAATTTGAAATAGTTTTCTCTTTACTCACATTTGAGGCACCTTGCAAACATGTTTGTGAAAGTTGTATTTTGGGCAAAATGAAGCACTCTTCCCAAAAGATGGTTAAATTCAAGCTACTCAAAAATTATAGCTTGTTCACAATGGGGCCTATGCAAATGCCTTCTTTTCGGAACTACCTTTTGTTCATGATTTTTAATGATGATTTTTCCAAGCATGCATGGGTGGATCCATTGAAAGCAAAGTTGGAAGTGTTTGTGCTTCAAAGAGTTTCTAATTTTGGTTCAAAATATGTCAACGTGTAAAATCTTCTTTTTGATCAAGGGGAGGAATACATGTCTTCTGATTTTAATGCATATCTAACTGAACGTGGGATAAAACATTAGTGTCTACTGCCATCTAGAGTTGGTGAAAGAAAGAACAGATCCCTCATGGAGATGGCAAGGTGTATCGTCAAAAGTTAAGCTTTACCACATAGCTTTTGTCTTGAGGTTGTTATGTGTGCAATATATGTACTTAATAGGTGTCCCACCAAAGCACTGCGCTATCACTCCATTTGAGGCTTGACATGGTCACAAGCCATATATTGCTCATCTAAATGCCCTTGGTTGTCTAGCATATGGATTAGTGTTTAAACAATGACGTAAGAAATTGGATGACAAAGAAGTGAAACGTATTTTTATTGGATACAGTTCTAAAAGCAAAGGCTACTCTCTTAATCATCTAGAGACTAAATGCACCTTGGTCATCCTTGATATTGTTTTTGTGAAAGATGCAATTCAACCATTACTTTTATGTATTAAGGAGACATCATTCAGGTCTAAGGATGTGTATGACACTTTGTTGCCTCTTTTTAGAATTGGAAAGTCAATTGCTAGTCCAAATGAGGCAATTTCTCAACCTTCACACGTTTCACATGATGGTGCAAATCATTCCATTTCTGATAAAAATTTGTATGATGCACTTGTTGATGAGAGGGGCTGATATAGAGGAGACGAAAACTATGTCTAAATGACTAGTGCAAAATTTGCAAGATAACAAATTCAATGCACCTATCATATCGTACTCATTCACGCTCTCATTAGTGCTTGTTTTGCATCAAATTGCTATGCAATGGATGCCTCTAGTCTTGGTGATGAGAATGAGCCTGTCTCTTTTCATGAAGCACAAAATTCAAAAAATTTAATGGCTGCTACGTAATCAAAATATGATGCTACTATGAAGAATGGTATTTCGTCTTTCTGTGATTTTCCTCTAAGCTAAAAGGCTATTTTGGCACTAAATTTGTATGCAAGTTGTTGCATAAGCCTGATGGGATAGTTGACTAGTATAAAGCTAAGCTTGTTGCAAAAGGTTATGCTCCAGAGAGGCATTGATTTTTATCAGACCTTTGCTTGAACATGCTAAATGACCACCATTTATAGCATTTCTGCACTGAAACATCATCATGGATGAAATGTACATCAGTTGGACATTGAAATTGCATTTCTGATCGTGCCTCATATGAAGAGATGTATGTATTTCAGCTTTGTGTTTGTGCAAAAAAAGCCATGAAAACAAAGTGTGTAGATTGAAAATGTATTATGTTGTTTGAAGCCAGCACCATGTGCTTGGTATGAAAAGATACATGCCTACTTGATTGCGCATGGTTTTAAAAACAATCCAACTGAGAACACCTTATATATATTTAGTATGCAAATGATGTGCTTCTCATCATTGTTATCAATGTTGGTGAGATTCTACTCAGCAATCCTAATAAGAAGCATATTGATGGATTTAAGGCTTATTTGCATGCCTCTTTTGAGATATCAAATTATGGTATTTGCATTATTATCTCGACATTCAGTTTATGCAAGTTGATGGTGGAATAGCTGTGTCAAAGAAAATACATTGACACAATATTGCAATGGTTTGGCCTTGAAGATTGCAAACCTATCACCACTTCTATGGAAACAAGTTTACGGTTGAGTTTTCATGATGTTGGAGATGCATTTGATGTTCTCTTTCAACAGGTTGTTGGATGCTTGATTTACTTGAGCATAATGCGGCCTGATATTCGATTTGCTCTCTCCTTATGTATACAGCAGGTGTCAAGCATTGGAAGACAATTAACAGCATCTTTCACTACTTGAGTGGTACCCCACTACTTGAATTGTTTTATCCCAAGGGAGGATCACTATCTCCAAATTTACATGCTTTTCTTGATTTTGATTGTGTTGGTTGCTATGACACTCATGTGTTAACTAGTGGTTTTTGCTTCATGCTTAGTAGCTCATGCATATCTTGGTTGAGCAAGATGCAACCTGTTGTGGTCACTTCTAGTTGTGAGGCTGAGTATAAAGTAGATTTCATAGTAATTGTTGTGTATGTGGCTCATACGCCTTTCTGCTGATTTCGATGTTGGTCAATCTTTTACCACCATAATAATCACTGACAATGGAGGCATATTGGCAATTGGAAGAAGCCTACATTCCATGCTCGCACAAAGTACATTGAGATGCATTATTATTATGTCAAGGAGAGGTTCTCTATTGGAGAGATCAGTTTGGCATATATACCCACACAAGATAACATTGCAAATCTTTTCACAAAGGCTTTGCCTTGACAAAAGCTTGAAGCTTTTCGCAAAGCTTTGGGCTTATTTCTCCTTGTGAATTGATCTCTTTCCAAATGGCTTGGCACTTCCTTGTACATGAGTGTCAGCTCCTTGTTCATCGCATTACTTCCAAGGAGGGTTTGTTGATATATTTTTGTAGTGAAGTGTGTGAACATGCTAAGACCGCTCGAAGCTTTTTTCACTCTTTAGGAGGTTTTTTCCCAGGCTTGTATATACACTTGTAACCCTAACGAGTCACTTATCTTAGTACATTCACTTGGTAATACATTCAATATTGTGTGCTGAGCTCCAAGCTGCTGCTTCTTCCTTGTTGTTTGTGTGCTTCCGTAGACCTCAAACTCCAACACAAAGTAGACATGATGCTAAATATATGCACATGTTCGATGTATTGTCATAAGTCAAAACAAATCACCACAGATTTACAATTCCATAGTTGATGAGAGTTAAGAAGCACTAAGCGTCTAATGCAACATAAGAAACCACAAAGGAAAAAGAGACAATCTGGAACCAAGTTCCAAGGAGATCAAACATAAACATACTATAAGCACATGAGGTCACTCGTCTGTTGGCAGATTGATTTAGCCAAGTCCAAAAAGCTCATGACGGAAATATATCAGCTCTCCAGATTGATTCATTTTACAATCAGCAATATGCTTACCCAAAGTATCCACTTATCTATAAGATTTATTAACAATAACAAAAGACAAATAGAACAATTCTACCTGTTATACTATAATTATTTTATTTCATGAAAAATGGTTATACTACTCAAAAATCATAGACATATTCATGTGTCTTCGTACCTATGGTGAAGCCAAAATCATATTAAACGTGGTTCACCTTTGTATATTATTGCAGAAGCAAGAAAAAAAAAACAGTCCATTATATTTATCCAGTACTTCAAAAGCATATCCTCTATAGAACTAAGACTGTTCTATATTTATCCAGTGCTTCAAAACCACATCCTCTATAGAGCCAAGACTATGTTCTATATTTATCCAATACTTCAAAAGCACATCCTCTATAGAACCAAGACTATGTACATGAAAACGTGGTAGAAAAACTAGGTCTGGAAAACTGTGCAAACATTATTTAAGTAAACAGTTGAAGTCCCAAATTCAGCAATCCAACATGACACTTGTATATGGGCATTGGGTGGATCACATTGAAATTGCACAAACAAAGGGCACGGTGATATTAAGAATGGTAAAAAGAGCAAGATGTCCGAATGAAAATTTCACAAAGTAAAAAGACTTGAGATCTGAAAAGAAAGATCAGAACCAGCAACAACAATAATAACAACAACAATACTAATAATTATAACAATGTTGATACTTGTTTGCTTGACAAGAACAGTAAAAATAATAGTAGAATTAATAATAATAGCCAAACACAATGCAAATTAAAAAACCCCCCAAAAAATGATGAAACAAAATTAATTTATTGAAAAAAAAAAAGAAAATAACACATCCGCTTTATTTTATTTTATATAATGGCATATTTATTTGCATCTTTCCCAGTTTATAAAAGTGTTTTATAGTTGGAAACCACATGCTAAACGATTACCTGAATGTATAGGTATCTGTCATATATGCCTCAAATGAATCATGAATCATTTCCCACCCTCAAAATGCACAAGGGTGAAAAAAAAAAAGAAAAAAAAAGAGAAAACTCTCCATTACATAAAAAAGAGCAGAGTTGGCCCAACTTGATTTGCATTACCCACATTGCTTTCTACAAGATTGCAGTCAAAAGCCACAGACTAACCAATCGTTTCAGTTCATCACCATTTATCAGACATAAAATGTTAACATATATACCTACTGGCAAACAGATTCTGCATGTGTGCATTGACCTACTCACTCAAGAGTTAAACAGGCAGGATTCACTATCAAGATCTTGAAGGGTACAGACTTGTTTCCACAATGATTTCAAACAACTGCTTTATTTCGAGTTGAAGCAATCACATCCTACTAAGGGAGGCTAGACAGCTTTCAACTGATCCCAAATATTTGCACTGTAAATCCCCACAATATGAGTTGATCAAGTGCACTCCAGAAATCTACTAAAAGCCATCGGAGAGGGTCAAACAGCAATCTGGGTGATACCGACAAAAAATTATATTTTTCTGATGAACTGACAGCCAATGGAAATGAGAAGCAAGGTTTAAAGCTTAGGAGCTCATATTGTGATTTTGCAACCTTCTCTGATGCGGACTTTTGACAAGTTGCCTGCTAGAAGATTAGATTTGCCTGCCTTAATGTTGACCCCTTTGATCATCAAGAGAGCTGCTTAAAAAACGTGACAACAAGATATCAGCCACATTAGATGACATTCGCCGGTGAGACTGACCAATTCCAAGGCATCTTTGTGATCAGACTTGTAACCCTCACAATGTTTATTAAAAGCTTGTGCATGACACTCCCACACCTCCTGTATATAATATCAATAACTAGACACAACCCTAATCTGCATGTATAATTGAATGATTAGAAACATGTGTTCACATGTGTCCATGTGAGAGTGAAAATGAAAGTAAGAGTCAAAGTGAGAATGAGCATACACGTCAGAGTGCATGCACATCTGCATGCATGTGTACGGGAAATTCCAATGCACATGCAACTGGGAGATAGAGAAAAAAGGGTTTATTTTTTTGGGGCCAGGGGGTGTGTGTGGTTTTTCCCTTTTTTTTTTTTTTTTTTTTTTTTTTTTGGGGGGGGGGGGGGGGGGGGAGAGAGAGAGGGAGGGAGGGGGAAAAGAAGAGAAAAAGCAGGGGTTTTTTTTTTTTTCTTTTGGGGGGGGGGGGGGGGGAGAGACAGATAGAGAGAGAGAGAGAGAGAGAGAGAGAGAGAGAGAGAGAGAGAGAGAGAGAGAGAGAGAGAGAGAGAGAGAGAGATGAGTGAGAGAGAGAGAGAGAGAGAGAGATGAGAACGAGAGAGAGATGAGAACGAGAGAGAGATGAGAACGAGAGAGAGAGATGAGAGAGAGAGAGAGATGAGAGAGAGAGAGAGAGAGAGAGAGAGAGAGAGAGATGTGTGTGTGTGAGAGAGAGAGGGGGGGGGAGATGAGAGAGAGAAAAGAAAGGGGGGGGGGGGGGGGAGAGAGAGAGAGAGAGAGAGAGAGAGAGAGAGAGAGAGAGAGAGAGAGAGAGAGAGAGATGAGAGAGAGAGAGATGAGAGAGAGAGAGAGAGACGAGAGAGAGAGAGAGAGAGAGAGAGAGAGAGATGAGAGAGAGAGAGAGAGATGAGAGAGAGAGAGAGAGATGAGAAAGAGAGAGAGATGTGTGTGTGAGTGAGAGAGAGAGAGAGAGAGCGAGAGAGATGAGAGAGAAAGAGAGAGATGAGAGAGAGAGAGATGAGAGAGAGAGAGAGAGGCTACCCTATTAGCGGTTGATGGGTGTGTGCATCCGATTTTCAATCAACTGAATAGCATCAAGTGACATTATCAAAGTGTCATGCTGTAGAATGCTGTAGACATTCAGTCCCTGCATCAGTGGATCAATTAATCTTCTCAGTAATCATTCACAGCTTAAAAGTTGATACATGCTCAAAAGCGTGGCCAGATATTGTAAGATAATATTATGTGAGCAATAAGCTTTTTTAAACACATTATTACCCACATGCGCTGCTTCAAATCCCTTAAAGGTCATTAAAAGTTGAAGCATATGTATATATTATGAAAGCATGACCCCTCTGAGTTCTCACTTCTAATTTGTTGTTCATTCCAATTGCCCTAGATCATCCGGCCTTAAATCCAACGATGCCAAGCCCCACAGACCATATTACAAGGGAAAAGGAAACTTAAGGCAACACAACAACATTAAACACTAAAAATGTAAATCGGCACTAGCAGTATATAATATTTATATTAATAATGTAAGCACACTAATGAGCTGTTTCTATCTACTGGCTTATCAGCATATTTGTGTACTTTCTTGATGCAATTCGTCTGGTTAACTAATTTTGTATTATGTCCAGTCTTGCTTAGTGTCACAGTATGATTAATTTCAGTTTCTACTACCTTGATTATGTTTAAACCCAAATCGAAGTAGAGGTGAAAGTATCAGAGTATTCACATACTTCCTTACAAAAATAAACCTATTTGTTAATGAAAAGACATCTCCAAGATACAAGTCACCTAAAACATTGCATTAACTATCCATGTACTGAAATCATGCAGATTAATTACCTAAAGAAGAAAACGGAAACTCAAGATTGTTTAAGGACATGGGAATGGTTAAGTTAGCAGCGTACACATGCAAAAAACACCTTTCAGGTTTTGCTTCAAAAGCATTAACAAAAAAAACTTTATTATCCAAAACCACCACCTCCAATCTTAATTGAACATAGTACATACATAAAACATGATTTAGATGCATGTGTTTGCAATAGCAAGAACTCAATATGCAAAGGTGCCACTTTTCTGTGAGATAACAAGGATTTGAGCAACCAGGTAGACCAAAATGTTGTGTAGCAATGCCAATCACCCAATTAAGTATATAAAGATAATGAATGGTGTATTATGATTGGCCCCTGCCTGGTGGCCACAAAATTTAGAGGTAAATACATGACCATGAAGGTTTACCAATGAGTCTGTAGCAAACAGATTAGTCCTCTGCATGAGTATCAATCACCGAGCTGTGGCAGGCTTCAGTTTGTCACTGGTATCTGAACCAACCACATCAGGGAAAAGAGGGATCGCATGGCACAACCCATTACACACCCACAACTAGCAAACAAGAGCAAAACTCATAATGGAAATGTGCTAGATTCAGGCGGATTATGAAGTTTGAAGAGCCATGGAATTGCACAGCCAATTTCCTCTTTCTAGACAAATAACATTCGAGTGAGCACCCCTAAATATAACACTTTGTCTTTCACATGCACACTGCCAGAATTGTAACTCAGAAGCAGTCCTTAGTCCACTGCGCTGACACCTTTTTTGTATTTTAAACAAACTTCACTTCACCAAGCTCATGACTGACATGACAGCTACCAGAGTTTCTCTATGCAGCAAACACTATCAGCATGTTAATCCGAAAAATAAAGCGGGCATTCATCCACTTTAACTCATGAAGATGAAGAAATTTCCCAATTATATGGAAAGCTATCACTCCTCAAAACTCACATCCTTGAACATGAAAACATAGAGAAGATACTGGACTGCATCTTCTAATCACATTAGCCACTAGCACGTAAGTGTTTTCCTTTCAAGTCATGGCCTTTTAATTTCTTTCTTATTAACACTTAATATTATCAGAAGAAGTCAATACAGATTAGTGGGATAACATTCTCATGCTGTATCAGTTTACTTTAAGTATAATGCAAGATCTGTTGATTGGCTTCAAGAATAGTGAGCAAAGATTAATAGGAGGACATCCTAGTGTCCACTATTACCATTAAAATTATAACTCTGAACTTGAGTTGTGTACCGAAAACAAACCCTCACATCACTGAGCTCATACCTGACCCACCCTCAGATTATGGTTGCATATGTGGAATAACACAAGTCTAGAAGGTGCTCATTGTATCATAGCATCAACCGCATCAGATGTTTCAAATACAAGGGTTACCATCATCACCTGAGTACTTCCATGTCACTCGTAATCTCATCCTCACCCACCTAAATTGTAATGTCATGGGGCCTGAGCTTATTTTTGGGGGTGGCAGGAGAAAAGAAAAAATTAAGCTAGCTTTGCAACGAAGCATAATATATATTTGTCATATTGAGGAAGAGAAAGGGATAGATATAACGGAGCTCATGGCATGGCTGATTAGCAAACACGACAAAGATCTGTATGTCCTTCTGGTATGAAGTTCCATGCTCATTATCTTAAAATAATACTACAGAAAGTTGGGGTTCTAATAATTCTATTAGATATAGGTGATAATTAATCTTCAGCCACATGCTGCATCCAATAAGTCAAACAACCCTGCCAGGCATAGGAAAGGTCTATTGGCAGCAGCACACCAAGAGATTGTTTGAGAAATACAAGCTTTTCAAGTTTGAGCCACATGTGACCTCGTGTATAGCCTTCCCAAGAAGGCTACGTTACTTTAATTCATTGTATCCAATCCAAAGTAATTTACAAACCAAAACACATCGCAGTATTGTTGATCTGGAACTTAAGGTAAGCTCTCAGAGAAGCTGTGGTTATCTCCCCCCGAAGTTGAATTCTAATGCATCAAAACTCTATTGTATCTAATGTTACTAATGCGTCAGCACGGCAGA
This sequence comes from Ceratopteris richardii, assembly GCA_020310875.1. NCBI lineage: Eukaryota > Viridiplantae > Streptophyta > Polypodiopsida > Polypodiales > Pteridaceae > Ceratopteris > Ceratopteris richardii. The sequence goes on from CM035429.1 coordinate 11,515,048, forward strand.
GTCAGATAAAAGTCACTGACATGAGCGCCTCATCACCCCAGCAACCCCACAAAGATGGTGATTTTGCACTCATTTTTTCATGATATCCCATATTCGTGCACTGAAGCCTGAATGTTTGGAGCTTCTGTTGCTCCTGAAGTCATGTTTCCAGCTCGAGCATCCTTTGTGCCCAGTGCCACCTCCAGCCTCAAACCCCAAAGTATAAGACTTAAGTGGACTGTTATACACAGTCCTGACAGTCCTGAGCTGCTGTAATGATGAGTGACATACTGATGGTATCAACGATCATGATGGGTGACAGGTCCAGACTCCATGGGCTGCAATATCCTGTAAATTGTAATCATGTATGTGATAGTTATGTATATGACATTTATAAACTCTACAGACTAGACACATGATACACAATGATGAGAAACCGTAATCAAATCATACACATCGACAAGACACAAATGTAACACAATTGTCACTATGAACGTATCATGATTCATACATGATACACTTATATAATACATCAACATGAATCATGATACGTTGATATAGCATATGACATATTGATAGAAACTGATACGTGGCATGTCAACTTTCAAACTGACTACAGAGTCTATATGATAATGTGCAATCGTGAACAATGGCATTGATACATGGATATCAAGGTTGTCTATCTATAATCACATTACCACTATATTTGACCTAATTGAAATATGTAATGCAAAGTGACATGGGGACGCGTCCCCGGGTCCTAGGGACACCAGGACGCCGTCCCGGATCACTAAATATTGGGGACGCCAAGATGGGACGGGGACGTCCCGGTTGCACATGTCAAAACACAGAAACATCCAGGGAACGCATCCCGGGGATGGAATCCGGTTACAGGACAATTTGGGGACCGCAGCGAGCGGTTCAGGTTTTGGAGGGAAAAAAAAATTCGAATTTTGAATTTGATTTTGGCTCCGATTTTCTAACTTAACATTGGCGCCTTATTTTGGGGGGGTTCTAAACTTCTAGAATGTTCTCTTGACCCCATACACAAGCATAAATAGCCCTCACTTCAGCTCTTCAAGCCACAAGCTCACTTGGAGCCTTCATTGCAATCATCTTGTGTGTGTGAAGGCTTGAGCAGCTGAGCTATCTTCACCCTTGCATATTCAAGGGCTGATCTCTATATTCTCAACCCTCTCTTCAGCCTTCTCTTTCTTGCTCCTCTCCTTATAGCATTCTCTTCTCCTATGGCTTCTTCATCGCGAACAAGTGGGTCAAACACCAAGAGGAGGCATGCTACAAGCAAATGGACATGGTGGGAAGAGGTGGAATCTCCCGTATCAGCCAGAGAAGGTGGTGGTGCAAGACCATGGAGTTGCAAGCTATGTGGCTACAAGATCACCGGTGGAGCGAACAAGGTGCGTGCACACTTACTTCATGAGCGTGGACATGAAGTAAGATTTTGTTCCACAATCACTTCGGAGAAGAAGCAAGAATTACTCAACAAACTTGCTATTAGTGATGCTCAAGCTAATGCTCATCGTGCTTCACAAGCTCCTATCGACCCAGCATCATTTGTTTATACTTAAAAGACACCTTTTTCTATGTTTTTCTTATTATTGGTCATTTCATATGTTGAGGAATTGTTTGTACATGACTTTCATCTCATTATTTTGAAAAAATCAGCATTTTTTTGGTTCCGTCCCGAGGACCAGTCCCCGGGACACCCTAGGCTCCGTCCCCGTCCTGGGGACACCACCGTTCCCGAGACCCGTCCCCGTCCCCTGGTGACTTTGATGTAATGTTTATGTGGAAGCCATGGAAAATGGGTGGAGAATACATAGTTGTCTTGACTCCTAAACAATGGTAGTGAAACTCCATAATGCCATTTCTGTTTCTAGATTTTTTGAAATTTTATAAATATGTTTCTTGCTCCTTAAATGCTACTAAACACTTGCTTCCAAAAATATATGCTCGAGCATCATAATCAATGCAAATGATGTGTCAAATGCTAGTGATCATTCACTATCTCTTTTGGCTCTCCCGATAACTTTTGACATTATGGTTTACTAGTTACTACTTATTGATTTGAAATTTTTATGTATTGTGATTTGTTTGTAGAGCTATGAATATGATAATAGATGTCTACTTGAGACTCTTAGATGTAGAACCTCGAAATATTCCAAGTTGAATGCTAGTGATTGTGTTGTTGACGGATCTTCATTAAGTGAATATAAAAATAAAAATAAAATCTTAGTAGTATGTGTGAAGTTTTGATTTTGATTAAGTTTATCACTAAAGTTCATTCAAAATTGTGACAAAAGTAAGATTGAAATTTCAACGTTGATATGATAGTAATTTGTTTTTGACATTTGAAATTTAAATTGAGCTCTCATCAAGCTATATGTGCTCGAGAATATGCATGATAGGAGAAATTGTGACAAAAGTAAGATTGAAATTTCAACGTTGATATGATAGTAATTTGTTTTTGACATTTCAAATTTAAATTGAGCTCTCATCAAGCTATATGTGCTCGAGAATATGCATGATAGGAGATCCTTGATCAATACACTCCGTAAACGAAGCAACCACATGGGTGTGACTCGACATGTAAGAGCTTGCTACAATACCGGTCATACCCCCATACTCTGCCAAGGCACCACTCACATATATCCGATCAATCTGAGAGAGATGCATCCCACCTATGTGCATGATTAAACCCAAATCTCGATAATACAATCAGCCACGTTCTCGTCAAGCTGTATGTGCTCAAGAATATGCATGATAAGAGATCCATGATCAGTACACTCCCTAAACGAAGCAACCACATGGGTGTGTTCCGACATGCAAGAGCTTGCTACAATACCAGTCGTACCCCCATACCCTGCCAAGGCATCACTCACATATATCATATCAATCTCAGAGAGATGCATCCCACCTATGTGCATGTCTGAACCCTAACACAAGAGACTACCTCTCTCTCTAGCAAACTGAACAATTTTGATATTTTTTTCCTCTCTAATGAGTCTTGAATTTTTCATTGTGTTACGTGTAAGATTGTTCATCAAGGGCATGAGAACGAAATTGATGAGCATATTCTTTGATATATACAAAGATTTGCAACAAGCTTTCCACAAAGCAATTAGAAGGATTTATCTATTGTCATTCTAATCTTCATATATTACAATGTATGCATGAAATGCCAATGGCAAGGCAAGAAAAAATGCATATTTGTATATAAATATGTTTTAGTAGTTTTAATATTTAATGTTCATTAATTCTGGCATTGAAAAATCATAAATCATGCTTTTAGGGCAATGTGGATGATTTCAATCTCTCAATAGAGAACGTAAAAAGTTTTACCAGACAGATCAGCTCTAAAAAAGAGGAAATTTTTTGTGATCTATACTTAGAGCTTGAAGAAATTCGATCGTCGAGACTCTCACACACGCTCTCGCAAAATTGTACACAAAAATAATAGAGGAAGTTCCATTGCACATAGACATGGTAGAATTCCCATTTCAAATAGGCCTTCTATAACCATGACAGATATGGCGACGAGGCTCAAGAAGTGGCTCTCCAGCAATATCAACCATGGAAAATATGGAAGTGCATGTGCCTACTTCAAGAGATCTTAGAGAGCCAGAATATGATGATGAAGGTAATGTACTAGTGATGGGGATTATCAACCATAGAAAATATGGAAGTGCATGTGCCTACTTCAAGAGATCTTAGAGAGCCAGAATATGATGATGAAGGCAATGTACTTACACAAAAATAATAGGGGAAGTCCCATTGCACATAGACATGGTAGAATTTCCATTTCGAATAGGCCTTCTATAACCATGATAGATATGCGACGAGGCTCGAGAAGTGGCTCTCCAGCAATATCAACCATGGGAAATATGGAAGTGCATATGCCTACTTCAAGAGATCTTAGAGAACCAGAATATGATGATGAAAGCAATGTACTTAGTGATGGGGATTATGCCATTATGCCTTCTTGTAATGAAGATAATGACCATGAAATTGAGGAAGAAGATGAAAAAAATGATTTATGAACGGTGCCATACTATGCGTCATGGGAACATACATATTTTCTCAATGATGATTAGAACACTAATTAAATTATCAATTTAGATTTGGATTATCTAAAATTTCCATATTGGTTGCTTAAATTCATTGCAATTTATGTTTGTTCTTAAAATTCAAATCTATATATTTATATATTATGTAGAATATTGAATGTTCATGAACCATGACTCATGAGTGATGAGTCACTTGTCCGTTGTCAATCTTCCATGTCTTTTTTTTATGTTTTACGTTTACATCATCAATTATAATCTTTAAAATTTTGATTTTAATATCTAGTTCAGCATACTCGTTAGCTTCACATGCTCTAGGCATTATGTCTACAATAATGTATGACGTATTTACTATCATGTAAATATGCATTATGTATATTCCGTATCTTTTAAACACTAACTATATACTTATTTTATTTTTGAGCGTACATAATGTCATCGTATGTCAATTTCTTTTCTAGTCCATCGAAAACCATATGTTATCGTACGTGAACTGAATGTACACCATCGTATGAGACCGCTATGTTATGGACTCTATTCACTTCCAAAATTTGCCACATAAATCAATTTTTCTAAGTGGTTTTTATCTCATGGTTCCATGATGTTCATTTGCAAATTTTAATTTATAAAAACCAAAGATGTCCAATCATTCATCAAGAGACTCTGAATTTTATCGATTGTTAATAGTTTAAGATTTTGTCAGCAAGCATCTTCAAAAAGATGTAATAAATTATGTTATTAAGTTCTCAATAAAATTATTTTTGTCAATAATTTTATTCATGTCTACTGAAATATTTTCAAGCCATGATACCCTCAATTACCACTCAAATCTCAATTATGGTCATTGAGGTCTTCACACCACTTGTTTCAAATTTGTTATCCTACTTGCACTAAAGTTTCAAGTTTCTGTCAACGAGACAAATCTTTACGAAAGAGTCGAATAATCATATTTGAATAAAGTCATTTTTCTATCATCAAAGGAAACAAACATATGGCTTTATTACTTCCTCTCCAAGCTTGGTTCCAATTGCATCTTATTTTCTTCAACAACTTCCACTCAAATATCTCATTCTTTTCACCAAATTCAGATCAATTGTCTTAACTGTGTCTCACTTCATCTTCAAGTTTTTACCACAAGTTTCAACTTCTATCTTAAACATTGAGTTTCATCGCCTTCTTGAGTAAAGCTGAGTGACCTATAAGCATAGGAAAAGTTCATAAAATGTTCCTAAACCATAGCTTTCTGTTCTACAGTTAGATAGCCAATACATATTAAAAACATGAGGCAGCTTATAATTCCTTTCAAATGTTCTCTCGAATTTCATATTTTTATCCCAAAAAAAATCAAGTCTCACTATCAAAGACAACCATGGCTTGTTAAGTGCATTCTAACCCTCAGGAATTTCATAGACATGATGAAATGTACTCTGATGTTACTTCATAAGAGATGATTCTTTTTCCCTGTCGATGAATCGAATGAGCAAAAACATCCATACCTTGGCTGGAATGACATCAGCAGCATACAAATTGCTTGTAGCTCGGCATAAAGTAGTATTGACTTTGTCAGCTCCATCGACAATTAACACCCGCTTGCAATGACCTAGTCCTTCTATGAACTTTGCCATTTCTTTTGTCTTGTGAGATGAAGGTGTGACATCATCAAACACTAGTAACTACAGTGACATAAATGAATCATCAGCAAAAATGTACAAATAAGATCAGAAGACAAAGCAAATCCTGACCTTGCCTTCCGCTACACGCGCTGATAGGGCTATCTTAAGCCCGAGCCTCCGCACTTTCTTTGGTAAATTATATGAATAGTCCCTAGGCTTGGGTCCATGCATTGTGGCACCATGCCTAAACTGTCCATAAAACAAACATACCAAAATTAAATAAACGAAGCAAAGTACAGGAGATTTTTTGCCTTTTAAGCTGCACTCCTTATATAAGCTGAATTGCACCTGTGGACCTCTCAAGGTTCCATGTCTGGCCATCCCAGTCCCTTTCTGCTTATATGGTTTCTTTCCAGTCCCACTAACTTCACTGATTGTCTTTGTTGAATGAGTACCCTAAAACCAAAAAAAAATACCAACATCAGTCAGAGATTACAATAAACCCATCGCAACCTAATACGATTTTTTCTAGCCTTTAGCAAATGAAATTCCATGTGCATCAACGGATCAATCCAAAAATCACATAGATGCCTACACTCATGTATATACAATTGACATTTTTCCACTACCTATACATCCATTCCCTTTCTGCCCTCCCCTGATTTATGAAATCCATTAAAACCACATAGCACTGCATTCACCCTTCAGCAAATCAAAAACCTGCAAATGCTTTAATTGCCAGCACTGCATTCAACACCCTCCAATGTGTATCTACTCATTTTCGTTAACTCTGAACTCCATATTTTTCAAACAAAGCACGGACAAAGAGTCCAAAAAATTTAACTCATTGTCAAGACAATACATGGGCTAGTTTCTCTGCCTTATATGCAATCATATAATTAGCAGGAAAATCAAGGATTGTAAGATTTGTAAACTTCACGAAAACTTTAAAATGATAAACACACAAAAATATACACAAAGAAACACACATGCACATACACATAAATAAATATAGACATACATACATGCACTTTATCTTTTAAAGATGAATTTGGGGTAGGTTGGGATTCATCTTGACATTTCATGCATGTATGTATGCATATAAAAACATACATACACACACAAATGCACACAAACACATATATGCATGTGTGCATTCCTAGCTTATAATTGCACTTCCTTTTTCAGACAAATATGGGATTGCCTGGAAACATCCTGGTAGATACATACATGCATGCATACACACGCATACATACCCACATATACATAGATACATACACACTGTAGGTCAACCTGGCTGAATGATGAAACTTGACCTGTTTGCATCTGCCTTGACCATGCTGCATAAGTCGATCTGGTGAGCTTGGTTCAAGCCAATGCTACATGTCAGCAGATACAAGTCAAACTCACAGGTCTGTTCCCTGAGAGAAGGTAATTTTTGGTAGATGAGACAGCAGTTACAGCTGATCTGAAAATGAACACATTGGCAACAGCATTGGGAGCTGAATAGATCTGCAGGCCAAGCTAGAAAATTCCTGGAAGTTTTCTTCCTATATATGGCATCTCCCATCATGATGAAGACCCAACCTTCCTGTTGACATGCTGATAGTCCATATTGAGTCATGAATTAGACAGCATATAGGTCTCTTTACGGTGGCCTGACCCATAAATGGGTGGCTGAAGTCAACATTGGACCTTGATATGAAGGTTGGACCAGGTGGCTAAGTCAACCTAAGGCAAGCCCAATGTCAGAACTCAGACTTGGTCAACCTTAGACAACTTTGGATCAGCTGACAGTTCACACAACTTATTGTGACATCTAGAAAAACAAGTGAAGCACAGAAATGTGATCAACAATTGTCAAAAATGCAAGGATACCTTACCTTAAGATGGTCGACCTATAGTCGAATGTGGCTGCCCCAATGTCAACCTCCCATGGTTAATCTTAGGATGGATGTGGCTGCTCCAAGGTCATTATGAGTGATTACAGATGTTCTTATGATTCGCAAGGTAGAAATTGCAACAAATACTTATGTGGATAGGCTGCAAAATATGTATTCCACAATGAATATGTTGAAGCAGAGGCAAAATAAAAGTTATGGTGGTTAAAGCATGATGGTGGTCAAGGCAAACCAATATGGTATCAAGATCAGCAAAAGTTGACCACATACAAAGGACCCACAGTCAACTTCAACTCGAGACCCGTGCAACATTCAACACCTGAGAGATGATTTTACAAATAACATTGAACTCGCAAACCTCTTGTTCATTGCACATACAACCACAAAACTAAATAGCAAATCAGCTCCATTATGCATGCTATCAACTCAATACTATGCCATCCCTACTAACGTCATCAGTTCCCAATAGTGGGTATAGAACTAACATTGAATACATGCTCACACACGCACCCCACTACCACACACCACGAGCATGAACTCACAAGAAGCTCTGTGAACTAAGTTTCTATCACTTCCGAAAGTGATGTGTCAACCATAATGAAGCCTAGCATTACATGCAAATAAAAGATGGGAAAAATTAGTTGATAGGTTATACATATCTATCAATTGGTGACTTTCCCATGTCACCAATTGATAGAGAGAGAGAGAGGGGGAGGGGGAGGGAAAGGGGGGGGGAGAGAGAGAGAGAGAGAGAGAGAGAGAGAGAGACATGCATGCATGCATCTCTCTCTCTCTCTCTCTCTCTCTCTCTCTCTCTCTCTCTCTCTCTCTCTCTCTCTCTCTCTCTCTCTCTCTCTCTCTCTCTCTCTCTCTCTCTCTCTCTCTCTCTCTCTCTCTCTCTCTCTCTCTCTCTCTCTCTCTCTCTCTCTTCCCCCCCCCCCCTCTTTCCCCTCCCCCTCCCCCCTCCCCCCCCTCCCCCCCCCCCCCCCCCTCTCTCTCTCTCTCTCTCTCTCTCTCTCTCTCTCTCTCTCTCTCTCTCTCTCTCTCTCTCTCTCTCTCTCTCTCTCTCTCTCTCTCTCTCTCTCTCTCTCTCTCTCTCTCTCTCTCTCTCTCTCTCTCTCTCTCTCTCTCTCAATCAATCAATCTCTCTCAATCAATCTCTCTCTCTCAATCAATCTCTCTCTCTCTCTCTCAATCAATCTCTCTCTCTCTCTCTCTCTCTCTCTCTCTCTCTCTCTCTCTCTCTCTCTCTCTCTCTCTCTCTCTCTCTCTCTCTCTCTCTCTCTCTCTCTCTCTCTCTCTCTCTCTCTCTCTCTCTCTCTCTCTCTCTCTCTCTCTCTCTCTCTCTCTCTCTCTCCTCTCTCTCTCTCCCTCCCCCCCCTCCCTCTCTCTCTCCCTCCCCCCCCCCCTCTCTCTCTCCCTCCCTCCCTCCCTCCCTCCCTCCCTCCCTCCCTCCCTCCCTCCCTCCCTCCCTCCCTCTCTCTCTCTCTCTCTCTCTCTCTCTCTCTCTCTCTCTCTCTCTCTCTCTCTCTCTCTCTCTCTCTCTCTCTCTCTCTCTCTCTCTCTCTCTCTCTTCTTTTTAGCCCTCTCCCTTGAGCCAAAATCAAGCTCACAGGGGAGGGCGTTTCTTATGCTTTTGTTTTGCTACTGCGACAATCGACTGCGTCCAAAACTCGAGTATTGAGTGTTGCCCAGAGAGAGAGAGAGAGAGAGAGAGAGAGATTAGTGACCATGCCTAAACCAAAGCAAAGCTGTTGGAAATATGTGTCTAGCCAAGGATAGTTTGGGTCCTGGAAAAGTGAGAGATGGACATGTAACCTATGTGGTTACAAAGGGGGCGGTGAAGCAAATCGTATCAAGGCTCATCTTGCGAAATTTAGTGGCTTGGGCATTGAAGCATGCAAGAGGCCTATGCCAGCTGACCTCAAGGCTGACCTCAAGGATGAGCTCCTTGCGTGGGTAGCTCAAAGGGAAGCCAAAAAGTATCCGTAGAGCTCTCGGCCCACCTCCACCTCTATGAGCTCATGTGATCCTCATCCACATGATGCTCTAGCACATTAGAGTCATAGGGGATCCTCTAGTGGAGGGAATGATGAGCATGGACATGATACCATCCATCTTGGGGATGACACTTAGCAACCGATGAAGGAAGCTCGAGGATCACTTTCTTCGGCATCCGTACGTGCAGGTTTTGAGAGGCAACGGGAGCTTGAGGCCAAACAAGGTATAATGAAGCTTTTCATACAGTGTGGCCTCTCTTTTAATGTTGCACACACACCCGCATGGAAGCAAGCCATGGAGTTAGTGAGCACATTGGGATATCGATGGAGCGGTCCTTCATATGAGGAGTTGAGGACTAGTGAGCTATGCAAAACAAAGATATAGTGGAAAAGAAGTTAGAGCCCATGATGGGCACATCGGGGAAGTATGATGCACTTTTATCTGCGGTGGATGGACAGAAATCAGGAAAAGGAATGTATATAACATACTAGTGCATTGTTGCAAAGGCACTATGTTCCTTCGCACCATTGATGCATCACAAGCTTGACTTACAGTGATAGGTATCTATAGCTGAAATTTCGAGTTTAATTTTAAGATAGGCATTTGGATTTTGCATATGCTATATATATGTATTATGTATGTACATGCCACATGGCACATGAACATTGCATGTATATTGTAATGTATATACTATATAATATGCAATATGCATCATGCATGTGCATTGTGCCATCATCCATGGAACATGCTGCATGGGACATGCATCATGCATATGCCATGCATCTATTGTAATGTGTTTAATATGTACATTGTAAAGTGACAAGTCTTTTCATCTATGCCATATGGCTGATTTAGTGTAATTTCTGTCTCATAGGTGAGTTTATATACGGTCATACCCGCAAGGCTATTTTGGATGTCGGTCAAAATGTTGTGCAAGTCATTACCGACAATGGAAGTAATTGTGTGGCCATGGGTAGATTGTTAGAGGCAGAGTTTCAACTTTCCCTCCATTGTGTGGACCGCATGTGCCACACATAGCATTGATCTTTTGATAGAGGATCTTGGAAAGATCCCTAGGATTCATTCTATTTTTTCCACCTACCATAAGTTGAACAAAGAGACCAAAACTATTAGCTATTTTCAGCTCATACAGTGAGTTGGATATGCTAAAGCCTGCGAAGAACAAATTTGCTTAAATGTGCATAATGATGGTGAGACTACTTCGGGTGCAGCAAGCTTTGATGCAGATAGTTGCATCTACAAAGTGGACTGCCTCGGATGGACACACTATCCCAAGAGCAGATTTTGTACGGATAACATGCTTATATGATTCATTTGGAGGGATGTAGAGACACTTGTGTGTGCCATACATCCGTTATATTCTATTCTTCGCATAGTTGATATGAAGGGGAGTACATTGGAACTCATCTATGAGTTCATGGATCGAGTTGGCGAGTCCCTTTCACGTTGCCCTTGTGTGATTCATTTTGGAGGGATGTAGAGGCACTTGTGTGTGCCATACATCCGTTATATTCTATTCTTCGCATAGTTGATATGGAGGGGAGTACATTGGAACTCATCTATGAGTTCATGGATCGAGTTGGCGAGTCCCTTTCACGTTGCCCACATTTGACATTGGACAGGTATTTATTAAGTTACTACTTGTTTACATTGAAATTTTGACACTTAAAGCTCTTATTATCTTAAAAATTAGTCTCTAAAATTTTGTAAATTTTTTGTCCATAGGATTGAGCAGCTTCAAGCTGTGTGGAGGGATCGATGGGATTGGTTTCATAGCCCCATCCATGGAATAGCACACTTGTTGCATCCCCCTTATGAAGATCTCAGCAGTCCATCATGGATGAGCTCGAGTGCATGGAACACACACACACACACACATATATATATATATATACCAAGAGTTGTCTCTCCAATCGAACTCGCAACTCTACATGAGCTCGGTAAAGCCTATATATATATATATATATATATATATATATATATATATATATATATATATATATATATATATATATATATATATATATATATATATATATATATATATATATATATATATATATATATAGGCTTTACCGAGCTCATGTAGAGTTGCGAGCTCAATTGGAGAGACAGCTCTTGATATTCCAAAATGGTGGTGGCCATTTTGGAAAGGATACAGCTTGTTTGAGATCTGCTCAGTTTCGGCCACTATCATGGTGGGAGATGTACAATGCCAACGCTCCTCAGTTCGTAAGTACTAAGTCAAAAGTCTTTAGTGTATTGTGTGACATGTGCTAAATATGTATTATAATTTATGTACTAATTATTTTTTGAATTATGTTATATGTAATGTAGAGAGAGTTAGCTATTCGTATCATTTCATAGGATTGTGAAAGGAATTATGTAATGCAAAGAGAGTTAGCTCTTCGTATCCTTTCACAGGATTGCAGCGTAAGTCCTTGTGAAAAGAATTGAAGCACATGGCCCTCTTCCATACAAAGAAGAGGAATAGATTATCTACAACGCAATTGGAGCAGCTAGTTTATTGCCACTGTAACTTGCGTCTCTTGGAGTGAAGCGGCCATACAGGAGATGTGAGGGAGGTCAAGAGAAAGTGAGAGATATTCCAAATATTCCTCTAGAGGATCAGGACTTATATACTATGTTGTGCCATGAGTTGACCTTACCTCAACATGATACGAGATCATCTCGCAGACACATAGGACCTAGCAATAGTGGTGGCGCATCCACTAGCAGCAGACCACATACCACTACTACTAGGGAGGAGGATGATGATGATGATGATCAGTGATGATTTGTCATTCTGACACCATGTCAGAGTGCCAAAATCTAATTATTAACATTTGAGTCTTTGACTTTTGATATGTCATTATATGTATTTACTATTGTGACGACAGTGGACACTTATCACGACTCACTTGTCACTTTATATTTATCATTTGCCACTTATGATTTATGCCATGAGTCATGACTCATATGATTTATCATTTGTTATAGTGATTCTCTATGTTTTTATTTTGATGTATCAACGATGATATGATCATGTGACATGTATGGTGTATCATGATTCATCATTCATGCATGATGTACATTGTTAAGTGTTATGTTATGAATCATGATGTTTATTGTAATTTGTTAGAAGTTAGATACTTAGAAAGTTAGGTGTTAAATGTTATGATCATTATGCTCTTAGAATCTAGATGATGATGATGATGTTATGATTATTGATGTTAAATCTTATAGTTAATGATGTATCATGATTCATGTGACATGTTAGATGTTATATAATCAGATCATCGAATGATAATTGATGGATGTAACGTGTTAAAACTTTAATATTATGAATCATGTGATATGAATGACGTTGATAGTTGTTAAATGTTATGATTTTAAATTTTATGAATCATGAATCATGATGTATCATGATAGAAGTTATAAATTAGAAATTAGAACTTTCAACTTTCAAATGGTAATATATTATCTATAATCTAACCCACTCTGAGTGAGGCATGAAATGAGTGACCAGGCATCAGTCGTGAGTCGTGACTCATGACTCACGACCAAGTTAGATGGATAATCTCTATTATTTATCTTATATTGTAATATGTAATTTATGGTATATATAGTCATATCCCACCTTATTATATATCATAAGACCCAAAATACCTAGAAAATACATATATAAATTTTAGAAAATAGATAACTTTATCGCCAAACGTTGCACTCGTTGCTAACGAGTTGTCGTTGCTAAAACATATAGGGTTGAGATGTGGTGCTGAAGGGGTAGAGGATATATGTATGTGCCTCAAAAGTGGAGGCGATAGCCAAGAATGCAGGCGGAGCTTCTTGGAAAAGAGGGAGAGAGAGAGAGAGAGAGAGGATCGATCAACTTTTAGGAGGCTTTTCTCAAAGTGAGTTAGTCAAAAGTGTTATTAAGGTATGTTATAAAGAACCCTTTAGGGTAGGCCAAGTTCACATTGAACTTGGCCCAAAAAATAAAGAATAAGTGACTTAGCCTTTATAAATAGGCCTATACACATGTATACACTATGAAGGGGTCATTTAGGGCCTTACACCAACCACCTCCCACTTAAAGGCATAAGTGACACCTTTAATCTACGTGACTCCCACCATCTGTATATAACTAATGTTGTGCTTTCCTTCCTTTGGACAACTCAACCAAGTCCCAAGTATCATTTGCATGCAAGGCTTTTATCTCTTCCTGCATGGCTAACTCCCACTTCTTCTTGTGCTCACATAGCTTTGCCTCTTTATAAGTAAGAGGCTCACCCCCATCTGATAACATAATATAAATATATAGAGGGGTCATATCTATTCACTAACCTCCTAGGGCGTGTAGATCTTCTTACCCAATGATCCACATTTTCCGGTAATGGATCTACATACATCAGGAGGTACATCCACTTCTTCATTGTTAATGGGCTGTTGTACATCATTTCCAGCCCTATTTTCAGCATGAATAGGTAGCTGCATATGCCGATCGAGAGCCTCTTCTTGTTGTCAAACATCATCTGGCTCAAAAACCACTGGATTTTCTATATTTTCAGCCATATGTGGTGCATCCTTGGGGTCTGAAATAGGCCCAACATGTGGCTGGTCTTGCTGAAATGTGACCTTTTTATGATCATGCTTTGAGGCAACATTGTTTTGTTGCAGCCTTGCCTCATTAAAAACAACATCCAAGCTGCGTATGACCGTTTCAGCTGAGGTAACCATATTCTATAACCCATTTCACCTTCTTCACCATATCCCATGAAGAGGCCTTTAATGGATTTGGCATCAAGTTTACTCCTCAACTCAGGTCTTATGTGTACAAAAGCTTCACAAACAAAGATGCGTAAGTGATCATATGAAGCCGGTTTGCCAAACCAAACCTCTTCAAGGATGTCACCTTTCCGAGACATGTGAGGAGATCGATTGCATATATGTATTGCACTTTTAAGAGTGTCTCCCCAAAAACCATGAGGGAGATTAGCTGTGGACAGCATGCATCTCACCCTCTCACAAAGAGTCTGATTATACCTTTCAACCACACCATTAGAAGAGGGGTTGTATGGAGCAGTAAACTCCCTCTTTATGCCCAAATTTTCACAAAAATTTTTGAATTCAGCACTTGTGAACTCACCCCCAGTATCCGTACGTAAGCATTTCAGCTTTTTACCTGTTTGGCTAGTCACAAATGTGTGAAATCTTTTAAATGCAGCAAATGCTTCATCTTTTGATTTGAGTAGTTACACCCAAATTTTCCTAGAAAAATCATCAACAAAAGAAATAAAATATAAAGCATCCCCCATAGATTTGGTGGGCATGCTACATACATCAGAATGGACAAGATCTAATATACAAGACTTACGAGGCACACAGAGTAGTAGGAACTTTTCACTTGCTTTCCATATTGGCAATCATTACAAAAGTCTAGCTTGGTGCCTTTAACATCAAGCTTCTTTAAGTTACAAATTTTGGATAGACGCTTTTGGCTCATATGGCCAAGTCTTTTATGTCACAATTCCATATGAGAATTAATCTCAGCCAATGCAATGAATTTGCCAAACAAGGCCTTTCCATGTAAGCAATACAAAGTTCCCCGTTTTGTGCCTTTTACAATCAACTGTGACCCTTTGGTGATCTTCCATGAGCCTCTTTCAAATAAAACACTATAACCATCCATATCCATCAACCCAACAGAGAGTAAACTCTTCTTGATTCCTGGTACATATCTCACATTATGCAAGACAAGCTCATTTGTGCCATCTGTTGAAAGATGCACAGTGCCAATACCTTC
This sequence comes from Ceratopteris richardii, assembly GCA_020310875.1. Classification (NCBI taxonomy): domain Eukaryota; kingdom Viridiplantae; phylum Streptophyta; class Polypodiopsida; order Polypodiales; family Pteridaceae; genus Ceratopteris; species Ceratopteris richardii. Next base: position 11,530,454 of record CM035429.1, read on the forward strand.
AATGGGACATGCATGATTATTCCCTAGGTATACATGGCCATGGCTTCCCGCATGAAAAGTAACAAAACACTCCTTGACAGGAGTCACATGAAATGAAGCACCAGAATCAACAATCCATGTCTGGGATAATGCATCATTCATAATCAATAAAGCATCAATCAGATCACTTGTAGTGATCGATCACTTGTAGTGATCGACATGTCCTCTACATGAACATCGCAAGAGGCATCATGTGCATGAGTATCATCAGCTGATGTAGTAGTACATAGACTATCTTCCATATCTGAAAGCTCCTCAATAACAACACTCGAGGCCACATTGGCCTCCTCTTTTTCTTTCTAGTTGTCCTGTCCATCCGTCTTGTCTTCCTTCTTGTCCTTTCTTTAGTCTCAAGCATTCTTCTTCCTCTCAAGCTCTGACTTAAAGAATCGGAAGTCGGGCTTCTTATGGCCTTTCCTACCATACTGATAACATGTCATATCAGTACCCTGCTTCTTGCTGGAGCTTCCCCTTTCTTTGCTTTTGCTCTTACACCTCTGTGAATAAGAGCCCTTCTTCTCTAATCTGCCTCTAACCATGTTTGCAGAAGTGCCTCCTTCACCACTTGCTTTTCTCCCGATTTCTTCATTCAATATAGAACCCCTCACACCATCAAAAGTAAGATTGGGGTTGTTTGATGATGAGAACACCAAGGTCTCCCAAGCATCAGGAAGTGTCATAAGCAAAAAAAAGCTATCAGCTTATCATCAAAGGGAGGCATCCCTGAGTCCTGCAACTGTGATAGAGTACTTGTAAAATGAGACAAGTGTTCTACAACACTCTTGGACTCATCGAACTCCATGCCAACTAATTTCCTCATCAGATGTACCTGATTAATAGGTGTGGTGTTCTCATAGGTGGCCTTAAGCTTGGCCCACAACTCTGAAGCTGTAGTAATGCCCTGGAGGTCTACAAGAATGTCATCAGACACGGCCATTTTTATGTTGGTGAAGACCTTTCTATTCAGATTATGCCACGCATCATCAAACATATCTTCCGGCTTCTTGCTGCCAACGTCCTGTCACAATCTTTGAGGAAGAGAATTCCTTGAATTCGCTCCTTCCAAAGATCAAATCTTATGCCCTCAAAGCGGCGAATCTCAAAGAGATTCTTCATATACGAAGACGACGATGACATGGTTGCACAAATAAGAGGTTAATGTGCTGAAATTTTGGGCAAGATGCACCAAAAACAGCGTACCACCTCTAAAAGTAGTGCACAACAGCTTCAAACACCTGTAGGAGCAAAATCGAGCCGATTGGAGTACAAAATCCAAATCTGAAATTTTCCGAAATTTTTTTCAGAAACTTCCAACAAGCTAATTTGTGCCAAAAATCAACAATTTTGACTTCTTTTAACCTCAATGTGCATACATAAGGCTATAGCGCAGCCTTTAGAACTAAATAGGAGCAAAAGCAGCAAATTTCTGAAATTCTCAGAAAAATACCACAATTTGCTGTACATAAGCAATTTCTTTTGCCACAATTCAATACATAAGGTGCCAAACGTGTGTATTGCTGTTGTGACCTGTGAAACACCTGTTTATACCTGTAAAACATCTGTTTCGACCTGTAAAACATCTGAAAACAGCCTGTTATGGGTTGTTGAGACTCCCAAAGTGATCCTCTTGGCCCCGGAGCAAAGTTATTCGCGATGAAATCGAAGATTATCGCAAAAAGTGGGGTTTTTTTTGCTGTAGAGCACCTGTGTAACAGCTCTGAAACCCTAAATCAGCTCTAATACCAGTTGAAAGGGTTGAGATGTGGTGCTAGAGGGGTAGAGGATGTGTGTATGTGCCTCAAAAGTGGAGGCGATAGCCAGGAATGGAGCAGCTCCTTGGAAGAGAGAGAAAGAGGATCGGTCAGCTTTTGGGAGGCTTTTCTCAAAGTGAGTTAACCAAAAGTGTTATTAAGTTATGTTATAAAGAACAATTTTAGCTTTGGCCAAGTTCACATTGAACTTGGCCCAAAAAATAAAGAATAAGTGACTTAGCCTTTATAAATAGGCCTATACACATGTATACACTATGAAGGGATCATTTAGGGCTTTACCCAACAAAACGTTGCTTTCCACTATGATATATATATATATATATATATATATATATATATATATATATATATATATATATATATATATATATATATATATATATATATGTGTGTGTGTGTATAGTTAACCACATATTCAGGTTGAGTTTCACACCATGAGTATGGTCATGAGTTATGTGCACATCTAGGCATGTGTGAAATAAGTGAAAACTAATAAGCACCTATGAGTTCACCGATTCATTCTCTCTACCTTGTGGGCTCTAATCTTTATTCTCTCCAAGTCCATGTCCTATACTTGTTCCATTTTGCATCCACTTCTTCGTGGAAATTTCTCGTGTGTACGTGTATGTGTATGTGTGTGCATGTGCACACACACAAAAGTATGCATCCTCTCTTAGTTCTACCCATCTACAATCCATCCATCCACACAACAAAGTGCATATATAAAACATATCCACACCTAGCATCCTCCATCTCTCATTTTGTAACTACCTATCTACTTAGTATCTACATATCCCTCTACCTACCTCATATTTTCCTTAAGTGCCCACTCCTCAAATCCATTTTTAGTCTAGAACATATGGAACATGATAAAATATCATTTTCCATGAATTATGGAACTTGGGAGACGACTTACTTGACCACATACTACCATATCAGACAAAATCATAGAGCAATATGATGAGAACAATGCTTTAATGTATCAATACTAAAAAGGTGGAAAGAAAGAAATGTACTTACTTGACGACGTTTTGCCAATTGCCATACTACCACTCGATGAACAATATCTCGACGTATTGGAACATCAAAAACATCTCCAGCTAGCAATGTTGTGCCTTTATCCTCATTCATGAAATTCATCACCTTCATCTCAATATCATTGTAACACCCTATAAAAAGCATGACAAGAACCAAAAAAAAAAAAAAAAAAATGAGACGAAAACAAAGAAGGATACTTGCTTATGGCCTAAAAATCAACAAAAACAAAAGGAAAAACAATAAAACAATATATCTATTCATCATGCATGGAAAAAAAACCAACCCAGACATAGAACTATTACATGTTATTAATACAAAAATTGGCATTGACTACAACAAAAAGTGACGTACAACTTTCTTTATACAAGGTTTTCTAATAAATGTTCGAGATGGCATACCAACCACATACCACAAGAAAATAAAGAGAGATTCTTGGGTGTAGAATAGTTTGTTTCCAAACAAAAAAGAAACCTTATCACACATATAATATACGCCCTCTAAAAGATTACACATTTGTTCTTGTATTAGGTGAAATGAATTACTTGTAATATACCAAAAGCATACCAAAAGAAAATCAAGTGAGATTCTTGAAGCAAGTGTATAGCATTGCAAGTATGATGATCAATAGCACAAAGTGCTGCCATTACATGGGAATCAACCTCCTGTAAGCTTTTCTATAAAAGCTAGCTAAAAAACTATGTTTAGCGTGAGAGGAATTTCTCTAATGACAACCACCGGATCTTTTAAATTTGGACTGAATAGGATCTTGACATGTGGTAGCCCAGAAGCATATACTTTTCAACTAATATGTAGAATGAGGGTTTGATAATTAAATGGCCAAATGATGCTCAATGGGCAAGAGTCATGTATGGTTGGAAAGCTCTCTTTGAGTCTTTGAAAATTTCAAGAATATGTGAATAACTTTTGCTCTCAATTTCGACCATTTTTTACGAAGTTTGATGAAGTCTTAAACCTGATTTAACCCGGTTTGACTTCTTTAACATAACCTAATCTAACAAATTTGTTCATAAATATGTACAATGATTAATGAATAGTGTCCTAAAAATATTACAAATTAGAATTTGAATGTAGCCAAAATGCTAAAAACAAAACAATCCTCCCTAAATTCTAAGTTCTGATAGAAGGAGAACCGCAACACACTTCAAAAATTCTTCTTCTTCTATCTTCTCTTTCACACAAACTTGCCATGTGGAATGAATCTTTCCACTAGAAGATACTTCAATGTTACTTGGAAGTATAAGTCTTCTTCTACAATCCAATGTCCAAAGATGTAACAAAAGTGCACAAATGTTGTTCCATAGATCTTGGGACTGATACATGATTGCTATGTGTCCAGAGCTTCAAACATTTCTCGCTTCATGGATTTCATCCTTTCTAACCCTCCAAGTTTTTATTTTCCTTTAATGCATAGTGAAAATTTGAATACATGGCATGAACTTTTTAGAAACAATTTCCCTCACTCATTCAAAAAGACTAAAAAAAGCTTACATCAAGCCCACAAGTTTATCCAAATAATTGAGATAGAAAAAAGATAGCAATGCATGGAAAAGGTTGAGCTTTAACATGGTCTCACAAACATATGAAGGAAGATAGGACATGATGAAAAAAATACGATAAAACGAAATTAGATCCTATTTAGAGAATAGGCCAGGAGGGAAGATAAATCCTGCAAATAAATGTGCAAGCTCATGAACCAAAATGAGATCAAAGATTTCCTCCCCATTATGTTTGGCAAGGTTTTGATCATGTATAACTAGGAGTGAGAACAATGAATGCATTCTTAGCCACTTTAAATTGATTCTCATCATTTTGCCTACATGGACAATAACGAGGTGAGACTTGTTCCCTTAATTTTATAAGTAACACCTAAAAACCCCCATTTATATTGTGTAGTCCGACAAAGAACATTTATCCAACAGCATACTCTAAGATGCTACTCACATCGTTCTTAAAATGAAGAGCCCTTGGCTTTGCGACCTTACCTAGAATTTCTTCAAAGACTTTAAAGATTCCCTCAAGGGGCCCTCAACTCAATCTTGTTTAAGGCTTCAAGCTTGGTGTTTTGACTAGGTTCTCGAGGAATGATAAGAGTAAACCCCACCTGACAAAGGAGAATTTTTCTTGTAGAAGGCAATGGACTCAAAAGTAGATGGATCAATAGGAAGGGAATGAAAGGCTCATGAGCCTTCTTCATGTCTCTCTTCAAATCTCTTGTACTTGTCTTTTTGTTTCTATTTAAAGCTACTGTTCAAACAAAGATAATAATGTACTAGTATTTGTTGAACTCACAATAAGGGCCTGATTAATCATTTCTATCTTACGTCCCTCAAAAGTTCTAGGGAAAATGAAAATGTCAATCCACATGGTAGATGGTAGGAATTTTCTTTCGATCGTTTTCAAACACTTGTATATATTAATCATAATAATGATTGAAGAATATAAAGTGTGATGGTAATGCATATGCATTGCATCTAGGAAATATGTTAGGCATATTTTGATTTCCATACTTGTTGCATGACTAATATAGTAGGGATTTTTTGTTATCTTATGGAATTAGGATATCTCATGCCTTCATATTGTGTCATGAGGATAGTAAATCACGCATCCATAGCATGTAAGAATGGTCTTGAAGGAAATCTAAATATATTTGTGAGTCATATATAGAGAGAGATTGCTTTTGAGTGAAAAAAATAAGATGCTCCATGTAAGCATGAGTTGATGATAACACTTCATCCAATTTGAAAGTTTGCATACTCCGTAGAAATAAACGTTATAGAGAAAAATGCTTTGTAGAGTGTTCCATGTAAGGAGGAAGGCGAATATGTAATAAGGCTTATGAGCTTGACATGCTGACCCAAGGATGCATTCCTTTGTGACTTTGACATACATACATATACATGTATATGTATGTATGTATGATGTAGAAGGAGCTATAACCTGGGAATCAAAATCTGTGATTCCAAATAATAAGAGTAGAGTGTGCTAGGTGTGTGAAATATTAGATGTTGAAAAATAGACAAATGTGAGAAGTGGAGAATGACATACCTTGGACTGACCTCCCCGCCTATTTATCGCTCTTGCCTAGTCACCATCTAGAGTTCTCTCTAAGGTCCCTCTATTCATATGGCCATCATGAGTAGGTACCTCGTATGAACTCTCTGGCTTTTAACCTTGGCTATCCCCCGAGCAAGGAACTTCTCGTTCCTCCAGGCATGTACATCTCTAGAATATAACACGATCAAAATACAAAATAGAGAGATGAGAAGACAATTATAAAAGTGCGGCAGCTTAATGCTACTACACACACTAATAAATGCAAAAGGTAAATATACAATGTATGATATAAAAATTTGAATATAGGCTGAATCTAAGGGTTCTAGTTGCAAAAAGTAATGTGTATTTAAGAGATTATGTGAGTGAATATGAGCAAAAAGAAGGATATAAACTGTGCAAAACAGTTCTTACAGCAAACCCTAATTGTCATTTCTCGCAATGAAGTGGTAGGTAAACACATGATACAATAGAAGCATGCAAAGAAACCCTAAAGTAGAAGCCACAACTCTCCAAAATCAGCCTACACACTAAGAAGTGTGAAAAATAATAAACAAAAACTTCCAAAACCTCCTTCAAATCTGCATATATACCTTCAAAACTCCTCCTAGCTCTTAATCTTAGAGTTTAAGCTTGTATAGCTTCAAGAATTGATGTCTTATGAGGCTCTAATGCCTCTCTTTATATAGGTTTTGGATTATCATGAAAGAAGGAAAAGCTGCAAAAAATCTAATGAAACACAAGTTCTTGCGTGAAAAGTAACTTGAAAAGCAAAATTAGGGTTTGACTTTTGGTTGAATTTCAAGTGCCTGATGGTGAAGTGCTATATTACATTAGAAAGCTCTTAATGAGTACCTTCCATTGGTGCAATAAAAAAATTTTACCATCTTTGATCAAATTTTGATTGAGTCCCAAAATTAGGGTTGCTGAAATTTTAGAAGATTTGAGCATTCTGACATTGTTTTCCAACAATTCCCCCCTCAACGTAATAATGGCATTGAGCATTCTGACATTCTTTTTCCAACAATTCCCCCCTCAATGTAATAATGGCACAAGGTTCAAACGTCTACATAATTTTTTATGTATGCCTCTAATAATGCTTTGGTAAATACATGTGCTTTATTTTCACTTGTAGGCACATAAGCTAGCTAAATATGCTTTTTAGATACATGTTTCCTTATCTAATGATAGTGTACTTCAATATGCTTTGTCTTGGCAAGATGAATAGGATTTTTTTCGATAGCAATATCACTTTGACTATCTAAAAATATATGCATAGATAGATGAACATGAAAATCGAGATAACTCAGAACTTTTTGTAACCAAATTGCTTTTAGTGTAGCTGTAAAAACAACCCTATACCCTGCTTCACTTGATGAAGTAGGCATTGTTGATTTTCACGTATGCTTCTTATTGTGTTTTTGTCACTGCCCAATCAAAATTTGCGAAAGCTTTAAGTAGAAAATGCGGCAACTTAAGAAATACCATAGCAAAATTCAGAGTTCCCTTCAAATATTTGAAAATCCTCAAATTGTTTTTCAATGAGTTTTGAGCGGTTTGTGCATGAACCTTGATACTTTTGAATTTTAGGTCGTGTACTATATAGATAGATCAAGCATCCAACGGCTTGACTATATAATGTAGCATCAAAAGGTTCGAAGTCTACTACTTCCTATAATGATACATTAACATCCATAGGTGTTTGCATAGCTTTACAATCTGTCATATAGATACAATCATTCCTGAATTTGAATTCAATGCCCAAGTAGTATTGTAAAATCTCAAGGTCATTAACATCAAATGTATGCTTAAGTTGTGACTTGAAGAACTAAAGATCTGAATCATTTGGACCTATCATGATCAGGTCATCAACATAGGTAATGATTATAATCAAGACATCTGACTCTGCTTTTACATAAAGGATAGGAGCTACATCAAAGTTTTCAAAACCAATAGATAATAAGTACAAATGTATCTTTTCATACCATGCTCTAGGTGCTTGCTTCAAGCCATAAAGTGCTTTGATGAGCTTATATACTAAGTGCTCTTTACTTGGCTCTTCAAAACCTTATGGTTACTGAATGTAGACAACTTCATGAAGATCACCATTTAGAAAAGCTATCTTGATATCTAACCGGATATACATTCCAACTGAAAATGCAACAAGAGAGAGAGAACTATTTTGACTATAGTCATTCTAGATGTACGTGCAAATGTTTCATCATAGTCAATACCTTTCTTTTGTGCATAACCTTTAACTACAAGTCTGGCTTTATACATGTCAATGGTATCATCTTCTTTCTTTTTTACCTTGAAGATCCACTTCACACCAATTGATTTCTTACCTTTTGGTAACTCACAAATCTTTCAAGTTTGATTCTTATGTATAGAATCAATCTCCTCTTGCATTGCTTTCTTCTGTACAGAACTCTGCAATGCATCTTTGGCATTCGCAGGTTCAGCTTCACCTAAAGTCGGTGCAAGAATATTACTAATTTCGAAATGTGATGCATAACTTTACCTAAGTTTGATTCTTATGTATAGAATCAATCTTCTCTTGCATTGCTTTCTTCTGTACAGAAAGCTGCAATGCATCTTTGGCATTCGCAGATTCAGCTTCACCTAAAGTCGGTGCAAGAATATTCCTAATTTCGAAATGTGATGCATAACTTTTACCTCATCTATATGAACTTATTGACTTTTGGTTCGTCATTTAAATGATTGAATTCCACTATCTTGTAAAGTTTTCAAATACCATCTCGAAAGTTTCTAAAAGACTTGTGAAAGCTCCTATGCATCTGCAACTCTTTCTTCAAGTGCTCTTGATCTTTCTCCAACTTCATAAGTTTGTACGTTGAAGCAACAGGTGAAGTTGGAGATGTAGATAGAGGTGGTGTAGGAGCAATACCTTTCTCTTTGTCTTTATTCATTAAAATCTTTCAAACTTGAGAAGGTTGATCACCCACTGTTTGGTTGAATGTAAGCATCCAAATTTGACTTGAAAAATGCATAATCATATGCCTTTATAAAGTATGGAATGTCTGCATGTATATCATAAACCTTACTTTTTCCAACATAAGCATTGCGAAAAAGGAGGATAGCACTTGCTTTAGGTGCATAGAATCTGTATTCTTTACTTTCAATTGCATAACCAATGAATATTGCTTTGATGGCTTTGACCTCGAGCTTACCACAATCTTTCTTTTCAATGTGAACAAAAACTGGAGATCCAAAAACTTTGAAGTAACTCACATTCGACTTCTTACCATAATAAGCTTCATAAGGAATGATGAATCTTTTAAGCTTTTGTGGAAGATCTATTAAGAATGTGGTTGGTTGTATACACTGCATCAAACCAAAATTTTGGTGAAATGGGAATAAAGGCCCAAAGAACTCTTCTTTTGTATATTTTGATCCTTCCATGTCAAAGCCTATTTTTGTTATACTTTTTGGACCCCAAATCGGGGAGTTACAGGCATTTACATTATTATGACTTTCGGTCATTGGCCATGTGTGAGCATGCCCAAATGACCTAAAAATCGCTTATGAATAAGACTTTGTCCCAAATCTCTCATAACTTAATTCAGACTTCTTCAACTTCAGCTTCTCCATCTTGTTCTCCAAATTTCTGCGCAAGTTTCTTTCTCCTCACACAACAGCCCATTCCCTTGGCGTTTGGAGCGACCGAGCAAACCATCGTGTTACTCTTCGTGGCCTCTTTCAGCTGGTATGTTTTTCATTTACAAGTCTTTTGTTGTAGAAATTCTCTCTCATTTCAAGTGGGAGTACATATATAAAAAATGAGAAAGTACATACTTGCTGGAAACTTATTACAATAGGTCATTTCTCTGATTTTACAAGTCATATTGTTGCGAAAATTGGGGCTTCTGTGAAAACAAGCACCCAGTGACTCTGTTTTGCATCTATGTACGCCTTAGGTTGAAAAACAACAAATTTGTTGTTTTCTATCCAATTACAGCTTGCTGGATTTTTCTGAAATTTTTTGCAAAAAATTTCAAGTTTTGAAGAGTTTTTGGGCTTAATTTCTCAGCTATAGTATCGACATGCGATAGTGCAAAGAACAGAAGGTGAATCGTACCTTTTTTGGTGAAATTTTGAAGCTCTCAATGTGCAAATATGGCTTCTACCTCCTCTGATGTCAAAAACTTGTTTGAGATCGAGATATGAAGATAGCAGTTTTGATTTGTGGAAAGAGAGAACGTTGGGCATTCTCTTTCTTAAAGATTGTGAAGGGGCTCTTGTGGAAGTCAAGCGTGAAGATATGACGGATGCAACATGGACAAACCTAAACAAAAAAGGCCATCACTTATATCAAGATGGTTGTATCAGATGAAATCTTAATGGATCTGAAGGGCCTTACAAGTGCTTTTGAGGTATGGGAGAAGCTTAAGGCCAACTATGAAAATACCACGCTTGTAAATCAAGTGCATCTTATGCGTAAGCTAGTGTGTATGCACCTTGATGAGTCAAAAAGTGTAGTTGAGCACTTATCTTATTTTACAAGTACTCTCTCGCAATTGCAGGACTCCGGATTACTTGCATTTGATGATAAGCTTAAGGCCATCTTCTTGTTGATGACCTTACCTGATTCATGGGAAACATTGGTTGTTTCACTTTCAAATAATCCCAATCTTGCCTTTGATGGTGTTAGGGGTTCTATTATGAATGAGGAAATCAAGAGGAAAACGAGTGAAGAGGGCAATGGTTCAGCCAATATGGCTAAAGGAAGAACAGAAAAGAAAAATGGAAATGTGCAATGGAACAGGCTGAAGTGACTTGTTACCAATGTAGTAGGAAAAGTCACAAGAAGCCTGATTGCAGATACTACAAAGCTGAACTAAAAAGAAAGAAGAACACAGGTGACAGGAAGAAAAAGGACACCAAGAATGAAGCACATGACAACTCAAAAGACAAGGACAAAGAGAAGGCCAATGTGGCCTTTGATGTCGTCATTGAGGAGCTATCAGATGCATACGATATTCTTTGTGCTACTATGGTAGCATATCGTGCCAAGGTTAATGATGCTTCTGTTAAAATTCATGCACATGATATGCTGACAAAGAGGGATCAAATTGATGCCTTGCTCACTGTGAATGATGCTTTGTCACAAACATGGATTGTGGATTCAGATGCATCCTTCCATGTTACTCCTATTAAGGAGTGTTTTACTACCTTTCATGCAGGCAACCATGGACATGTATATCTTGGAAATAACCATGCTTGTTCTATTGAAGGTACTGGCATAGTGCACCCCCCTATAGATGGCAATAACTTTCATGGGCTATGGAGATGAAGGTGAAATGGGCTACAGGATTTGGCTACCTCAACTTAAGAAGGTAATACGCAGCCGGGATGTTGTATTTAATGAGGCAAGACTCCTCAGAAATGATTTTGCCTCTAAAAGTGACCATAAAAAGTCGAATTTCAACATGTACAGCCACGTGTTAAATCTGGTATGAACCCTCGAGATGCACCACCTTTGATTGGAAATGAAAATGAGCCAGTGGTTATTGAGCCAGATGATGTTGGACAGTAGAATGGTACTTTGGTATTCACTAGAGGATCTTGGATATGGATCTCAAGTTCCATATACATAATTTATATGAATTGGTTGACATTTTACATTGTGTTGTAAGATCAAGTACAAGGTTCTATATGGCTAATCGCCCTCATGTATTGGGTTGATGCCATTATACCTCACAGGCATCTTCCCACCAAATCACTATATTCATCATAATAGGCAGCATTTCAAGGAGGTATGAACTAACAAATAAGCCCCGCACGATCACTTCATCTCTGACTACATGTTCTTTATATGCTTTCAATACACGAGTCCCAAAACAATCATGATACAAAATCGACCACAAGCAATCTTGATTCTTCACAGAGTTATGATGGAGGTGCAAGAGGTCATTGTTATTTGAAAAGAATTTGAAAGGTAGCCCATAGACAAGAGTTATGTTAGTTGTAGAGAGGCTAAGCTCCTCACCTGGCTGGATGCCTCTATTACACCTTGAAGTAGGTGGTACATCAAAATGTTCAGCCACCCATTTGTAATGTTTGGACAATTCAAGAAGCTAGGTTGTAAATTGGAAAGGACCAATCAATGAAATGGCCCACTTCCTTAAGTGTCCTATAAATAGGACCCATTTGTAGAGAGGCTAAGCTCCTCACATGGCTGGATGCCTCCATTTGCAAGAGTTATGTTAGTTGTAGAGAAGCTAAGCTCCTCACCTTGCTGTATGCCTCTATTACACCTTGAAGTAGGTGGTACATCAAAATGTTCAGCCACCCATTTGTAATGTTTGGACAATTCAAGAAGCTAGGTTGTAAATTGGAAAGGAACAACCAATGAAATGGCCCACTTCCTTAACTTTTAAGTGTCCTATAAATAGGACCCATTGACCCATTTGCACCTATCCTTATGTACCCAACACTTGGATGTTCCCCTATGATTGAGTCACCCATAAACCTGTATGGATGTGGGTGGCCACCTTCCATAGCCACATGCTCCCAAGCGTAAGGGAGATCCCATTTGTCTCTATGGTTGGGAGATGGGTCTTATGTTTTACCTTTTGTGTTCACCTATATGGCTTATATCTTGTCTTCTTGATAGGAAGCATCTAGGTCGTAGGGCTAACATTGGTATTAATTCAAACTCTTCTCAGAGTTAGGGTAAAACATGCACACATCTACTAGAGCTCATGGAATTCAGATGATCAAGCTTGACAAGCTCTCTCCTCTCTTGTTAGTTGTGCCATGGAACCATGATGGTCCAAGCTGACAGACTCTCTATTCTCCTTCCCTCTTGTTAAGAGTGTTATGGAACACGACTCATAGGAGAGGAAAGCATGGAAGATGCATGCAAGGTGGTGGTGAAAAATTCAAGCATGCTCTTTTCCCTCAATTTTTTCTACAAGTGGGTAGTAGGCTTGTGCTACATGCCTCCTAATGGCATCAGCTAAGAAACCCCCTTGACCCTTGTTCTTGACATTTGCCTCTCTTCCCAAGAGAATCGAGATGCCAAGTGCACATAACATCTTCCTCACCTTGGAGGAGTTGAGTTGGTTTTCATCATCTTCAACAATGGAATATACAAGACAAGAGAAACAAAGGAGCATATCTCCACATATTTGCTATACATTCAAAGCATGAAGTACATGAAATTACAAAGAAGCATGATTTAGAAGCATGATTTAGAAGCCTGATAATATGTGGTTCTTTTGCTCTTCATAACTTCACAATCTCCATAAGATGAAGATGTCCAAGTATAGATAAGCTTCACTCTCTTCACTTCTTGTGGTTGACGAAGAACACACAACCCTAGTTGTTGCCCTCCTTTTTGAAGATGAAGAAGACAAACTCCACTCCTCCAAAGTGAGGCAGACCTCCATGCAAGCGCGAAGCCTTGCTGTCCAAGTGGTGGGGATTATGGTTCATAGCCTTGTCTATTTATAGTATTCGTTTGTCCATGAAAAGCTCTATCAAAAAAGCTCAAAAAAAAAAAACTATTTTTGGTGAAAACTAAACTCCCCCAATTTCCAAGATCTTCATAATTTTGGGGTCTTGCTTTTTATTCGATCGTTAGCTTTAAGGTGAGTCAATCTTGACCATCCAATTGATTAAATTCGATTGTGACAAGTGCCAATACTATTTTTTAGTTTTTATAAGTGTTTTGACTTTTTGACCTGAAATTAGTGTTTGAATTTTGACCCCCTAAAAACTTCTCCATTTGCTATGTGTCATATATCATTGGTTGCTCTTGAAGAGTATTTTCCAAATATATAACTGTTTAACCTACCAATTTTGACGGTTTTTATCTTTTTTTTTTTACCTTCTCTGCCCATCTTTAACTTTGCATATTTCTGAATTTGTGCAACCCGCTTCTCGAAGATTGCTATTTCTAACAATCTCTACATATGCATTGATTTTGAATGTCCATGTTGTATTGAATGAAAAATTTCCTTGAGAAAGGATGTTGTAACTCATGAAGTGAGTTTGAAGAGATCCTAAGCTTTATGCTAGGGCTCCCTATGAGCAAGCCTTACACCTTTTCATCCCCTGTAACGCCTTCTCTCCCTCCTCAACTAAGACTTATCTTCAGAGAAGTGGTTTGTTTGATGACCAATGAAACACCTATTCTTCTTTTGTCGTCAATATGTGCCATCATTGAACTGTTTCAATTCTTCTAGATCTTCAAAACAGTTTTGAAGAGCTAAGTAGTTGTGGCAAGGGTACTAGATCACCTTAAACTTCCCCCAAGGGATTAAGGTAGCATACGTCCTCAGCCATTGGTCACCTTGAGAATACACCAAGGTAGTACCATAGTTCTTGAGAAATTGATGGCTATCCTCCAAGAAAGACATGAGATTTTGTAGTATCTTGTTCTAGTACACCAATATTAATCCAAATAAATACATCATTCACAAAATCTCGTAAGCTTATAAAGGGCCCTTGTCTTTTGGGCCAAATCCTTGTTTTTGTGAACATGCATTCAAGGAATGCTTTCCGATCTAGCAGATAAGTAGTTTCTTATAACTCTCATTTCTATCGACCTCCACAAAGCAAGCTCAAAAGCTCAATTGAAACTCGAATTTCTATCCATGTGGTATGTTGCACTTGAAACTAAGACCACCCAAAATATGTCTTCCCCTTCAGCTTGAACTTCAAATGCCTGATGTGTTGGGCATCCATTCAATGTTACATATCGAACAAGGTGGTTCACATCACCATCCATAGCTTTATCATGCTTTATCACACTCCCATTGCCAAGGGAATAAAACAAGAAGAGAGGCTCACAACTCTACTATTTGCCTCTACATCTCAATAAGCTCCTCCAACATCCTAAGAGAGAGATGCCCCCATATACGAGAGCTCATACCTCTGGCCCTTCAAGGCCTAGCCCATGCATGTGGATAAATGCAAGAAAAGAAGATGCATCCTCCACAGGTTGATGCAACCTTGATGGATCGTTGGGTTAAGAAGAGCTTGGTGGGGCTACATCTCCATCTTTGAAGCGTGGGGTATGAATAGGACTATCCTTTGTTCCAAGTGAAAGGGAAACTCCACAAGGGCTTATCTTTAGAGTTAGAGTGCTAACATCAACTCGAATTTGTTTATAAAACAAGGTTCTCCTATTAAAAGTGAATTTCTGCCTTCCTTGGGGGTCTCTCCCTCAATTCTAGGACTTGCCTAGTCATTATGCACATTGACATAGGAGCACTATCCTTGGACAACCTCCTTACGGGGCAGCTCTCCCCCATATAGATATACTAACATTCCTCCATTGCCCCAAACAAATAGGACAAAAACAAATTTCCTCCATGTGCTCTTCCTAAGCTCCATATGTGCCAAAAATGATTCAGCACCTATCCATCATATGGCAAAAAATATAAAAGGATCAATCCAAGCAAACATCAAATTCAACCTAAATGGAAAGTGCAATTATAAGTTTATAGTGATCAGCCACTTGACTATATAGCCATCAACTCCAATATGCATAGTACCAACTAAATACTATGATATCCCAACTAAAGTCATCAATGGCCAATAGTGGATATATCCCTAGGCCATGATGTTCTCCAACCACCTATTGGATATATCCCTAGGCCATGATGTTCTCCAACCACCCATTGGGGATAAAGGCCCCAGGGACTCCTGTACTTTATTACCCTTCCATGTTTTCAAGAGCTTCACATATGTATTTTTACATTATTTTTTGGCCCACATATGAGAGCCCTATAAACATCTTTATTCTTTATAACCCCTTTGGTCACTAGACATGTGTGAACATGTCATAGCTAAAGGGTCATTTTTTTACAGTACCTTAGTCCTCCTCTCAACAAAAAATAAGAGGACATTATAAAGAACATATGTGCTCCCTCCCTCTCGCTCCATCAAAAGTTGTACCAAGTCCTCCCTACTTTCTCTCGCCATAGAAGTATCACGATAGAAGTATCGATCGAAAATGATTTTCAACTTCCAATAAAGTTAAAGCGAGATTTCAACTTTTGGGGGAGTTTCATTGCTACGAACCTCCCTTTCAAATTCACGCCTAAGCTTTTAATTTTCCTAATCCCTTAGAGAACTTTGAACTTGACTTTAGACTTTATGAAGTTTCTTTATAACAATTCCATTTGGAACAATCTACTTTTCGAGCACAAGAATGATATCTTTTGCCAATGGTTTAAGATAATTATAACTTAGTTGTGTGCTATCCTCAAACACATTGTACCACTAGCCCAAGTTGGTCAATATTCCTATTGAATGCTTATGAGACATGAACTCACAAGCTCTACGAAATGGGTTTTAATCACTCCTAGAAGTGATGGGCAAACTCAGCCATAATGAAGCCTAGCATAAAATGCAAGCAAAAGATAGGAAAAATATGCATAATTGATAGAGTATACACACCGATCAACCGGTCACAATTCGAACAAAGGATCCACAAATGAAAGTTGCATGTCCACTAATATGACGATCATCTATACTAAAATAATCCAGGGAAACCCCAAATTCAAATGAAAGTGGAACTATAAGCTCATGGTGATCAACCACAAGATTATATAGAAAATCAGCTCCATTGTGCATAGTATCAACTCAATACTATGACATCCCCACTAACATCATCAATGCCCAATAGTGGGTATAGAACTATGTAATGCATGCTCACACATGTACCCCAGAACACATGCATAGCTTGACCCTTCAACAAGAGCTATGATATTCCTACTTGTATCATTAGTGCCCACTTCACATGGGAACTACTAACAAAGCCAAACAACCATGTATGTACATATGTATCTTATGTACACATACACGAACACACACACATAATCCACAAAAACAATAATAATGATAATAATAAGCCAATTATTGCTATGAAAGCTACACATAATATGTGTACCCTCCATCTCATTTAAAGCTCTTCCATTGTCAAAGTATCAAGCCTCTTAAACCTCCAATATCCCCTTCTAAGGATGGGTTTCATGAATGTGGCTCCCCTCTTGACGGTTATCATCCTTGCACTACTGATAATTCGCACCATATTATGCAAGAATCAAGATAATCTCCAAGACTTTAACAAAGCAAAGGGGGAATGTAAAGAATGATTCTTGTTTCTTAGTTCATCACTCTCCTATATGTGATTCTTAAAACTATGTAGTAGGAGTCTCTCATATCTTGATTAGTGAATTTTAGAAATTCCTTATAGTTATGTTTTTCAATAATGAGCATAAGAACAAACATTGATCCAAAGTTGAGTTTACGATGTAGATAAATTTTTAGTGTATACAAATAGGAATCCCTCAATTTGTGCCATGGTGATGAATGTAAGCTTAGCAAAAAATCTTGGTAAGTAAAAAAATATTTGATGTTTGATGTCAAAAGGACCTCAAAAGCAATGAGAAGTAAAAGAAAGAAACACATTTCAAGAATAGGAAACAAAAAAATTTGAAGAGAAGACATGTACGATAGATCAAAGGCACAATCAAAAATAGAGCAATGATATATTTCACGTATGCTACAAGAAGAACGAATGCACAGCCTAAGAAGATATACATACAAAGAAACAACCAAAATAAGGTATCAATATCTAGAAACATTGATGCTTATCAAAAATGCCTAAAGAGTTTTGGCAGGTCTATACAAGCATATCATGTCATAATGGCCAAATTTAAACAGGAAAAGGATAACCATTAAAATATTCATTCATGTCCTTGTGTCCGGTCAAGAAAAGGCTATGGGACAATAATATAACAAATGACGCCAGATCATAATATCAAAAAGAAGGCTGAAAGGGCTTAAGTAAATGTCTAACACGATATACTTTCAGACACTAAAGCATCGCATGCGAGAATGAAAACCGTGATTTCTCTAGCCTCGCCTTCAGCTATCAAAACCTAAAAAGTAAATTGTTACCTTGTTTCTCTCCGTTAGCATGGGTTGCACGAAGATAGGATACAACTCTTCTTTGTACTAAGAACCATGGCTGCAGCAGTAAAAGAATGACTTAAAACCCAACATCCCATCAAGACCTCTCCACATAAACCATTCTCTAGAACAGAAGTATTCAATGCAAATCCCCATAACTTTGAGAAAGTGAGCAGAACTGAAAAATAGCTTTACTGGAGCTGACATCCATCGATGCAGATCAAAGACATTCAAACGAGGCGCAAACATTATACCATGCCAATGCTGTTGTTGGAAGAGAAAGCATCTGCAAGATGGGTGCGCGCAACACGGGAATCTGGATTATGAGACCCAGATTCCAGTGAAGTCCAACAACCGAACCGTCTGCATGACATGGGAACTTTGGAGCCGACGTAAGACTCGGCACTGGACAACCTACGTGCAGAGTAAGCAGCAAGGAATTGTAACCGAGGTCTATACGCCATGTCCAAAGACAGCAACAGATGTCCCAAATGCTAAGTACGGAGAATGATCTACGGCGTTCTGTAGAGCTGGAAGATCACCATGGCCCTAACGATTATTTTAGCCCTGATGCTGTTAATTTTCACTAATTTGACTAGACGGCTAACACTAGAGTATTTCGAGAACCCATAATAAAGAGAAACGCCTTCGTTCGATCGCTCCTAATTTCCGAGTACAAGATTTGTTACGTCCATGATCGATCTTCTTTTGTTTCTAGAAGCATTTTAAGAATTTTTAGTACATATGCACTACATCATTTTGTTGATACGTCTGTCTTGTATCTTATGTTTCTAACGAAAGAGAGATTGATATAATTTCCTTTCTCTCTTTGTTAATGGAAGTAAAGAACACATACATATGTATGTGTTCTAAGATATTCACACGTAGTAAAGAGAAAAACCTTGCAGCAAGGAAAGTAGAGACCATATTGGTGCATAAATGTAGAGAGGGAGAGTAGAAGTTTCTGAAGAACAAGAGATTCATAGTATTTTCTCTCTCTTTTCTTATTTAGGTCCTGAGAATATGGTTCAAGGCTAGGCATCACTTTTAGTTTTGTATGCATCATTTTAAGGTATCAAAGCACACATTAAGTTAGATGCAACAAACCATAAATTTATGATTAGGGATGGATTTTCTAGAGCCATACAATTGGGATCAATCATCTTGAAACTCTACTTAGACACATGGACTTCTCTCACTTCACTTAAAACGTTGGTGACTTTATGTAAATCTGTCTACTTGATGTTCCCTTACCTTATAGAACAATTGTGACTTTTCTTCTCAAGATGTGCTCATATATCCAAGAAAATTTGTGATTTGGATTCCTCTTTGTAAAATATGAATATCAAAGATGATTTTTAGTGTACCCCCTAGATTGATTCAATTAATTTGGCCTCTCGTTTTACTTATTTAAGACCATTTCAACATCACATTTCCATAAATAATAAAAAATGTTTCTTCTAAATTTAAATAAGATCACCAACTTCATAATAACAACCTTGTACCATGCAATCCTTGTGTCTCATCAATCATGGTACTTTATGACCAATGTGCTTTTCTTTTCATTGACTAATCTTCATATAGACTTCTTGTTATCTAAAGACTATCACATGCCATAGGAACTCAAAGTATACGTTTGGCATATCCCAAACCCTTGATTGCAAATGTTTGAGTAGTTGCAACATAATTCAACCTTATAAGAACTTATCAACATGAGTACCAAAATTTACTAACAATCCCCCCTAGGAGTGATGTGGTGAACAATGGGATCCACAAAAGGGAGTAAGCCTAAATCTTTGTCAAAGGCTTCAAACTTATCATCAAGCATAGCCTTTGTAAAATTTATGCAACATTATCTTGTGTGGGCACATATTCCAAATTGATATCTCAAATAGAGAGTCGCTCTCTTACTCATTAGTTGTTACCATCAACTCCCCCAACTTAGAATTTGTCATCCTGAATAGGCATTGGATAAGCATGTCAGGATCATAGTTTGTTGTCATCCTCATGAGCGGCTTGGTCTCTCCGATCTTGGGGGCCAAGAACATTAATTTTTTCGTTCCATTGCGCCCCTTTGGCTCATAAAGTGACCATTATCATTTCTATTTTCTTCATCTCGAGGGATGTTGCATTTGAACGGACAACATCATTTCTATTTTCTTCATCTCGAGGGATGTTGCATTTGAACGGACAACATGAGCTTTAGGTATTTTACATAATATTCAAATGCCTTTCGAAAAAAGCATTTATGGAATGCTTCCTCAAATTTTTGCATATGGTGGCTATCTAAGAATTGGCAATGGTTGTAATACGTTAAAGTTGTTAAGCTCTAAAGTTGTTAAGCAGAGGTGTCTAGCTAAAATAAAGAAGTAATGGCCTAAGGTCATAGAAAAATAGAGGAAGGGGAGTTCGAGCATGGTATTTATATTAAATGTAACTAAAAATATGTTGATAATCTCCAAAATCTTGGCCAACATCTTACATATGGGGTCAAGGAGGTCAGCTACTTTTTTTTTTGCCAAAACTCAATGTCGGTAAACATGTTCTATACATTAATTACATTGCTTTAGGCATGGACATGGTTGGATAGTTAAGGCAAAAATTGGTCGTCGGAGACTCAACTCTCATGATATCATATGGGTGTCTTCATGTGACTGGTTCATATATTGTATTATATCTTTTGTAAGTTGGTACACTCTTGTAAATAAGGTCAATGGCTCGTTTTTCCTACATATATCTTTCTTCGTTAAATCTTTTCGATGTTCATAGTTGAGCATACGCGAGTCATCCGCATCAATGTCAACCTTTGCTTTAATATACTCTTGGGCTTTGACTCTAAATGTACCGTGCATCAAAGACCATGGAGATAGTGTTGATATATTTAGGTAGTGATGTGTGTGAACACTCTAGGACCGCCGGGGCACTTTTTTCCTTCTTTAGGAGGTTTTTTTCCCCCGGCTTGTGTATACGCCTATTGCCCTAATGGGCTACTTATCTTTGTACATTCTCTAGTAATACATTCAATCTTGTGTGTTGTGCTCCAAGCTTCTTTTTCTTCCTTGTGTTGTTCGCGTGCTTTCGCAGACGTCTAACTCCAACAATGGGTATCAGAGCAGGTCGCCGCTTCATCTAGGGCGTCGGCGACACTCCTCCAGTTGCAGTCTTAGATTTGCACGAAATTTGGTGAGCATACTCAGGGTGTTTAAGAGATCAAAACGAATTCGCTCTCCGGTGCCGAAATCTTGATCTGAGCTCGTTTCGGCCTTCGAACGCACTATCGCAGCACTTGAGCAGGCTATTTTGTCTTTTTGTGCCAAAGGTATATACCTGTTTTGCTTCGCTAATATAAGCATCTCGAAGTCTGCTACAGGTTTAGCAGAACCCATCTGGGCAGTTCCGTTCAACTTTTTGAGATACAGTCAATTTTCTGCATCAAGGTATTTTAGTCACCGGCCATGGCTGAAAGCAGTGATGTATTCCGTATGTTGGCTGTTGAGGATAAGTTGGATGGTACCAACTACCCATTATGGGCTTATATGATGCGACATGTATTGGTTGCAAAAGGACTATGGAACATTGTGCAGGGTGTTGAAAGACGTCCTGTTACACCTGCGATTACAGTACTGCAAATACAGGTATTGAAGCTGATGAAGATGGTGTCGAAGATGATATTCTGCAGATTCCTGTTCGTGCTGCTGCTTCTATTGCACCTACTGCAGAGCAAATTCGTTGGGATGGAAGAGATGCTCAAGCACATGCATTGATAGCTTTGTCTGTCAAACGTGCTATTATTCCTCACATTCGCTCTTGCAGAACAGCAAAGGATGCTTGGGATACACTTACCACATTGTACCAGGCTAGGAATGAGGCTCGTGTTGCTTACCTCCAAAAACAGTTGGAGAGTGAGCACATGAATGAAGGTGATTCTATGGAAAGTTTTCTAACAAAGATCAAAGACTTGAAGGAACAGTTGATTTTTGTTGACGAGGTTATACCAGATAGCTCACTTGTGCAGACCGTTCTGAATGGTCTTCCTGATTCATATCAGAGTTTTGCTTCTACTCTTCGATTGATGATGAAAGGCAATCCAAATGCCTTGTCATTTGCGGAGTTAGTCTATGTTCTATTACAGGAAGATCACTCCAGGCAAAATAGGTCCATTATGCATGTTGCAGATCAAGCTTTCCTGGCTAGTCAGAAGGGCAAAGGAAAATGGAGCTCTTCTACTAGTAAGCAAAAATTTGCAAATGCTTCACATTCGAAGAACCAGGATAAAGATGAGAAGAAGTCAAAAAAGTAGAAATTGATTTGCAAGTACTGTAAAGGGAATGATCATATCATAAAGAATTGTCCAAAACTAGCTGCAAAAGAGGCAAAGAAAAAGGATGTTGGAATGGTTGTTGCAGAAGCCTCTACACCAAAAATAGAGTCTGCTAATCTTGTGCAGGAAGAAGAATGGGCGTTTACTACTGTTTGTAGTTTTGACCCATCTTCTCATGAGCATTGCATGTCTGCAGTGGACTCAGATGTTTGGTACTTTGACAGTGGGGCGACCAAACATATTACCTCGCATCGCAGTTTCTTCTCTTCACTCGAGCTTGCCCCTATAGGGAATAATGTCACATGCGCCAACAACTCCTCTTATCCTGTTATGGGAGTTGGTAAGATCATTCTGACTACTACTGGTGGTAGTTCTTTCACTTTGTCAGATGCTTTATTTGTGCCATGGATCAAGAAGAATCAGTTATCAGTTTCTGCATTAGCCAAGATTGGCTTGGTTGTGAAATTTGTTGATGACAGATGTACAGTTCATGATATGTCAAATGGCGATGTTATTATTGCTTCTGGCATTTTATGTCGTGGGCTGTATAAGCTCATAGACTATGAAAGATCTGTGAATGATTCAACATGTGCAGTTCATGATTCTCAGGCTATGTCAGATGCAAAGCTTTGGCATGCACACTTTGGTCATCTGAATTTTGCTAGTTTGCTACACCTGCAGAATTATGTGAAAGGTTGTATTTTGGGCAAAATGCAGCGTTCCTCCTTTCCAAAAGATGGTACAGTCAGGCTACGCAAAAATTGCAGCTTGTACATAGTGATGTTTGCGGTCCTATGCAAACACCTTCTTTTGGAAACTATCTTTACTTCGTGACTTTCATTGATGATTTTTCCAGGCATGCATGGGTATATCCATTGAAGGCAAAGTCCGAAGTGTTTTTGTGCTTCAAACAGTTTTTGGTTTTGGCTGAAAATCTGTCAGCATGTAAAATGGGCACCCTCCGTTCTGATCGAGGGGGGGAATATATGTCTTCTGATTTTAATGCATTTCTGGCTGAACGTGGGATAAAACACCAGTGTACAGTGCCGTATACACCTCAACATAATGAAGTTGCTGAACGGAAGAACACGTCACTCATGGAGATGGCGAGATATATGGTCAAGAGTCAAGCTTTACCACATAGTTTGTGGCTTGAGGCTATCATGTGTGCAGCATATGTACTTAATAGGTGTCCCACTAAAGCGCTGTAGTCTAGCACTCCATATGAGGCTTGGCATGATCGCAAGCCATCTATTGCTCATCTGCGGGTTTTTGGTTGTTTGGCATATGCACTAGTGCCTAAACAACATCGTAGAAAATTGGACGATAAGGCAGTAAAATGTATTTTTGTTGGGTACAGTTCTGAAAGTAAAGGCTATCGTCTATATCATCCACAGACTAAACGCATTTTGGTTAGCCGTGATGTTGTTTTTGTGGAAGATGTTATTCAACCATTGCTTTCATGTACTAAGGAGACATCTGTTAGCTCCAAAGACATGTATGATACTTTGATGCCTCTTTTTACAGGTGGATAGTCTACTGCTGGTCCTAATGAGGCAACTTCTCAGCCTTTGCAGGTTTCATGTGATGAGGCAGATCATCCCATTTCTGATGCAGATTTACATACTTGTTGATGAGAGAGCTGATATTGAGGAGGCAAAAACTATGCCAAAATGGCTGGTGCAGACTTTGCGTGATAGCAAATTAGATGCACCTTTTTCATATCGTACTCGTTCAGGCTCTCATAGTGCCTCCTTTGCATCAGATTGCTATGCTATGGTTGCATCTAGTCTCTGTGATGAGAATGAGCCTATTTCTTTTGATGAAGCACAAAATTTAGAAAATTGGATGGCTGCTATGCAATATGAATATGATGCTATAATGAAGATTGGTACTTGGTCTTTATGTGACTTGCCTCCTGGCAAGAAAGCCATTGGTACTAAGTGGGTATACAAGCTGAAGCGTAAACCTGATGGTACAGTTGACAGGTATAAGGCTAGGCTTGTTGCAAAGGGTTATGCACAGGAAAGAGGCATTGATTTTGATGAGACCTTTGCATCCACATGTCGTATGACTACTGTTTGGAGCATTTGTGCACTTGCAGCCCATCATGGTTGGAATGTACATCAGTTGGATATTAAAACTGCATTTCTGAATGGTGACTTGCATGAAGAAGTGTATGTTTTTCAACCCTGTGGTTTTGTCCAGAAAGGGCATGAAAACCAGGTGTGCAGGTTAAAGAAGGCATTATATGGTTTAAAGCAAGCACCACGTGCTTGGTATGAGAAAATACATGCCTATCTGATTGCACATGGTTTTGTGAACAGTCCAACTGAGAGCACCTTATATGTTAAGCGTGCTAATGTTGTGCTTCTGATCATTGTTGTCTATGTTGATGACATGCTGCTCACTGGTCCTATTGAGAAGCATATTGCTGATTTTAAGGCTGATTTGCATGCCTCATTTGAGATGTCTGATTTGGGGCATTTGCATCACTATTTGGGCATTCAGTTTATACAAGTTGATGGTGGATTGGCTTTGTGTCAAACGAAATATATTGACACATTATTGCAGCATTTTAGCCTTGAAGACTGTAAGCCTATTACCACCACTCCTATGGAGACAGGTTTACGATTGACTCTTCATGATGCTGGAGATGCATTTGATGATGTCCTCTATCAGCAGGCTATTGGATGCTTGATTTACTTATGCATTACTCGGCCAGATATTTAGTTTGCTGTCTCACAGATGAGCAGGTTTATGTATTGCCCAGGTGTCAAGCATTGGAAGGCAGTTAAGCGCATCTTTCGCTACTTGAGTGGTACTCGGCTACTTGGGTTGTTTTATCCCAAGGGGGAATCACTACTGCCAGATTTGCATGCTTTTTCTGACTCAGACTGAGCTAGTTGCTATGACACTCGTGTGTCCACTAGTGGCTTTCGCTTCATGCTTGGTAGCTCATGTATATCTTGGTTGAGCAAGAAGCAGCCTACTGTGGCCACTTCCAGTTGTGAGGCTGAGTATAGGGAAGCTTTCACGGCTACTGTTGAGTGTGTGTGGCTCAGATGCCTTATGGCTGATTTGGGTGTTGGTCAGTCCTCTACCACCACCATTTTCACTGACAGTCAGAGCACATTGGCAGTTGCGAGGAACCCTGTGTTCCATGCTCGCACTAAGCACATTGAGGTGCATTATCATTATGTCAGGTAAAGGTTCTCTGTTGGGGATATCGGCTTGGCATATGTGCCCATGCAAGAGAACATTGCAGACCTTTTCACGAAGGCTCTGCCTAGGGAGAAGTTTGAAGCTTTCCGCAAAGCTTTGGGCTTATGGCACTTCCTTATACATGAGTGTCAACTCCTTGTTCACCGCATCACTCCAAGGGGGGATGTGTTGATATATTTAGGTAGTGATGTGTGTGAACACTCTAAGACCGCCGGGGCACTTTTTTCCCTCTTTAGGAGGTTTTTTTCCCCCGACTTGTATATATGCCTATTGCCCTAATGGGCTACTTATCTTTGTACATTCTCTAGTAACACATTCAGTCTTGTGTGTTGTGCTCCAAGCTTCTTCTTCTTCCTTGTGATGTTCGCGTGCTTCCGCAGACGTCTAACTCAAACAAATAGCAGATCTTTCTTGTCCTTCCCGTTCTTTTTAAAAATGATTTGTCCAAGTTATCCTTATGAAATTCATTCCAGAGTTCTTGCATTAGCTCAATATGCTTGTCACGTA
This sequence comes from Ceratopteris richardii, assembly GCA_020310875.1. NCBI lineage: Eukaryota > Viridiplantae > Streptophyta > Polypodiopsida > Polypodiales > Pteridaceae > Ceratopteris > Ceratopteris richardii. The sequence continues at coordinate 11,556,380 of CM035429.1, forward strand.
GGCCTTTGCCGGTCTCTCATGATCCTCATGAAGGGATAGATCATGTGCCTCTACTTGGGTTTCTATTGTGGATGCTTGATCATCCTTGTCCTCCTCTGATTGTTCTTGAGGAATTCGATTTGGCTGTTTCATGGATTATTTGTGTTGGTTCTACTAATGTAGCTCTTAATTTATCTATTTCTTCCCTCTAGGCAGTTAGTTGTGCTTTTGATTCTTTGTTCTCATATTTTAGAGTTTTGGAGTTGTGGCATGGTTCCCTTTGTGTGAGGTATTGCATGTGCAGAGATATAGGCTTGCAAACTTGGTGAATTTTCGCAATTCACTCAGTAGAAAAGCTTGAGACTTTCGCACAGTTTGGAGAACCATACAAGAGACCAAATGATGCTTGAATTCAACGCAAATGAGTACAACAAGAGAGCAAACAATGCTCTGTAGTCTAGTACAAGTAGAAATGTGAATGCCTAATTACACCTCTAGATAGAGAGTTCATGAGAAATTGAGATAAACAAGCAAGAGAGCACTTGATGGAGCTTACTACTTCACTAAACTACAAGGGAAAGTTATGTAACTAAATACAACTCCAAAAACAAAGGAAAAATGATGCTTATATAGAAGTTTTACTTTTCTTAGAATCTAGCTAACCACCACAAATCAATGTAGGTGTACTTTTTGGTGGGTAATTGAAAAGATTCGAATTTGATTCATGTTGGTGGAGCTCTTAAATTGATTCCGCAACTTTGGGTCCTCCTTTTTTATTGATCCACTTGCAAAAAACTCATGGATGAGCCCTTCTTTATGTTTGAGACTTGATATTGAACACTCCCACTCAAGTCTCAATGCCTAGCTCCTTCATTCCAATCCATGTCTTGAACTTTTGTAGCTTTAATCCATATAATGTGTTAGACTACTTTCGGTTCAGATACCCAAATTGTAATTTCAAAAGCTCTTAGAATTCCCCAAGAAACTCAATTGACAACTTGTTTCTTAGTTTATAACCGTTGTAAGGAAGTTATAAAGAAACCACGATGCAAGGAGTATGTATACACACAGAGGTGAGATAGCTAGAACATAGAAGAAGAAAGAAGAGTGAAATACTCTGTATCAACTATAATGAATGTTTTTAGCATTGTAATCAACATCTACATTCTTTATATGCCATTGTCTATGTCAGAGCATTGTAATGTTCTCATTATATTGTTTTGTGTATTTTGCGATATAATTTCTATGTTATTTTGAATAGGGAATAGAAATGCACTAAATCTATTCCAATACTCCCCATTTCCCAAACCTTTCTTATTATATTAATAATAAAAAACATTTGGCGACAACGATGGGATGAGGTATTGCTAAACAGTGTTCGGTGATGAGGTGTTGTACACATTAAGTTCAATTAGGACAAATTGAAGGCTACACACGCTGATGGAGAAGGATCATGCCAACTCGGTCAGGTAAGTGGTTCTCAAAGTATCAAGAGTAGAAGACAATATTTGTAGTGGCGGAATCATCTACCTCGCAAAATACTAAAGGCCTAGGAGATGGAGTTTCTAGAAGTGACCACATATCAGAACAACTATGGGCTTTTGTAGATAAAGGGGTGTTACCATACCCATTAGTGACACAACTATTGGAGGTATAGATAGCTTTTGAAGCAGCAAAGTTGCAAGAAAAAAGTGCAGATAGACAACAAGCCAAGGAGGAATTAGACAGGGAATGAGAAAAGAGACCTTGGGATTCAGGTATGGTGTTGGGCCTCTTGGAACCTAAAACCAGTCAATCCAATATGGCAATACTCTATGAAAGCCACAACTTTGATGACTTCAACTTCTTTGGCAGTGTCTAATCCATATAGTCAATTATATAGTACAAAAGCTATAAGTGCAGGACACGTAGCAGCCACTCGTGCCCTAAATCAAGTATACTATGCAATTTGTAATATAATGGTGCATAGTATGGAGCAATGTAGATATAATAACAGGAATCAAGTAGTAACGACAAACCATATTCAATCGAAACTACAATATGGTGGTCTTTGGTGTACCCCAGTACATGTGAATAATATCCATCTGACTAAACCAGGTAATCCTTGTGATAGGCTGGAATAAGGCTCTTCTAGAAATGTGGGTCAAGGTTGGACAAACTATCAAGGATATGGGAGAGGACGGAGACCCTTCAATAGATATCGTCGTGATGAAGGGGAATACTAGGAAGAAGGAAAGGGACCGCAATGTCAAATTTTTTTGGAGGATTCAAACATGTAAAGTTTTGGCATCAACTGCCCTTATCCCTCTTCCTCCGCCAACTACCAGTTCGAAGCCTGTTGCAATTCTTCCTGGTGCACCATCCACTGCCATTCGTGAGGCATCAACTCATCAGTTATCCTCTCCCAATTACTCTCCACCACCCTCCCCTCATCTGCTCTCTGCCTCATCCTCACAACCCCCTCCTTCTCTTCCTCCTCCAGAAGTGATGTTCTCGGAACTAGCATCCATGGGTCAACTTCTCATCCAGTTCTCCCGGCAATTACCCCTCCAGATAAAGATCGCAACTCAGAACATTCAGCAGCAGTTATAGAGTCAGGTGGACTTGCTCGAAGCCGATATTGCTCCCCTCCAAGAAGAAGTTTCGGTCGTCAAAGCAGAGAGTCATTCATTGCATGATCAAATTCAGCAACTTCAACAACAATTAGCAGAAAGGGACACTCTACTTTTTCAACGGGACACAGAAATCACCAGTTTGAAGCAAGAACTTACTGACAAAACAGATTCCATGACTGCCTTGGGTAATGAGCTTCATAGTACGAGGGATGCCCTCAGCGTGTTAGAAGAAGCTTCCCAGTCCCTTGCGGCCAATGTGCTTAAAGCAGAAGCGGAGTTACATAATGTTAGTGAGAGATTGTTTCAGAGAGATCAAGAGTTCACGGAGGAGATCGCCAAGTATATACGGTTGAAGAAAGAACTTGAAGGTGTGCAGAAGGAGAGAGAAGCCTATTATAAGACAATGCAGTTTCAAACTGAAGAGCTGGAAAGACGCGAAAAGCAATTAGGCGCTCAAGCGGATAGACTCTCAAGAATTGATGTACAGATCGCCGAAATGAAGCTTAGAAGAGATGCTGCAATTGCCAATGAATTTTATCTTTAGGAAGCCTTTTTGCTGACCCAAACAGAATCGTTAATGAGTCAAGTTATCGCTGCCAGTGTTCGAACAGATGCCCAATTGATAGAACCTACCATTTTGAAGGATATGCTAGATTCTTTAAAACAGAAAATTACACGTACCTTTAAATTAGCCAGAACTTTGTATGTACAGGGAATCATTGATGAGCTGTAACTATAATTTTCAGTTTTGGGTTCGAGTCCACCGTGCGTGCCACTGTTGGCCGGCCCGATTGGATCTCTTTGTAATTTTATTTTCTATATTCGCATGCACTGAAAAGGCGTGGTTAAAAGATGTAACCTTCTTTGGAGTAATGAAAAGGAAAGTACGGTATTCTTTGAGCGAGAGAGGATCACCAGACTGTCTGTCTGGGCAATAGCGCTGGAGATACTGTGTTGCAGATTCTTAAGAAACTTTGAGTATTATGTTTGTTTATTAAGTTCACTAATTAAACATTAATTACCATAATAGTGCGATCAATTTAACAATTCTACGCGAATTCATAAGTACTTGAATACATGTGGTAGACGCATTGCACAATACTAAGTGTTGAAGTGGAAAGTATCTAGTTGTTAACTAAATGGTGATTTGGGAAAATTTAAAAGGGCCTCTGTACTATCAGACCCCTATCCATCCAAAGAACCCAGAAACGAGATTAAAAGGGCTTCACAGAAAAGCACTTTTAACACTGGCAAAGGTAGAGGAGGATGAAGAAACTGAATTTTTGGAAGCAGATAAAATTTATGGTTCGTAGTCGTCATCCATATTCCAAAAGCTTTGGCACAATATCAAAAGACGACTCAGATAGCAACTTTAGTGCAACTCGAAGCTTATCCTCTACAATCAAAGGAAAATACAACCTTGTTCTTGAAGGAAGATGTCCTTGAACATACCAATATTTATATTCAAGAAGATCAGGTAGATTATGTAGCTTTAGCATCTAAAATTGGACCTTAGAAGGTTAAGATTGGTGTTATCTTACTAAGCCCATTTCGGGAAAAGTTACTCTTGCTTCTTAATGAGTTCAAAGATGTGTTTGCATAGGATTATTTAGATATGCGTGGCTTGGATCCCCGATTATATGAGCATAAAATACAATTAAAACAAGATGCTTCCTTAGTGATTCAGCAGTGGTATCACATGAACCCAAATTTTGAGAAGCAAGTTAAGGAAGAACTTGATCGGCTACTGAGAGTAGGATTCATTGTACCTATTGAATATCTAGAATGGATATCCCCCATAGTTATAGTACTTAAGAAAAACAAGCAATTGCACATCTCTGTAGATTATTATAAATTAAATGCAACAACTATTTCAGACCCATTCCCTTTACCCTTTTTAGATACAATGCTAGACGAGGTTGTTGGCAGAGAATTGTACTCTTTTGAAATGGATTTAGTGGTTACAATCAGGTGCAAATGGCTAATAGAGATATATCCAAAACTTCTTTTATTACTGATTGAGGAGTAATCACATGTACCCTAATGTGGTTCAATCAAAATGCCCCTAGTCATGCAACAAGTATTTTCCCCATACTTAACTACTTTTATGCATGTGTTTCTAGATGATTTTTTAGACTGGTAAACAAGTTGACCATTTGCAACACTTACAATTATGCTTTACTAAGTCATGTGAAGTACATATGAGTTTAAATCTGATTAAATCAGATTAAATCAGTTTTTGGTGTGAAATGTGGGAAATTACTAGGACATGTGATCTCTAATACAATAATTGCAATTGATCCAGATAAAGTAAAAGTGGTGTTACAAGTTCCTCTACTGACAAATGCAAAGGAAGTACTTTGGTTTTCGGGCCAGATTCAGTGGCATGGGTAGCATTTATGGTGTTTGGCCTATATTTCCACTCCTCTCAATAGTTTGGCTCATGCTAGTGGAAAGGAGTTTCAATGAACAATCAAATGTGATTTATCTTTCAAGTGTCTTAAAATATTGTTAACTCAAGCACTTCTTTTACAAGCTCCAAATTGGACTCAGCCATTCCATGTTTTTGTGGATGCCTCTAATATAGCTATTGGTAGTGTTTTGATGCAAAAAGTTGGTCTTTTGTGGTACCGACCTCTTTATTATGCTAGTAGAAGGTTGACTGCAGTCGAAAAGAACTATTCTGTAATAGAACATGAATGTTGGGGATTAGTTTACTCCATGAAAAAAAATTCATAATTATTTATTGGGCCAAAAATTTACTTTTCATGTAGATCATTATACTTTGATGTATCTGGAAAAACAGCATAATCTGATTGGAAGACTGGCACAATGTGTACTTCTTTTACAATGATTTGATTATGATGTAGTACACAGACCCGACTCTTCGCATATAGTAACGAACTTCTTATCTCAATTGGATAATGGAGAACCTCGTGATAGAATTGATGATTCTTTTCTAGACACTAAATTACTTCATGTAGCAGATAACACAGAACCAAAATTAGGAACTCCAACTTGGTATGATGAAATGCTATGAAGTCAACATTTTTTGGTCATTTTAGAGGAACTTTATTGTAAGGATGTTGCAGGTATATGTCTCCAATGTGTACCTCCTCATGAAGTAAATACCATAAATATAGAAGCACATTCTGAAATGACTAGTGGACATTGTGGTACGGAGTTAACAATAAAGAAACCTCATCAAAGTGGATTATGGTGGCCGACAATGTTGGAGATAGATGTCTGCGGAAGCATGCGAACAACACAAGGAGGAAGAAGAAGCTTGGAGCACAAACACACAATACTGAATGTATTACTAGAGAATGTACAAAGATAAGTAGCCCATTAGGGCAATAGGCGTATATACAAGCCGGGGGAAAAAAACCTCCTAAAGAGGGAAAAAAGTGCCCTGACTGTCCTAGTGTGTTCACACACATCACTACCTAACTATATCAACAAATCCCCCCTGGGAGTGATGCGGTGAACAAGGAGCTGGCACTCATGTATAAGGAAGTGCCAAGCTATGTGTGTCAATATATTTCGTTTGACACAAAGCCATTCCACCATCAACTTGCATAAACTGAATGCCCAAATAGTGATGCAAATGCCCCAAATCAGACATCTCAAATGAGGCATGCAAATCAGCCTTGAAATCAGCAATATGCTTCTCAATAGGACCAGTGAGCAGCATGTCATCAACATAGACAACAATGATCAGAAGCACATCATTAGCACGCTTAACATATAAGGTGCTTTCAGTTGGATTGTTCTCAAAACCATGTGCAACCAGATAGGCATGTATCTTCTCATACCAAGCACGTGGTGCTTGCTTTAAACCATATAATGCCTTCTTTAACCTGCACACCTGGTTTTCATGCCCTTTCTGCACAAAGCCACAGGGCTGAAAAACATACACTTCTTCATGCAAGTCACCATTCAGAAATGCTTTTTTAATGTCCAACTGATGTACATTCCAACCATGATGGGCTGCAAGTGCACAAATGCTCCGAACAGTAGTCATACAGCATGTAGGTGCAAAGGTCTCATCAAAATCAATGCCTCTTTCCTGCGCATAACCCTTTGCAACAAGCCTAGCCTTATACCTGTCAACTGTACCATCAAGTTTACGCTTCAGCTTGTATACCCACTTAGTGCCAATGGCCTTCTTGCCAGGAGGAAAGTCACATAAAGACCATGTACCATTCTTCATTATAGCATCATATTCAGATTGCATAGCAGCCATCCAATTTTTTGAATTCTGTGCTTCATCAAAAGAAACAGATTCATTCTTATCACAGAGACTAGACACAGCCATAGCATAGCAATCTAATGCAAAGAAGGCACTATTAGAGCCTGAACGAGTACGATATGATAAAGATGCATCTAATTTGTTGTCACGCAAAGTCTGCACCAGCCATTTTGGCATAGTTTTTGCCTGCTCAATATCAGCTCTCTCATCAACAAGTGCATCATGTAAATCTGCATCAGAAATAGAATGATCTGCATCATCATATGAAACCTGCAAAGGCTGAGAAGTTGCCTCATTAGGACCAGCACTAGACTGTCCACCTGTAAAAAGAGGCATCAAAGTATCATACATGTCTTTGGAGCTAACAGATGTCTCCTTAGTACATGAAAGCAATGGCTGAATAGCATCTTCCACAAAGACAACATCACGGCTAACCAGAATGCGTTTAGTCTGTGGATGATACAGACGATAGCCTTTACTTTCAGAACTGTACCCAACAAAAATACATTTTACTGCCTTATCATCCAATTTTCTGCGATGTTGTTCAGGCACTAGTGCATATGCCAAACAACCAAAAACACACAGATGAGCAGCAGATGGCTTGCGGTCATGCAAAGCCTCATATGGAGTGATAGACTGCAGCGCTTTAGTGGGACACCTGTTAAGTACATATGCTGCACACATGACAGCCTCAAGCCAGAAACTATGAGGTAAAGCCTGACTCTTGACCATGCACCTCGCCATCTCCATGAGTGACCTGTTCTTTCGTTCAGCAACTCCATTCTATTGAGGTGTATATGGCACTGTACACTTGTGTTTTATCCCACGTTCAGCCAGAAATGCATTAAGATCAGAAGAAATATATTCCCTCCCTCGATCAGAATGGAGGGTGCCCATTTTACATGCTGACAGATTTTTAGCCAAAACCCTTATTGTTTGAAGCACATGAACACTTCGCACTTTGCTTTGAGTGGATATACCCATGCATGCCTGGAAAAATCGTCAATGAAAGTCACGAAGTAAAGGTAATTTCCAAAAGAGGGTGTCTGCATAGGACCATAGACATCACTATGTACAAGCTTCAATTTCTACGTAGCCTGAACTGAACCATCTTTTGGAAAGGATCAACGCTGCATTTTGCCCAAAATACAGCCCTCACAAACATGTTTTCCAGGTGCCTCAAGTTTGGGCAAAGAGGACACCATTTCAGATTTCTACAGGCGTAGCAAACTAGCAAAATTCAGATGACCAAAGCGTGCATGCCAAAGCTTTGCATCTGACATAGCCTGAGAATCATGAACTGCACATGCCAAATCATTCACAGATCTTTCATAGTCTATGAGCTTATACAACCCACGACATAAAATGCCACAAGCAATAATCACATCGCCATTTGATAGATCATGAACTATACACCTGTCATCAACAAATTTCACAACCAAGCCAATCTTGGCTAATGCAGAAACTGATAACAGGTTCTTTTTTATCCCTGGCACAAATAAAGCATCTGACAGAGTGAAAGAACTACCATCAGCAGTAGTCAAAATGATCTTACCAACTCCCATAACGGGATAAGAGGAGTTGTTGGCGCATGTAACAGTATTCCCTGTAGGGGCAGGCTCGAGTGAAGAGAAGAAACTACACTACGAGGTAATATGTTTGGTCGCCCCACTGTCAAAATACCAAACATCTGAGTCTACTACAGACATGCACTGCTCATGAGAAGATGGGTCAAAACTGCAGATAGTAGTAAACACCCATTCTTCTTCCTACACAAGATTTGCTGACTCTGTTTTTGGTGTAGAGGCCTCTGCAACAACCATTCCAGCCTCTTTCTTCTTTGCCTCTTTAGCAGCCAGTTTTGGACAGTTCTTTATGATATGATCATTCCCTTTACAGTACTTACAAAACAATTTCTGCTTTTCTGATTTCTTCTCATCTTTATCTTCCTTCTTCGAATATGCAGAATTAGCAGATTTGTGCTTACTAGTTGAAGAGCTCCATTTTCCTTTGCCCTTCTGACTAGCCAGGAAAGCTTGATCTGCAACTTGCATAATGGACCTGTTCTGCTTGGACTGATCTTCCTGCAACAGAACAGAGACTAACTCCTCAAATGATAAGGCATTCGGATTACCTTTCATCATCAACCGAAGAGTAGAAGCAAAACTCTGATATGAATCAAGAAGACCATTCAGAACGGTCTGCACAAGTGAGCTATCTGGTATAACCTCATCAGCAGAAATCAACTGTTCCTTCAAACCTTTGATCTTTGTTAGGAAACTGTCCATAGAATCACCTTCATTCATGTGCTCACTCTCCAACTGTTTTCGGAGGTAAGCAACACGAGCCTCATTCCTAGCTTGGTACAATGTGGTAAGTGTATCCCAAGCATCCCTAGTTGTTCTGCAAGAGCGAATATGAGGAATAATGGCACGTTTGACAGACAAAGCTATCAATGCATGTGCGTGGGCATCTCTGCCATCCCAACGAATCTGCTCTGCAGTAGGTGCAACAAAAACAGCAGCACGAACAGGAATCTACGGAATATCATCTTCGACACCATCTTCATCAACTCCAACACCTGTATTTGCAGTACCTGTTGTTACAGGTGTAACAGGACGTCTTTCAACACCCTGGACAATGTTCCACAGTCCTTTTGCAACCAATACATGTCGCATCATATAAGCCCATAATGGGTAGTTGGTACCATCCAACTTATCCTCAACAACCAACATACGGAATACATCACTGCTTTTAGCCATGGCCGGTGACTAAAATATCTTGATGCAGAAAATGGACTGTATCTCAAAAAGTTGAACGAAACTGCCTAGATGAGTTCTGCTAGACCTGTAGCAGACTTCGAGACGCTTAAACTGGCGAACAGAAACTGGTATATACCTTTGGCACAAAAAGATAAAATAGCCTGCACAAGCGCTGCGATAGTGCGTTCGGAGGCCAAAACGAGGTCAGATCAGGATTTCGACATCCCAGAGCGAAGATGTTTTGATCTCGGAAACACCCTGAGTATGCTCATCAAAATTCATACGATTCTGAGACTGCAAACGGAGGAGTGTCAACGGCGCCCTAGATGAAGCGACGACCTGCTCTGATACCAATTGTTGGAGATAGATGTCTGCGGAAGCACGCGAACAGCACAAGGAGGAAGAAGAAGCTTGGAGCACAAACACACAATACTGAATGTATTATTAGAGAATGTACAAAGATAAGTAGCCCATTAGGGCAATAGGCGTATATACAAGCCAAGGGAAAAAAACCTCCTAAAGAGGGAAAAAAGTGCCCCGACGGTCCTAGTGTGTTCACACACATCACTACCTAAATATATCAACAGACAATCCACAAAGATATTCACAATTATGTGAAACATTGTGATCCTTGTCAACGGGCAGACGAACCCAGAGATATTCATCATTTTCCATTATAACCTATAATTCCTTTAGAACCATTTTAGAAATGGGGTTTGGATTTTATTGGATCTATTCGACCTCCGACAACTTTTGGTAAGACTTTCATTCTTACTTGTATGGATTATTGCACTCAATGGGCTTAAGCTTGGAGTTTGTGGCATGCTACAACAAGAAGTCTAGCTACATTATTAGTTACTGAATTATTTCCACACTTTGGACTTCCTATGGAATGAGTTTTAGATAGCGGAACTCACTTTTTGAATCAGTTAATTAAGGCAATTACAGATTATTTTCGTATCGAACATAAGTTCAGTTCTTCATATTATCCTAGGGCAAATGGATTGGCAGAAAGTACAAATAAAGTGATGCTTACGATGTTACAGACATTATTTCTCAAATAACCTGTTGAATGGGAACAATACCTACCTTCAATTTTATGGTCTTATTGTACCACTTATAAGGTTTCAAGAGGATGTAGACCTTTCAAGTTAGCATATGGTATGGAGGCTATTGCACATATGAAATTGACAATGCATAAATTAAGGATTTTTGTCTAGACCCATTTATTACACGAAGAGTCATTTGCATTTTGAATTGATACATTACATCAATTGAAAGAAAATAGATATCATAGTTTTCTCCTCATGCAAGAAGCTCAACAGCAGCAATGACACTAGCATGATTGTCATTTATGGACACCTGTATTTTGGATTGTTGATTTGGTATTATTCTTAAGACAAGTAGGAAAATTTAAACTTGGATGGATTGGTCTATTTTGGATTCATGCCAAAGTAGGACCGGCTACTTTTCAATTAGCCATAGTTTGTGGAGAAGATTTATGAACTACAATAAATGGGTCCAAACTCCAACCATATTGCATGTAGATCATTGGACTTGTGTGTATCACAGTGTACATATTTTTTATTTTAGTTTTTTCAATAAGGTGTGCAGATAATAAAGTCATGCAATCTGACAAGATTCGCTATCGTATGGAGGGTTAGTTGATTCATGATAAATGGTGGCTCGAGATTATTTATGGTAGATTTGTATTCATTAGGAGGATTTCACACCATTCAAGGACATGCATAATCAACTTATGAAGTAAATCCATTACTTGTTATTTAAATGGATGGAAGTGTGGGATACTCATTTTACTAGCTTTCACACTATTGCACCTCTTTTTGCTCAAATCCATCTTGGGTGTTATGCTTTGTCAACAAGTGTTCAAGATGATAGATACTATTTTTTCCCAACATTCCGATGCTCACTGATATGAGTCCTCTTCAGATCCCATCACGATTACCTCAAACACATATCGATTGATTTCTGCATCGTAAACTCTTTATGCACAAATAGATTGGCCTCTTAGCCAAATCATTTGATGATGCATTCCTTCATAAGTCAATCCAATGAGCAACTAGAATTGAATGGTGACCAATGTACAATGTTGGAACTTTGTATTGGTTCTAATGTTCAGCTCATTGTTGATCTTGTTTACATAGCAACCTAGTTACAATTAAGCAATGAAGGTATTACAATATCATCACTCTTAATTTCTATGAAGAGATGGAGAAGATGTTTGGTAAACCCTGTTCGAGAGAATACAAATATGCATGACTACAACTTCTAATCCCTAGAAGTTTGGTTTGCGATTGGTGTCATTGGTCATTAATTTGCAAAGTAAGAATTATGGAGGCTTGAAGACTTTGCACTCCTTGATGGTTGATGATGCAAGAGTAGAAGGACAAGTCAATTGGGCAGACATCATCTTTCATTGCATCAAGAAGGAAATTCGCCATCTTATAGAGTATTGAAGAAGACTCAACAACTTGATACTAAGTTGGGCATCATCTTTTCACTTTTGATTCCACCAGGTCTGCTCCCTGCAGTACAACAATTGGAAGTAGTTGAGGAAGTTGTGTTCCTCCAGGAGCTTAAGAGTTATGGGAAGACTAGAGCCCCTAGAGAGGAGATGGAAACCAATCAAATGCAAAAGTGAGCTAGGGTGCATATTGTCCAAGAAGCACTCCAACGGGCAAAGGAAGAACGACTCAAGAGAATGCAAGAACATGCATTTTCTTTGACATTCCAAGAAGAAGGATCTCAATGATGGTAGGAAGAAGAAGCAATGGCCAGAACGATGAAGAGTATTATATCTTTTGTAAGTTGGTACACTCTTGTAAATAAGGTCAATGGCTCGTTTTTCCTACATATATCTTTCTTCGTTAAATCTTTTCGATGTTCATAGTTGAGCATACGCGAGTCATCCGCATCAATGTCAACCTTTGCTTTAATATACTCTTGGGCTTTGACTCTAAATGTACCGTGCATCAAAGACCATGGAGATAGTGTTGATATATTTAGGTAGTGATGTGTGTGAACACTCTAGGACCGCCGGGGCACTTTTTTCCTTCTTTAGGAGGTTTTTTTCCCCCGGCTTGTGTATACGCCTATTGCCCTAATGGGCTACTTATCTTTGTACATTCTCTAGTAATACATTCAATCTTGTGTGTTGTGCTCCAAGCTTCTTTTTCTTCCTTGTGTTGTTCGCGTGCTTTCGCAGACGTCTAACTCCAACAATGGGTATCAGAGCAGGTCGCCGCTTCATCTAGGGCGTCGGCGACACTCCTCCAGTTGCAGTCTTAGATTTGCACGAAATTTGGTGAGCATACTCAGGGTGTTTAAGAGATCAAAACGAATTCGCTCTCCGGTGCCGAAATCTTGATCTGAGCTCGTTTCGGCCTTCGAACGCACTATCGCAGCACTTGAGCAGGCTATTTTGTCTTTTTGTGCCAAAGGTATATACCTGTTTTGCTTCGCCAATATAAGCATCTCGAAGTCTGCTACAGGTTTAGCAGAACCCATCTGGGCAGTTCCGTTCAACTTTTTGAGATACAGTCAATTTTCTGCATCAAGGTATTTTAGTCACCGGCCATGGCTGAAAGCAGTGATGTATTCCGTATGTTGGCTGTTGAGGATAAGTTGGATGGTACCAACTACCCATTATGGGCTTATATGATGCGACATGTATTGGTTGCAAAAGGACTATGGAACATTGTGCAGGGTGTTGAAAGACGTCCTGTTACACCTGCGATTACAGTACTGCAAATACAGGTATTGAAGCTGATGAAGATGGTGTCGAAGATGATATTCTGCAGATTCCTGTTCGTGCTGCTGCTTCTATTGCACCTACTGCAGAGCAAATTCGTTGGGATGGAAGAGATGCTCAAGCACATGCATTGATAGCTTTGTCTGTCAAACGTGCTATTATTCCTCACATTCGCTCTTGCAGAACAGCAAAGGATGCTTGGGATACACTTACCACATTGTACCAGGCTAGGAATGAGGCTCGTGTTGCTTACCTCCAAAAACAGTTGGAGAGTGAGCACATGAATGAAGGTGATTCTATGGAAAGTTTTCTAACAAAGATCAAAGACTTGAAGGAACAGTTGATTTTTGTTGACGAGGTTATACCAGATAGCTCACTTGTGCAGACCGTTCTGAATGGTCTTCCTGATTCATATCAGAGTTTTGCTTCTACTCTTCGATTGATGATGAAAGGCAATCCAAATGCCTTGTCATTTGCGGAGTTAGTCTATGTTCTATTACAGGAAGATCACTCCAGGCAAAATAGGTCCATTATGCATGTTGCAGATCAAGCTTTCCTGGCTAGTCAGAAGGGCAAAGGAAAATGGAGCTCTTCTACTAGTAAGCAAAAATTTGCAAATGCTTCACATTCGAAGAACCAGGATAAAGATGAGAAGAAGTCAAAAAAGTAGAAATTGATTTGCAAGTACTGTAAAGGGAATGATCATATCATAAAGAATTGTCCAAAACTAGCTGCAAAAGAGGCAAAGAAAAAGGATGTTGGAATGGTTGTTGCAGAAGCCTCTACACCAAAAATAGAGTCTGCTAATCTTGTGCAGGAAGAAGAATGGGCGTTTACTACTGTTTGTAGTTTTGACCCATCTTCTCATGAGCATTGCATGTCTGCAGTGGACTCAGATGTTTGGTACTTTGACAGTGGGGCGACCAAACATATTACCTCGCATCGCAGTTTCTTCTCTTCACTCGAGCTTGCCCCTATAGGGAATAATGTCACATGCGCCAACAACTCCTCTTATCCTGTTATGGGAGTTGGTAAGATCATTCTGACTACTACTGGTGGTAGTTCTTTCACTTTGTCAGATGCTTTATTTGTGCCATGGATCAAGAAGAATCAGTTATCAGTTTCTGCATTAGCCAAGATTGGCTTGGTTGTGAAATTTGTTGATGACAGATGTACAGTTCATGATATGTCAAATGGCGATGTTATTATTGCTTCTGGCATTTTATGTCGTGGGCTGTATAAGCTCATAGACTATGAAAGATCTGTGAATGATTCAACATGTGCAGTTCATGATTCTCAGGCTATGTCAGATGCAAAGCTTTGGCATGCACACTTTGGTCATCTGAATTTTGCTAGTTTGCTACACCTGCAGAATTATGTGAAAGGCTGTATTTTGGGCAAAATGCAGCGTTCCTCCTTTCCAAAAGATGGTACAGTCAGGCTACGCAAAAATTGCAGCTTGTACATAGTGATGTTTGCGGTCCTATGCAAACACCTTCTTTTGGAAACTATCTTTACTTCGTGACTTTCATTGATGATTTTTCCAGGCATGCATGGGTATATCCATTGAAGGCAAAGTCCGAAGTGTTTTTGTGCTTCAAACAGTTTTTGGTTTTGGCTGAAAATCTGTCAGCATGTAAAATGGGCACCCTCCGTTCTGATCGAGGGGGGGAATATATGTCTTCTGATTTTAATGCATTTTTGGCTGAACGTGGGATAAAACACCAGTGTACAGTGCCGTATACACCTCAACATAATGAAGTTGCTGAACGGAAGAACACGTCACTCATGGAGATGGCGAGATATATGGTCAAGAGTCAAGCTTTACCACATAGTTTGTGGCTTGAGGCTATCATGTGTGCAGCATATGTACTTAATAGGTGTCCCACTAAAGCGCTGTAGTCTAGCACTCCATATGAGGCTTGGCATGATCGCAAGCCATCTATTGCTCATCTGCGGGTTTTTGGTTGTTTGGCATATGCACTAGTGCCTAAACAACATCGTAGAAAATTGGACGATAAGGCAGTAAAATGTATTTTTGTTGGGTACAGTTCTGAAAGTAAAGGCTATCGTCTATATCATCCACAGACTAAACGCATTTTGGTTAGCCGTGATGTTGTTTTTGTGGAAGATGTTATTCAACCATTGCTTTCATGTACTAAGGAGACATCTGTTAGCTCCAAAGACATGTATGATACTTTGATGCCTCTTTTTACAGGTGGATAGTCTACTGCTGGTCCTAATGAGGCAACTTCTCAGCCTTTGCAGGTTTCATGTGATGAGGCAGATCATCCCATTTCTGATGCAGATTTACATACTTGTTGATGAGAGAGCTGATATTGAGGAGGCAAAAACTATGCCAAAATGGCTGGTGCAGACTTTGCGTGATAGCAAATTAGATGCACCTTTTTCATATCGTACTCGTTCAGGCTCTCATAGTGCCTCCTTTGCATCAGATTGCTATGCTATGGTTGCATCTAGTCTCTGTGATGAGAATGAGCCTATTTCTTTTGATGAAGCACAAAATTTAGAAAATTGGATGGCTGCTATGCAATATGAATATGATGCTATAATGAAGATTGGTACTTGGTCTTTATGTGACTTGCCTCCTGGCAAGAAAGCCATTGGTACTAAGTGGGTATACAAGCTGAAGCGTAAACCTGATGGTACAGTTGACAGGTATAAGGCTAGGCTTGTTGCAAAGGGTTATGCACAGGAAAGAGGCATTGATTTTGATGAGACCTTTGCATCCACATGTCGTATGACTACTGTTTGGAGCATTTGTGCACTTGCAGCCCATCATGGTTGGAATGTACATCAGTTGGATATTAAAACTGCATTTCTGAATGGTGACTTGCATGAAGAAGTGTATGTTTTTCAACCCTGTGGTTTTGTCCAGAAAGGGCATGAAAACCAGGTGTGCAGGTTAAAGAAGGCATTATATGGTTTAAAGCAAGCACCACGTGCTTGGTATGAGAAAATACATGCCTATCTGATTGCACATGGTTTTGTGAACAGTCCAACTGAGAGCACCTTATATGTTAAGCGTGCTAATGTTGTGCTTCTGATCATTGTTGTCTATGTTGATGACATGCTGCTCACTGGTCCTATTGAGAAGCATATTGCTGATTTTAAGGCTGATTTGCATGCCTCATTTGAGATGTCTGATTTGGGGCATTTGCATCACTATTTGGGCATTCAGTTTATACAAGTTGATGGTGGATTGGCTTTGTGTCAAACGAAATATATTGACACATTATTGCAGCATTTTAGCCTTGAAGACTGTAAGCCTATTACCACCACTCCTATGGAGACAGGTTTACGATTGACTCTTCATGATGCTGGAGATGCATTTGATGATGTCCTCTATCAGCAGGCTATTGGATGCTTGATTTACTTATGCATTACTCGGCCAGATATTTAGTTTGCTGTCTCACAGATGAGCAGGTTTATGTATTGCCCAGGTGTCAAGCATTGGAAGGCAGTTAAGCGCATCTTTCGCTACTTGAGTGGTACTCGGCTACTTGGGTTGTTTTATCCCAAGGGGGAATCACTACTGCCAGATTTGCATGCTTTTTCTGACTCAGACTGAGCTAGTTGCTATGACACTCGTGTGTCCACTAGTGGCTTTCGCTTCATGCTTGGTAGCTCATGTATATCTTGGTTGAGCAAGAAGCAGCCTACTGTGGCCACTTCCAGTTGTGAGGCTGAGTATAGGGAAGCTTTCACGGCTACTGTTGAGTGTGTGTGGCTCAGATGCCTTATGGCTGATTTGGGTGTTGGTCAGTCCTCTACCACCACCATTTTCACTGACAGTCAGAGCACATTGGCAGTTGCGAGGAACCCTGTGTTCCATGCTCGCACTAAGCACATTGAGGTGCATTATCATTATGTCAGGTAAAGGTTCTCTGTTGGGGATATCGGCTTGGCATATGTGCCCATGCAAGAGAACATTGCAGACCTTTTCACGAAGGCTCTGCCTAGGGAGAAGTTTGAAGCTTTCCGCAAAGCTTTGGGCTTATGGCACTTCCTTATACATGAGTGTCAACTCCTTGTTCACCGCATCACTCCAAGGGGGGATGTGTTGATATATTTAGGTAGTGATGTGTGTGAACACTCTAAGACCGCCGGGGCACTTTTTTCCCTCTTTAGGAGGTTTTTTTCCCCCGACTTGTATATATGCCTATTGCCCTAATGGGCTACTTATCTTTGTACATTCTCTAGTAACACATTCAGTCTTGTGTGTTGTGCTCCAAGCTTCTTCTTCTTCCTTGTGATGTTCGCGTGCTTCCGCAGACGTCTAACTCAAACAAATAGCAGATCTTTCTTGTCCTTCCCGTTCTTTTTAAAAATGATTTGTCCAAGTTATCCTTATGAAATTCATTCCAGAGTTCTTGCATTAGCTCAATATGCTTGTCACGTAGGCCTTTGCCGGTCTCTCATGATCCTCATGAAGGGATAGATCATGTGCCTCTACTTGGGTTTCTATTGTGGATGCTTGATCATCCTTGTCCTCCTCTGATTGTTCTTGAGGAATTCGATTTGGCTGTTTCATGGATTATTTGTGTTGGTTCTACTAATGTAGCTCTTAATTTATCTATTTCTTCCCTCTAGGCAGTTAGTTGTGCTTTTGATTCTTTGTTCTCATATTTTAGAGTTTTGGAGTTGTGGCATGGTTCCCTTTGTGTGAGGTATTGCATGTGCAGAGATATAGGCTTGCAAACTTGGTGAATTTTCGCAATTCACTCAGTAGAAAAGCTTGAGACTTTCGCACAGTTTGGAGAACCATACAAGAGACCAAATGATGCTTGAATTCAACGCAAATGAGTACAACAAGAGAGCAAACAATGCTCTGTAGTCTAGTACAAGTAGAAATGTGAATGCCTAATTACACCTCTAGATAGAGAGTTCATGAGAAATTGAGATAAACAAGCAAGAGAGCACTTGATGGAGCTTACTACTTCACTAAACTACAAGGGAAAGTTATGTAACTAAATACAACTCCAAAAACAAAGGAAAAATGATGCTTATATAGAAGTTTTACTTTTCTTAGAATCTAGCTAACCACCACAAATCAATGTAGGTGTACTTTTTGGTGGGTAATTGAAAAGATTCGAATTTGATTCATGTTGGTGGAGCTCTTAAATTGATTCCGCAACTTTGGGTCCTCCTTTTTTATTGATCCACTTGCAAAAAACTCATGGATGAGCCCTTCTTTATGTTTGAGACTTGATATTGAACACTCCCACTCAAGTCTCAATGCCTAGCTCCTTCATTCCAATCCATGTCTTGAACTTTTGTAGCTTTAATCCATATAATGTGTTAGACTACTTTCGGTTCAGATACCCAAATTGTAATTTCAAAAGCTCTTAGAATTCCCCAAGAAACTCAATTGACAACTTGTTTCTTAGTTTATAACCGTTGTAAGGAAGTTATAAAGAAACCACGATGCAAGGAGTATGTATACACACAGAGGTGAGATAGCTAGAACATAGAAGAAGAAAGAAGAGTGAAATACTCTGTATCAACTATAATGAATGTTTTTAGCATTGTAATCAACATCTACATTCTTTATATGCCATTGTCTATGTCAGAGCATTGTAATGTTCTCATTATATTGTTTTGTGTATTTTGCGATATAATTTCTATGTTATTTTGAATAGGGAATAGAAATGCACTAAATCTATTCCAATACTCCCCATTTCCCAAACCTTTCTTATTATATTAATAATAAAAAACATTTGGCGACAACGATGGGATGAGGTATTGCTAAACAGTGTTCGGTGATGAGGTGTTGTACACATTAAGTTCAATTAGGACAAATTGAAGGCTACACACGCTGATGGAGAAGGATCATGCCAACTCGGTCAGGTAAGTGGTTCTCAAAGTATCAAGAGTAGAAGACAATATTTGTAGTGGCGGAATCATCTACCTCGCAAAATACTAAAGGCCTAGGAGATGGAGTTTCTAGAAGTGACCACATATCAGAACAACTATGGGCTTTTGTAGATAAAGGGGTGTTACCATACCCATTAGTGACACAACTATTGGAGGTATAGATAGCTTTTGAAGCAGCAAAGTTGCAAGAAAAAAGTGCAGATAGACAACAAGCCAAGGAGGAATTAGACAGGGAATGAGAAAAGAGACCTTGGGATTCAGGTATGGTGTTGGGCCTCTTGGAACCTAAAACCAGTCAATCCAATATGGCAATACTCTATGAAAGCCACAACTTTGATGACTTCAACTTCTTTGGCAGTGTCTAATCCATATAGTCAATTATATAGTACAAAAGCTATAAGTGCAGGACACGTAGCAGCCACTCGTGCCCTAAATCAAGTATACTATGCAATTTGTAATATAATGGTGCATAGTATGGAGCAATGTAGATATAATAACAGGAATCAAGTAGTAACGACAAACCATATTCAATCGAAACTACAATATGGTGGTCTTTGGTGTACCCCAGTACATGTGAATAATATCCATCTGACTAAACCAGGTAATCCTTGTGATAGGCTGGAATAAGGCTCTTCTAGAAATGTGGGTCAAGGTTGGACAAACTATCAAGGATATGGGAGAGGACGGAGACCCTTCAATAGATATCGTCGTGATGAAGGGGAATACTAGGAAGAAGGAAAGGGACCGCAATGTCAAATTTTTTTGGAGGATTCAAACATGTAAAGTTTTGGCATCAACTGCCCTTATCCCTCTTCCTCCGCCAACTACCAGTTCGAAGCCTGTTGCAATTCTTCCTGGTGCACCATCCACTGCCATTCGTGAGGCATCAACTCATCAGTTATCCTCTCCCAATTACTCTCCACCACCCTCCCCTCATCTGCTCTCTGCCTCATCCTCACAACCCCCTCCTTCTCTTCCTCCTCCAGAAGTGATGTTCTCGGAACTAGCATCCATGGGTCAACTTCTCATCCAGTTCTCCCGGCAATTACCCCTCCAGATAAAGATCGCAACTCAGAACATTCAGCAGCAGTTATAGAGTCAGGTGGACTTGCTCGAAGCCGATATTGCTCCCCTCCAAGAAGAAGTTTCGGTCGTCAAAGCAGAGAGTCATTCATTGCATGATCAAATTCAGCAACTTCAACAACAATTAGCAGAAAGGGACACTCTACTTTTTCAACGGGACACAGAAATCACCAGTTTGAAGCAAGAACTTACTGACAAAACAGATTCCATGACTGCCTTGGGTAATGAGCTTCATAGTACGAGGGATGCCCTCAGCGTGTTAGAAGAAGCTTCCCAGTCCCTTGCGGCCAATGTGCTTAAAGCAGAAGCGGAGTTACATAATGTTAGTGAGAGATTGTTTCAGAGAGATCAAGAGTTCACGGAGGAGATCGCCAAGTATATACGGTTGAAGAAAGAACTTGAAGGTGTGCAGAAGGAGAGAGAAGCCTATTATAAGACAATGCAGTTTCAAACTGAAGAGCTGGAAAGACGCGAAAAGCAATTAGGCGCTCAAGCGGATAGACTCTCAAGAATTGATGTACAGATCGCCGAAATGAAGCTTAGAAGAGATGCTGCAATTGCCAATGAATTTTATCTTTAGGAAGCCTTTTTGCTGACCCAAACAGAATCGTTAATGAGTCAAGTTATCGCTGCCAGTGTTCGAACAGATGCCCAATTGATAGAACCTACCATTTTGAAGGATATGCTAGATTCTTTAAAACAGAAAATTACACGTACCTTTAAATTAGCCAGAACTTTGTATGTACAGGGAATCATTGATGAGCTGTAACTATAATTTTCAGTTTTGGGTTCGAGTCCACCGTGCGTGCCACTGTTGGCCGGCCCGATTGGATCTCTTTGTAATTTTATTTTCTATATTCGCATGCACTGAAAAGGCGTGGTTAAAAGATGTAACCTTCTTTGGAGTAATGAAAAGGAAAGTACGGTATTCTTTGAGCGAGAGAGGATCACCAGACTGTCTGTCTGGGCAATAGCGCTGGAGATACTGTGTTGCAGATTCTTAAGAAACTTTGAGTATTATGTTTGTTTATTAAGTTCACTAATTAAACATTAATTACCATAATAGTGCGATCAATTTAACAATTCTACGCGAATTCATAAGTACTTGAATACATGTGGTAGACGCATTGCACAATACTAAGTGTTGAAGTGGAAAGTATCTAGTTGTTAACTAAATGGTGATTTGGGAAAATTTAAAAGGGCCTCTGTACTATCAGACCCCTATCCATCCAAAGAACCCAGAAACGAGATTAAAAGGGCTTCACAGAAAAGCACTTTTAACACTGGCAAAGGTAGAGGAGGATGAAGAAACTGAATTTTTGGAAGCAGATAAAATTTATGGTTCGTAGTCGTCATCCATATTCCAAAAGCTTTGGCACAATATCAAAAGACGACTCAGATAGCAACTTTAGTGCAACTCGAAGCTTATCCTCTACAATCAAAGGAAAATACAACCTTGTTCTTGAAGGAAGATGTCCTTGAACATACCAATATTTATATTCAAGAAGATCAGGTAGATTATGTAGCTTTAGCATCTAAAATTGGACCTTAGAAGGTTAAGATTGGTGTTATCTTACTAAGCCCATTTCGGGAAAAGTTACTCTTGCTTCTTAATGAGTTCAAAGATGTGTTTGCATAGGATTATTTAGATATGCGTGGCTTGGATCCCCGATTATATGAGCATAAAATACAATTAAAACAAGATGCTTCCTTAGTGATTCAGCAGTGGTATCACATGAACCCAAATTTTGAGAAGCAAGTTAAGGAAGAACTTGATCGGCTACTGAGAGTAGGATTCATTGTACCTATTGAATATCTAGAATGGATATCCCCCATAGTTATAGTACTTAAGAAAAACAAGCAATTGCACATCTCTGTAGATTATTATAAATTAAATGCAACAACTATTTCAGACCCATTCCCTTTACCCTTTTTAGATACAATGCTAGACGAGGTTGTTGGCAGAGAATTGTACTCTTTTGAAATGGATTTAGTGGTTACAATCAGGTGCAAATGGCTAATAGAGATATATCCAAAACTTCTTTTATTACTGATTGAGGAGTAATCACATGTACCCTAATGTGGTTCAATCAAAATGCCCCTAGTCATGCAACAAGTATTTTCCCCATACTTAACTACTTTTATGCATGTGTTTCTAGATGATTTTTTAGACTGGTAAACAAGTTGACCATTTGCAACACTTACAATTATGCTTTACTAAGTCATGTGAAGTACATATGAGTTTAAATCTGATTAAATCAGATTAAATCAGTTTTTGGTGTGAAATGTGGGAAATTACTAGGACATGTGATCTCTAATACAATAATTGCAATTGATCCAGATAAAGTAAAAGTGGTGTTACAAGTTCCTCTACTGACAAATGCAAAGGAAGTACTTTGGTTTTCGGGCCAGATTCAGTGGCATGGGTAGCATTTATGGTGTTTGGCCTATATTTCCACTCCTCTCAATAGTTTGGCTCATGCTAGTGGAAAGGAGTTTCAATGAACAATCAAATGTGATTTATCTTTCAAGTGTCTTAAAATATTGTTAACTCAAGCACTTCTTTTACAAGCTCCAAATTGGACTCAGCCATTCCATGTTTTTGTGGATGCCTCTAATATAGCTATTGGTAGTGTTTTGATGCAAAAAGTTGGTCTTTTGTGGTACCGACCTCTTTATTATGCTAGTAGAAGGTTGACTGCAGTCGAAAAGAACTATTCTGTAATAGAACATGAATGTTGGGGATTAGTTTACTCCATGAAAAAAAATTCATAATTATTTATTGGGCCAAAAATTTACTTTTCATGTAGATCATTATACTTTGATGTATCTGGAAAAACAGCATAATCTGATTGGAAGACTGGCACAATGTGTACTTCTTTTACAATGATTTGATTATGATGTAGTACACAGACCCGACTCTTCGCATATAGTAACGAACTTCTTATCTCAATTGGATAATGGAGAACCTCGTGATAGAATTGATGATTCTTTTCTAGACACTAAATTACTTCATGTAGCAGATAACACAGAACCAAAATTAGGAACTCCAACTTGGTATGATGAAATGCTATGAAGTCAACATTTTTTGGTCATTTTAGAGGAACTTTATTGTAAGGATGTTGCAGGTATATGTCTCCAATGTGTACCTCCTCATGAAGTAAATACCATAAATATAGAAGCACATTCTGAAATGACTAGTGGACATTGTGGTACGGAGTTAACAATAAAGAAACCTCATCAAAGTGGATTATGGTGGCCGACAATGTTGGAGATAGATGTCTGCGGAAGCATGCGAACAACACAAGGAGGAAGAAGAAGCTTGGAGCACAAACACACAATACTGAATGTATTACTAGAGAATGTACAAAGATAAGTAGCCCATTAGGGCAATAGGCGTATATACAAGCCGGGGGAAAAAAACCTCCTAAAGAGGGAAAAAAGTGCCCTGACTGTCCTAGTGTGTTCACACACATCACTACCTAACTATATCAACAAATCCCCCCTGGGAGTGATGCGGTGAACAAGGAGCTGGCACTCATGTATAAGGAAGTGCCAAGCTATGTGTGTCAATATATTTCGTTTGACACAAAGCCATTCCACCATCAACTTGCATAAACTGAATGCCCAAATAGTGATGCAAATGCCCCAAATCAGACATCTCAAATGAGGCATGCAAATCAGCCTTGAAATCAGCAATATGCTTCTCAATAGGACCAGTGAGCAGCATGTCATCAACATAGACAACAATGATCAGAAGCACATCATTAGCACGCTTAACATATAAGGTGCTTTCAGTTGGATTGTTCTCAAAACCATGTGCAACCAGATAGGCATGTATCTTCTCATACCAAGCACGTGGTGCTTGCTTTAAACCATATAATGCCTTCTTTAACCTGCACACCTGGTTTTCATGCCCTTTCTGCACAAAGCCACAGGGCTGAAAAACATACACTTCTTCATGCAAGTCACCATTCAGAAATGCTTTTTTAATGTCCAACTGATGTACATTCCAACCATGATGGGCTGCAAGTGCACAAATGCTCCGAACAGTAGTCATACAGCATGTAGGTGCAAAGGTCTCATCAAAATCAATGCCTCTTTCCTGCGCATAACCCTTTGCAACAAGCCTAGCCTTATACCTGTCAACTGTACCATCAAGTTTACGCTTCAGCTTGTATACCCACTTAGTGCCAATGGCCTTCTTGCCAGGAGGAAAGTCACATAAAGACCATGTACCATTCTTCATTATAGCATCATATTCAGATTGCATAGCAGCCATCCAATTTTTTGAATTCTGTGCTTCATCAAAAGAAACAGATTCATTCTTATCACAGAGACTAGACACAGCCATAGCATAGCAATCTAATGCAAAGAAGGCACTATTAGAGCCTGAACGAGTACGATATGATAAAGATGCATCTAATTTGTTGTCACGCAAAGTCTGCACCAGCCATTTTGGCATAGTTTTTGCCTGCTCAATATCAGCTCTCTCATCAACAAGTGCATCATGTAAATCTGCATCAGAAATAGAATGATCTGCATCATCATATGAAACCTGCAAAGGCTGAGAAGTTGCCTCATTAGGACCAGCACTAGACTGTCCACCTGTAAAAAGAGGCATCAAAGTATCATACATGTCTTTGGAGCTAACAGATGTCTCCTTAGTACATGAAAGCAATGGCTGAATAGCATCTTCCACAAAGACAACATCACGGCTAACCAGAATGCGTTTAGTCTGTGGATGATACAGACGATAGCCTTTACTTTCAGAACTGTACCCAACAAAAATACATTTTACTGCCTTATCATCCAATTTTCTGCGATGTTGTTCAGGCACTAGTGCATATGCCAAACAACCAAAAACACACAGATGAGCAGCAGATGGCTTGCGGTCATGCAAAGCCTCATATGGAGTGATAGACTGCAGCGCTTTAGTGGGACACCTGTTAAGTACATATGCTGCACACATGACAGCCTCAAGCCAGAAACTATGAGGTAAAGCCTGACTCTTGACCATGCACCTCGCCATCTCCATGAGTGACCTGTTCTTTCGTTCAGCAACTCCATTCTATTGAGGTGTATATGGCACTGTACACTTGTGTTTTATCCCACGTTCAGCCAGAAATGCATTAAGATCAGAAGAAATATATTCCCTCCCTCGATCAGAATGGAGGGTGCCCATTTTACATGCTGACAGATTTTTAGCCAAAACCCTTATTGTTTGAAGCACATGAACACTTCGCACTTTGCTTTGAGTGGATATACCCATGCATGCCTGGAAAAATCGTCAATGAAAGTCACGAAGTAAAGGTAATTTCCAAAAGAGGGTGTCTGCATAGGACCATAGACATCACTATGTACAAGCTTCAATTTCTACGTAGCCTGAACTGAACCATCTTTTGGAAAGGATCAACGCTGCATTTTGCCCAAAATACAGCCCTCACAAACATGTTTTCCAGGTGCCTCAAGTTTGGGCAAAGAGGACACCATTTCAGATTTCTACAGGCGTAGCAAACTAGCAAAATTCAGATGACCAAAGCGTGCATGCCAAAGCTTTGCATCTGACATAGCCTGAGAATCATGAACTGCACATGCCAAATCATTCACAGATCTTTCATAGTCTATGAGCTTATACAACCCACGACATAAAATGCCACAAGCAATAATCACATCGCCATTTGATAGATCATGAACTATACACCTGTCATCAACAAATTTCACAACCAAGCCAATCTTGGCTAATGCAGAAACTGATAACAGGTTCTTTTTTATCCCTGGCACAAATAAAGCATCTGACAGAGTGAAAGAACTACCATCAGCAGTAGTCAAAATGATCTTACCAACTCCCATAACGGGATAAGAGGAGTTGTTGGCGCATGTAACAGTATTCCCTGTAGGGGCAGGCTCGAGTGAAGAGAAGAAACTACACTGCGAGGTAATATGTTTGGTCGCCCCACTGTCAAAATACCAAACATCTGAGTCTACTACAGACATGCACTGCTCATGAGAAGATGGGTCAAAACTGCAGATAGTAGTAAACACCCATTCTTCTTCCTACACAAGATTTGCTGACTCTGTTTTTGGTGTAGAGGCCTCTGCAACAACCATTCCAGCCTCTTTCTTCTTTGCCTCTTTAGCAGCCAGTTTTGGACAGTTCTTTATGATATGATCATTCCCTTTACAGTACTTACAAAACAATTTCTGCTTTTCTGATTTCTTCTCATCTTTATCTTCCTTCTTCGAATATGCAGAATTAGCAGATTTGTGCTTACTAGTTGAAGAGCTCCATTTTCCTTTGCCCTTCTGACTAGCCAGGAAAGCTTGATCTGCAACTTGCATAATGGACCTGTTCTGCTTGGACTGATCTTCCTGCAACAGAACAGAGACTAACTCCTCAAATGATAAGGCATTCGGATTACCTTTCATCATCAACCGAAGAGTAGAAGCAAAACTCTGATATGAATCAAGAAGACCATTCAGAACGGTCTGCACAAGTGAGCTATCTGGTATAACCTCATCAGCAGAAATCAACTGTTCCTTCAAACCTTTGATCTTTGTTAGGAAACTGTCCATAGAATCACCTTCATTCATGTGCTCACTCTCCAACTGTTTTCGGAGGTAAGCAACACGAGCCTCATTCCTAGCTTGGTACAATGTGGTAAGTGTATCCCAAGCATCCCTAGTTGTTCTGCAAGAGCGAATATGAGGAATAATGGCACGTTTGACAGACAAAGCTATCAATGCATGTGCGTGGGCATCTCTGCCATCCCAACGAATCTGCTCTGCAGTAGGTGCAACAAAAACAGCAGCACGAACAGGAATCTACGGAATATCATCTTCGACACCATCTTCATCAACTCCAACACCTGTATTTGCAGTACCTGTTGTTACAGGTGTAACAGGACGTCTTTCAACACCCTGGACAATGTTCCACAGTCCTTTTGCAACCAATACATGTCGCATCATATAAGCCCATAATGGGTAGTTGGTACCATCCAACTTATCCTCAACAACCAACATACGGAATACATCACTGCTTTTAGCCATGGCCGGTGACTAAAATATCTTGATGCAGAAAATGGACTGTATCTCAAAAAGTTGAACGAAACTGCCTAGACGAGTTCTGCTAGACCTGTAGCAGACTTCGAGACGCTTAAACTGGCGAACAGAAACTGGTATATACCTTTGGCACAAAAAGATAAAATAGCCTGCACAAGCGCTGCGATAGTGCGTTCGGAGGCCAAAACGAGGTCAGATCAGGATTTCGACATCCCAGAGCGAAGATGTTTTGATCTCGGAAACACCCTGAGTATGCTCATCAAAATTCATACGATTCTGAGACTGCAAACGGAGGAGTGTCAACGGCGCCCTAGATGAAGCGACGACCTGCTCTGATACCAATTGTTGGAGATAGATGTCTGCGGAAGCACGCGAACAGCACAAGGAGGAAGAAGAAGCTTGGAGCACAAACACACAATACTGAATGTATTATTAGAGAATGTACAAAGATAAGTAGCCCATTAGGGCAATAGGCGTATATACAAGCCAAGGGAAAAAAACCTCCTAAAGAGGGAAAAAAGTGCCCCGACGGTCCTAGTGTGTTCACACACATCACTACCTAAATATATCAACAGACAATCCACAAAGATATTCACAATTATGTGAAACATTGTGATCCTTGTCAACGGGCAGACGAACCCAGAGATATTCATCATTTTCCATTATAACCTATAATTCCTTTAGAACCATTTTAGAAATGGGGTTTGGATTTTATTGGATCTATTCGACCTCCGACAACTTTTGGTAAGACTTTCATTCTTACTTGTATGGATTATTGCACTCAATGGGCTTAAGCTTGGAGTTTGTGGCATGCTACAACAAGAAGTCTAGCTACATTATTAGTTACTGAATTATTTCCACACTTTGGACTTCCTATGGAATGAGTTTTAGATAGCGGAACTCACTTTTTGAATCAGTTAATTAAGGCAATTACAGATTATTTTCGTATCGAACATAAGTTCAGTTCTTCATATTATCCTAGGGCAAATGGATTGGCAGAAAGTACAAATAAAGTGATGCTTACGATGTTACAGACATTATTTCTCAAATAACCTGTTGAATGGGAACAATACCTACCTTCAATTTTATGGTCTTATTGTACCACTTATAAGGTTTCAAGAGGATGTAGACCTTTCAAGTTAGCATATGGTATGGAGGCTATTGCACATATGAAATTGACAATGCATAAATTAAGGATTTTTGTCTAGACCCATTTATTACACGAAGAGTCATTTGCATTTTGAATTGATACATTACATCAATTGAAAGAAAATAGATATCATAGTTTTCTCCTCATGCAAGAAGCTCAACAGCAGCAATGACACTAGCATGATTGTCATTTATGGACACCTGTATTTTGGATTGTTGATTTGGTATTATTCTTAAGACAAGTAGGAAAATTTAAACTTGGATGGATTGGTCTATTTTGGATTCATGCCAAAGTAGGACCGGCTACTTTTCAATTAGCCATAGTTTGTGGAGAAGATTTATGAACTACAATAAATGGGTCCAAACTCCAACCATATTGCATGTAGATCATTGGACTTGTGTGTATCACAGTGTACATATTTTTTATTTTAGTTTTTTCAATAAGGTGTGCAGATAATAAAGTCATGCAATCTGACAAGATTCGCTATCGTATGGAGGGTTAGTTGATTCATGATAAATGGTGGCTCGAGATTATTTATGGTAGATTTGTATTCATTAGGAGGATTTCACACCATTCAAGGACATGCATAATCAACTTATGAAGTAAATCCATTACTTGTTATTTAAATGGATGGAAGTGTGGGATACTCATTTTACTAGCTTTCACACTATTGCACCTCTTTTTGCTCAAATCCATCTTGGGTGTTATGCTTTGTCAACAAGTGTTCAAGATGATAGATACTATTTTTTCCCAACATTCCGATGCTCACTGATATGAGTCCTCTTCAGATCCCATCACGATTACCTCAAACACATATCGATTGATTTCTGCATCGTAAACTCTTTATGCACAAATAGATTGGCCTCTTAGCCAAATCATTTGATGATGCATTCCTTCATAAGTCAATCCAATGAGCAACTAGAATTGAATGGTGACCAATGTACAATGTTGGAACTTTGTATTGGTTCTAATGTTCAGCTCATTGTTGATCTTGTTTACATAGCAACCTAGTTACAATTAAGCAATGAAGGTATTACAATATCATCACTCTTAATTTCTATGAAGAGATGGAGAAGATGTTTGGTAAACCCTGTTCGAGAGAATACAAATATGCATGACTACAACTTCTAATCCCTAGAAGTTTGGTTTGCGATTGGTGTCATTGGTCATTAATTTGCAAAGTAAGAATTATGGAGGCTTGAAGACTTTGCACTCCTTGATGGTTGATGATGCAAGAGTAGAAGGACAAGTCAATTGGGCAGACATCATCTTTCATTGCATCAAGAAGGAAATTCGCCATCTTATAGAGTATTGAAGAAGACCCAACAACTTGATACTAAGTTGGGCATCATCTTTTCACTTTTGATTCCACCAGGTCTGCTCCCTGCAGTACAACAATTGGAAGTAGTTGAGGAAGTTGTGTTCCTCCAGGAGCTTAAGAGTTATGGGAAGACTAGAGCCCCTAGAGAGGAGATGGAAACCAATCAAATGCAAAAGTGAGCTAGGGTGCATATTGTCCAAGAAGCACTCCAACGGGCAAAGGAAGAACGACTCAAGAGAATGCAAGAACATGCATTTTCTTTGACATTCCAAGAAGAAGGATCTCAATGATGGTAGGAAGAAGAAGCAATGGCCAGAACGATGAAGAGTTGAAGCAGAATAAGAAGCAGCATGTAGACATGCAGAAGCTAAAGCTCAACATGCAAATATTTGGGAGCAGCCAAAAGAAACCTAGAAAAATCAAGAGCAACCATCAACTTTGCAGCCAACTATGGACCGGTTCTGAACCAGATAGATTTTTGCATACCATAAAATCATGAAAGGGATTTTGGTTTCCTACATTCAATGATCAATTTAAAGATCCATGTAATACAAACTTTGGACGAATCCATTTACCACTTTTGAATTGTTATTCATGCATATATCCATGTTATTTAAAAGACTATACCATCAACTCGCAAAGCATGGCAGATGCAGCCAAGTTATTTACTCTTTGATCAATACAGATGGAAAAAGAATAAGCAAAAATAAAGCTGAAGTAGTAAAGGTGGAGAAGTTAAAAATAGAAATGCACTAAATTAGCATAATGTAGAGTTGCAATATAGTTTGGTTGGTAGAGCCAATATCTATGAAGGACATGTACAAGTAATCCAAGGACCAATTGCTGACATGGAAGCTCAATTAGAACGAGCCAAAGAAGACAAGCAAGAGTTATGAGAGCAACTCAAGGCAGTACATGTCAAGTTGTGAAAAGTACGTACAGATAAAGACTCACTGCAAAACTAGGCAATTGAATTATTAAAAGAAAAGGATACTTTATTGTCACAGATTGTGTGATCGATGAATAATCTATAGATGGCCCTGACTAAGCTAAACAATATCAAAGAACTAGAGCTTCAATTCTAGGATGCCAAGTAGGTTATTAGAGACAAAGCACATATCTTGGGAGACAAAGAAAAGCAAATCATGAAACTAAGAAAAGTGGAGGTAGACTTACAAAAGTTACTAGAACTTAAGGATGTAGCCTTAGTAGGAAAGGACACTGAGCTTCAAGCTTTACAAATGTAGAATGAAGAAAAGAAGACAACAACTCACAATTTTCAAGAATAGATTTCTTCTCAAGTTTTGGTAGAAAAGACTACAGAAGCAGCTTGGAAAGTCAAATTTAGTTATGAAGATTGTACGAAAGAATATTTCCAAGAAGTTGTTAAGGCTACTAGTGTCCAAATCAAGGAACTTTTTTATGAATATTTGTATGATTTGAATTGTATCCAAAATCCACCTTTCGATAGTGAGGATGACTTCTGATTTATTATTACAACAGTGGATTCAAGTCCACTGTGCATGCCAATGTTAGACTATGGCCTGTTTGAATACCCAAATTGTAATTTTGTAAGCTTTTAGAATTCCCCCGAAAATCAATGGACTACATGTTTCTTAGTTTATAACCATTGTAAGGAAGTTATAAAGACGCCACAATGCAAGGAGTATGTATATACACAAAAGTGGAGATAGCTATAACAAAGAAGAATAGAGAAGGCTAAAAATACTTTGTACTGACTATAATGAATGTTTTTAGCACTACAATCAATATCTACTTTCTTTTCTGTGCCATTATCTGTCTCGGAGCATTGTTCTATTCTGATTATATTGTTCTGTGTATTTTGAAATATACTTTTTTTGTGTTATTTCAAATAGGAAATAAAAAAGCACTAAATCTATTTCAACCATCCCCATTCCTCGAACCTTTCTTGCTCTATTAATAATTAGCAAACAAATGCTTTGGTAAACATATCTACATATTGTCCCTTTGTATTGACATGCTCCACCTTTACATGCTTTAACATGATCTTCTTTAATATAGTGGTAATGCACTTCCATATGCTTGGAATTTGCATAGAACACCGGGTTTTGAGTTAAGCATATGCTTCTTATGTTATTACTCCAAATAAGTACTTGCTTAACCTGCACATATTTTATGGCATAGGTTTGAGCAAAACCTTTAGAAACCAATCCCTGCAAATATAGTATTGAAGGTGCTACACATGGTATTGAAGATGATAATCTTCAAATTCCTGTTCATGGTGCGGTTCCTGCTGCATCTACTGTAAAGCAACTTTCTTGAATGAAGGAGATTATATGGACAATTTTTTGACAAAGATCAAATATTTGAAGGACAAGTTGATTTATGCAGATGGTCTTGCCAGATAGTTCACTTGTGCAAACTATTCTGAATAGTCTTCTAGATTCATATCAAAGTTTTGCTTCTACTCTTCAGTTGATGATGAAAGGAAATTCAAATGCCTTAACATTTGAGGAATTAGTCTTTGTTTTGTTGCAGGAAGATGAGTAGAGGCAGAACAGTCCATTATGCATGTAGTAGATCAACTTTCTTAGCTAGTAAGAAGGGTAAAGGTAAATGAAGCTCATGTACTAGTAAGTAGAAATTTGCTAATTTTGCACACTCAAAAAGGATAGACAAAGATGAGAAGAAATCAGAAAAGATTTTTTTTTTTTTTGCAAATATTGTAAAGCAAATGATCATTTCATAAAGAGTTGTCCAAAATTGGGTGCAAAAGAGGCAAAGAAAAAAGAGGCTAGAATGGTTGTTGCAGAGGCCTCTACACCCAACACAGAGTCTGCTAATCTTGTGCAGAATGAAGAATGGGCATTTACTATTGTTTGCAATTATGATCCATCTTCTCATGAACAATGTATGCCTG
The DNA here is from genome assembly GCA_020310875.1 of Ceratopteris richardii. Lineage (NCBI taxonomy): Eukaryota > Viridiplantae > Streptophyta > Polypodiopsida > Polypodiales > Pteridaceae > Ceratopteris > Ceratopteris richardii. The sequence goes on from CM035429.1 coordinate 11,589,176, forward strand.
TACTAGACACAGATGTTTAGTACTTTGACAGCGGGGCAACCAAACATATTACCTTGCAACATAGTTTCTTCTATTCACTTGAGCCTGCCCCTACATGGAATACTGTCACATGCACCAACAACTCCTCTTTTCCTATCATGGGAGTTGGTAAGGTCATTCTGACTACTATTGATGGTAGTTCTTTACATTGCCAAATGCTTTATTTGTGCCAAGGATCAATAAAAGTCTATTTTCAATTTTTGCATTAGCCAATAATGGCTTGGTTGTCAAATTTGTTGATGATAGATGTACAATTCATGATTTCTTGAATGTCAATGTTAGTATTGCTTATAGAATTTTATGTTGTGGGCTGTATAACTTCATAGACTATGAAAACTGTAAATGATTCAGTATGTGCAATTCAGGATTCTCAGGCTACCTTAGATGCAATACTTTGGCATGCATAAGGAAGTGCCAAGCTATGTGGTATCAATCCACAAAAGGAAGTAAGCCCAAGGGATTGTGGAAAGCTTCAAAATTCTTTCTAGACAGAGCCTTTGTGAAACGGTCTACAACGTTCTCCTGTGTGGGCACATATGCCAAACTCATCTCTACAGTAGAGAACCTCTCTATGACATAATGATAGTGCACCTCAATGTGCTTAGTGAGAGCATGGAACACAAGTTCCTCACAACTTGTGACTTTTTGCACTCAAGTTTTTGAGAAATTCGCGACTTTTTACACTTGAATTTTGGAAAATCTCGACTTTTTGCACTCCATTCTTGAGAAAATCGTGATTTTTTGAAAGAAGAAAAGAGTAAAAAATCACGATTTTGTGGATACTTTTTGGGCAAAACATCGCAACTTTTTGGCTTTTAGCTTTCACAAAATTGTGACTTTTTGGTCCTCTGACTCTCAAAAAATCACGATTCTCATGCATCTTGTTTATCTATTTTGACCCCCAGGAGCCTGATTTGACATAACTTTTTGAGTACAAAGATAAGTAACCTGTTAGGGCAGTAGGCATATATAAAAGCCAAGGAAAAAAAAACTCCTAAAGAGGGAAAAAAGTGCCTCGACTGTCCTAGTGTGATCACACACATCACTACCTAAATATATCAACAAATCCCCCTTGGGAGTGATGCGATGAACAAGGAGCTGGCACTTCCTTTTGTGGATTGATTCCACATAGCTTGGCACTTCCTTATACATGAGTGCAAGCTCCTTGTTCATCACATCACTCCCAGGGGGGATTTGTTGATATATTTAGGTAGTGATGTTTGTGAACACACTAGGACCGTCTTTAGGAGGTTTTTTCCCACGGCTTGTATATACACATACTGCCCTAATCGGTTACTCATCTTTCTACACTTTATTGGTAATACATTTAGTATTCTGTGTTGTGCTCCAAGATTCTTCTTCTTTCTTGTGCTGTTCATGTGCTTCTGCAAACCTCAAACTCCAACATTGTTGGTATGGAGGGTGATATTGTTGTTGTGGCCTATAATATGTTTGTTGGTGTTGGGTATGATCCCTACCCTGTTGGTAAGGCTACTAATAAGTTTGTCTGGCAGCCTGCCTATTATAAGGACAATCTTGAGCCGTATGGTTTGTGTATTTTCTCTCAATAATGAAATATGGAGCATTCAATTCTCTGATGTTCTGGTTTTGCATTGGGCATACATTAGCCATGTGGTCACATGTGCCAGTATAACATTGCTTCAATGAGGTGACCCTTAGTGTTTTTCTATTTTGAACTCCTAGCTTCTTGGCAACCTACTAAGCTATCTCATCTATCTCAATGGAGGGCCTGTAAGTATGAGTAGTAGAATTGTCAGAATCCTTATAGAGTTTGGGCAATTCTAACTCATCACCCAAGTTGTCCTCTATGTCAATACACATTCTTAAGTATTGATATAGTGTGATTGGCTCCTTGAGATATACATATGATCTTAGTTTCCCACTTAGAAGTCCATCTAAAAACAAGGAAACTTGTTTTGCTTGTGTAGGTAATTTCAGTGTGCGACATCTTTCCACATACTGTCTAAATCTCCATTCGGCTAGTCAAAGTATTTCTTGGGGTGTCTGCTTGAAGCTATGGATCAAGGATGATGTGTTGTGCTTGATGCCACTCTGCCACTCTTGGAAAATTCTATGATAAATTCTTCTAGCAGTTGACATATATTTTGGTAATGTGACAACACGAGCCTCATTCCTAGCTGGTACAATGTGGTAAGTGGATCCCAAGCATCCTTAGCTATTCTGCAAAAGTGAATGCGAGGAATAATGGCATGCTTGATAGACAAGGCTATCAATGCATGTGTCTGAGCATCTATGCCATCCCAAAGAATTTGCTCTGTAGTAGGTGCAGCAGAAACTACAACACGAACAGAAACATGAAGGATATCTTCATCTTCAATGCCATCTGCATCAGCTTCAGTACCTGTATTTGCAGGTGTAATAGGACGTTTTTCAACACCCTCCACAATATTCCACAGTCCTTTTGTGACAAATACATGATACATCATATAAGCCCACAATGGGTAATTCATACCATCCAACTTATCCTCAACATCCAACATATGAAATACACAATTGATTTTAGCCATGTCCACTAACTAAAATACCTTGATGCAAAAAAAATGACTGCATCTAAAAAAGTTGAACAAAAGTACCCTGACGAGTTCTGCTAAACCTGTAGCAGACTTTGAGATGCTTATAGTGGCAAACCGAAACCTGTGTATATTTTTGGCACAAAAGGATGAAATAGCCTACATAGGCACTGTGATAGTGCATTCGGAGGCTGAAACAAGCTCAGATCACGATTTCAACACAACAAGGTGAAGCTGTTTTGATCTCCTAACCACCTTGAGTATGCTCACCAAATTTTATGTGATTTTGAGACTCTGATCGGAGGGTTGTCAATGATGCCCTAGATGAAGCAGGGACTTGCTCTGATACCAATTGTTGGAGTTTGAGGTCTGCAAGAGCATGCGAACAACACAAGAAAGAAGAAGCTTGGAGCACAACACACAATATTGAATGTATTGCCATTAGAATGTACAAAGATAAGTAACCCGTTAGGGCAGTAGGTGTATATACAAGGGGGGGAACCTCCTAAAGAGGGAAAAAAGTGCCCCAGTGGTCCTAGTGTGTTCACACACATCACGACCTAAATATATCAACAAAAAACAATATCATCCTCAATACCAACAACAATATCAAGCACCATATAGGCCACAATTGGTCCTAGGAAACCCACCACCACCTCCTGCCAATGTGATTCTAGTTAAGTATGCAGTGGTAGAGGAAAACCATAATAGAACATTGGTACGATGAGCCCTTTGGTCTCAAAAAATGATCCTCATGCTCAGAGTTCCGATTACACCCATGAAGATAGTCCACAAGCTTATTACACAGAGTCACCCAAGTAAAGTGAGGCTTATCCATATCAATATGAGGCATTCCATATGGAATTAAATTGGGAAAGAATACTCCAATGTAATGTATACGAATCCTAATCCCATGCCTCAATTGAGACAAATGAGACCACAAGCCCCTAGAGGACCATGTTTTAGATGTTAGGGTGACCATTTCATTCATGAATGTCCCCACCCATCAGCTTCGGGACAAGGACAGAATATCACAATACAAGGCTTTTGTCCTGAGTGCGGTAAAGAAAATCTCCCAAAAGATTGTCAAAGGAATCCCTCTAGTGCACCCAAGGTTACACCCATTAATGTGGTAGGATTAGTAGTGGATTCAAGTTCAAGTAGCATTAACGTGGATCCTATATAGGTAGTCAATAGGGCACAAGCCTTAAAACAGACTAAACCAGTGAAACAATCAGAGTCAAGTGAATCAGGATAGCCTAGTAAGAGGAAAACAAGAACATGGAAGGATACCAAGGATAATGCCAATCATAAGTGGGCTAGAAAGTTATCTAAACTAGAAGAAAGTCTGAGAGATGCAAAAATAAAAATTGCAGACATTTCATCTCAAAACCCCTCGCATGCCAAAAATCAATCCATTCCACTTCATCCCACCCCGCCACTCATTGTAAATAGACCATAATCAGGGTCTGTTCTCGTAGATCCTTTTGGAGTTAGATGTTTGTGGAAGCATGCGAACAACACAAGGAAGAAGAAGAAGCTTGGAGCACAACACACAATACTGAATGTATTACCACTAGAATGTACAAAGATAAGTAGCCCATTAGGGCAATAGGCATATATACAAGCCGAGGAAAAAAACCTCCTAAAGAGGGAAAAAAGTGCCTTGGTGGTCCTAGACTGCTCACAGACATCACTACCTAAATATATCAACAAATCCCCCTAGGAGTAATGCAGTGAACAAGGAGCTGGCACTCATGTCTAAGGAAGTACCAAGATATGTGGAATCAATCCACAAAAGGAAGTAAGCCCAAAGCTTTGCGAAAAGCTTCAAACTTCTCCCTAGGTAGAGCCTTCATAAAAAGGTTTGCAATGTTCTCATGCATGGGCACATATGCCAAACTAATCTCCCCAACAGAGAACCTCTCCTTGACATAATGATAATGCACCTTAATGTGCTTAGTGCAAGCATGGAACATAGGGTTCCTCACAACTGCCAATGCTCTCTGACTTTCAGTGAAGATGGTGGTGGCAGAAGACTGACCAACACCCAAATCAACCATAAGGCATATGAGCCACACACACACTCAATAGTCGCTGTGAAAGCTTCCCTATACTCAGCCTCACAACTTGAAGTGGCCACAACAGTGTTAAACGCGCGTTTGCCGTCAGAAACACGTCTAAGCTCTTTTCGGGTTCTTGGGAGTGGAAGGGGTCTGAATAATCAGAGGCCCTATACTTGATTTCCCCAATTTAACACTCACACCACAGTACCTTAATATTTAAATCTCTATTAATACAAATTACTCTTTAGACTCTAGTTCGTTCTCTCACAGTTTCACTATCTGTACTCAGACTATTACTAACTCTTCCACAACCTTACCGATTCGCTTTGATTGTTGCGTCCTCAACACACAGCGCTGAACTATTCATTACCGTAATACAGACTCACAAGTTGTACTTAATGGAACAACGTTAACACAAGTGAAGGTAATCAGCAAAAGCAAAATAACACGGTACTACTCAGAATTCTCAAAACACAACACAACGGAACTACACAGACGTATCGCCCAGACAGACAGTCTGGCGATCTTTCTGGTTGTCACCGAAGCGTCCTTTCATTGATTTATAAGAGATTACAGTTCTTTGCAACGACCTTTCGGTTCGTGCGGAATATGAAAAAGAGACAAGTTTACAATTGCCAATCCGGCGGCTTACACTGGCACGCACGGTGGACTTGAACCCATAGGTATACAAAATCTTATGGCTCATCTATTATACCCTGTAGATACATTGTTCTAGCTAATTTAAACGTTCGGGAAATTTTCTTTTTTAACGAATCCAGCATCTGTTTCAGTATCTCTGGTTCTACTAACTGAGCATCAGTTCTAACTGAACTAGTGGCAATAACTTGGCTTATCAAAATTTCTGCCTGTGTTTGCAGAAAGGCTTCCTGCAGATAAAAGTCATTCGATAGAGCTGCATCATGGTTTACTTTCATATCGGCAATCTGTTGATCTATTCGTGATAAGCGTTCTCTCCAATTCTTGATTCTGAAATTGAATGGTCCGGTAATATGCATCTCTTTCTCTTCGAATTGCTGGAATCTCTTTTTGGAGCTGAGTGACCAATGTCATCTGGTCTTTAAGAGCAGCATTTGATTCAAACAGGTTTGCATTTGCAAATTGGAGCTCTGTATTGGTTTGCTTTAGTAAATTTGTCATTCCTTGTGCTTTCTGCACGGCTTCATCCAATTGTTCTCTAGTTTCTTTTGACAAATTTCCCAATGCTATGCGGGCATCCTCTTTATCCTTAACTAACTGCCGTAACTGAAGAATTTCTGCATCATCCGCGCATAATAAATCATCTTTGGCTGCTACTTCAGCCAATGCAGCATCTCTTTGACTAATCACTGTTTCCTGTTCAACAAGGCGAGCCTGTAATTGTTTAATCTGGGAGTGCAGATTATGATTCTCTGCCTTTACTGCATCTACCTCTTCCTGCAACGGAATGATATCCGCTTCTAAAACATCAACTTTATGTTGTAATTCATGTTTGAGATTATCAGTAATCTCCTTCATCTGTTGTGGTAGTTGTTGCGACAGGTGGATCAACGACCCATAGATGCGAGCTCAGTAATCATAGGAATCAAAGGAACGAGAAGAGGAGGACGTGGTTGAGATGAAGAAGTTGTCAAGAGTTGATGGGAATTAGGTGGAGAATAATTAGGTGAAGAGGATGATGAATCCGATGCTTCAGGTACAATCGGTGGAATGGGAATAATGGGTTTAAGTGGAGGTTCGGGTGGAGGAGTGGGATTGCAAGCAGATTGTTAGCTACTTCAGTAAGTTGTTGCATAGTTACTTCATGTTGGGCAATGGCAGACTCTACTGCCGTAATTAATTCCTGGCAAATTTCTACAACAATAAGCTGTGCATCTTCTTGCATATCTTGTTTGGACTGCTGCTGAGATTCTTCCTTAGAAGATCTGTCTTCAAAATCAGCAGTAACACTCTGATCTTGTTGCTGGTTTGGAGATGACTGAGCGGATGATTCATGGTGAATCGATGTAGCTGTGTCGTGGAAAATTTCTTCTTCATTTTTGCCTGCTTTATTTCCAGCTACAGACCCTTGCACTTGACTGTCAGATGAACTTATCCGGATGCGTTTGCAGCGAAGGAGCTGAAAGAGTTCTTCATCATCTTCTTCATCGTCTTCAAGTATCTAAGCAGATTCCTCATGATATAAAATTGGACCTCTGGGTGGTGGTTGCACTGCTTGGAGGGCTGGAAACAAAAAAGTGAGTATGTGCGAAAGACGGGAACGCGGTAGATCACCTTTGTTAACCTGCTTAATGATCGCAACGCATTCACGGTGAATGCGCCGTAAATAATAGGAAGCAAAATTGATAGGCTCTCTAGCAGCCATATCAATCACCGAGTAGAATGGGCGAGAAATCCCATAAGTGCATTTTTGTAAGTTTAATATGGCTACTAAAAATTGTAAAGCTGTTCTTTCAGGCTCAGGACGACAGAGTATGGCATACCCATTCGAAGAGTGCCTAGGAAACAATTGATTCATCGTAGTGATTGGAAGGTTAGGGCCATTCTCTCGTCCTTCCGGAGAGAGTCGGAAAGCGGCAGCAAATGACTGCATGGTGATTACGACAGGAGAGGGGAAACACGTAATAGGCCAACTCTGCTCTGTAGCAGGTGTGGCGTCAATAGCAACAATTATCTGAGCATAGTATGGATGGCACTCCACTGAATGCCAGGGCAATTCAGCGAAGTTGGACAAACCTCGAACTCGTAAGAATTCACTTACGTCCTGAGGAAGTCCGTCACGGAAGGTAGCAAAGTTTGCCAGGGCTTCCATGATGCACACGCAAAGTAGCACGAATACACAGGGTTTACAGAGAGCACAAAGCACACAAAACACACAGACACAATAGCAATTAACAGCGAAAAGAAGAAGATTAAGTAGAAACTTGGTAACGGGAGGCGATCAAAAATGCTAATCATCGTGTGGTGTTGAGATGATAACCTTCATAACTATGGCATGCATGCATGTGCAGGATCGATAATGCAGGGCGGTTGTTGATCATAATTAGATATCAAAACGAGGATATTTACAGGCTTATTTAATTAAAACGCAAAAATAAAAAGAAAGTAAATAACACACAAAAAATCGGAGAACACGTCAGCGAGACTCAGGTGCTTGATGATACGGCCGCAACTTTGAACCATTGATCACTTTAGGAAGAGGAATTCCGGTCAAGGTAGTCAACCGAAAAGTAGCTGGGCCCACTTGTTCACTAATTCGGTAAGGACCAAACCACCGTAATTTGAATTTTCCAACCGCACGATTTGATTTAGCATTATAAAATAACACAAGCTGTCCCACCGAAAAAACTGGAGTTTTTCGATATCTATCATGAGTACGAGCTTTCCGCAACTAAACTTCTTGAAGGGTGAGAAAACTTTCCTAGCGATGATCATCTAAGTCTCTGAGTGTATCCAACCGAAATGATAAAGAGTCTTCAGGTAAAAATTTTTGAGTGATAGCCACGCGTAAAATGGGTACTACAAGTTCCATTGGTGCAATTGCCTCCAGCCCATATGCAAGTTTGAAAGGAGTCAGTCCGGTTGCGACCTTGTATGTAGTCCGGTATGCCCATAATACTGCACGTAGTAACTGATCCCATCTTTCTGGTGATTCCACAATCAATTTTCGAAGCATAGTCAACAACATTTTGTTTGTACTCTCAGCTAAGCCATTAGCACGAGGATAATACGGTGAACTAAATTTATGCAGAATCTGAAAAGTGTGTGTGAGCAATCACATTAAATTGTTGACAAAGTGCGTTCCTTGATCTGTTACAAGTTCCAAAGGTAATCCATATCGTGGGAATACGTCCTTCATTAGACATTTTGCCACCGAAACAGCACTGTAAAGCCCAAGCTTCTGCCCATCTGGTAGCATAATATGTGCATGTCAGAATGTATTGGTTGTTGCTAAGGATTGCTAGAGGTGTGATTGGTCCAATAAAGTCAAGAACCCATTTTTGAAAAGGTTCCAAAGGTAAGACAGGCTGCAGAGGAAAGAAATGGCATTGTAAAGGCTGTCTAGATCGCTGACAATTGTCACACTGCTGCACAAACTCAGATACATCTTTGTACATAGTAGGCTACCAGAGCCCACTTTGCAGAATTTTTCGGTGCGTTAAATCTGCTCCAAAATGTCCACCGAAAGGTATTGAATGTGCCAGAGCGATTACTGAGTTTACGTCATGTGGAGGAATACAACAAAGTAAAACCCCAGTGTGATCCATATAATATAACTGTCTGGCAATCAACCGGAATCTGCGACTGAAAATTGCAATTTTCCGACGCATTGCGGGAGAAATTTGAGGAGGAAGACATCCATCAGTAAGAAAGGTAAATAATTGATCATAGTAAGTAGGTGTCACAAGAGGTTCTGCAGATTCATCACTAGTTGTTTCAGTAACATAAATCACTGGTGTGGTGTCATCAACACCGACCGGAGCTTCACTGGAATCTAATCGAGAGAGAAAATCTGCTAATGCATGTGTAGTGTCGGGTTGATGAATCACTTCGTAATCAAACTCTTGTAACAATAAAACCCAACGTGCCAAACAACCACCTAAATGCTGTTGTCTAACCAGATACACCAGCGCAGCATGATCTACATGAAAGATGAATTTTTGGCCTAGCAAATAACGCCGAAATTTCTTTACAGAATACACCAAACCGAGACATTCTCTTTCAGTTACTGAATAATTCTTTTCAACAAGAGCAAGCCGTCGACTTGCATAATAGACAAGCCTAAACCACTTATCAGTTTGTTGCATTAAAACACTTCCAATGGTTATATCTGATGCGTCTACAAAAACATGAAATGTTCGTTCCCAATCAAGAGGTTGTAGAATTGGAACCTACGTTAATAATCCTTTTAGACGATCAAATGCAGTTTGACATTCTGGAGTCCAATCAAACTGTTGAGGAGTACTATTTATTAGCCGATTTAGGGGTATTGCCAAATGGGTAAGCCACCGTAAATGTCGACCATGCCACCTAACTTTACCCATGAAGCGCATCACTTCTTTCGGCGTAGTAGGCACATGTGCTTCTAACACGGCTGCAACTTTGTCTGGATCAACTTGTATGCCCTGTGCAGATACAATATGGCCAAGGAGTTTACCACAAGAAACCGCAAAGACAGATTTGGTGGGGTTCAGGCAAAGGCGGTATTCACGACATTTCTCAAAGCAACACCGTAAATGATACAGGTGTGCTACCATCTTACCGAATAAAGAGAAGTCATCTAGATATACTTGCATAAAAGAAGTGAGATAGGGTGAGAAGATTTCCTACATACACCGCTGAAAAGTGCAAGGAGCATTTCTTAATCCAAACCACATGACTATACAAGCAAAAACACCCCAATTCGTAATAAACGTTGGTTTCGGTATATCTTGCTCAGCCATTCAGACCTGGTTATAACCACTATAACCATTGAGAAATGAATACATTTCATGCCGAGCCACTCTGTTCAGCATTGTATCAAGAAATGGAAGAGGAAATTGATCAGGTACGGTGGCTGCATTCAATTTCCGGTAATCGACACATATTCGGAGCTGCTTATTTTTATTTGGTACGATTATAATCGGGGAGATCCATTCAGCGTGCTCAATGGGTACAATGAATCCTACATTTAATAGGCGATCAAGTTCTGCTTTGACCTATGCTGCATAGTTAGGGTTCATACGGTAACTGGGTTGTTTAATCGGCTTTGCTTCTGGTTTGAGCATGACCCGATGCTGATAGATGCGAGGATCCAGACCTTTCATATCACGATAATCCCATGCAAAAACATCAGAGAACTCACGAAGAAGCTGGATCAAATCTGCTTGAAACGCCTCAGATAATCCTTCCTTTATCTTGACAGGTCGCGGATTTACTTCATCTCCCAAATTATAGGTGATTAACTGATCTTTGGGAACATAGAATTAACGAGGTTTGCCTGGATCGTCAGCTGACTGTAAAAGTTGTTGTAGAGCGGCTTCATCCACAGTATCTTCTGTCTCCACTTCTTCGGTCACAGGCACCACCGTACAGGCTGCCGGACTGCAGTTGTCTACAATAGATTGTAGATCTACAGTACCTAAGGAAATCATATCTTCATTGTTCTTCATAAAGGCTTCTTCTTCATCGTCAGATAAGCCATCAACCATGTGGACCGGCTCTGCTACATATGGTCTGGCATGAAGTTCAGAAGGCTGAATGGCATCCAATTTGACAATATATTTATGATGATTATCTTTAAATGTTAGTTCTTGTGCTGACCAATCCTGTATAACCTTAGCCTGTTTTAACGAGGGTCGACCGAAAAGAAGATTATAGTCAAGACTAGACTCCGGTAGCTCTAAGACTACAAAAGTCATCTTAAAGGTTGTACCCTACAAAGTTATCGGAACATTCCTTACGAGTCCTACCGGATGAACTCTGGATTGGTCGGCCATTCTTACGAAAAACTGGACAGGCTCGATTTGCGTCCATCCCAACTTCTTACAAAGCGCTGCAATAGCGATGTTTACACCAGACCCACCATCAATTAGTACTTGACTAATCTTGTGATTTTTGTACCATACCGTAATTAAGGGGACCGAATGATCCACCGTAGAATCAGGTTCCGATTGTAGCGTTGCTGTTGCTAGAATGCAGGAAGACCCAGGACTGAGCTGTTGCTGGAATTGCTGTCGAACTCCCGGCACTAGTGCAAGTAACTGTCCAAGAGGGAGAGTAATGGATGCCTTAGATAAAATTTCCCATGCCTGATCTGCTTGAATTGTACTTTTCACTGATTCTGAAGTTGATGCGCCTGTTATAGAGGTAGAATCTTGTTCCTGCGATCCTTCCTTTGGCAGCGAAACTTGGGTCACCGGAATTGGATCTGGGAACACTATAGGTTCTTTGGTGGTCCATTGACTAGCTTTGTCATACATTCTCTACTGTTCATGGATGCCAGGTTCAAACACTTCTGCTGCTGGTTGTAACTTCTTACCAGATCTTGTTTGAATCACTGCTGCTTGAGTTTCCACTGGTGAAATATAGACCATATTGGTCATTGGGTTCTGACGCTCTTTCTTTCTTTGATCATATTCAGCTGCATCTTTACAGAATCTGCGTATGTGACCTAACTCACCGCAAAAATGACAGCGAAGGGGTGGCAAAGAATTACCTTCGTGTGATGTTCCTATCTGCCAACGATTTGTATTGTAATTTGTATTCCGCTGTCCTCGATAATTCCTGTATCCTTGCTGCTGATTATTTCTCATCTGAGGTGGAATATAATGGGTGGCCGGCTCCCCTGGTTCTTGTATAATGGCATTGACAGTTGCTGGTCCCTGCACTTTGGCGTTATAAGCACAATTTTTGGTGGAATGTCCGATTGTATTGCAGATAGCGCAATATATCTAATTAAGGGCACATGTGGCACTGGTATGCCCTGGATTCTTGCACTTAGTGTAGTACATCTGTCTAGCCGGATCCTCTGCAACATTTTTACTGGCTTTTAACCACTCCAGGTCTTCGGTAAAGCCTCCAACCTTATGCTCGAGCTGCAAAGCCATTTCAATAACCGCATCTAGTGTCATAGCTCCCACACAACGTATGATCATAATCTATCAAAGCTGTAGAGTCAAACCATTAATAAACCACTGAGTGATGACATCATCCGGTAAATTAGCATGTGCCAGAGGTAGTTGTCTCAAATGAGTTCTAAACAGGGTGGCATATTCATGCACAGTCTGGTTCAGTTTCTGTCTATTGTTCTACAAGTAATCGAAAATTTCGGCAGGGTTCTTCTTCAGCTGGAACCTCTGTAAAAACGCATCCCTTACCGCTTCATAGGTGCCGAAATGGTTGATATCATATTCTGTAAGCCACCTCGCTGCTTCATTAACTAATGTTGACTGGAATACTATGGCCTTATATGCCGGATCGGGTGGATGGTTAAGTACTGCATAACTTATTTCAAAGGTGCGTACATGAGCATCAGGATCATCACCTGGAAATCCACCGAATTTGGTGTAAGTTACTCCTGTTGGAACCGGCCGGAGTGGAAGTGGCGGTTGTTGTTGCTGTTGTTGTTGTTGTTGCTGTTGTTGTTGTTGTTGCTGTCCACTCTTGGTGCTAGTGGCAGTACTGTTACTATTTCCTGAGTTCTGAGGATGTGTTTCCGGTCCTTCAGAGTCTGTATGATCAGACTGCTCACCTTCCGGTTTGAAAATAGCGCTCAACCTCTTACAAATTTCTAATTCGAATAGCCTATCCTCTTCTGTGGTATCAAACGTAGGCAAACTTGCCCCGAACAGTGGTGTCCGGAATGAAGATTCACCGGGAAGTATAACACTGTCACCGGAAACTTGTAAATTTTTTGCAACTGGGACCGAACTGCCACCAGAAGTAGTGGAACTTTCCCCAATCCAGGGTATTCTTTCACTTTCAATGACCTCTCTGGGCAAGACACCTCTATCCTCTGATGGGTTCGAATCTTGACCAGACGGTGTTGGATCAACTACACACTGCGTCCTTGTAGACTCCGAATTTACTGTATCTTCTGTAGACTGTGCCGAAATTACACCGGAATCAGTCGAAATTGCAGTATGTTCTACCGGAATGCTACCGGAATCATTGCTAATGTGCTTCGTTTCTTCTACTACTGGGCTTAATCGATCTGTGCTTCTGCTTCTTGGGGATGTCCTTAATAAATTTCATACCACCCAAGGCTGTTGATCTCTCCTATACTTCGGATACGACTCGCCGGACCTAGTAACCGGCATATATCACTTTTGCAATACTTACGTACTATTTCACCTTACTGTCGATTCACAATCTATGGTCAACTTCCCACAATCACTTTGTAACAATCTGTTGCCACCTTCCCACAGACGGCCCCAGTGTTAAACGTGCCTTTGCCGTCAAAAATGCGTTTAAGCTCTCGGGTTCTTGGGAGTGGAAGGGATCTGAATAATCAGAGGCCCTATACTTGATTTCCCCAATTTAACACTCACACCACAGTACCTTAATATTTAAATCTCTGTTAATACAAATTACTCTCCAGACTCTAGTTCGTTCTCTCACAGTTTCACTATCTGTACTCAGACTATTACTAACTCTTCCACAACCTTACCAATTCGCTTTGATTGTTGCGTCCTCAACACACAGCGCTGAACTATTCATTAGCGTAATACAGACTCAGAAGTCGTACTTAATGGAACAACGTTAACACAAGTGAAGGTAATCAACAAAAGCGAAATAACACGGTACTACTCAGAATTCTCAAAACACAACACAACGGAACTACACAGACGTATCGCCCAGACAGACAGTCTGGCGATCCTTCTGGTTGTCACCGAAGCATCCTATCATTGATTTATAAGAGATTACAATTCTTCGCAATGACCTTTCGGTTCATGCGGAATATGAAAAAGAGACAAGTTTACAATTGCCAATCCGACGGCTTACAGCAGGCTGCTTCTTGCTCAACCAAGATATACATGAGCTACCAAGCATGAAGCAAAAACCACTAGTGGTCACACGAGTGTCATAGCAACCAGCCCAATCAGTGTCAGAAAAAGCATGCAAATGTGGCGGTAGTGATCCCCCCTTGGGATAAAACAACCCAAGTAGCGGGGTACCACTCAAGTAGCGAAAGATGTGCTTAACCGCCTACCAATGCTTGACACCTCTGCAATGCATAAACCTGCTCATATGTGAGACAACAAACTGAATATTTGGCTGAATAATGCATAAGTAAATCAAGCATCCAATAGCCTGCTGATAGAGAACAACATCAAATGCATCTCCAACATCATGAAGACTCAATCGTAAACCTGTCTCCATAGGAGTGGCAATAGGCTTACAATCTTCAAGGCCAAAACGCTGCAATAATGTATCAATATATTTCGTTTGACACAAAGTCATTCCACCATCAACGTGCATAAACTGAATGCCCAAATAATGATGCAAATGCCCGAAATCAGATATCTCGAATGAGGCATGCAAATCAGCCTTAAAATCAGCAATATGCTTCTTAATAGGACCAGTGAGTAGCATGTCATCAACATAGACAACAATGATCAGAAGCACATCATTGGCACGCTTAACATATAAGGTGCTTTCAGTTGGATTGTTCTCAAAACTGTGTGCAACCAGATAGGCATGTATCTTTTCATACCAAGCACCTGGTGCTTGCTTTAAACCATATAATGCCTTCTTTAACTTGCACACATGGTTTTCATGCCCTTTCTGCACAAAGCCAATGGCAACTACAAATAGTAAAAGATTGGGGAACCAACCCCTTGTACTGGCAACACTTAGGGATCACAACCAAGGTCAATTTGAAGGGTTACACGTAAGAGATGTACCGCCCCTACAGTGGAATCCTATCCAGAAGGTGCAAAAAGATTCAATCTCTATGCATTTTGTAAGTTCTTCTGATCCATCCTAGATGCATGAAGATACTCACTTGTTGATGTGCAAGTTTGTAGAGGAAGAGGAAAGATTCCTAGAAGTGAGAGAAGAAGGAACTTCCCAAGGAGCTAGACTGGTTAGAGGCCCAGCCTACACACTGATGATCTTTCTTGATGAGGAATTCGAGCCTCATGGTTGGGTAGAAATCTTAGCCACCATGGGCATTGCCGTCAATGAAGAATAGTTGATGCATCATTGTGATGAAGAGGGTTATGATATCTCTTTGTTCATGTGTGAATCCTTGCTAGAAGAGTGTGACTCTAATGAGGTCATAGAAGAAGAAGAGGATGGTGATGATTTAGAGTCCATTGTGATGGATAATTTCTTTGACTCAGAGGAGCACTATCTAGAAAATGTAGGAGTATTTACCCAAAGGAAGAACCTCTCACAAGCATTAAAACTATAAATTCAAGGGATGAAAGTGAAGGTGGTCAAAAGGAAAATAAAAGAAAAGTAGTGAAACAAGCAGAAGAGAATCATTGTTCAAAGTACCAGAGAATTTCAAGAAATATGAAGTTGCAGATCAAAAAATTTTGGTACAAATGCCTAAGAGAGAGCCCATCACAGGATACGCATATGATAATAAAGAAAAGACAAAAAAAAATTGTAGTAACTATGAAGAGAATGAAGAGCGATGTATGTACATAGGGGAAGACCTAAGTACAGAAGAAGAAGTAGAGCTTTGTAGCTTTATTAAGGGAATATAGGGACGTGTTTGTGTGGACCTATAGAGACTTTAAGGGAGTAGATCCAGAAGTATGCTCTCATAGGATCCCCATGATGGCTGTCATTAAGCCTACCAAACAGAAGCCTTACACATATAATGACACTTATGCATCCAAAATAAAAGAAGAAATTGACAGATTGATTGAAGTTGGATCTATCTACGAGATTGAGCATGTTCTTATGAAAGAGTGCAGAAGTATATGTGGATGATTTATGTGCACATTCCCAAGAAAGAAGACACCACACCCCAGAGCTTAGACAAATCTTCAACAAGTGAAGAGAATATCAAGTTTGTTTGAACCCCAGAAAATGTGTGTTCATGGTACGTCAAGGTAAGATCTTAGTTCATATTCTTTCTAAGAATGGAATATCAATAAATGAGGACAAAGTAAGAGCCATAACAGAGTTGTTGAGGCCAAGGAATGTTAAAGCGGTACAAGTGTTTATAGGGCCATTGTGCATATTATTGTAGGTTTATCCACATGTATGCGATCATAGCTAAACCTCTTTATGCTCTGTTGACAAATTTTGAGTGGAACGACGAATGTGAAAATTCCTTCAATGAGCTGAAGAGATGTTTGTGTACGACACCAATACTGACCACTCTTGATTGAAATAAACCATTCCATGTCCATGTAGATGCATCTAATTATGCAATAGGATGTGTACTAGCACAACCTACAAGTGAAGGAAATCTCGATTTGCCTATATCATATGCTAGCAAACAACTAAACATAGTTGAACCAAACTATACAACAACCAAAAGAGAAGGCTTAGGCATGGTATATGCCCTGAAAAAGTTTAGGCAATATCTATTGGCCAACAAGTTCAAGTTTTTCACTGATCATCAAGCTTTATTTTATTTGGTCAATAAAGATTGCAATACAAGATGCTTAGTAAGATGGTTCCTCTTACTAATGGAATACAACTTTGAAGTGGTTGTTAGGAAAGGTAGGACCCACCTCAAGGCCGATCAACTTTCTCACATCACTTCCGTAGAGTCACTGCAAGGAGTGTTTTATGAATTGCTTGATGCTTATCTGTTCGATTTAGAAGTTGTTCCTAAATGGGCAAATAAGTTGGTATCTGTCCTAACCTTCAGACCTGTAAATACGAACATGAAAACGAACAAGGATGAAATTGTTAAATCACAAAAATGTCAAATATTGGCAAGAAGTATGTAAAAACAAGATGGAGACGCTATACTAGCTTGTTGTGTTGAGGAGGATGAACATAACAGTTGGTTACAACAAGCCCATGAAGGATTTCTAGGAAATCAATATTCTAAACAACGAACATTGTAGAATCTGAAATGTTTATGAGTGTATTGGCCTAGTATGGATGAGGAAACTTATGAAGACTATAGAAGGTGAAGAAAGAACCACAATAAAGGACATTAATGTGGGAAAAATATGGATCTTAGGCTCTAATCAATTACAAATTCCATTGGGAATAATAACACAATGCTATAAAAAATTAATTTAAGTAGCAAAGGAGACACCAAAAAGAGTAAAGAGGTGGGTTACGAAGAATGTTGTAAGATTTGACATAAAAACTACAATAGAAGGGCTCACTAGATAATTGATAAATGCACAATTAATGGTCCACAAAGGGTAAATTGGAGAAAGTTGGTTGCAGGTTGCAAAGGTATTTCTCTAATTTTCTTAATGTTCAAAGTGTTTTTTAAAGTGTTTTGGAAGGTTCAAGTGAACCCTCCCTTATGTGCACAAATGAAGACTTAAAAGAAAAATGTGAAGGTATGTGAAGCAGTAGCGTACACAGAAGTGAAAGTATGGCCCCCCAATTAAAATTTTTGTTTTAGTCTAAAGTCACTACAGGACAAAACAGGGATTCGTTGGCTGCCCACTTGAGGACACAATCTTGGGACATCAAAGTGAGCACCAAGATACTCTTGCAGTTAGGAGCATATGTGAATCGACACTCAAATCAAGGCAAGGACTATTCTTGGAGCCTAAGCAAGGTGAGCATAGTCTAAGTTAGGCAAGAGAGAGAAGTGCAAGAGACACACAGTGTGCGACGCAGAGAAGTGAAGTGCAAGGTGTGCATGAAGAGTGACTAAGGAAGTGTGCAGAGAAGTGTTAAGCTATTCACCCCAAGGATCCCAAGGTCTCATTGAAGCTGTGCGCGTGCCGACAGAAGGTGTCCATCCCTCCCCCTTATTGGAAGCTTGGTGCAAGGTGTGCACAAGTGCAAGCTTGGAGAAGGTGGAGGTCTGGTGTAGAGAAGGCCGACAGCAACAAGACCCTTGGGTATTTGGTATTTTGTGTTTGGTCTCTCTGTGGGATTTTGCACAGAAGCATTGGATTGTATTTGGGCATCACCATTGTATTTGTCTTCTTATAATCAATCGACAGAGGCTTCCAGTGTGTATCTTTCTTCTTGTCTTTCCCTTTTCTCCTACAAACACTCAAATCCCTTCTTGTCCAAGAATCCCCCAACAAAATTTGGCACCCCCGGTGGGACTCCAAGGAGATTTGAGCATAGGAGAAGACATATTGCAGTGTGGAGAAGCACTATTCAAGTGCCGACAGTACTACTTCATTGGGCTAAGAGGTACATATTCTTATCAATTATCTCATACTAAGAGGATTATGAACAGCTCATGACCACAACTCGGTCTCAAACATTGAGGGTCACCTGCAAGCAAACAAGAAGGAAGGTTGTTAGAAGATCTTGCAGTCCACTTTCGTCAACTTCATTAGTAAAGAGCATGACTAGTCAGGTAGACTTGGAAACCCTACTATCAAGATTAAATATAAAATTTCCTTCTTTCAAAGGCCTAGCTCAAGAAGATCCGGACGAGCATATTAGAATGTTTTTAGCACTATGCAAAACTAGAGGCTTAATGGGAAGAGAGGATGCATTTTTTATACTCTTCCCTGCCACATTAGAAGGATTAGCATATAAATGGTTCCGCGAGTTTGCTGAGAACCATTTTACAACTTGGGACTTAATGAAAGATGCATTCAAAACTCAATTCCAGCATGGAAATACTGTAGAGATCATCATAGAGGAATTAGAAAACTTGAGACTGGGTCCAGGTGAAAAATTTCCAGAGTTTGTAACTAGGGCTAAGGCAGTAATGGCTAAGTTGCCATATCCTCCACATGATTTTTTTGTTAAGAAATGGTTAGCTAAGCCACTTCCAGTGACCACCCAATGTAAAATCAAGGAATTAGTGTTGCCTACAGCCTCCATAGAGAAATTCATCAGCACAACTACACGATTGGAGCAGATAAGGCAACAGTATGGAGCAATTTCTTCTCGACTACCATATTCTACAGAAATGGAGGATCTAGTAATCTAGCTAAGGAATAAGCCCCACAAAGATGAGGAGAATGTTATTACTCAGTTGAGGAGGGAGATGGAAGCATTAAAGCTCCAAAAGGAGGAGGAGGCCCAAGCAAAGGAATTGGCTCAGCTGTGACAGGAGTTGCAAGAACTCAAAGGGGGTGGCATCAAGAGTGGACTTTGGTGTACCATGTGCAACAAGCAAGGTCATATAGTAAGTGAATATCCTCTGTGAAGTGTGACTTGCCAATTATGCAGGAAAGCTGGTCATGAGGCCCAGGAATGCCAATCAAGAGGAATGCCTACAACAACATATTGGACACAAGGAGGACCCTTACCACCAGCAAATGTGATGGCAGCTGCAACCAATCAAGGTAACAATTACAACCCTAGACAGAGGAATAACTTTGGAAATGGGCCTAGGAGGCCAATCATTTGTTTCAGATGTGGAGAATGTGGGCATTATCAAAGTAGGTGCACTCTACCAGAAAATGCCCCTCCTTGCAGGAACTGCCTAGAGGCCAGAGACTACTATACAAATTATTGTCCTAAGAATCAAGCCTCTTCATCTGGGCCCCACATTCAAATGATTTCTGTGCAAAAAGAAGAAATGTTAGATCAAGTCAATGGGACATCACCATCTAGTAGGGTGGCACAGTTAGAAGAAATTGAATCTTTTACAGTGAAGACGAGAAGCAAGGGGAATGCTCAAGTAGAAATAGGTCAAGGATCAAGGATTAATGGGTTGAATCAAGACCAAGAGACATCTGAATACAAAGCCACCACATGTGCAGATACAAGGCAAAAAGGAGATCTCATATGTACCAGTGATGCCATTGGGCACACATTTAACAAGGCTCACAAGGAGTTTGATAAATCAATTGGATCCCATGCTCTTAAGGAATCAGAAGCTTCAAAACTACTCAAGTCCATGAAAAAGGAGGTTAGTATTTTCGATTTAATAAAGATGGATGGGAAATTCAGGTCGAAACTCTTGCAGATAATTGATGAGGCTTCCACAACAAGTTTAGTGGCAAAGGCTGTTGTTATGCATAATGACAAAATTGTAGGGGAAGCACCCTTCACAGATTATAAGAGCCCTCGGTTGACAGTCTCTATCAAAGGTCATGAGTTCAAGGAGTTATTGTGGATGGTGGTTTTGGCATTAACTTGATGCCTGAATATACCATGAAAAAGATTGGACTATACCCTTCTAGGCTTGCCAACTTCACTGTAACATTGGCAGAGCAAAGCATAGTTAAGCCTATGGGAGTGGTCCCTGGAGTCCGAGTCAAGATACAAGGTACCATCTTTAACTTGGACTTTGTTGTTTTAAGGCTGCCACAAGTAGAAGGAAGTTTCCCCCTGTTAATTGGGAGACCTTGGTTAAATCATGCCAATGTGCTGCATGATTGGGGCAAGGACACAATGTGGGTAAAGCAAGAGGGAAAAGAGTTGCAGCAGATAATTTTAGAAGAAGGACCAGACAATCAAAGAAATACCAGCATGATGCAAACAATTGGTATTTGTATGGAAGAAGAATTGTTGGACAACCCATAAGCAGATCTATTTGAAGGAGCAAATTTATATGAAGATGAAAACATGTTGGCTTGGCTCCATGTAGAAGATCCATCTTCCTGCTATGGAATTTTTCCAAACTCAAGTGGAGAGGAAGCATACGAAGAACAAGAGGACATCATTCAGGTTACTGACTCGAGTGAGACAATCTCAGTCAAAGGCCATAGAAGAGAGAAGAAAAGAAAAGCCCTTAAGAGTAGCAGTGATGAAGCTACTTCAAATCATATGTCAATGGCCACTTTTCTATGGATACTGGTATAAATATCATCTGCTATGTCAAATTTTATGATAGTCAGTGCAGTGCTTTACAAGGATGTGGAAGGAGTACCTGCAAGTCTTTGGAAACAGATGGTTCCATTGGATAAAGAAGCTAGAATAATAAAAAATGGAATTTTATAGATTCATTCATAATGTAGCAAAAACAAAGATACAAAAGATGCAATATGGGGGAGATAATATTTTACTGAAGGATTTAGGGTGGCCGTATCAAATGGTCAGTGTGCCTAACAAGAAGACAAAACAAATGAAGTGCACTCCAATTGGAGACTATAAAGGAGTTTTTTTGAGTCAACATATCAAGGCTCAAGGCCTCTCATCAACAAAAATGAAGATTTATGGATCACCTGGAACCTGCAAAAATTATCCAGGTTGTACATAGCCTTTTCATGTCATTTTTTGCTTAAGTTTTAGTAGTTTTTATCATTTTTCATGCTTGTTCCTTGAGTTTTTAGCAAATTTAGCAATCCTTTCATAGCCCTTTGCATAAGTACTTTAAAATATATATTTTTTTATTTTTCTTGGTTCAAAATCGTTTGGCTCTGGATCTCACCTCGGATGGCCATTTTTTTCAAAATTGGGGTCAGTTTCATGTATTTTGGCACCTCTGGATTCATTTTCAGCCTTTATTTTTCCAAAATCCCACATTTTCTCTGACTTTTGGTCAAAACCCACATGTTTTGTGCACATTTCTCATGTGCTTTTAATTCCCCACATGGTCCACATGGTCTATTCTCACTTTATTTTACCATATGTTTCATACTTTCCCATATGCACCCTCTATAGCTCTGCTATTTGATCATTTTGGCCCTCTCCAGACCCCATAATCCTACCCCCTCAACCTCCCTTTACCCTTCTGCCCAGCCAGACCTTAACCCCCCTTCCCTATCCATCAAAGCCCCCTCAACCCTCCCTTCCCCGTCCTTTATACCCTCTTATTTCCATCCTTTGCTTTTCCATGCAAAAAATTCCACTTTTGGGTTCTTCTCTCGTGCTTGTTCTCTCTTGTTTCTGGTGGACTTGGTAGCTACTAAAGTGTCATTTTGAAGATTCTGCATCACAAGCATCATGGTGTCCTCTATGCTCAAAGTTTTGGCTATAGTCATATTGGTCAAAGTCAACTACAGTCAAAGTGAACCACAATCAAAGTCAAAAGGTCAAAATCAAATCAATCAAAGTCAACATGGTCAAGGTCAAAGTCAACATGGGCAAAGTCAAAGTGTGCAAAGTTCAGGTGTCAAAGTGCACAGGTGGTGCACAATTAATGGTCCACAAAGGGTAAATTGGAGAAAGTTGGCTGCAGGTTGCAGAGGTATTTCTCTAATTTCCCTAAGGTTCAAAGTGTTTTTTAAAGTGTTTTGGAAGGTTCAGGTGAACCCTCCCTTATGTGGACAAGTGAAGACTTAGAAAGAAAATGTGAAGGTGTGTGAAGCGACAGCGTACGCAGAAGTGAAAGTATGGCCCCCCAATTAAAATTTTTGTTTTAGTCTAAAGTCACTACAAAACAAAACAGGGATTTGTTGGCTGCCCACTTGAGGATGCAATCTTGGGACATCAAAGTGAGCACCAAGATACTCTTGCAGTTAGGAGCATACGTGAATCGACACTCAAATCAAGGCAAGGACTATTCTTGTAGCCAAGCAAGACTAAGCAAGGTGAGCATAGTCTAAGTTAGGCAAGAGAGAGAAGTGCAAGAGACACACAATGTGCGACGCAGAGAAGTGAAGTGCAAGGTGTGCATGAAGAGTGACTAATGAAGCATGCAGAGAAGTGTTAAGCTATTCACCCCAAGGATCCCAAGGTCTCATTGAAGTTGTACGCGTGCCGACAGAAGGTGTCCATCCCTCCCCCTTATTGGAAGCTTGGTGCAAGGTGTGCACAAGTGCAGGCTTGGAGAAGGTGGAGGTCTGGTGTAGAGAAGGCCGACATCAACAAGACCCTTGGGTATTTGGTATTTTGTGTTTGGTCTCTCTGTGGGATTTTGCACAGAAGCATTGTATTGTATTTGGGCATCACCATTTTATTTGTCTTCTTATAATCAATCGACAGAGGCTTCCAATGTGTATCTTTCTTCTTGTCTTTCCCTTTTCTCCTACAAACACTCAAATCCATTCTTGTCCAAGAATCTCCCAACAATAAGAACAAGAACTTGCATTGAATGCATGCTTTCTGTCTGCCCATCCTTTAAGACTATTCATCCATCTTTCAAAATCTTCCAGATAGATTTGATTCTCCTATTTTTCAAACTACCTAATACGTCCATAGCTAACTGATACTTTATATTTGTAAACAAATATGTAAGTTTTAGTCAGCAAGGTAGGTAATTCATTGACTATAAAATGGGAGACAACCAAATGATTGAGTGGTCTAGATATCTATATGAAAGTCTGCATATATAGACATACACATAATTATACATGAATGCATACACACATATAGACGTACACACACATATACACAAATACACATGTTATGAGAGTAAGGTCAAATTATACATACTTGCATCGAATGAAGATGTTTTGTCCATTTAGCCTTTAGAATTGTCCACCCAACCTTTAGAATCTTCTTGACACATCTACTTCTCCTATTCTAGTCGGCCTAATACCTGCACGGCTAACTCTTTTATGAACTCTGCATACAAATATTAAGTATGATTTAGCTATGGAGGTATTGAGTCATTTGAAAAATAGAAGTAAATTTACCTCGAAGAATTTGAAGGATGGAAGAATAACTTTAAAGGATGGGCGGACACAAAGTGTTGATTCAGTGCAATTTTTTTCTTTTACCTTAGCTATGGTAAGAACAAGAACTTGCATTGAATGAACACTTCATGTCCGCCCATACTTTAGAATTATTCATCCATTTTCCAAAATCGTCGAGAAAAATTTGCTTGTCTTGTTTTCAAAGAACCTAATAACTCCATAGTTAGCTGATACTTAATCCTTGTAAACAAATATGTAAGTCTTAGTTAGCAAGGCATGTGATAGATTGACTATAAAATGGGAGACAACCAAACGATTCAGTGGTCTAGATATGAAAGTCTGCAAACCACAATATACAAAAAAAAAAAAAAAAAAATCAAATATACATAGCTACACATGCATACATACATATACATACATACATACATACATACATACATACATACATACATACATACACATATATACACACATACACATGCATATATGCATACACATACACATACGTATATATACATACATATACACCTATAAAACAAATATACACACATACATACATATACACATACGAATACGTATATGCATGCACATGCATATACACATCCGCATACACATACACATACACATAAGCATACACATACACATAAGCATACACATATATAAAATTATATGCATTTATATATGTATATTTACTTATTTATTTTTATTAATATGTTTTTTTAAAATGAACCTACAGGTTATTATTTGAAAATTTTTTACCAAGTCATAATATTCTTCCTACCTCACATGATGAAATGAAGAAGATAATCAACAATCTTGGTATAGATTATCAATGTATACATGCATGTCCTAATGATTGTATTTTATATAGAGGTGAATATGCAGAGTCTTTGATATGTCCCAAATGTCAATCTCCTCGATATAAGGACAAAGAAAGTAAAATCCCAAAAAAGGTATCGAGACATTTTCCATTGGCTCCACGGATTAGACATATGTTTCAAAGCCCCAAATTATCAAAGCTTTTGACATAGGAACATGATCATAAAAGTAATGATGGAATAATCAGAATTCCTCATGATAGTGTTACTTTTCAACATATTAATTCTACATGGCCTGAATTTGCACAAAATCCACAGAATCTAAAGTTAGGAGTTGCATTAGATGGGGTTAATCCATTCTCCATGAAATCCTACTAATGGTCAACATGGCCAATGGTAGCCATAAACTACAATCTTCCATCATATCTTAGCATTAAAAAGGAACATTTGATGCTTTGACTTTTAATCCCATGAAAAAGATAAGTTAAAGATATGAATATATATCGTGCTCCTCTCATTGACGATCTCCAAGAGTTATGGAGAGGTATTAATGCCATTGATGTATCAAAAAGCATCAATGAAAGTCCTATTATTGTTCGTGGTATTGTGGCTTGGGCTATTCATGATTTTCTAGGATATGGTGTTTGTTTAGGTATTGATGTAATTTTTTTATTCAATATGCATACAAATAAATGTGATTTAATCTAATTATATTTTTATCATTTTCATGATGCAGGAATATCTACCAAGGGTTATAAAGCTTTTCCATATTGTGGTGATTGGTTGAGATCAATCTATAGTAAGAATCTCAACAAAAATATTTATCTTCGACATCGATGATTCTTGCCCGATGATCATCTATTAAGATCTAAAAGAGAAGCGATACGTTTTAATGGAAAGCTTGAAACAGGTCAGTTTCCAAAACCTATGATGCCTATGAATTGGTATTAAAAATGGCAGATGGACCTCTGATAGATCCAGAATAAAAAATCGTCAGTGATGATGAAGATAATGAGTATGTGAAGAGAGGTAAAGGAAAATTGGCACTCGCAGAGAAGCTATCAATATGGTATTCTTTGGAGTATTGGAAAGAGTTAAAAGTATATCATCTTCTTGATCCTATGCATATATTCAAGAATATTGGTTATTCACTATGGCAGCATCTTCTTGGACTAAAAGATACTATAGCATCAAGAAATGATTTGAAAGATCAAAACTCAAAACCAAAGTTATGGCACGTTTTTTATAGACATCGACAAGAAATGACTTATGCACCTGTTCCTTGGGTACTTACAACAAAAGAGATACAAACTATCAACAATAGGATTCAATTGATTTGGACTCCTACAGGATATGGAGCATCGTTCCAAAACATGTTTACTATGGATGATAAGAGCTTATCTGAGTTAAAGACCCATGATTGGCATAACTTTTTGAAACATATTTTACCTTTGGTTATCGATGGATGTACAAAGAAAGGAGTACGAGATGTGATCTATCTTCTTGGATCACTTATAAGGTAATTATGATACTTTTATATTTAATATGTATGAATATTCGATATCTTTTATTTTTTAATTAACTTCTTTATAATTTTTTTAATGATATGTATAGGTGGATTACATCAAAAGAGATTGACAAAAACGCGATCCCACAAAAAAAAACATGAATGCAAAGAGCTACTATGTTTGATGGAGAAAGAGCTTCCTACTTCATTTTTTGATATTCAGGTTCATTTATTAGTCCATCTTGTAGATGAAATAGAGATTGCAGGTGTTGTCAACACTCAATGGATGTTTTGGGGCAAATGATTTATGTGAATATTAAAAGGTTATGTGCAACAAAGAGCGAAACCAAAAGGATCCATGGAAAAGGGTTGGATGCTTGAAGAGTGCATGTATTATGTTATTGAGTACCTGGAAAGAGTTCATGAAGAAGCTCCACGTGCATGGACCGACAAGTCTTCTTCAAAAATAACAGATGCGGTATTATTAGGTAAGCGAGTTCTATTTTTATTTACATTTCAAGAAAAAAATGATGTTTCTACTTTTGTAGCATATACTAGCGAATGCATGCAAGCATTCCTTAGCGAGTATGAATAGGAACTTCAAAATCTCCGAAGTAAAAGGTGAAGAAACAAAACATATAGACGTAATCTCGATAATAATGAGATTACAAATATATATTCTTTCACGGATTGGCTATATAGTCGTTTGCAACGCACCAATGCAACTAATGAAGAAATCTTAGATGAGCAGAGAGAGTTAATGATAGGTTGTGAATGAAAGGTAATTTTATTTTAATAATATTTTGTTTTTTTTGTATATGTATATTAGTTTCTATTTACTAATTTAATTTCTTTTGCAGGCTCAAATGTTCACTAATATGTGGGCTTTTGGACCAAGCAATTATCACATGCTAGCTCAAAAGACACGAACCTCATAGATGGCGAACTTGGTTACGTGGGAACTGTTGTTGGTATCTACGAAATATTATTTCGTACATTCAAACAGGTAGAAGAAAGTTTATATTTTTGATGATAGAGTTAGTTATTTTTTTAAGCACCTAATAATGGGTTTTTGTTTTTATATATTTTGATAGGTCATTTTGAAGGTTGATTGGTTTCGAGCCGAGTATAAAGGTAGTAATTCCACATTAAGAAAGGAATTATCTAGGTTTTGGGCAATTGATTCTTCCAAAGGTAATGCGATCTACTAAAGAACCATATATTCTTCCTAGGCATATTGAACAAGCATTTTTTTTATAGAAACCCATATGCTCACCCTTGGTGGTAAGTCATTCATGTTCAACCTAGAGGTAGGTCATTGTTTGAACATTTTATTGTTAGAGAGATCGAAGAAAGTCCTCTTTATGATTCACCAACAGATACTGATACATCAACATCTAAAAGAGAAATTAGAATCATTATACGTGATAATGATACTAATCTTTTTGATGAAGAGGATAATACTCTACATACTGATTCTACTGATGATGAAGAGGAATTAACAGAAATTGATATTAATCCATTAATAGATCAAAATGGATCTTCAAAATCAAAAGGAAAGCAAATGGTACTATTGACAGGTACAAAACCAAATTAGTTGTCAAAGGATATGCACAACAAAAGGTATTGATTATGATGAGACATTCGCTTCTACGTCTAGGATGACTGTTATTAGGTCAATACTTGCTTTAGCAGCACACTTTGGTTGGCATAAATATCAACTTGTCATTGAGATTGCTTTTCTTAATGGTGATTTACACAAGGATGTGTATATTCAGCAGCCAGAAGGTTTTGAAGAGACAGGTAAAGAACACTTAGTGTGTAAGCTTATAAAAGCTTTGTATGGTTTAAAACAGGCACCTAGAGCATGGTATGAAAAGATACATACATATCTTTTGTCCATTGATTTCTATGACTCAGATGCACCTCCAACCCTTTATGTCAAAATTGAAACAGGTATGATGATTATAGCAATCATTTATGTGGATGATATTATAGTCACAAGTCCCAAAGATGAAGATTTGCAAATGTTCAAAGAACAATTGAAGCAAACATTTGATGTGAATGATTTAGGCATTTTGCATTATTATCTTGGGATTCATTTTCTGTTTCGAGACGAGTGTATCTATATGACACAATAGAAGTACATTGAGAAACTTTTGGAGAGTTTTCAGATGGTTGATTCTAAACCTATGCAAACACCTATGGATCAGAACACATCTTTACAAATGGTTGCAGATGTAGAGCCATTTGATGCTACTCTATATAGTCAAGCAGTTGGTTGCTTGATATATCTTTGTAATACACGTCCTAATATACAGTTTGCAGTTTCTCAAGTATCAAGGTTCATGCAGAATCCGACAATGTTACATTGGAAAGTAGTAAAGCAAATCTTTTGATATTTGAAGAGAACTTCAAATTTTGCTATGGTATTTTCGCAATCTATACATTTGTTACTAAAAGGATTTTCAGATTCTGATTGGGCAGGTGATAGAGACACAAGAAGAAGTACCAGTGGATTTTGTCTTTATCTTGGAGATTGTCTTATCTCATGGCTTTCGAAGAGACAACCCACTATTGCCACCTCATCGTGTGAAGCTGAATATCATGCAGCATTTATAGCTACTCTAGAATCAGTATGGTTGCAGAAGATTTTCAGTTATCTTGATGTAAGAGTACATGAACCCATTCAGATATTTTCGGATAGCCAGAGTGCTATAGCTATAGCAAAGAATCCAGTGCATCATGCAAGGACAAAGCATATAGAGATACACTACAACTATATTCGAGAGCAGATAGCTAAGAAGCACATTGAGCTAGTTTATGTTCCTTCTAGTGAGAATGTTGCATATATTTTTACCAAAGCAATGAGTAGAGATAGTCATGAGAAGATTTGCAGGTTACTGAAGCTTGTACCAATATGACATTGAAGGAGGGATTGTTGGAGTCAATATCATATGGTCCAACAA
Source organism: Ceratopteris richardii (assembly GCA_020310875.1). Lineage (NCBI taxonomy): Eukaryota > Viridiplantae > Streptophyta > Polypodiopsida > Polypodiales > Pteridaceae > Ceratopteris > Ceratopteris richardii. The sequence continues at coordinate 11,618,212 of CM035429.1, forward strand.
TAGCTATAAAATATGGACTTAATATCCTCTCAAAGGAACTCAAGCGAGCGCAACAGTTATATAATCTATACTCTTTGTATATCTCCTTCAAGAAAACCACATGGGCACCTTGGTCTAGGAGAAACGTTGAAAAATCAATCTTAATCCATCAGGGTTCAAGTCCCATCGCACACGATAGCGGGAGAAGGTTTTTAGCTTTTCAAAATCGATGCGCAATGTTTAACTAGCTTTTTCATAGCGATGGATGTTAAGCGATCACCGAGTGATTTAGCTTTATGCTTTAATGCTTGCTTTTAGAAGTACGCTTTTCATAGAGCAATAACACTATATAAGAAGACGCTCTTGGCTCATTGTAAATCACTCATCAAACAATCCTCTCAACGAGATCAAGGAGGAGTCTCACACACTTGGAAGAGGTGATCACTCAAAGATCACAAGCCAGCTCTTGGTGTTCTGAAGCTTTGGAGGTGAAGATTTGGTGAAGGAGAGGCTACTCTCTTGGAGTAAGAAGTCTTCTACAAGGTGGTGGTAACTATCTTTTGTGAGTTAACCTTATATTTTGTTTTTAGGGTTTCTCTACCCTAATCTCAAAATTAGGTTTGGTTGATTTACAATTTTGTTACACTATTTTGTGAGAATAAGGTTAGCTTTGTTGCTCATTCACTTCACACACTTAGATTATTTCAACATAATCTAAATTTTGTATCATCATCTTCTTGGATATTCTTCCATTAGTGAGTGCACCACTTTATATGGATGAGTAGTAGTCCCATGTTGTAATTTGGACATCTATTTTTAGTGAGTAAGCATCCGGCTTATGTTCTCTATCCTTGTCTCAAGATCTCTTTCTTTCTATCTCTCACTTATCATCTTAATTAATTAAGTGTGTATGCTCAAAAGGTTTTAGTTTGGAATGATCCTGGGGCCCCAAATTCCAACACTTGGTATCAGAGCATAATTGACATACACACTTTGTTAAGATGAGTGAGATTAGAATTGAGATTGAGGACAAGTTGGATGGATCTTCTAATTATCCCATGTGGAGTTTCATGATGATGAATATTTTAGTGACAAAGGATTTATGGAGTATCGTCAATGGATCCTTAACAAGACCTAGACGAGAAGGCAAAGAAGGAGCTACAACAACTTCAAGAGGTACTGCAATTACTATTACAGAACCAACTGAAGAAGAGGTAACCACTTCGACATCCAGAGTCACAGGTAGGTCTTTACCTATAGTTCCTCCTACTGAAGATTAGGAAAGGTGGGATGCTGAGATGCTTTAGCACTTTCATTCATAGCAATGAGTGTCAAAAAGCATATTCTACCACAAATTAGATCTTGCAGAAGTTCTAGACAAGCTTGGTTAAAGCTTGAGAATCTTTTTCAGAGCAGAAATCCTGCTAGGAAAGCTCACTTGAGGAGACAACTAGCAAATACAAGGATGAAGGCTGGTAAGTCAATTCAAACCCACATTACGAGACTCGTTGACTTAAGAGATCAACTTCTAAATATAGGAGTTGAGATATCAGATGAAGAAATGGTAAATACGCTGATTAATTCACTTCCTATTTCATATCGATCTTTTATAACCACTCTTACCCTTACCACAAGAGACAGAGAGGTTACATTTGAAGAGCTAGAGTTCTTGTTACTTCAAGATGAAGTTAAGTTGAAGGGAATGGAAGAGAATGAAGAAGCACTTTCATCTTCATCAAAGGGTAAAAAGAAGAAGAAGAAGGATAAGAAAGAAATGCAATCCAAGAAGCAAAGTAGGTCCCTCTCACCTTCTACTTCATATTCTATTTCTACTACATCTAAAGAGAAGTCTTCTAAGAAGAAGGAAGTAATATGTTTTTACTGCAAGAAACCTGGACATTTAAAAGCAGCATGTTATAAAAGGATTGCTGTAGAAAAGAAAAAAGGCATCAAGTAATGTTGCAGAAGATGATAAAAAAGGGAAATCTCAAGGTGATTCTTATGCCTCTATCACCATTGAGGAAGTAGCTTTTGATCAGGAAGCTTTACAACTTCTTTCAAAAAGTCCTCGGATATTTGACTCAGGTGCTACAAGCATACGACAGGTTGCAGAGATGTGTTTTCTTCTCTTTCCTATTCTTCATGTAGAAGAGTTACTATTGCAGATGGCAATGATTTGGATGTTGTGGGAATAGGTACAGTAACCCTAAAGTCAAGAGAAGGTGGTAATTTTTAGATTTCAGATGTTCTATATGTACCTGAAATGAAGAAGAATCTGCTATCTATATCTGCATTTTTGAGTAATGTTTTTAAAGTTGTATTTGAGAGAGATCTTTGTAAGATCTTATCACACAAAGACAACAAGTGTATATTGCAAGGTGAGCATAGAGGAGGGATCTTTGTTTTGTCAAAAATCAGTCAAGCATATGCGGTCAAATCTTTGTCACCGGTGGAAGATATGAAGCTATGGCATGAAAGATTTGGACATATTAGTTTTGGAGCTCTCAAGAGTATCAAAGACAGAGGTATGGTTGAGAGTTTACCCTCATTCTAGCGACGAGATTATTCAAATATATGTAAAAGTTGTTTTGAAGGTAAGATGCATAAACTACCTTTCAAGAAACATGGTCATATTACAACTACCAGGAAATTGTAGATTATTCATTCACATGTGGATGGACCTATGAGAGCAGACTCTATTAAGGGCTTCAGGTATTTTGTTCTATTTGTTGATACTCATGAATCTATGGTCTTAAGTTAAAGTCAGAAGTTTTTCCTATGTTCAAGAAGTTTGTAGCTATGGTTGAAAATGAAAGTCAGGAAACTATCTAGATTCTCGAAAGTGATAGAGGTGGAGAATACTTGTCAAATGAGTTCCAAACATTTCTTGATGAGAAAGGTGTTACTCGACACCTTACTATTGCTTATACTCCTTAGCAGAATGGTGTTACAGAAAGAAAGAATAGAGTACTTTTTGAGATGATGCAGAGCATGATGGCATCCAAGAAGCTTTCACCAAAATTCTAGTTTGATGTAGTACATACAGCTAATCACATTTTGAACAGGTCATCTACAAAAGCTTTAAAGGTAATCACACTGTATGAAGCTTATTATGGTAGAAAACCTAGTGTGAGTTACTTCAGAGTGTTTGGATCACTTTCTTATGTACATGTTGAGAAAAAGGACCGAGGCAAACTAGATGTAAAGGCAAAGAAAGCCATTTTTATTGGATATTCTATTGAGCATAAAGGATACAGGTTTTATGTTCTAGATATAGGTGAAGTTATTCTTTCTTGTAATGCTTATATTGCCGAAAATAAAGTTTATGATAAAGAAGCAGGAGTTCCAGAGTTCATTAGTAAAAATGAATATGGATGTTTTAGAAAAATTCTGGATGTACATGTTCAGCCATATCAGGAGGAAGTTAAAATTCCTAGGATTCAAGAAAGAGTTGAAGAAAGAGGAATTTCACAACCTTCTACAGAGTCAGTTCCACATGAGACTTTGATTCCAGAAATGGAAGAAGTTAGAGTTCCAGAAAGTCCTAGTACCTTGGCAGGACAAGTTCCAAAACCTGTGGAAGCTGAAAGTTCAGAAAGAGTTTCACCACTATTTATTGATGTGTGAAACATCACAAGAAATGAATTAATGTGACACTAGACAACCTCTATGGTCACCATTAACTCATTGCCACTCCAAACTTTGAGAAATGATAGCCAAAACCAAGAACTTTACTTCTTTATAAATTCCTAGTCACTATAATGACATACATTCACTCTTTTGCTTATTTATCTTAGCACAGATATTATTTCTCAAAGATCTTTTGGTAGGTGAAACTAGAAAATTAGAGCTTTCCAATAAGCTATTATTTGCAAGAAACAGATTTCTAGAACTCAAGTTATGGCCTTCCCAAGATCACCCTATATGACTTGCCAAAACTGGAAATTTTGCTTCCTTTAGTAAAAATGATTATCTAAAAATGAAAATTCGATGCCTAGCATCGACTTGCAACCAAAAGTCGATGCAAGGCATCAACTTGGTGCTTTTTGAGCCACTTTTTAGTTCCTGAAATAGGCACGTTTAACACAGATATGATCAAGACCATTTTTATGTGAGAAGTCGATGCCAGGCATCGACTTTATGTTGAAACTCGACGCCAGGCATCGAGTTGCTCCACAAAGCTCATGTTTTAAGAAGATTCAACAACAAATACAACTCAGAGAATGAAAACAATGACTTATCAGCACAAACTCTATGCCAGGCATCGAGTTGCTTGGAAAACTTGAACTTGTGAATTCATCACACAGTAGGCAAGCATGGAGATGATGGAGAGAGTCTCATACACAGAAGTTTACTTAGTTCTTCTCATAGCTATGAATAAACTCAGAAGTTTACAGGTGCTTTCTCACTTAGAGAAGCCCAACTATGCTCATTCATACAAAATGAACTCCTTCTCACATTCTATCACTCTCTTCCACTTCGCGTCAGTTGATACAAACTAACTTATATAGTTTTTCTCAATCTCGTGACTTTTAAAAAACTTATAGAACTAAAGTGAACTAACTTTACAAATATAATACACTTGTGAATTTGTCCCTTCACATAGGCATGTGGTTTTCTTCTAAAGCTTTGACCTTCAAATATATGTCCAATTAGTGATTGTTTCTCCAACTCCCCCTCAATCACTAATTGACATTCTTTATTCTTCATATCATCTTCTTTTCTTTTACTATTGCCATGCTTTTGAATCTGCTGGTCTTCACACCATCCAAGCTCTTTGTCATTATATCTGCTATCTGATCCTTTGTAGAAATGTACTCCACTTCAATTTCTTTCTCCATTACCTTTTCTCTCAGGAAATGATAATGTATCTCTATATGTTTTGTTCTCGCATGAAATACTGGTTGCTGCAAGATAAAGTGAACTCATATTATCTCCATGTATTGTAGGTATACCTTGATCAATGCCCAAGCTTTTGAATAATGTCTGCATCCATATGACCTCCTTAGCTGCTTCCACAAGTCCTTTGTACTCAGCTTCAGTTGATGATAATGCTACTGTATGTTGTTTCTTTGAACACCAACTTACAAGCTTATCACCAATATATATCATGTATCCATGTGTTGATCTCCTGTCATCTTGATAACCTGCCCAGTCTGAATCACTATAGGCTCTCAACTTCAAATCTGATGTAAAAGGATAATACAACCCTTCCTTTATAGTTCCTTTGATATATTTGAGAACTCTTTGACCTGCAATGCAATGTGGGTCCTTTGGACAATGCATGAATTGTGATAGAACTCCCACTGCATATTAAGATCAGGTCTTGTTAGTGTAGCATAAATCAAACTACCCACAAGAGATTGATACTTCCTCATATCTTTATATTCTGCACCATCATATTTACTGAGCTTGTGGTTGACTTCCAATGGAGTTGAAGCTTCTTTGCAATTTTCCATTTCAAACTTCTTCAAGAAGTTCAGAAGATCCCTTTCTTGTGACACATATATGCCATGATCTATATAAGTGACTTCCATTCCAAGAAAGTATGATAACTTTCCTAGATCACTGATCTTGAACTCTTTCTCAAGTAATCTCTTTACCTCCTTAATTCCTTCATTTGAAGTACCTGTGATTATAATGTTATCTACATAAAGACAAATGTAGATTGTACCTTCCTCTGTTCTTTTGATGAGTAGACTTGGATCTACTTTTGAACTTTGATATCCAAGATCATTGAGATACTTCACTATTCTATAGTTCCATGCTCTTGGAGCTTGCTTCAATCCATAGAGTGCTCTTCTCAATCTGCAAATAAAATTTGGATAGCTGAAATCTATAAACCCTTGAGGCTGTTCCATGTATACCTCATCTGATATGTATCCATTCAAGAATGCATTCTTTATATCCAGTTGACTTAGGGTCCAACCTTTTGAAGTTGCAATAGCAATGATTGTCCTTATAGTTGACATCTTAGCTACAAGACTAAATGTCTCATCATAATCTATGCCATAGGCTTTCAATTACCTTCTTACCATTTGGTTTAGGAACAAGTTCCCATGTCTTGTTCTCCTCTAGTGCATTGAATTCTTCCTTCATTGCTTCTTCCCATTGTTTCTTACCTTTTGCTTCATCATAGTTATGAGTTTCTTCATCATCTTTCACCATATATGCATAAATCCTCTGAGTTATCTAAGAAGTATCATAAGAATATCTTTCTGGTTGCCTTCTAGTCCTGCTTGACCTTCTTGCTTCACATTCTTCATAAGTGTCTGGATACACTTCTTCATCAAATATAGGAGCTTCTTCATTTCTTTTTGTTAATCCACTTTTGGATGTACTTGCTTGCATATAATCTTCATCTCTATTCACCTGCACAATTGATTTTCCTTTCTCACATCTTCTTACCTCTTCTACAAATTCCCCAGCTGTATGACTTTGATCTGTATACCAACTTTTCTGTTCATCAAATGTAACATCTCTAGAAACAAGAAATTGTTTGGCTAGAGGATTCCACAACCTATAACCCATCTGCTTTTCATCATAACCAATGAACACATATTTTTCTGCCTTTGGTTCAAGTTTATGTCTAAGTTGTGATGGCACATAAGCATATACACTTTACAATGATCTAGTGTTGGTTTCTTACCCCACCAAGCTTCATATGGAGTCATTCCATTGAGAGCTACACATGGTAATCTATTCACAAGATATGTAGCTGTATTTACAGCCTCCGCCCAAAGATAATTTGGACAATTCTTCACCTTCAGCATAGCTCTAGCAAACTCAACCAAAGTCTTGTTTCTTCTTTCTACTACACCATTTTGTTGTGGTGTATACTTGCAAGTTATTTCTCTCTTAATACCTGCATTCCAAAGATAATCATTGAACTCTTGGGAGAAGTATTCTCCCCCTCCATCAGACCTCAGACTCTTAAGCTTTTGACCTATGACTCTCTTTGCATATGTATGAAAATGCTTGAAAGCTCCAAACACTTCTAATCTCTCCTTCAAAACATATAATGTTATCCATCTTGTAGAATCATCAATGAAAAGAACATAATACCTTGAGCCACTTATAGATCCTTCTTTTGTTGGTCCCCATACATCTGTATGAATGAGCTCTAGTAATCCATCATGTTTGAATCCTTTCTTCTGAAATGGTAACATGTGTGCTTTTCTCATGTGACATGCTTCACATTTATAAACCATATGTTGACTCTGCACATTTGGTAGTCCTAGTACAGACTGATTTGCAACCATAGCTTTAATTCCTCTTTCATTGAAATGACCTAATCTCTTATGCCAGAGATCAAGCTCTGTAATCACTCCTTCACCATGTGTGAGCAAAGCTTGACCAATGTTCCCTTGCACTCTTAAAGTAAAGATTCTACCTTCTTTCTTACCACAGACAATCTGATTATATCCATTCTTTGGGCCTTCAACAAATACTCCTTCATTTGTAAAGCTAACTTGAAAACCTTTTTCAACTATTTGTCCCACACTAATCAAGTTTTAGGTATTGTGGGAACATACAAAACATTGGTTAGTAAATTTGCTCCACTCTTGCAATTCACTTTTCCAATTGAATGTACACTATGTCTTGTATTATCACCTGTTTGAATTGTATGACTAGAAATGCCTTTTTCCAATTCTGACATCAATTCTATGTTTCCTGACAAATGATTAGAACATCGAGAGTCAATGTAAAATACCTTTAGATCTTCTTTATTTGATGTGCTGATTGATTTCATCATCAATGATGTATGACTTTCATTCTGTGTGTCATTTGCATAATTGTAGTAGGTGGTGTTGTAGGACTGATTCTGTCCCCAACTTCTTCCTCCACCTCTACCATAGCCTCCTCTTTGACTTTGTCTACCTCTTTGAAAATTACTTTGATATCTTCCACCTCTGCCTCTGCTATTGTTATTCTGATTTTGATTTGATCCTTGCTGATTGTGCCGACAGTCATGAGCTAAATGATTACTCAATCCAGAGATCTAGCAAGCCTTATTATTGTTATTTTGATTACCTCTTCCTCTTCCAAAACCTCTTGCTCTTCCTCTACCAGTGCCTTTACCTCAAGTAAAAAGGTTTCCACTTTTCACTCCTCTCAAACCTACAAGTAGTTGAGCAATCAATATGTGATCTTCAACATCTTCATCTATGGATCCAAGATTATCTGCTAGATCCTTCATCTTAGTGACATAATCACTAATACTTTGACTTGGCTTCTTCTTGAATGTTGTAAACTCTGACCAGAGGCTTGCTTTCCTTTCTTTGGTAGTACTTTGGAAATGATACTCCAATGCATTCCATATATCTTCAGCTGATTCCAATCCTCTTATGTGTGGTAGCAAATGATCTGAGATTGTATTGTAGATGTAAGCTTTTGCACTTGCATCCTTCTTCTACCAATGCTTCAAAACATCAAGTTCCTCTTTCTTTGGTCAGCTTTCATCTTCAAATACAGGCTTCTCTTCTTCACATGTTACATGTACCATGAGATCCTTACCCATAAGGCTTCCATTCTCATTACCCATGTGGGATAATTATCTCTATCCAGTTTGTCAATGGAGATATGATCTGCCATACTCCTTTCCTTCTGCTCCAACCTGTGAGCTTAAAGGATAAAGGATAATACCTTTTGAAGTTCTTTGTGTATGAAGATACCTTTGAAGTAACCTTTTGATGCCTTGTGTCTTTGAATGCTTCAGCTTTCAAACTTTAATGAAAACTTTTAAAAACTTCGCGTACCTTTGCCGCCTTCTGCTTTCGAGAATCTTTTTGCTCTAGTACCACTTTTTGATGTGTGAAACATCACAAGAAATGAATTAATGTGACACTAGACAACCTCTATGGTCACCATTAACTCATTGCCACTCCAAACTTTGAGAAATGATAATCAAAACCAAGAACTTTACTTCTTTATAAATTCATAGTCACTGTAATACCTTCACTCTTTTGCTTATTTCTCTTAACACGGATATTATTTCTCAAATGGTGAATGAAACCAGAAGAGTAGAGCTTTCCAATAAGCTATTCTTTGCAAGAAATGGATTTCTAGGACTCAAGTTATGGCCTTCACAAGATCACCTTGTATGACTTGCCAAAACTAGAAATTTTGCTTCCTTTAGTAAAAATGGCTGTCTAAAAATGAAAATTTAATGCCTAGCATCGACTTGTAACCAAAAGTCGATGCCAGGCATCAATTTTGTGCTTTTTCAGCCACTTTTTAGTTCTTGAAATAGGCACGTCTAACACAGATATGATCAAGACCACTTTTATGTGGGAAGTCGATGCCAAGCTTCGACTTTATGCTAAAACTCGATGCCAGGCATCGAGTTGCTCCACAAAGCTCATGTTTTAAGAAGATTCAACAACAAATACAACTCAGAGAATGAAAACAATGACTTATCAGCACAAACTCTATGCCAGGCATCGTTGCTTGGAAAACTTGAACTTGTGAATTCATCACACAGTAGGCAAGCATGGAGATGATGGAGAGAGTCTCATACACAGAAGTTTACTTAGTTCTTCTCATAGCTATGAATAAACTCAGAAGTTTACAGGTGCTTTCTCACTCAGAGAAGCCCAACTATACTCAGTCATACAAAATGAACTCCTTCTCACATTATATCACTCTCTTCCACTTCGCGTTAGTTAATACAAACTAACTTATATAGTTTTTCTCAAACTTGTGACTTTTAAAAAACTTCTAGAACTAAAGTGAACTAACTTTACAAATATAATACACTTGTGAATTTGTCCCTTCACATAGGCATGTGGTTTTCTTCTAAAGCTTTGACCTTCAAATATATGTCCAATTAGTGATTGTTTCTCCAACACTATTTAAGGATACACCTACTTGGTTATATGAGACTTGGAAAGATAGTGGTATAAAGACTTTTACAGGAAGAACAAGGAGTCAGACTAGACAACAACAACAAGATCATATAAGATAAAGAAGTCATACTAGACAGCAACAACAAAAATATCATGTAAGTTTTGTTGAAGACTTTGAGATTCATGATATTTTGGCACTTACGACTGTTGAAGATGAACTTGCACGTGTTAAAGATGCACTTAACATTCCTATTTGGAGAAAAGCTATGAAAGAAGAGATTGATTCTATTCATAAGAATCAAACTTGGGAGCTATGTGAGCTACAAGAGGGAAAGAAAGCTATAGGTGTAAAATGGATCTTCAAAATCAAAAGGAAAGCAAATGGTACTATTGATCGGTACAAAGCCAGATTAGTTGTCAAAGGATATGCACAACAAAAAGGTATTGATTATGATGAGACATTTGCTCCTACGTCTAGGATGATTGTTATTAGGTCGATACTTGCTTTAACATCATATTTTGGTTGGCATATATATAAACTTGACATTAAGACTTCTTTTCTTAATGGTGATTTACACGCGGATGTGTATATTCAGCAACTAGAAGGTTTTGAAGAGACAAGTAAAGAACACTTAGTGTGTAAGCTTATAAAAGCTTTGTATGGTTTAAAACAGGCATCTAGAGCATGGTATGAAAAGATACGTACATATCTTGTATCCATTGATTTCCATGACTCAGATGCAGCTGCAACTCTTTATGTCAAAATTGAAACAGGTATGATGATTATAGCAATCATTTATGTGGATGATATTATAGTCACAGGTCCCAGAGATGAAGATTTGCAAATGTTTAAATAACAATTGAAGCAAACATTTGATGTGAATGATTTAGGCATTTTGCGTTATTATCTTGGGATCCAGTTTCTATTTCGAGATGAGTGTATCTATATGACACGGCATATTTTGATATTTGAAGAGAACTTCAAATTTTGCTATGGTATTTTCAAAATCTATACATTTGTTACTAAAAGGATTTTCAGATTTTGATTGGGCACGTGATAGAGACACAAGAAGAAGTACTATTGGATTTTGTTTTTATCTTGGAGATTGTCTTATCTCATGGCTTTTGAAGAGACAACCCACTATTGCCACTTCATCATGTGAAGCTGGATATCGTGCAACATTTACAGCTACTCTAGAATCAGTATGGTTGCAGAAGATTTTCAGTTATCTTGATGTAAGAGTACATGAATCCATTCAGATATTTTCGGATGGCCAGAGTGCTATAACTATAACAAAGAATCCAGTGCATCATGCAAGGACAAAGCATATAGAGGTACACTACAACTATATTTGAGAGCAGATAGCTAAGAAGCACATTGAGCTGGTTTATGTTCCTTCTAGTGAGAATGTTGCAGATATTTTTACCAAAGCAATAAGTAGAGATAGTCATGAGAAGATTTGCAGGTTACTAAAGCTTGTACCAATATGACATTGAAGGAGGGATTGTTGGAGTCAATATCATATGGTCCAACAATAGCTATAAAATATCAAAGGAACTCAAGCAAGCATAACAGTTATATAATCTATACTCTTTATATATCTCCTTCAAGAAAACCACGTGGGCGCCTTGGTCTAAAACATTGAAAAAGCAATCTTAACCCACTAGTGTTCAAGTTCCATCGCACGCGATAGCGGGAGAAGTCTTTTAGCTTTTCAAAATCGACGCACAACATTTAACTAGCTTTTTCATAGCGATGGATGTTAAGCGATCGCCGAGTGATTTAGCTTTATGCTTTAATGCTTGCTTTTAGAAGCATGGAGCAATAACACTATATAAGAAGAAGCTCTTGGCTCATTGTAAATCACTCATCAAACAATCCTCTCAACGAGATCAAGGAGGAGTCTCACACACTTGGAGGAGGTGATCACTCAAAGATCACAAGCCAGCTCTTGGTGTTCTGAAGCTTTGGAGGTGAAGATTTGGTGAAGCAGAGGCTAATCTCTTGGAGCAAGAAGTCTTCTACAAGGTGGTGGTAACTATCTTTTGTGAGTTAACCTTACATTTTGTTTTTAGGGTTTCTCTACCCTAATCTCAAAATTAGGGTTGGTTGATTTACAATTTTGTTACACTATTTTGTGAGAATAAGGCTAGCTTTGTTGCTCATTCACTTCACACACTTAGAATATTTCAACATAATCTAAATTTTGTATCATCATCTTCTTGGATATTCTTCCATTAGTGAGTGCACCACTTTATATGGTTGAGTAGTACTCCCATGTTGTAATTTGGACATCTATTTTTAGTGAGTAAGCATCTAGCTTGTGTTCTCTATCCTTGTCTCAAGATCTCTTTCTTTCTATCTCTCACTTATCATCTTAATTAATTAAGTGTGTATGCTCAAATGGTTTTAGTTTGGAACGATCTTGGGGCCCCAAATTCCAGCAAAAATCATGTTCTTTTAAGTTAGAACATGAAGCTCGGGGGTATGCCTAATTATTTTATATATAGATTTATCTTCGGGTTGCATCTTGGCTTTAGCTATTTCAAGGTTTGCTTGGAGATTCGCTAAGAACTCAGAAGCACTAGGACATTTCTTAGGCATTCCTATGGTACTGGGAGCAGTGGGATTCATGCCATAGTTCATCTCGAAAGGAGACATCCCAGTCACCTTGTGAGGTCTATTGTTATAAGCAAACTCTACTAATGGCAAATAACTATCCCAATCTGTCTGTCTCTCAAATACATATGCTCTCAACATATCCTCTAGAATTTGGTTGACCCTCTCGGTCTGACCATCTGTCTGTGGATGATCACCACTACTCATTTTTAGTGACACTTTCAGTTTGTCAAATACAAACTTATAGAAATGTCCTGTAAATCTGACATCCCTATTTGAGACTATGGATGTAGGTAACCCATGCAATCTGAAGACATTCTAGATAAACAACTCTGCTACCTGTGGAGCTTCTATTGTCTCCTGCGTGGGTATGCAATGAGCCATCTTGCTCAGTCTATCTACCATAACTAGGATTGTATCCCGCTTCCTTTGGGTCCGTGGTAACCCCACTATGAAGTCCATGGATATACTATCCCAATTATGATCTCGAACTTGTAAAGGATGTAAAAGACCTGGTGTCTTTACCCTTTCTGCTTTGTTGACTTGACACATAAAGCATTGTTGAACATAAGTATGGATATCTCTGGCTAATCAAGGCCACCAAAATGTTCTTCTAACAAGCTGTATTGTCTTGTCAACACCAGGATGTCTTGCGCAGGGAACATCATGGTTATCATGCATGACTTTCTTTCTCAAATCCCGGGAATCTGGCACACAAACCTTTCCTTTCCGCTTCACTATTCCATTCTCCTGTGAGAAATTGGAATACGGAATGGAGTTGTTTGCTTTCGTAGAAGAAGAAACAGCTGGAACTGTCCCGTCTCCTAAAATAGAGTCATTACTAATGGCTCTAACTATCTGTAACAAATGTGGATCTTCCACCTGTGCTTCCTTAATTTCTTGAAGCAATGAGCTTTCTAAAACTATAAAGCTCATTTGATACATTATTCGAGATAATGCATCAGCTACTATATTTTCTTTGCCTCTTCTATACAAGATTTCCATGTGAAATTCTTGCATGAGCTCAGCCCAACGAGCCTGTCGGCCTCGAAGATCTGGCTGACTACAGAAATACTTGAGTGTATGATGATCTGTGAATATCTTAAAGTCTGCACCATAAAGATAGTATCTCCAAACTTTAAGTGCATGCACCACCGCATACAACTCTTGTTCATGCACATGCCAATTGCGTTGTGCACTACTTAACTTCCTACTTTCAAAAGCTATTGGCCTGCCATCTTGACTCAAGACTGCGCCTTATGGCTATGCCGCTAGCATCCGTCTCTAACTCAAATGGTTTCTGAGGATCTATCACTTTGAGTATAGGAGCCTCTGAAACAGCTTGTTTCAGAGTATCAAAACTCTCTTGCTGCTCTTGCTTCCATGCAAATGGAATTTTGCCTTGAAGCAAGTTCATCATAGGTGCTGTTATCGATGAATATGAAGAGATGAATTTCCGATAGAAACTGGAAAGTCCTAAGAATGACCGTAAATGCCTCTCATCCTGAGGAGTAGGCCACGCTAAAATAACTGATACCTTCTTGGGATCCATCTGAACCCCATCGGCTGAAATCACATGCCCTAGATAGTCTATCCTCGGAAGAAACAACTGTGTCTTCTCTGGATTTACATACAGCTTATTTTCTTTTAAAATATTCAACACAAACCTTAAATGATTTTCATGCTCATGCACAGTTCTACTATACACTAGCAAATCATCCACGAAATCAACAACACACTTTCCTATGAAAGGTCTTAAGATATCATTCATTAACATCATAAATGTAGCTGGAGCATTTGTCAAACCAAAAGGCATGACCAAATACTCATAATGACCAAAAGGGTTTTGAAAGCTGTCTTATGTACATCATGATCTTTTACTCTAATCTGATGATAGCCACTCTTTAAATCTATCTTACTAAATACAATGGCTCCACCTAGAGCATCTAAAAGATCATCAATCCGGGGCATAGGATATCTGTGTCTAATAGTGATCTTATTGAGTGCTCGATAGTCGACACACATCCTATAAGATACATCCTTCTTCTTCACAAGAAGAACTGGTGCGGCAAAGGGTGAATAGCTGGGTCTAATCAACCCTTTTTGAAGATAATCGTCCACGACCTTGCGGACTTCATTTTCCTCCTGCAAACTCATTCGAAATGGTGGTCGAGCGATCGGACTCGCTCCTGGTACCAATTCGATTCTATGCTCAATATTCCTGCAAGGAGGCAAACCTGAAGGTAATTCCTTTAAAAACAACTCTTGGAGTTCTACTCTCACTTAAGCTGAAAGTGCTGGAGCATTCCAACTAAAGTCTCCATGACTACATGAATCCATCTAAACATATGATAAATACATGAAATAAAGAAAATAGATATACTTACAATCAATTTTGAGCAACTTGGTAGCAGTTACCAATCGCGTCTCTTGGAGATCTGGTTCTTCACGGATCAGTAATCTCCTTCCCTCATGCTCAAACTGATACACATGCGAAGCAAAATCAATGATTGGTTTCTTCCTCGCATGCCACTTCTTACTAAGAACTATGTCGAATCCAAAATCCAATTTGTCCTCATAGGACTGAATCTGAATAGGAAGATCAACTACTCGTCTATCCCAAGTTTTAGTTCCCTTCCCGTCAGCTAGCTCTACGGTATAAGTGTAATCTGACTGTACCGTATCTAAGCATAATCTCTTGACTAGTCGGGAACTAATAACATTATGAGTCGAACCTGTGTCAAAGAGTACCTTGACAGGCTGTCCTGCCACGACTCCTCTCATAACAATAAGCTCAGTATCTAGGAACCGGTATCCTTTCTGTGCCACTGGCGAAAGCACAACATCTGGCACAGTCAGAATCTTTTTAGTGACTGTCATGGCCACTATGGGAGATGATAATGGAGATAGGGGATCCCCAAATTCATCGTCACTTCCACCCCCTGCTTGAGTCGGGTTTATGACTATGGTGGCTGCTATCTTTTTCTTTTTAGGACAATCCTTATATAAGTGTTGTCCTAAACATCCATAGCACAAACCCTCTTTCATTGCCTTCTCTTTCTGCTGAGGGGAAAGAATGGATCGGTTATATACCCTCTCAGCCAGAGCTGACACTTTTCTCTTACCTCCTGAGACTGTCTGGATCATGTGTACCTGCTTAGCCTCCCTAGAAGGTTGTGCACTGATCGCACCAGGAGTCGAAGTATGGAAAGGTCGGCTAACCCTAGTCCATGGGGATCTCTGGCCCTGGGAACCTGTGCTCCTGTGGCCATCCTCATAAACTAAGACCATCTTTGTGGCTTGTGCCAAAGACTGACACCACTCCTTTCTCACTAATGATCGGATAGTTTCTCTGAGTCCCAAGACAAACTTGTGGACTTGAAGAAACTCTGGAATGGTATCAGGTACTTTAAGAAGTACCTCTCTATACCTATCTTTGTATTCCTGAACTGACTGATTCTTCTGACTGATGAAGAACCAAGTATCTAGTGCTCTAGACCTCTCATCAGGTGGTACAAAATTATTATAAAACAGGATTTTGAATTGATCCCATATTGTGGGCTCCTTCTTATCCTGTTCTATCTTTCGCCACCACCTATGAGCGACATCCATAAGATTATAAGTGGCCTGCTGAATCTTGTGCCTATCATCGGTGATATGACATAGACGGAAACACTGTTCCCACTTGCTGAGCCACTGCACAACCGCGTCAGCAGTCCTAGCGCTAGTTGAGCCATGATATCTTGGCGGCTTAAGATCCTTAAGCTGCCATCTGGCTTCTCTAACTAAAATGCTATCTTTAAGGACTTTTGAAGTTTGATGCTCATCTGGAGCATCTACCTCCATCTCTGGCAAATCAAAATCAAGCGGCTCTTCATCTTTCTTAGAACCACGCACGTGTTCCAAGATATCATGAAGAGAATTTTCTAAGGATGAGATTCTATTGCTCATAGCTTGAATAGGATCAATTGGAGGTTCAGGCATAATGGATTCTGTCCTAACAGGTGATGAAGGTTCGGGTTCCATGCTAGGCAAGAAACTTTTTCTTTTGGTTTTTTGTTTTTGTTTTTTTTTTAAAGACTAAACAAACGTAAATACTACTGGCAAGCGGAAAAAAAGAACCAGTCAAAGCTTTTGCTAAATAGAAAAAGACAATAGAAAGAAACTTTAATATGCTTTCTAAATTTTAATGCACATGCATGCTAATTTTTAGAAATTTTGGCAGCCTAACGACGTCACTATGAAATCCGAAATAATTTTGAAGAAAATAACAATCGTCAAGCATAAATCATGTGCCGACAGGCACGATCTATTCTTTTTATCTTCGAACACCTGCAATAGAAAACTTTTCTAAATATGTTGTTGGGCACTACAGGTCCTCAATCAAAATATTTCTCTGGTCGATACTTGCCGATACTTACCACCTGTAAGAAAAGCTCAAGCATCGAACATACATCTCTATTTACATTCTAATTACGTCGTCCTACACGTAATGCATGAATATTTCTAATATGCACAGTCAACAGAATAATTAAGCAAATATTGACTAAATACTTATCTCCGATTTTCTTTGATATTGTTGAAGCATCCAATTGAAGAGCTACGGGTAGAGTATCGACTCCCTTTTGCTCGTAGATCGCACAAATCTTCAAAAAGTGCTTTGTTGACGGTATTCGATGAAGAACAATCCACTTCTAACCTCTATTGCAGGAAATATCTGAACCTAAAATATGGCTTATAGCCACTCTCTGGAAAGATCTCTGAGAGAGCTTTCTAACAAGCCCAAGAACTCCAAATTTGGATAAGATTTGACCAAGTTATGGCCAATTTGGCTATTTTGGTGAGGTTTTGACTATGATACCCATTAAAAAAAAAATCGTAAATGATCTGTGTCACCTTTCTCTTCTCTGCAGCGGCGAAAAACAATATGCAGGTTCAGATGGTATTATCCCACATGTATTGAGATGGTATTATCCCACATGTATTGAGATAGTGCAACCAACATATATATTCAGCGGGCGCCTTCGATTTCGTTAGGTTCAGAAGTTCATGTAGAGGCTCACAGTCACGGCTGAGCACATAAGCGCTTGACAAATTAACTCAAAAAAATAAATTAATTAACGAGTTGGGCCATGGGCTGTAAGCGGCTAATTCAGAGCTGCTTGAAAATGATAACGCTCGGGAGTGTGGAGCCGACGCCTGCGCGTGAGTAACAAAGAGCGTTCTCTGATGGCTGCTTTGAGAGGCGGGGTCACATGGATCTTTGTAAGAGGGGGTCCTATGGGCTCCCTCAATCTCCCTCTTCTCTAGTTGCAGAAGAGAGTTTTGACGGCGCCCTGAAATCGATGACCGCTGATTAGAAGAACGCAAACGGGCTGCGAGATGAACACGACCTCCGAAAAGACATGCACAAAATTTGCAGGGCTATGCAAGTTCATCTAAAATTAGCTCAACAAAACCATTTATATCCTCTTGTATCTAAAATAGCAGTGATCTGGAATGTTCTAGCGTTGCCATGTGGCCAGCATGCAACACTCATCCCCACTAACCATCAAATACCTTAGGATATACCCCCGAGCTCGGGAGTGTGGAGCCGACGCCTGCGCGTGAGTAACAAAGAGCGTTCTCTGATGGCTGCTTTGAGAGGCGGGGTCACATGGATCTTTGTAAGAGGGGGTCCTATGGGCTCCCTCAATCTCCCTCTTCTCTAGTTGCAGAAGAGAGTTTTGACGGCGCCCTGAAATCGATGACCGCTGATTAGAAGAACGCAAACGGGCTGCGAGATGAACACGACCTCCGAAAAGACATGCACAAAATTTGCAGGGCTATGCAAGTTCATCTAAAATTAGCTCAACAAAACCATTTATATCCTCTTGTATCTAAAATAGCAGTGATCTGGAATGTTCTAGCGTTGCCATGTGGCCAGCATGCAACACTCATCCCCACTAACCATCAAATACCTTAGGATATACCCCCGAGCTCAGGACCTTGGCTAACTAGCCCTCGTCCCAATAACACACATGGAATAGTCTCTATAGACCAATGTCTGACAGTTTCCCCTTTCTCTCTCTACTAGGATCCATAATACATGTACATATAAAACAAGATAAGTTAGTAATCAATATATATATACGTGTACATATGTATGTGTATGTATGTGTATGTAAGTGTATATGTGAGTGTGTATATGCATGTAAGCATGTATGTATACATATGCATGTGCATTATGTATGCAAATGTATGCATGTGTGTGTATGTGTGTGTGTATGCATGTAAGTATGTATGTATGCATATGCAATGCATATGCATTATGTATGCATATGTATGAATGCATGTGTATGTGTGTGTGTGTCTCTATGTGCGTGTATGCATATATATATATATATGTGTGTATGTCTCTATGTGTCTCTCTATGCATATATGTGTGTGTATGTGTCCATGTGTGTGTCTATGTGTGTGTCTATGTGTGTATATACGTGTGTATCTATATATATGTGCCGATATGCATGTGTATGTATGTGTGTAAATGTGTGTGGATGTGTGTATGTGTGTGTGTAAGTGTGTATGTGCCTATGTGTGTGTATATGTGTGTGCGTATGTGTATATATACATGTATCTGTATATATATGTCTATATGCATGTGTATATGTGTGTGTAAATGTGTGTGTGTAAGTCTGTATGTGTCTATGTGTTTGTGTGTGCTTATGTATGTGTGTGTGTATCTGTGTGTGTGTGTGTAAGTTTGTATGTGTCTGTGTGTGTCTATGTGTGTAAGTGTGTGTCTGTCTATGTGTGTATGTTTGTGTGTATGCATGTGTAAGTGTGTCTGTGTATGTGTGTGCGTGTCTATGTGTGTGTGTGTAAATTTGTGTGTATATGTGTGTGTATGTGCGTATGTGTCCATGTGTGTGTATGTATCTATGTGTGTGTATGTGTCTATGTGTGTATGTGTATGCATGTATCTATGCATATGCATGTGCATTATGTATGCATATGTGTGTGTATGTATGTGTATGTCTGTGTATGCATGTAAGTATGTAGGTATGCATATGCATATGCATTGTGTATGCATATGCATATGCATTGTGTATGCATATGTATGCATGTATGCATGTATGCATATGTATGCATGTATGCATATGTGTGTATGTCTCTTTACGTGTGTGTGTGTGTATGCATATATATGTGTGTGTCTCTCTCTCTACATTTGTGTGTGTGTGTGTCTATGTGTGTATATGTATGTGTGTGTATGCATGTAAGCATGTATGTATGCATATGTATGCATGTGTGTGTATGTGTGTGTGTGTATGTATGTGTTTGTGTGTGTGTGTATGTGTGTGTATGTCTCTCTATGTGTGTATGTGTATATGCATATGTATGCATGTATGTGTATACATGTAATTATGTATGTATGCATATGCATATGCATTATGTGTGTATGTGTGTATATGTGTATATGTGTGTGTATGTGTGTATGCATGTGTATGTGTGTGTAAATATGTGTGTATATGTGTATGTATGTGTATGTGTCTATGTGTGTGTATGTGTATGCATGTATATATGCATGTATCTATGCATATGCATGTGCATTACGCATGCATATGTATGCATATGTGTGTGTATGCATATGCATATGCATTATGTATGCATGTATGTGTATGTGTGTGTATGTCCTCTCTATGTGTGTGTGTATGCATATATGTGTGTGTATGTGTGTATGTGTGTGTATGTGTGTGTATGTGTGTGTATGTGTGTGTGTATGTGTGTGTGTGTCTATGTGTGTATGTGTATGTGTGTATGCATGTGTATGTGTGTGTATTCATGTAAGCATGTATGTATGCATATGCATGTGCATTATGTACGCATATGCATGTGCATTATGTACGCATATGCATGTGCATTATGTATGCACGTGTGTATGTGTGTGTATGCATGTAAGTATGTATGTATGCATATGCATATGCATTATATATGCATATGCATTATATATGCATATGTATGCATGTATGTGCATGTGTGTGTATGTCTATTTACATGTGTGTGTATGCATATATATGTGTGTATGTGTATGTGTGTATGCGTGTGTATGTGTGTGTATGAATTTAAGCATGTATGTATGCATATGCATGTGCATTATGTATGCATATGTGTGTGTGTGTCTATGTGTGTATGTGTGTGTGTGTGTCTATGTGTGTATATATGTGTGTATCTATATATATGTGTCTGTATGCATGTGTATGTGTGTAAATGTGTCTGGATGTGTGTGTGTGTGTGTAAGTGTGTATGTGTCTATGAGTGTGTATGTGTTTATGTCTGTGTATGTGTCTATGTGTCTATGTGTGTATGTGTATGCATGTGTAATGTATGCATATGTGTGTGTATGTGTGTGTATGCATGTAAGTATGTATGTATGCATAGCATATGCATTATGTGTGTGTGTGTGTGTCTATTTATGTATGTGTGTGTATGCATGTGTCTGTGTGTAAATTTGTGTGTATATGTGTGTGTATGTGTGTGTATGTGTCTATGTGTGTGTATGTGTATGTATATGCATATGCATTATGTATGCATGTATGTGTATGTCTCTCTACGTGTGTGTGTGTATGCATATATATGTGTGTATGCATGTGTATGTGTGTGTATGCATGTAAGCATGGATGTATGCATATGCATGTGCATTATGTATGCATATGCATGTGTATTATGTATGCATATGCATGTGCATTATGTATGCATGTGTGTGTATGCATGTAAGTATGTATGTATGCATATGCATATGCATTATGTATGCATATGTATAATTGTATTTGTATGTGTGTGTGTATGTCTCTTTATGTGTGTGTGTATGTCCCTTTAAGTGTGTGTGTGTGTGTATGGATATATATGTGTGTATGTGTGTATGTGTGTGTATGAATTTAAGCATGTATGTATGCATATGCATGTGCATTATGTATGCATGTAAGTATGTATTATGCATATGCATATGCATTATGTATGCATGTATGTGTATGTGTGTGTGTATGTCTCTCTCTATGTGTGTGTGTGTATGCATATATGTGCGTGTATGTGCGTGTATGTGTCTATATGTGTGTGTGTATGTGTGTGTTTCTATGTGTTTATGCATGTGTCTATGTGTGTATATATGTGTGTATCTATATATATGTGTTTGTATGCATGTGTATGTGTGTAAATGTGTGTGGATGTGTGTGTGTGTAAGTGTCTATGTGTGTGTGTGTCTATGTGTGTATGTGTGTGTGTCTATGTGTGTATGCATGTGTCTATGTGTGTATATATGTGTGTGTGTATGTGTGTATATATGTGTGTGTATGCATGTGTATGTGTGTATGTAAACTAGTGTGTATATGTGTGTGTGTGTATGTGTGTGTGTATGCATATGTATGTGTGTGTGTGTGTGTAAATCTGTGTGTGTATGTGTGTGTGTGCGTACCTTGCTTCATGGGAAGAGCTCTTGTCGATGTCTCTCTCTCTCTCTCTCTCTCTCTCTCTCTCTCTCTCTCTCTATCTCTCTCGCGTGCACACACGCATTCGAATCCCTGCACAAATGTGTCGGGAGAAATCGAAATTTTTTTTAATATCTCTAGAACACCAGGACATTGCTTATGCGATGCTCAAACGTCGTAGGCAATTTGCCAATGTCGTTAAAAGCATTGTTGTTTAGCGATGCTATTTGCTACGCATAGTTTTAGCGTCGCATAAACGACGCTAACATTGCTTACACGACGACATGTCTTAAAAAAAAAAAACAGGCCCGTCGCTTATGCGACACTAGCGTCGCATAAGCGATGAACCCCGAATTTTTTTCAATTCGGGGGCATCGCTACGCCCCCCTATTTCTAGAGTGTTGGTCTACTCATTTTGAGTCTCTTACACTCTTTCTTTTGTGGGTACACTCTTCTTTTCATTTTGCTTCCATGTGTGTACTCTCTACATGCTGAAGATTCAAGAACTCGATGAATCATGGGTGTTTGATAGTGGTGCATCTCATCACATGACGAGCAAAAAAGACCTGTATGTGAGGCTCTCCTCAGAGGAAGACATGTGAATGCTATGTGTGCCACTCTCCTCCCATCCATTTATATCCTTTTGTATCTAAAATAGCAGTGATCTAGAATGATCTAGCATCGCCATGTGGCCAACATGCAACACTCATCCCCACTAACCATCAAATACCTTAGGATATACCCCCGAGCTTAGGACCTTGGCTAACTAACCCTTGTTCCACACACACATGGAATGGTCTCTATAGACCAATGTCTGACACTCTCTCCCCCTTCTAAAGATCATTGTCCTCAATGATCAATGAGGGAAAGTACTTGCAAACAAGAGCTGCTGATTCCCAAGTAGAGTCAGTAAGTGGTAATCCTCTCCAGGCTACCAGATACTCTTGGATGACACGATTCCTTAACCGTTTCTGTATCCTATCTAGTATTCTGTCTGGAGAATGATATGCTCTATCAGTTTCCTGCAAAGAAACAATACCCTCTATTAGATTATCCTCCCTAGCTATATACTTTCTTAGTTTACTGACATGAAACATTGGATGGACTCTGCAATCTGGAGGAAGCTCTAATCGGTATGCAACATCACTCAACGTCTTTACTATCTTCCAAGGTCCACAATACCTTGGTGATAGCTTACTACACTTCCCTGTGGACAATGAAGTAGATCTAGCCGCTACCTGAAGGAAGACTCGATCTCCTTCCTCAAAGGATCTAGGAGATCTTTTCCTATCAGCATACTCTTCTGCTCTATGAGCTGCTTGCTGACCTTGGCTTTAGCTATTTCAAGGTTTGCTTGGAGTTTCGCTAAGAACTCGGAAGCACTAGGACATTTCTTAGGCATTCCTATGGTACTGGGAGCAGTGGGATTCATGCCATAGTTCATCTCAAAAGGAGACATCCCAGTCACCTTGTGAGGCCTATTGTTATAAGCAAACTCTACTAGTGGCAAATAACTATCCCAATTTGTCTGTCTCTCAAATACATATGCTCGCAACATATCCTCTAGAATTTGGTTGATCCTCTCGGTCTGACCATCTGTCTGTGGATGATCACCACTACTCATTTTTAGTGACACTTTCAGTTTGTCAAATACAAACTTCCAGAAATGTCCTATAAATCTGACATCCCTATCAGAGACTATGGATGTCGGTAAGCCATGCAATATGAAGACATGCTGGATAAACAACTCCGCTACCTGTGGAGCTTCTATCGTCTCCTGTGTAGGTATAAAATGAGCCATCTTGCTCAGTCTATCTACCACAACTAGGATTGTATCCCGCTTCCTTTGGATTCGTGGTAATCCCACTATGAAGTCCATGGATATACTATCCCAATTATGATCTCGAACTTGTAACGGATGTAAAAGACCTGGTGTCTTTACCCTTTCTGCCTTGTTGACTTGACACATAAAGCATTGTTGAACATAAGTATGGATATCTTTGGCTAATCCAGGCCACCAAAATGTTCTTCTAACAAGTTGTATTGTCTGGTCAACACCAGGATGTCCTGCATTGGGAACATCATGGATATCATGCATGACTTTCTTTCGCAAATCCCGGGAATCTGGATTAGGTACCTTTCCTTTTCGCTTCAATATTCCATTCTCCTGTGAGAAATTAGAATACGGAATGGACTTGTTTGCTTTAGTAGAAGAAGAAATAGCTGGAACTGTCCCGTCTCCTAAAATAGAGTCATCACTAATGGCTCTAACTATCTATAACAAATGTGGATCTTCCACCTGTGCTTCCTTAATTTCTTGAAGCAATGACCTTTCTAAAACTGTAAAGCTCATCTGATACATTATACGAGATAATGCATCACCTAATATATTCTCTTTGCCTCTTATATACAAGATTTCCATGTGAAATTCCTGCATGATCTCAGCCCAATGAGCCTGTCGACCTCGAAGATCTGGCTGAATACAAAAGTACTTGAGTGTATGATGATCTATGAATACCTTAAAGTCCGCATCATAAAGATAGTGTCTCCAAACTTTAAGTACATGCACCACCGCATACAATTCTTGTTCATGCACCGGCCAATTGCGTTGTGCACTACTTAACTTTTTACTTTCAAAAGCTACTGGCCTGCCATCTTGACTCAAGACTGCTCCTATGGTTATGCCGCTAGCATCCGTTTCTAACTCAAATGGTTTTTGAGTATCCACCACTTTCAGTATAGGAGCCTCTGAAATAGCTTGTTTCAGAGTATCAAAACTCTCTTGCTGCTCTTGCTTCCATGCAAATGGAATTTTGCCTTGAAGCAAGTTCGTCATAGGTGCTACTATTGACGAAGAAAAAAGAGATGAATTTCTGATAGAAACCGGAAAGTCCTAAGAATGACCGTAACTGCCCCTCATCTTGAGGAGTAGGCCATGTTAAAATAACTGATACCTTCTTGGGATCCATCTGAACCCCATCGGCTGAAATCACATGCCCTAGATACTCTATCCTCAGAAGAAACAACTGTGTCTTCTCCGGATTTACATACAGCTGATTTTCTTTTAAAATATTCAACACAAATCTTAAATAATTTTCATGCTCATGCACAGTCCCACTATACACTAGCAAATCATCCATAAAATCAACAACACACTTTCCTATGAAAGGTCGTAAGATATCATTCATTAACATCATAAATGTAGCTGGAGAATTTGTCAAACCAAAGGGCATGACCAAATACTCATAATGACCAAAACAGGTCCTGAAAGCTGTCTTATGTACATCATGATCTTTCACTCTAATTTGATAATAGCCACTCTTTAAATCTATCTTACTAAATACAATGGCTCCACCTAGAGCATCCAAAAGATCATCCATCCGGGGCATAGGATATCTATGTTTAATAGTGATCTTATTGATTGCTCGATAATCGACACACATCCTATAAGATCCATCCTTCTTCTTCATAAGAAGAACTGGTGTGGCAAAGGGTGAATAGCTGGGTCTAATCAACCCTTTTTGAAGATACTCGTCCACGACCTTGCGGACTTCATTTTCCTCCTACAAACTCATTCGAAATGGTGGCCGAGCGGTCGGACTTGCTCCTGGTACCAATTCGATTCTATGCTCTATATTCTTGCAAGGAGGCAAACCTGATGGTAATTCCTTTAAAAACAACTCTTGGAATTCTGCTCTCACTTTGGCTGAAAGTGCTGGAGCATTCCAACTTGAGTCTCCATGACTGCATGAATCCATCTCAACATACGACAAATACATGAAATAAAAAAAATAGATATACTTACAATCAATTTTGAGCAACTTGGTAGCAGTCACCAATCGCGTCTCTTGGAGATCTGGTTCTCCACGGATCAGTAATCTCCTTCCCTCATGTTCAAAGTGATACACATGCAAAGCAAAATCCATGACTGGTTTCTTCCTCGCATGCCACTTCTTACTAAGAACTATGTCGAATCGAGCTAATCTCGCTATCTCAAAATCCAATATGTCCTCATAGGACTGGATTTGAATATGAAGATCAACTACTCGTCTATCCCAAGTTTCAGTTCCCTTCCCGTCGGCTAGCTCTACGGTATAAGTATAATCTGACTGTACCATATCTAAGCATAATCTCTTGACTAATTGGGAACTAATAACATTATGAGTCTAACCTGTTTCAAAGAGTACCTTGACAGGCTGTCCTGCCACGACTCCTCTCATGACAATAAGCTCAGTATCTGGGAACCGGTATCCTTTCTGTGCCACTAGCGAAAGCACAACATCTAGCACAGTCGGAACCTTTTTAGTGACCGTCATGGCCACTATGGGAGATGATAATGGGGATGGGGAATCCCCAAATTTATCCTCACTCCCACCCCCTGCTTGAGTCAGATTTATGACTATGGTGGCTGCTATTTTTTTTCTTTTTAGGACAATCCTTATACAAGTGTTGCCCTAAGCAACCATAGCACAAACCCTCTTTCATTGCCTTCTCTTTCTGTTGAGGGGTATGAATAGATCGGTTATATGCCCTCTCAGCCAGAGCAGACCCTTTTCTCTTTCCTCCTGAGACTTTCTAGATCATGTGCATCTGCTTAGCCTCCCTAGAAGGCTATGCACTGACCGAACCAGGATTCGAAGTATGGAAAGGTCGGCTAACCCTAGTCCATGGGGATCTTTGGTCCTGGGAACCTGTGCTCCTATGACCGTCCTCATAAACCAAGGCCATCTCTGTGGCATGTGTCAAAGACTGACATTGTTCCTTTCTCATTAAAGGTCGGATAGTTTCTCTAAGTCCCAAAACAAACTTCTGGACTTGAAGAAATTCTAGAATGGTATTAGGTACTTTAAGAAGTACCTCTCTATACCTATCTGCGTATTCCTGAACTGATTGATTCTTTTGACTGATGAAGAACTACGTGTCTAATGCTCTAGACCTTTCATCATGTGGTACAAAATTGTTATAAAATAGGATTTTAAATTGATCCCATGTCGTAGGCTCCTTCTTATCCTGCTCTATCTTTTGCCACCACCTATGTGCAACGTCCATAAGGTTATAATTGGCCTATTGAATCTTGTGCCTATCATCAGTGATATGACATAGACGGAAGCATTGTTCCCACGTGTTGAGCCATTGCTCAACCGCGTCAGCAGTCCTAGCGCTAGTTGAGCCATGATATCTCGGCGGCTTAAGATCCTTAAGCTGCCATCTAGCTTCTCTAACTAAGATGCTATCTCTAGGGACTTCTGAAGTTTGATGCTCATCTGGAGCATCTATCTCCAACTTTGGAAAATCAGAATCGAGCGGCTCTTCTTCTTTCTTGGAACCACACACGTGTTCCAAGATATCCTGAAGCGAACTCTCTAAGAATGAAATTCTATTATTCATGGCTTGAATTGGATCAAATGGAGGTTCTGGCATAAGGGTATCTGTCCTAGCAAGTGATGAAGGTTCGGGTTCCATGCTAGGACTAAAGGCAAGTAACTTTTCTTTTGGTTTTCTCCTAAAAAAAAAAAAAACAAAAACTAAACAAACGTAAATACTAGTGGCAATTGAAAAAAGTACCAATCAAAGCCTTTGCTTAACAGAAAAAGACAAAAGAAAGAAACTTTAATATGTTTCCTAAACTTCAATGCACATGCATGCTAATATTTTAGAATTTTCAGCAGCCTAATTGCATCATTTTAAAATCCAAAATAATTTCGAAAAGCATCAAGCATTCAACAAAATCAAATCATCAGTGCCGACAGGCACGCTCTATTTTATCTTCTCAACGAACACCTGCAATTGAAAACTTTTCCATGTATGCTGTTGGGCTCTACAGGCCCTCAATCAAAATATTTCTTCTGTCGATACCTGTCGATACTTACCACCTGTAAGAAAAGCTCAAGCATCGAACATACATCTCTATTTACGCTCTACTTACATCATCCTACGCGTAATGCAAGAATACTTCTAATATGCACAATCAAGAGAATAATCAACCAAATATTGACTAAATACTTATCTCATATTTCCTTTGATATTCTTGAAGCGTCCAATTGAAGAGCTACGGGTAGACTATTCACTCCCTTTGGTTCGTGGATCGCATAAGTCTTCAAGAAGTGCTTCGTTGAAGGTGCTCGATGAAGAACAATCCAATTCCAACCTCTGTTGCAGGCAATATCTGGACCCAAACTATGGTTTGTAGCCACTCCCTGGAAAGATCTCTAAGAGAGCTTTCTAACAAGCCCAAGAGCTCCAAATTTGGATAAGATTTGACCAAGTTGTGACCAATTTGGCTATTTTGGTGAGCTTTTAACTATGGCACCCATCAAAATAAATTCGTAAATGGTCTGTGTCACCCTTCTCTCCTCTGCAGTGACAAAACATGATGTGATGGTATTATCCCACATGCACTGATATAATCCAAGAAACATATATATTGAGCGGCTGGCTTCGATTTCTTCAAGTTGAGAAACATGCGTAGGGTCTGACTCTCACGGCTGAGTACATAGGCGCCTGACACATCAACTTGAAAATAAAAAAAATGGATTGGGCAATGCACTATAAGCGTGGGCGGGCATAATTAAATAGCGGGCAGAGCTCTTGACAAACCGTTGGGAAATAGCTAACTCTGAACTGCTTGCGAATGATGAGGCGTGGGGCAGAGTGCTGAAATAATTTTCTCTATTTTAAGACACCTGGGAAAGTTGAGCCGACGCTTGCGCGGGAGTCACAGAGACAGCGTTCTCATGCACTTCTCGATAAACTTTTCGACATCTTGCAACGGGACGGTTCCTATGGAGCATCCCGAAATCTTCTCAAACTTTTTGCTCCACAGAACAGCGACGACGGAGAAGAACAACAAATTCGAACAGACCACGACGATCCCGAAAAAAAAACATGCACGCATGCCCAACTACTCAAAGATTTCTTCTATTTTTAACTCAACAAAAACCTCCTCTGATACCAAGTGTGAGGCTCTCCTCAGAGGAAGACATGTGAATGCTGTGTGTGCCACTCTCCTGCCATCCATTTATATCCTCTTGTATCAAAAATAGCAGTAATCTGGAATGATCTAGCATCGCCATGTGGCCAACATGCAACACTCATCCCCCACTAACCATCAAATACCTTAGGACCGAGCTTAGGACCTTGGCTAACTAGCCCTCGTCCCACACACACATGGAATGGTCTCTGTAGACCAATGTCTGACACTATATAGTTCCTTACAACCTCTGAAGGAACCCATCATAGTAAAGGTAGGAAATACTGCAAGATGTCCTGTAGAGGACGAAGGTACAATTTATTTTATTAACTCTAATGGGGATGTCAAAAAACTTTCAAGTGTCTTGTATGTTCCACAAATCAAACGAAATCTTCTTTCAATAGCTTCTATAATTGATCAAAAGTATCTTTCAGTAAGGCAGGAGCTTAGATTATGGATAGTAACAACAACATTGTTGGGATCGGCATAAGGAGGAACAACCTATATGAGTTGTTTGCTCTCATAGCCACTACAAGCGTGGGCACAAGTAAGCTATGGCATGAGCGATTTGGCCACATCAGATACCCTATATTGAAAGCGATGTATCACAGGGGTATGGTTGCACACCTACCATCCATTTTGGAAATGAAAGAACCACATGAAGCTTGCAAGCAACATAGGAATTTGTTTCCATAAGAAAGAAAGAATAGGTCAAGATATCTTCTAGAGTTGGTACACGCTGACTTGTGCAAAAAAATGCCTACAAAAGCCTTGGGCAGATCTTCCTACTACATGTTACTTGTTGACGACTATAGCAGGAAGATGTGGGTGTACTTCCTTAGTGATAAGGCTCAAGCTTTTGGTAAGTTTAAAGAATGGCTTTAGCTTGTTGAAACTGAAATAGGGAAGAAGATGAAGAAATTCAGGACAGACAGACTTGGTGAGTTCACATCTATTGAAACTGAGACAGGGAAGAAGATGAAGAAATTCAGGACAGACAGTGTTGCTGAGTTCACATCAATAGAGTTTGAGGATTTTTGCAAGAGTAAAAGAATCAAGCATCAACTCACAGTGGCACATATCCCTAAGCAAAACAGTGTTGTAGAACATCAGAATCGAACCATCATGGAGATGGCAAGGTGCATGTTGAAGGGAAACGGTTTTTCTAATCAATTTTGGGCAGAGGTTATCAACATTATTGTTTGCATCTTGAATCGAAGCTACACCAAGGCACTTGATGGAAAGACTCCACAAGAAGCCTACACTGGTAAAAAGCCTTCTGTTTCCCATTTCAAAGTATTTTGAAGTGAATGATATGTACATGTTTTAGATAGGGAGAGAAACAAGCTTCAACAAAAAAAGCATCAAATGTATCTTCCTAGGGTATAACAAAGATAAGAAGTCTTATAAGCTTTATGACCCTAAGGCTAAGAAGATCATGGTGAGTTGTGATGTGGTGTTTAAGGAGGAGGAGCCACATGCAGTGGAGAAGGAAAAGAGAGCTTCCACTTTATCATCAGGCAAAGGGGAAATCCACCATGAACTTGGCCCAAGAGCAAAGCCATTTCCACATTGGGTGAGGCACCTCTATGATTCTACAAACCCCATGCCGTAGTCACTAGAACAGGTTGCAGATGGACTGATGCGATCACAAAGAATAGAGGAACAAAGATGGGCAAGCGCCCATATTGTAAACACAACCTTCATGGCTGATCTCATTCAAGAACAAGCAAAGGAACCAACCAATATGGAAGAGGTGCTCCAAGATCCAAATTGTAGGGTTGCCATGCAAATAGAACAACAATATCATGAAGAATGGAACTTGGGAGTTAGTGGATCAACCCTTTAAGCATAAATTCATTGGCACCAAGCAGGTTTGGAGCTAAAGTACAAGGCTGATGGTACTCTGGAAAAGTAAAAAGCAAGACTTGTTGCACAAGGCTACTCACAAGTTGAAGGCATTGGCTTTTGTGAATCATTTGCCCCGACTACAAGGATGACTACTATTCGAGTAGTACTAGTTGTGGCTGCACATAAGCATTGCCTAGTCTATTACATGGATGTCAAATCAGCATTCCTGAATGAAGACCTCAAGGAGGAGGTATATGTGTCTCAGGCACCAGGGTTTGAGGCTCCCCATTCAGAGAACAAGGTATGTAAGCTGAAGAAGGCATTATGGGCTGAAACAAGATATTTCAAAAGATGTGTTTCTGATGCTAACTTGTATGTTCTAAAGAGAGGAGGGAAGACAATTGTGCTTGTAATTTATGTTCATGACCTTGTGATTACAGGAAATGATGATGCTTTTCTTCAACAAACAAAAGATGCCCTAAGTTTAGAATTTGAAATGACAGATTTGGGCTTAATGCATTATTGCTTAGGCCTTGAAGTTTGACAGGAACTAGGGAAGATTTTCATCTCTCAACATAAATATGCAAGTATAAGGTTAGAATCCTTTTGCTCGCTCCATTGGACTGACGAAGCTTGCGCAAGCTACACAGAGATGTATGTTTTAGTTTGCGCCCCGCCGTCGAGCTCTGATCTCTTCTCTTGCGACTCTCTCAAGAGTTCCCTCTTAACTCATCATAAAAGATCATAACATCTTAGTTCTTCTAGCATATAATATAAACCCAAATTGATGCCAAGTGGCATGAGTGCCACCTCACCCAAGGAGGGGTGCATCCCTAATATGACATTTCCTTCCCCTTGGAAGCATTTTCGTCCTCCAAAATGTAAATGAAATGTCTGTAATGGTAGAAGAAAGTGCTCGGACTCCCCTGAACCCCATGTACTTAATGTACATGGTCATCTCTGTGTGTTGTTTCCCCATGTCCTTCCCCTTAAGAAGTCTTATATGAGATCATCTCAAAGGTGGGAAACCATCTGAGTGGTGCTTACTATCTCCCATATACACTTCACTTTCTAATCTATCACTCCCATGACATACAACATCATCCAAATAACCTAAGTCCATATGATGTATCCTCTATGGAGTTATAATATGAAAAGGAAGTGCAAAGTGCCAAACTTATAAGCTTGACCGTATCATAATGGAGATAATAAACCATAAAATCCTATGAAATATAGAACAAAGTCCCATAAAAAATGACTACAAACCCATCTAGGACTAAATGATGGATTTCCCTCATAGCACTCTAGGTCCTTCTAACCTTGAGTGTGCTCACAACTAATAGTTTTCTCTAAACTACCTTGTGACTATGCAATTCCATCATCCAACTCATATATCAGAGTTTCTTGGTAGTAGCATGCAATCTCTACATTTTACCAACCAAGAAGTTTGTGGTTTGTCATCCTTTACCATTGGACTAAGTTCTATGGGAAGAGCATCTATTGGCACTAGTGCAAACTCTAAAATTTCTCTTCCTTGTAGTTTGCCATATGAATGCAAAAAGCATTCCCTTTGAGATTCAGATAATCCTTAAGTACCCATCCTCCTAACTGATGTCTACTCATCATGCTCATGATGTAACACCAACTAAGAGTTTGGTACCTCCATAGGTTAGATATCTCAATATCTCCTAGAGACCCTAAAAGGGAAGAGTCATACTTCAACTCCCAGTTTCACTAATGTCAAGAACTATATCATCTCATCTAGTCAAAGACCATCACTGGAAATAAACATGACTACTTCTCTCTAGAGTCTACAAGTGAGATTCAACCTAACCATCATGATTAATTGATCTCATTTTTGCCTTGATAGAAGAGTGCCACTCGTAACAATGCAACCAAAATGAGAAAGTGAAACTCTCTTGATGTCTCTCTGTGTAATCACCTCTAAGGAAAGGAGATCTGGTAGTGGAATCTATTCCACTTTCCCTTTCAATTACTCTACTCATCCATAACTGGGAATATACATATAAGTTCTCCATATTTTTCCTTCTGAAATAGTGGAGAATTAAACTCCCATGTGAAGGAAAAATAAATTGAAAAGTAGAGTAAATGAATTCCTTCTGAAATATAACACAAGAGATGTTTCCCTAACACCTCTTCTGTCTAGAGGAAAACATACTCTGTTCTTCTATGAAGAAATCATGTTTTCCTTTCCTTCTTTCTCTCTCAAAGAGCAGGAGCTAAAGTGAGACCACTGAACTAAAGTGAGATCTCTCATAGATCTCTGAGCTGATTCCCACTTTCTCCTTTCCTTGAAAGAGAAACTCATGAATTTATTTAGTCCTATCTTCCATAACTAATGCATAATCCTTGATTACACATATTCCTATGAAGATGGAGAACAGATCTCCCCTAACTAATGAAGGTACATGTAGTGAAGAGCGAAGACTATAAATTCCTAATAAGAGTCAAAGCCCTCTACTAAATGGTAAGCAATGATATGGCATGATACCGTAAACACATGTGTATCCATCGTAAAGAACTATCTCTGCGAACCATACTCTGTGCATGGATCTATACGGTCCCATAAAACTCATGGAATTATCTTTGCTAAAAACCTGAAAATGAGTATGTGATACCAATGGTGATAAAATCACCCATCACATTCTCTATTGGAAGAATAAATCTTCGCTAAACTATGAAGGATAAATCCCAATCCTAAGGAGATGTCTACTAAGAGCTCTCCTCTGATCTAGTGAGACATGATGCCATGAATGAAGAGTCCCTTTTCTCCCTGGACATTGAAGAAGAGTGCTCAAAGGGAAGTCATTTCCATCGTCCCATACCAGTGAAAACTTCTTCCAATTCACGGTGTCATATCTACACTAAACCGAATATATATTCCATATATATGCAATGGAAGATATAAGTGGACTCTAATGAATCCCATATCCTCAACTCATATCGGTGGACTCAAATGAGTCCCATATCCTTGAACTAGTATAGTTTGGTTCTAGTCAACAAGTGACAATGGATATCCCTTTCTATTCCAAACTAACTTGTTCCTGGGTACCAAGACTGAGCCTAGGTATCTCTTTGTAGATCCCGATATACATACATGTATTGGGTACCCCCACTATTCCTAACTAAGGGATCTATGCTCTAAATCATAGAGCCAGTGCCATGCCTGTGGCCGTACTAACCATCACTCGAATCACATAAGCACCCGTCGATGCTATCTCATGAAACCCATCTTTGTGATCCCATTTATTTGGTTTCCTTAATAGTGTAGCAGAAATGCTTCACTACTCGCTCAAGTGATGTGCATGAGTGAAACTAGTCACTCTTTGGGTATTCCTGATAATACCCCATAGTCTCCTAATCATACTGTGAGACTGTTTTGAAGATAAATCAATCTTCACTACTTTGGATATTATCATAAATGTATCTCCCGTGCCTGTATGCAACTTCCTAAAACCTATAGGATTGCTTGTGCACATTACTAATGGTGAAGGTGTAGCTCCTTCCCTTAGCAATCCTATGGTCTAAATCCATAAGGATTATGTGTAGGGATCCTGTTACTACTGAAGTTGCCTTACGTATACTACTATGATGGTCCTAAGTCCATCAAATACATGCTTACAAGCATGCCTAAAACTTATTGATGTTTGTAGAAAGGCATGTTACTATGCCATAACATTCTTACCCTAAGGTAAGTGCGTATATAACGCCATGCGGTGGGAAAAATTTCGACAGCATTTCCCCAAGGAAATGGAATCCCAAAAAATTTTACCAAAAGCTCAGTGGCACTCAGGCCACCCAAAAACATAGGGCTTGACAGGCCCATGGCATGCACGCCATAAACTCATATATGGATTCCATGACCTGCAAAAACATAAAAACAAATGTTGGCAACCATTCTCTGTGTTGCCTAACCATATAGTTTCTGCAATCCTCTTTCCTGCAAACAATCAAGAAATATACTTCTTGCCTATCGATCCATACTTTTAGAATTTAAATAATGATCAATATTTGATGTATGCAATCCAATCTATGCATGTACATACAGAACATGCCATGACATAAAGTAAAATGCCTGAAGCATAAAATATACGTCCCTAAGTAGTCTGATTTTGGAATTGCATGGATCCAATCACTCTTGAAAAGCTTCAAGACCTCTGCACCTTTCTCCTCAGGTCCTAGCATAAACTTTGAAGTGTCCGAAAACATCGGATCACTCCCCAAAACATAAAGCATGGTCAGGTGATTACCAAAATAATGCAAATTTAGTCAAAAAATGCATTAGTAATCCTTCTTTAGACCTGCAAAAACCACTTTAGGACCTGAAAATATTCATAAACTGAAATGTATAGCATGTGCAAAGAGCTCGAAGTGAAATTACTCAAATCGCCTTCCCGGTTTGAAAGATATGGCTTCCGGAAGGTAGTTGCCAAAAATTGTTCAGACTTTACAGAGCTGTACAGACCTGCAAAAGTACTTATTTTCCAAAAGAAAATTCATAAACTGAAATTAGACCTTCTGCTCTTCGAAATGAGCCATAGCACGTCCAATTTGGAGTTTTCTAGCCCAAGATATGGCCATTCCAAGCGGGACATGCCAAACTAGTGGACTGTTGGAGGGGCTGGAAAAAGTGTGAAAATGTGATTTTTGGGGTGCCCAAAAGGATTCTTCCATCAAGCAAATCCTAAAATTCTCTCCATAATCTCAGAGAGAAACATATGAAGATGCTTTGGCCTATTTTCAACTTTTCAAATCCTCCCTTCGTGCATGCTAATTCGCTCCCCAAAAGAGGCCTAAATCAAGATTTTTACTTTCATGTAAAAACTTAAATGGGAGCTCTTAGCAAGCTTTTAATCCACTCTAAATGTGGATTTCTCTTGGATTTTATACAATAATCCATGGGAATCCCCTTAAATGATCTTTATTCTTACTCCCAGAAGTGGAGTTTGGCAAAAGTTAAGATCTAAGTTTTTTCCAAAAAGTGCGGGAAGGGGGTCTTTGAGGAAGTAAAGTTCCTCCTTAACTTATCATTTTGATGAATCTAATGATTCGCCTAAGAAGTCCATACACCATACTCTCAGTATATATACTTTTTCCCATCCATCCATAGCTATTGCACCTCTTTTTCCCTCTTCCAAAATGGAAATTTCTTAGATTCAGGTGCTGAAATTTTTCTCAAACTGTGATGGAAAGGGGTCTTGTGGAGCTTCAAACTCCCATCATACTGAGGTATAATTTGGATTTCTTTATCTTACAAGGAAGCCACACTAGGCTACACATATGCATGGTTTTTACTACCAATCTATGAAAAATACCTCTTCTTTTCCCCTTCCCAAAATGGCTACTTATCCAAAATAGCTCCTAAAATTTATGTAAAAATCATAAAAATAGGCTACTTGGAGGTGCCTAAAGCTTAGGCTTTATTGTATTTTGAGGGAATCCTTGACTCTAGGTGAGAATACATATGTCATACTCTCCATACATGTGATTTCCCTCCAAGATCTTGGCCCCCTAATGCGTTCGTAGCTTCTCGCAAATGCAGACCCTTTCAAAATTGGAATAATAATACCTGTGATTAACATGAAGCTCCATGCCCATTCAATTTGGAATCAAGACATTGGACAAGTCCTGGAAAGGATGCTCTTCATTCGTGGACTCTTCATATGCAGCAGGTGCATCCTCATTTGAAATTGTCCTTTTACTCCTTTCCTTTCAATTGCATGTAGATGAGTATCTACAAAACCAATGTCCTTTTTCCATTGTCATGTGCAATAAACTTGAACATGACTTGGGTGTTTCCCCGATTAAAAGATGCAACTTGGATGCCCATTAGCTAGTTGAAAGGAGGCATGTAGTGAAGGCGACAGCAGAAGCTTCGAAAATAGGATCTGTAAAACGCAATCCATCATCATCATGTGTGTATGGCATGTTGGTTAAGATGGGCACCTTCCATACTAGTGGTGGGGGTTCGATTCCCATATTCTACACAGGCGGAAGATCATCTACTTGCTCTGATACCAGTATAAGGATAGAATCCTTTTGCTCGCTCCATTGGACTGACGAAGCTTACGCAAGCTACACAGAGATGTATGTTTTAGTTTGCCGCCCCGCCGCGAAGCTCTGATCTCTTCTCTTGCGACTCTCTCAAGAGTTCCCTCTTAACTCATCATAAAAGATCATAACATCTTAGTTCTTCTACCATATAATATAAACCCAAATATGCCAAGTGGCATGAGTGCCACCTCCATTGGACTGACGAAGCTTACGCAAGCTACACAGAGATGTATGTTTTAGTTTGCCGCCCCGCCGCCAAGCTCTGATCTCTTCTCTTGCGACTCTCTCAAGAGTTCCCTCTTAACTCATCATAAAAGATCATAACATCTTATTTCTTCTACCATATAATATAAACCCAAATATGCCAAGTGGCATGAGTGCCACCTCACCCAAGGAGCAGTGCATCCCTAATATGATAGCAAGATAGATATTGAATGCATTTGACATGGAGGATTGCAAGGAAATTTCTACACCTATCGAGGTCAACACAAAATTATCTATTGAAGATGCTCCACCTCTAGTGGATATTGGAAGATAAAGGAAACTAGTTGGAAGCCTCATCTACTTGTGCAATAGTAAACTAGATATCTTTTATGTTGTTGGAGTAGTAAGCAGGTTCTCTAATAAGCCTTGCCATCATTCGAAGGCAAGCATGCAGATACTTAGGCATGTGAAAGGAGCCATTGATTATGGTATTCTTTATGAAGAAGGACCATCTTTGGTCAAATACTATGACTCAAATCAGGTAGGAGATATTGATACCAGAAAAACAGTTTCTGAATATTGTTTTTCTTTAGGATCAAGGAATTTCTCCTAGATCGGTAAGAAGCAACCGAATGTAGCATTATCTTATACTAAAGCTAAGTACAAAGTTGCATGTGTTGCAACATGTGAAGTAGTATGGTTGAGGAGGATCCTATGGCACATAGGAATACAAGGACAAGAGGCTACAAAGTTGAAGTGTGACAACCAAAGTTACATGGCCATCGCCAAGAATCCTGTTTTATATGCATGTACCAAGCACATAGAAATTTAGTATCACTATGTACGTGAGTTGATTGAGGATGGGTTTGTGGAGATAAGTTATTTTCCAACTGAAGAAAATGGATCAGAAATCTTCACCAAGCTCTTGGGAGAGAGCAAATTCTTCAACACTTTCCAAAGCTTGGGATTGGACCAAAGAGGTAGTTCACCACAGGGTGGGCATTGAGGGGGGGGGGTGTTAGATATGCTCAATACTCCACCCTCAAGTGACCACAAATGATCCATGGTGCTCTAAGTTGTAAGGCCCCATTATGAGGAGAAGCCATTGTGAGAGCCCGAACATTTGTGGAACCCTAACTTCTAAGTTAGATGAGGTCTATGTGTGACCATTGATGGTTATAGATGATGAGCCTAGCCATTACATTAGGTAAGGCATAAACTTCGAGGCCATTGGGTTGCCATTCAAGGCAAAAATAAAGGCCTTGTGAACCCTAATGGGGGAAGTGCAAAGGGGGGCTTGCTCCCTTCTACGGGATCCGAGGCGGCCTATCCCCCTAGCCCGTAGGGCCGAGACAATAGGACTTCTGGTCATGGAAATATTGTTAGATTGTATATTTCATCGACTATTTTGTATCTCCCGACTACATTTATCTGTACTGACTCCTCTTGTAAAAGCTATATAAGCATGGCTGAGGCTGAGATTTACATAGCATTGCGCACTAGTAAGTCCTTCATGCAGAGTCTGTCTAGATCGCCATCTAAGCTCCACATTGGGAGCGCATGGGTGGACAACACCATCGTTGTAATTGCATTACGCTTGGCTATCTGAGAATTTGAGTTCTTTATCTCTCAGTCTGCATCTATCTTTGTCTAGGCTTTCATCTTGACATAAGAATCTCTTGAATGTATGAAGCCATAATTCATCGAGGAAACTTACGAAAGAGAATGGTATGGTCATAATGTCATGATTCATTTGAATAATACACACCATGGCTATAGGCAAAAGTTAGGCAATTAAACCTGTTGTAGCCTTTGCTCTAGTTGTGAAGCCTTGAGGCTGTTGTAATC
Source organism: Ceratopteris richardii (assembly GCA_020310875.1). Classification (NCBI taxonomy): domain Eukaryota; kingdom Viridiplantae; phylum Streptophyta; class Polypodiopsida; order Polypodiales; family Pteridaceae; genus Ceratopteris; species Ceratopteris richardii. The sequence continues at coordinate 11,657,068 of CM035429.1, forward strand.
TCTCATCTAACCCCTTCTCTGTAGGATAAGGGGAGTACCATGGATATTATGCCCATTCACCTTGTACAATTGTTAGTTAAAGCCGGGGAAAGTAAGCTTAGGCCGAACCTCCATAGAAAAAAATATCAATCACTAGACCACTTCACGTGACTACAACTATTACTCCTACCAATTGTTGACCTGAAATGATGCCCAAAACCCCATCCTTTACTCCACAATAGTTTTCAGTGTTCAGCATCCTGTCCATAGTCACAATTTACAAATACATTGCAGTCCCCCTTCATATGGCCATAAGTACCTCGGATGCGAGGGTTTGAATCCTCGCTTGAGGCTCGCTACTTCGTGCAGGGTTTAGGCGTCTGGGCGACGTAGACTTGTAATCATGAGTAACCAGTTGGTGCGCAGGCTCCTGAAGCAGGCTAGCTCCTTCAGCAGGGTGCTAAAAGCCGGTGAACCGTGGAGGACCAGATCGGATCAATCAAGAACGCTCTTCTATCTTGCGGGTAGAGATGCAGCTGAACGCAGCATTGGGAAAGAGGGATATATGCGGCTCAGTGTAAGGGGTATTAGAAGGGAGCCCATCTCGCAAGCGCAACGTAATGCAGAACTGGAGGAGGAGGCCAAAAATATTGATCTCGCTCCCCACAAACTTCTTGAGAAGGGGGAGCCTGGGACTATGCAAGCCGTAATCAAAGATGTGATGCCTGTTGGATATTTCTTGACTCTTCCCACCGGAAGAGAAGGATATCTGCCTGCACTTGATTTAGGATTCACAGGCGGCATTGTTATCCTTGAGCGGCTCTTCAAAGTAGGTCAAGAGTTGACAGTCCGAGTTGTTCGCAGAGGTGGCGGGGGTCGGGAGATTCTTTCTATAAAGAAGCCAGAGTTCGCACCAAATACAGATCCAAGGTACATCTTTAGCCAGCGTTGGGGGAACCAGGGAAACAAGCCTACTGGTTCGTAGACTTTTTCGCGGAATATTCTTATTTGAAGGTTCTAGAAAAGATCAGATCTAACAAGTCCTATGAAGAAATGTATTTTGGGTATTTTCATGTAGGATGATGATAGAAGCTTACAGAAACTTTCGTTGGATCATGCCAGTTATTAGCTAGCAGTGTTTTCTTAATTCGTGGATTTTGTACAGAAATTTGGAATTCATCTGCTTGCTTAATAACATGAAGGGTGTGTCAAGTATCAAAGCAGACATTTTGACAATGGGTGTGCAAAGTATTGAATGAAGCATCTTGATCTCTGTGGCTATAGATGTGTATCATGGAGTTCTTTTGTTTGTGTTCTTATTTCTTCAAAATTTTGGTTGTAGAAATCGTCTGGTGTCCTTATATAAATTGTATCCAGTCTTATGATTGACATTGGTTCATTTGTCTATGGGCTTCTATGTCTACTTTTTTGTATTATATATTTGTTCATTTGTGAGTTTTTTTCCTTAAAATGTATGTGGTTGCTCTAATTCGTGCAAATGCTATTGAAGTCACATTATCTGGAGAGATTTAGTTATTCCATTTGGTTTGAATACTTAGATGAAGCATCTCAAACATATATGAATAATACAGAAGCACTCTTATACGTCTTTTAGTGAAGAAGCTTGTGCTCTTATCGCTTGTTTGCCATTAGTGTTGATAGATAATACTTGTTGTATTGAGTTGCAGCTCTGAAAAGCAGATGCTACTAGTGGTATTTGCAGTATTTTAGAATGGAGTTAATAATTTCTTACTTACAACTTTTTGATGCCCCATACCAGCCATGCTTTATTTATTTATGGGAATTTTGAAGTTGGATTGCATGTGTTTCCTCAATGACATGAGGAGGTGGCCCAAGTAACAAAGCACTCGTCATGACTTATTTGTGTGGACTTCCATTGAACTTTTATTATCTTGGTTTCTTGTTGCTTCATGAATGTGGGTTTGATCGTTTGGCCCAAAAATCAAATGTCGTTGAACATGTGTTGTTTCTTCTTTTGATGTTATTTGGTATCATATAAATGTCTAATTATAAACTTTGCAATTTTTGCAATTATAGAGGCAAGTACTTGTGCGGTTCTTTCATTTTTTTGTAGATTTTTGTGAAGGATTATATGCATTTTCCATATAAGCTTTGCAACTTTGGCCCTTTATCTCTCCACTTCATTATCTCTTCCTTTCGTACAGGAGACAAAAGAAATGGAGTGCAGTTGGGTTCCTAGGAGTCCAAATATATTCAAGAGATTGGTTTTGAAGCTCTTCAAAGAACCTACAAAATGGTTCACTATTGATTAATCTCTAAGTAGGGATATGCACATAGGGTTGCAGAAATTGAAATTTGAAAGGGAAGCATGTGTTGCCATTAAGTGGGTTCTAGGGCTTGGAGCTTGCTATTTGATGTTGATATAGGTCTTCAAGATAGATAGTCAAATCAAGATAGATAGTCAAATATAGTCACTCTTTTGGGGCACATATGTCTATGTTGGAAAGTTGAAAGTGATTTTGGATAGGCTCTTTGTTAGGAGAGTCTCCATGATCAATGGAGACAACTTTAATTTTGCAGTTTTGGAAATGGCTACTTGCCAAAATCCTCTCTGCTAACAAGACAAAACTCAAGCAATACTCGCAAACATAAAAGGCATAAATCAGACTTAGCTCCTGACAATTCCTGGAGCCTGGAAGCCTGCAGCTACACTGGTGGTCATCATCTCAAGGGCTTGGTGACTTTAAGGGCCAAGAGTCCAAGTGCATTGTACAATGGAATATCTCACAAATGAGCCCAAGTGTCCTATAAGGAGGTGGCCCAGTTGTTACTTGGCCAGACACTCTTAAACACAGGTGCACCCATCCAAAATTTTCATGAGTTTTATTACAGAATGTGATCTTTTGGCATCCTCACCATCCTCACACTTATATCCAGCAGAAGGTTGATGCAACAGACGGGTTGGTATTTGAATAGTTGAGAATGACCTTTCCTTTGGATTCTAGTATGTTTGATTTACCACACAATGACACATCAATTTAAACATGCTGAGAGAGAAATATATTCTGGTGGTCTCATCAAAATAAAGAGAGAGGTTGGCACTGCGCTTGCAAGATTTTTTGTGATTAATGACCAGGGATTGGAAACATTCTTTTGTGCATAGATGAATCTTAAAATCTGCCCACATCATTGTAGTATGTTTATCTTATTGCCCTTCCATACCTCATAGTTCAGAAACATATGATTCTGCTCTCTTTTACTTAAAGAGGTTTGCATTTTTTTCTCTGAAGAGCTTGATTTTTTATGTTTTCAATTTGGAGGTGGTTGTAATGACTGGTTTGCTGTAATCTAACATCTTTTTCGGCTTTTTTATGGAAGATCAGACATGGACTCATATAGGTGAATATTTCACTAGGTGGTTCTTGTCTTATGGCTTTTATTCATCCTAAAGTTACTGAAGTTCTGTAATTTTCATGTAGTAGTTTTATGGAAGTCTGAAACTGAGATGATTATCATTTAGTTTCAGTATCAGAGCAAGGGTGAGGGATTGTGTTTGAGCATGTTGGCGGTTAAGTAATTTGTTCTTGTACCATTGAAAGGGTTTGATTGGGTTATTTTCTCCAGGAATAGGCTGTACAGGTGTTAATTTTGACAAAGGTTTTTGTCTCTTCTCTATAACTATCATGGATGACGTTGTTGAAGATTTTTTAGTGTAAGTTACTGTCCTCTAAATCAGTGCCATTCATCTATGGAAGTAATAAAGTATGAGGTATCTATACAGTCTTAGTGAGCTTCTAATGTCTTCAGATTAATTGTTTGTGACATCATAAATATTTCAAACACGCTGCAAATAAACCAGACTTTGGATGAGCATTTATTGCAAACAGTTGTTGCTCATCAGCCTTTTGCATGGTATTGGTAAGGGCAGTTTCATAATTGCAGTTGAATACGACAGCAGCAGGTCTGGGAAACAGACACGACAATGCAGTTTAATGGGCTGCAAGCCGAATACTGATAAGTGTGGTTCAGAAGGTCTACAGGTCAGGTACATCGGTGGTAGATTTGTTGTGTGATATCATTTTAAACCTCAAATATGTGGACCTGCCTGCATTCCTTGACGTACTGACTTGTATTGATAGAATTCACAAAGCATGGGGGCACTCTAAATGACAGTGTAATGCACTCAATATTCAGGTGGGAAATAGTCGTAGTTGAGTGGGTTATTTGTTGCTTGGAAAGATTTATTTGAGATAAGGTCTGTGATTTAGATTCTGTAATTGTGAGTGAATGACCATGGATGAAAGTGCATAACATTTTTCAAAAGGTTGAGTGATCCTAACAGTTAAATTTGACTTAATAAGAGTGCTTATGATTGCATCAAGTAAAAAATAGTCATCGCCTTCTGTACATATGCCAAGCATCCAGCTTTTAATTCTTGGAGTAAGTCAAGAATAGTTGTCATGTGTCTCTTTTGCTCACTTTCTAGCTTCTTGGTTCACGGTTACTGATTTTTGAGGAACAGCTGCAATGTGGAATAGTATACTTTCATTTATCTTTATTATATATTCTAGATCTTCACGAGTTTAGGTTACAGCTAAAGAATGTTAAATTAGTTGTAAAATATATTCTCGGAAACATCTCACGGTAAGAGTTTGCATATGCAAAGGGCGACGATGTTCTTGGTTTTAGATTCTTGGCTTGATGAATGGTGGATGAGTTTTGTGTTTTTATTGTTTCTTAAATTATTTTAGGAGTTTCAGATGCATTTTTCTTGAGCAGTGCTCATTAGAATGCTTCTCCATGTTTTAATGTGATGCCATTTTGCATTCACTCTGTCAAATGCCTTGGTGTTGAATATCTTTGTAATAAATATGGAATCACAAGTGCAGCTAAGCTGTTATACAGGCTTGAAAGTCAGTTGTTTATGATTATTCACGTGGAAGTCTGATTGCTCTCGTGTGATTATGATTGCCATATCTTGTTGTCAATCTCTAGACTTTACTATAAAGATTAGAATCTTTGCCTTCTTCATTGAGTGCGAAGTAGCTGCATTTATTTGTATTGGCATCAATACAAGTTCCTTGACCATTTATTTTCTGACAATGGATGTACAGGTTTTGACACCTCAGCTTCCGTGAGGCTAACTTCTCTTATTTGCATGCATCAACTTCCATTCATGACCATAAGTGAAACGATTATGTTCTAGTATGTCTACTTGAAATTCGTTTGAATGTATGAAAAAAAGTATTGGTATGAAGATTGTTCGGTTCTTGAAAGTTTAATTATCTAAACACGTTTAAAGTTAAATACTATGTATTTCATATTTTGATGGCTTCACAAGTAAACAAGATGCTGGGTACTTGGCTTGGACGGATGAAAGTGTAATTGTCGGTCACTTCTTACTTGCCCAAGGGATTGGACTTGTGGAGCATTGGGAATTTGGATTTACAGCCTTGTTTAAATTCGAGTAACCTACAAGATGTATGCCCTCTTTGGCCATAACATTGAGAACACCATTGCAATACTAGGTATCTTGCTTGGCATTGGCTAAGCAAATTAAAGGGCCAACAAGTTGGTGATAATCATGCATAGCAAATAGTGGGGCAATATCCTCCAAAGTGAGTTTGATGCAGGGATCCAAAGGTGTACAAATGGAGTGATACTGGTCCATTTTATACATGGAAAGTAAACATCATTTTCTTCGTGAAAGAAATATACCTTCATGTAGCTGCCAAACCTCTGCGCCTAAGAAGCAATGTAGTAGATCAAGATCTGTCGTAGAATATACCTGATCAAGTTGTGACATAAGAAGCTGTATACAATATGAAGTAGATCTAGTCAAATGAGGTCATACATATAGTGTGAGAATAGCAATGCTTGAATCCTTTCCTTAGATGTATACTTCTATGAAAGCCATGAGCTTTAAGGAAGGCACCTAGCTTCTTGTATTTTGTCGGAGGTGCTTGCTTTAATCCATAAAGTGCTTTGTGAACTAGATATACTTGATCTTCTTTGGCTTTCAATTTGAAACCTTCTAGTTGTTCAACATGTACTTCTTTTTGAAGATCATCATTTAGAGAAGCACTTTTAACACCTTACTGATACACTAGCCACTTGAAGTGAGGGAGTAAGGCAAACTTGTTTGAATGGTCCTAAATCTCATTGTTGGGATAAAGTTTTCTTCATAGCTGATGCCTTGTGTGTTTGTTTTGTATCCCTTAGCTATTAGGGTGAGTGTAATACTTGTATATGGATCCATTTTCTTTATACTTCACCTTGTAAATCCACTTGAATCCAATAACTTGTTGATTGGGTGATCTAGGAGTAAGAGTCCAAGTTTTTTTGTCTCAATGTCTTGGATCTTCGACTTCATAGTTTCTTTCCAATAAGGTTGTCCTTTAGCTTCTCTATAAGAAGATGGCTCAAGTATTTCTTGAATTTTATGCATTAGTGGATAATTGTTCAAGTGACTCTGCTCCCCTTGTTGCTATTCCACAAGTCTTTGAGACCTTGGTTATTGAGAAGTGCTAGCCTATGAACTTGGTTTGTAGAGAACTCTATCTCCCTTCGAAGTGTCGATTTTTGGGCTAGAGCCAGGTAAATGATCCTTTGAATACTTGGGATATTTGTCAAAGATAACATCATTTGAAATGGTAACTGTGGGAAGTTCAAGATCATAAAACCGAAGGGATTTGAACTGCTCACCGTATTCAATCAAAAGATGCTTGTTGACTTAGAATCAAGCTTGTGTCAATCTTCCTTGGGTATCTACACACACACACACACACACATTCACTAACATAGGCATGAAAGTACTTGACATTGGGCTTTCCTCCATTTTAGTGCTCAAAAGATATCATATTTGAAACTCCACGTGTAAAGCCTTGATTGACGATATGCACAAGAATGTGAATGGCTTATGCTCAAAACTTAAAAGGTAGATTCTTATTATGAAGCATAGTCCTAACCATTTCCATGACACTTCATATCTTTCTTTCTGTAACCTCATTTTGAGAGAAAGTATGAGGTTGTGTTACTTGATGTTTGGTATCATTTTGCTTGAGTAATTTATCAAATTTTAGATTCAAAAACTCTCGATTACCACATGAACATATGCTTCAATGAGATGGACTCATTCTCTACTTATATGTCGATTCCTTGAATTTTGGGAATGCTTAGATTTGGTCTTGAGAAATTTTCCCCAAATGAATCTAGTGTGGTAATCTACTAGAAGATGAAAGTAGATTGATCCACTAAGTGAAGGGCTATTAATTGGTTCCTTCCCTTATGGTTAGTAATCCTTTCCCTTCAATAGGAAAAGTTCCATTGTTTCCTAGGAAAACTTCACCTATGTGTTTCTCAGGTTCTTGAAATGAGTCATGATCTTTGCACATATGGGTAAATTGCACCACTATCAAAGATCCATTTTTATGAGGAACTTGAGATTACTAAGGTATTTTCTTTAGTGGAAAGGAATAATTCTTCACTTGAGCAGTGAGGTTCATGGTAGGACTTAGTGCTTGTCTTGGATTGAGATGCCTAAGGCTTATTGGTGTTTCTTTCGTATGAAAATTTTATGCTTAGCCAAGTTTGCTACAAAACTGTAGGTGAACTTCTTCTTTGGTATTTGTTGAAGCTTTCGTTGGATTATTGCTAGAAGATTTAGACTTATGAAAGGGTTCTTTTGCTTGCATAATAGATTTTTTATTAGAAGTATTCTTGGTCCTAAACTCATGTAGGAGCAAGGGATGTCAAACTTCTTTCGGTTAAAGCTTGACCACGATTGTAGGGGGCTATGATAAACATTTCATATGCCTTAGGACTCTAGTTACTCAATCGAATAGACATGTGTTCACTTGAAATTTGGCATCCACAGCTATCTTTATTTGATACTCTTTGAATTGAGCCATCACTTTGGTGATGGCGTCATTTAGATGAATGGATAGAATATGAAATTTGGCCTCTAATACATATGTTTTAGAAGGGGGTTTATCTTGATACAAATTTTAGAGTATTTGCCAAGCTTCATTCGTGAAGTTCTACATGAGGTGATGTGGCCTTTGATTAGGTCATCACAAGCTAGGAGTAATTTCCCTAAAGCTCACTTATCCTTCACATTCCAAATTTGTAACATAGGTGTAAACGAGCGGAGATAGAGGGAAGTCAATGATGAGGCACTTAATAGTGTAAACATCTTGCAAACCAAATTCAAACTTCAAAATGTTATCATAAGTACTTAAGATAATTTGAAGTCGAGACATATTATAGACAATGCATGAATCACACTTGAGGGCTTAGAGTAGCCCTTGTTCAAAGATGAAATGAGACGAGACAAGGGCGGCTTAGTAGCCAATCCATACATGCATGAAAATTCTCTTCTATTGCTTGTGTTTACGAGAATTTATGCAATGCTATGCCAAAAAGGAGTGGCATATATGGAAGGAGATATAGATTTGTTGTTTACAATAGTGGGTACTTAGTGAATTGCTAAAAGGGATAGACTCGGAACACACACACACAAGATGGAAGACAAATTTGAGTGGAAGAAAAATCTCTAGATTTTGAGCCATGTGAATCCTTTTTAAAAACTTGAAAATAAAGCCTTAAGCTATAAATGAGAATCCATATGGGCTTGTATTACATTGGCTGATTTCTTGTGCTCTATATGGACTCCACAATGAGCGATGACCTTGAGGTGAACTCATTGTGAAAGATCAACCATCAAATTTAAGGATTCAACAATTTTGCTTGACTAAATTGATCTACAAATGTTTCAGTAAAGAAGACTATTGTTTTAATCGGAATTTCATGATCATGCAATCTTGGATAGCGGCAAAGATTAAAATATGCAACATATCATTGATTGTCATTCTTGTGCTCCTTTGCTCTCTATATGGTTCTCTAAGGGGAGCTATATCTCACTCTTTATATCTTTCTTGCTCTCTCTCTCTCTCTCTCTCCAGTTAAAGTGTTGTAAGCATGACATCTAAATGCAATTTTTGATGATGGCGCACACCTATGAGTGTGCCTTTTTTTTTCACTTGTTGAAGATATTAAAGAAATCTCTCTCTCTCTCTCTCTCTCTCTCTCTCTCTCTGTCTCCCGCTTTCTCATTGACACTCTCAAAGAGGATCGAGGTGAAGCCTTGTTCTCTATTATCGAGAGTTATTACTCATTCTCTCTCTCTCTGTTAGAGAGATGAAGAATGGTATTGCATAGTTCTACATGGTTTCAAAGAGATCTTTTACTCTTTGTCTTTCTCTCTTCGACAGAAGAGCAGGCTATAGGGCTTCAAAACGGATGATAGTGCCATGTTAGTTCTTGCATAGAGAATTACTTATCTCTCTGCTTGTGCTACTCGTGAGCTAAGGAGAGAGAACACCTTAATGGAGTAAGTGGCATGGGGGATCTTTTGGTTTCAAAGAGATCTTTTACTCTTGTTCTTTCTCTTTTTGGCAGAAGAGCAGGCTATAGGGCTTCAAAATGGATGATAGTGCCATGTTAGTTCTTGCATAGAGAATTACTATCTCTCTACTTGTGCTACTCGTGAGCTAAGGAGAGAGAACACCTTAATGGAGTAAGTGGCATGGGGAACGGGTTGTAATCCTCCTACCTATCATGAAAATGGAAGTTGTATCAAGGAGATGGCTATGTCCATTATCACTTGATAAAATAGTTGTCACACACCTTAATGGATGAGGAGCTGCTAGACTTGAAATCTTTGAATCTCTCTCTTTCTTCTCTATTTGTCATAGAGTGATAATCGATTCTACTATCTTTTATCCTGCCATGTTTTCATAGACCCACAAGCACAATGCCAATGAAGGGCTTGATGGCATCAAGTGGTTGGATCAACTTACCTAATTGTCAAACCAAGTAGTGACCCAACCAAGTGTATGTAAACATGCCTTCACATGAACCAAGAGATCAGAACAAGTTGCAGAAGAAAGCCAATTGACCAAGTGATCTGACATACATTCCAATTGAGAGTCCAATTGAAAATTTTGTGGGATCCCATGCGGAATCTTCTTCATCCAACAACTCCCCCTCCTCCCCTAACTTTTTCATCCTTGACAAGCATGTGAGTAGTCGGTTGGGCTTTTAGACTTCAAGGGTGTGTTCATGTGCGATAACATTGCATTTGTTCCATCAAGTGGCTTATGAGCTGTAGCCAAAAAAGTAAGTGGTAGGTCCTTTTCATTTAACATGCACCTACCCATCTCCAAGATAGACCTGTTTCTTCTTTCGGCCACAACATTTTGTTGAGGTGTGTACCTATTTGTAGTCTCCTTCTTAATTCCTTCTTCCTCGAAAAATGCAAGAAACTAATTAGAAAACTACTCACCTCCTCCATTTGATCTCAATATCCTTTTGGTTCTAACTGTTTGCTTTTCAATTAATGATTTAAGCTTCTTGAACATATTAAACACTTCTAAGATGGATCCCATACATCAGTATGAATCATGTCGAAATCCACTTTCACTCCATTCTCCTCCATGTGTTCAACTGAAGTCAAATTCCTTGTAATATTGGGAACAAATAAAACATCTTTGAGAGTTACATGTGCATTAAGTGGACAATAACCAATATACACTACTTCATGCAATTGTGACTCTTGACTCTAGCTTGTGTAAGTTCATAAACAAATTCATATTATGAGTCATGTGCTTTGAGCAACCACCATCTACATACCAAATTTTGTTGTTTATCTTCCACTTGTTTATTTCTATATGCATATCCATAAGAATGTTTTTATTTTGTGTTTGAGCCTCCTCTTACACTAAATTGTTGTTTTGATACATGTGGTATTGGCTTCTTCCTCTTTTTCATCCTCTAAAACCACCTCTTCTATTCAAATTGGAGAATCAATACTTGGCATAATGACCAACTTTACCACAATAGTTACAATTAAAGTTACCTTGTTGATGCTAAAAATCAAGCCTTAAAATTGACTGACTATATTTTTGGGATGTTTTGGTGTGTTCAAGTGTTTAGGTTTCCAAATGTTTTGTTGTTGTTCCAATGTTCTTCTGATGTTCCATTCTAGTGTACATGTGTTTGGAATATTTGCCTTAAACCTTCACTAAAGTTTCAAAGACATGGATGACAAGTGGACCTATCATTTGGAGGTTTTTTATCATGAATTTAAGCTACCAAGAACTTTCAACCACTTTCCTAATTCATAGCTTACCAAAAATGTTAAGTGGTTGATTGAAATATTTTTGCGAAATTGTAGGAGCCCTTTTGACAACCTATATATGTATGAATCCAAGTCATGAGTGTAAGTCCACAACCTCATCTCTTCATAAGTTATTTTTAAGTGCATGGAACTTGCTACATGCAACCCCCTTGTTGAGTTAGTCATTTTGTTAGCTTATACTTCTTTGTAACTAGCCATTGCTAGCTGCCTCCCTAACAAGTGAGCTAGGTTCCATCCCGAATTTTTTTTCGATCATAAATCCTTCTTTGAGTATCCATTTGAAGTGATTTGATTTTTTTTTTAAATTTTTCATGGAGCCTATTTAGTGTGATATGAATTTTGTGATTGTCCTTTGAGTGATCTCAGAGTGAGGTGGCAAACAATGAACGTGTGTTTTTTGCACATAGCAAGACAACATCAAGGACTAGTCTAACTTCCAGAGTTTGGTTCTCCATGTTAGAGTATGAAAATGGTGTTTAGAGTGTTGTGGATAGCCTAGAGTGTGTCGTTTTTTTCTAAAAAATTTTTATTAGTTTTTTGCATTTAAATATTGAGTTAGAGTCAAAACAATGACTCTATGTCACGATAGAAAACAACTTACGAGGGCCTGCAACCTTCCAAAGTTGCATAGGGGTGTTGTTTTATCCCCTAATGGTGGTATCAAAGCATTTCATGTTAGACTCAAGAAATGACAGGTAGGAGATAGTTGAACCACACCCTAAGAGGGATGATTAGGAAGTTATCCACAACCATGGCTTTTGGGGCAAGTGGTTAGCCCCTCATACTCCTAGGAAGTAGATGGGCTAACCACTTGGTATCAATTCCTTCAATTGGTATCAGAGCCTAGGAAGTAGGCTTGGGCAAGTAGATGGAAGGCACGCATATCGCTTTCATGAATGAGCCCAACAAAGACTAGAGTGTATCTCCCAATCCGTAAGTCAGATTTAGACGTATAAGGTACTATTGGAAGGCTTTCAAAATTGAATTTTCCAACGGAATCACTAGATTTAGGATCCATGACACTTACCATGGTTGAGAACTAGGTTCAAGATATTGAGGTTGAGAACAAGGGAGTCAAGAGACCAAGATTGTGAACAAGGCAAGTCCGTAGGCAAGTGGCCAAGAAGCAAAAAGGTAAGGTTCAAGAGACCAAGGTTAAGAGCAAGGGTTCAAGAGACCAAATTGAAAACAAGAAGTCTCAAGAGAATATACAAGGGTGAGGACATCAATTCAAGGGCAGATCAAGGATTGATCATTGAGGACAATGATCTCTAGTAAGGGAAGAGAATGTTAGACTCAAGAAATGACAGGTAGGAGATGGTTGGATCACACCCTAAGAGGGAGGATTAGCAAGTAATCCTCAACCATGGCTTTTGGGGCATGTTTAGCCTATCATACTCCTAGCTGGTAGGTCATGAGTTCAATTCCCACATTTCAAAGCATTTGGAACTTTTTAAGGAGGTCAAAGCAACCATTTGAAGCTAGTAAAGCTCTGAGGAAAGGACTTGTAGCAAACCTGCAAGATACATCAATATTCAAAGTGGATTTTCAAGCTAAGAGAAGGAACCTCAATACATACGAAGGGAAGCTTAGGAAGCATATAAGCTTAAGCAATTTCTGAGTATGCTATCCAAATAGAGAAGTTGGAGAAAGGAAACTATCAACCTTGGAGATTTTGGGTTAACAATTTCCTCATTGGCAAAGGACTATTAGGATTAGTTAGTGGAACCGAGTGTAGGCCCTAATATTCAGAGCCATTTACTCAAGAACAAGAAAGGGAAGCAAATGAGTGGATTGAAAGAGATAGGAGAGTCAAATTCATCTTATCTCAACACATTAGTAATAGCATGATTGGTCACATCCAAGACTTAGACTCATCCAAGAAGGTGTGGGAAACTTTGGAGAGGTTGTACTCCACCTCCATGAAGGCATGAAAGATTCAACTCAAGAATGAGTCGAGAAACTTAAGGAAGGCTTCAAATAGCAGCATCAATGATTATATCCTCAATGTAAAAGGGATTGTAGATGCCTTAGGATCTATAGGAAGCTACATCGATGATGATGATTTGGTAGCACATACACTAGATGGGCTACAGGATGATGAAAAATGGAGACCATTCACTACTTTAATATATGTGAGGGACTCATTATTGGATTGTGAGAAAATTATTCACACTTATGGCGATCGAGGAGATGAACCTCAATGGAGGTCATTCAATAGGCAACGAAGTCCAAGTCTTTTATGCAAATAAAGGCAAAGGAAGGAGAGGTGGAAACAATGCACAAGGAAAAGGTAGAGGAAGATAAAGCAATTATCAAGAAGGTTCGAGTCAAAGCTATGGAGCAAGGGGGAGAAGAAGAGCTAGAGGAAGAGGAGGTCGAATCCAAGGAAGGGATTACACAAAGGAATGTTGCAATTGTGGCAAGCCGGGCCACATTGCAAGGGACTATTGGTCAAAGGACAACCATGGAGGTTACAAGAAAAATCAAGGTAACTTTGCAAATACTTCAAATAAATTAGAGAATGATAATATCTTAGCCATGATGCAAAGAACTAGTAGTAAAGAAGGTATAAACAACACATGGTATATCAATAGTGGATGTTCAGATCACATGAGTTGCAATAAAGAAATGTGTTGCAATTTGCATGAACCAAGCACACTAGGGCATGTAGAAATATGGGATGACACCGAGTATAGGATAATACACAACAAAAATCAGAATGCAAAATGTCTTAAAGTTGTATTACATGTACCCACAATCATAAAGAATCTAATATCAATTGGATAGATGGTTGAAAGAGGGTATGTAGCCAAGTTCAACAATAAAGGATGATTTGTGGAAGATCCAAAGCAAGGATACAAGCTGATAGCTAAAGGCAAGAAGGAAGGAAGGCTATTCACAATGGAGATAAGACCACCCTTATCACATACGATATAATTTTGACATTTGGCAGCAAGCAAATAGCTCAAATGGATTTGTGGCACAAGAGCATTGGCAACATAAACTTTCAAAAGCTGAAGAATATGCAAAGGAGAGGTGTGGTAAGTGGTCTTCCAAATTTCCACTCTTAAAGTGTGCAACATTTTTTGTGAATCAGGTCAATTCGGGAAGCAAGCAAGGCTTCCATTCAAGAGGAGCAGATTTCCATTGGAATTCACACGGATGTATGGAGGACAACCAAGGAGCCCTCATTGGTAATAGATATTTTGTTATCTTCATTGATGATCACACAAGAATGACATGGTTGTATTTCATGGTCAAAGGCTGAAGTGTTTAGTCATTTTAAAGTTTCCAAAGCACTTGTCAAAAAGTAGATGGGAAGGTGAGGGGAGAATACTTCTCCAAGGAGATTTTTGAATTGTTAAGTCATAATGGCATCAAAAGGCAACATACGTGCAATTATATACCCCAAAAAAATGGGGTTGCAGAGAGGAAAAATAGGCACATAGCTGAAGTGGCAAGATCGATGCTCAATGAGATGAATGTGCCCAATTGCTATCAGGTAGATACAATAAGTACATCCATGTAAACCATGAATATTTTTCCCACTTTAGGTGTCCATGTTTTAAGTCCATATGAAGCATGGTATGGTAAGAAACTGGATCTATCTCATCTCAAGATTTTTGGTTGTGTCGAAGGAGAAGGTAGCAAAAAAAGAAAAAGGAAAGGACAAATAAATAAAGCAATGGCCAATCAAGCATAAAAGACAACTACCCTCTATCAAAAGCCCCCTAGGGGCATGCATCATGCTAAAACATTCATACACGGAAAGAGAAAGAGATATGGGAATTAATGAAGGCCAAGGATAATGAAGCAAGTCCCAATGGTAGCTCCCCTTCTTACTTATGATCCTCAACCACGGGGGCTTCCTTCATTGTCATTGGCCTTCTTCATTAATGCCTAGATCTCTTTCTCTTTCCCTTATATATATGTTTTAGCCTGATGCATGCCCTATATCACATGTATATCAATCAGTTTGTGACTCTTTGTAAACACGTTTAGCCATTTTGAATAGAGAATTAGCTTGAAGAAGAAATATTAAAACTCTCTCTTCTAGCCCCCCTATCTCCTTCATTGTGAGCTTTTGTGCATGTTTATGGGATCTGTTGTCTACCCTTTCTCCACCTTTTTTCCACTATTTTCATGCATGTATGAACTATACGGAGTCATTAGGTGAAGTTTGGTGATCCCTTACACTTGGTTTTCTAGCCATAACTTTGCACAGAAAACTCAAAATCCATCCAAATAGTTGCAATAGATGCGCCTCCTCGAGAGCTTCAAAAAAACCACGATTGAGCATATTCGGACTTTGGAGCTATGAGAAAATACATATCTTGTGTTCGCTTCTTCACTAGGTATTGTGGAGCACATCCGAGTGTTGAAGGTGTCAGAATAAGGTGATGCCATTCTTGTGTGTACTTTTTTGACCCTGAACTTCCTCCAAGGTTTACGACTAAGGCAGAGACCAAGGCATATATGTTTTTGGATAGTGATGTGTGTGAACACACTGAGGACTGGTGGGGTACTTTTTTCCCCCTTTAGGAGGTTTTTTCCCATGCTTATGTATATGCACATAACCCTAGTGGGTCACTTATCTTTGTACATTCACTTGGTAAAACATTTAGTATTGTATTTTGTGCTCCAAGCTTCTTCTTCTTCCTCATGTTGTTTGCATGCTTTCGTAGACCTCAAATTCCAACAATTGGTATCAGAGCAAGCTGCCACTTCATCTAGGGTATCGTCAACACCCCTCTGGTCACAGTCTCATAATCACATGAAAATTGGTGAGTATACTCAATGTTCCAGGTTTGGATTTTGTTGTGCTAACCAATGTAGGTGAGCCTTCTTGCTATAAAGAGGCTATGCAGACAAAGGATCATGTCAAGTGGGAGCGTGCCATGAAGAGTGAATTGGATTCTATTCACAAGAATGGCACATGGGATTCTATACTTTTACCAAAGGGAAGGAAAGTTTTACCATGTAAATGGGTATACAAGTTGAATTTCACATCGGATAGTGCATCTTCAAAGTATAAAGCATGACTGGTTGCAAAGGGTCTTAAGCAGCAACATGGTTTTGATTTTGAGGAATTTTTCTCTCTAATAGTCAAGATGACTACATTGCATATATTGTTTGGATTCATTGCAATGGAGGACCTACAGTTAGTACAAACGGATGTGAAAACTACTTTCTTGCATGGAGATCTTACAAATGGGATCTATATGGAACAACTAGAGGGTTATGTAGTTCTTAGCAAAGAAAGTCTACTTTGTAAGCTAAAGAACAACTTATATGGACTTAAACAATCCCTTAAACAATGATACCAAAAGTTTGATGCTTTTATGGGGTCTCAAGGCTATTCTCGAAGCAATGAGGATCACTATCTCTACACAAAGAGATGCTCAGATGGCAGCTTGATATGCTTGATACTTTATGTCGATGATATGATTGCTAAGAAGTCCTCTAATGATTTTTCATTGCTCAAAAAGAAGTTGAGACATTTGATATGAAGGATTAATGGGATGCCAAACATATTCTTGGCATGTGCATTACTTATGATAGGAGTAAAAGATGCATATACTTGTCTCAAAGTGAGTACATATCAAATGTACTTCACATGCTCAATATGCAAGGTGGTAATTCATTGAGTACACTTTTACCTACATATGTGAAACTGAGTAAGGATGATAGCCCCAAATTAGATGAGGAAAAGGAATTCATCACCAAAATTCTTCATAAATATGATGTTGGTAGTCTCATGTATGCTACGATAGCTATGAGACCAAACATTGCATTTGTAGTGGAAGTTGTGAGCAGATATATGTTTAATATTGGCAAGAAGCATTGGGAACCGGTGAAGATGATTTTGAGATATCTGAGTGGCACTAAGGACAATTTTCTATGCTTGGGTAGAGGAAAGACATCAATTATTCGTTATATTGGTTCTAATTATGCTAATTGTGTAGACAATTGGAAGTCTAAATCAGGGTACATTTTTCAATTAGTTTGAGGTGCTATCTCTTGGAGGTCTCATCTTCAAGAATGTACAATTGTTTCCACTACAAAATTGTTGCAACTAGTGAGGCTTGTAAGAAATCATTGTGGATTTCTCAGCTTGCTTGTGATAATATGGGTCTACCTCAACATGTACCTCGTTTGCTTAGTGATAGTGAGAGTGCCATTGCTTTGGCTAAGAATTCGATCTATCATGCAGAGAACAAGCACATTGAGGTGAGGTATCACCTCATTAGATATTGCTTAGCCATTGAACACATTATTCTTGAGAAAGTTCATACTTGAGATAATGCTACAAATGCCTTGACTAAGGTTCTACCACAACATTTGACTAAGGTTCTACCACAAGATAACTTTCGACACCATTGTCACTTGACGGGGGTTACTTGATTCATGATATTGCACAAATACTTGTATATTGTGTAACATGCCCACCATGTGGGAGGTATAGTTTGTATACTTACACTTAGGTATCCTTTATAATTACTAATTATCTCCCATAGTTCACTTTGGCCATATCAACCTTTAGTGGGAGATTGTTACTGTTAATGTCTATGTGAAAGATCAAATGGTCATCGAAAACTTTTGTATATGCTCTGTAATAAAACATATAGTGGCCTAGTCAGCGAGAGACTGTAAGTTCGATCGCATTTGTAAAACCTAGCGATTCGTGAACTATGTGGTTTTATCAGTGTATTCTACAGGTCCCTTGTTGAGTAGTGTGTGTGGCATCTGGAGCTCGATTTTCTACAATGAGAGTACCATCGTGAAGCTCTCATGAAGGGGAATCCACCGTGGTGCATCAACATCACACCGCTTCATGTATTGCCCTTTTTTTGACCATTTCGGACCATAAAATAAGGTCATAATTTTTAATAGACCTTCTTAAGTTAAACTAAAAACGTGAAATACAAATGTTATGTTTAGATAACCTTCAAAATTGAAGGGTATGCTAAACCATCCAAATATAACCCTAGAAGTCATCTAATCCATGACCATTGTGTTCTCTACTTCTAGTTCATATTGTAGTGGAAGTTGACCCTTTTGTTCATGTTGGAGATATCATCAATGGTTCCCATTCTTCCACTTAAGTGCTCTTGAAGGGAGGACAGGTTTGTAATGCAACGCAGCTTTTGATTACAAACCAATCAACATAATTGAGTCTAGGGCTGGTGTGTTTATGTCTCTCGTTAGATTCGTGTTTGGTCGGATAACACTCTAGCATTTTCTGAAATGTCATATTATACTTTCTATTGACTCTTTCTTGGATGAATGTTCTATTCTCCTCTTGAAAAAATCTTTGTAGACTATAAATCTAGGGTTTTTGCTGAAGGATCCCCGAGTTCGTTTGTCTGTTGAGGGTTTAAGCGTGAAGTGGGATCGACGTTCAACAATGAGCTTCCAGCTGACACGCAGACTTTTTAAGCAGAGCTACGTCCTTACGAGGGCGTTCAGTGCTGGTGAGGCGTTGAAAGCCAGATCGCAGCAAACAAGGTCCCTTTTCTATCTCTCTAGTAGAGATGCAGCTGATTGCAACATCGGGACGAGGGGATATATGCGGCTCAGTGTAAGGGGTATCAGAAGGGAGCCCATCTCTCAAGCGCAACGTAATGCTGAGCTGGAGGAAGAGGCAAAGAAAATTGATCTTGCCCCGCACAAGCTTCTTGAGAAAGGAGAGCCTGGTACCATGCAGGCTGTGATCAAAGATGTGATGCCTGTTGGATACTTTTTGACTTTACCAACGGGCAGAGAAGGATATTTGCCCGCACTTGATCTTGGTTTTACAGGTGGAATTGTTATCCTTGAGCGTCTCTTTAAAGTGGGTCAGGAATTGACAGTCCGGGTCGTTCGGAGAGGTGGTGGAGGCCGCGAGATTTTGTCTATAAAGAAGCCGGAGTTTGCACCGAACACAGACCCCAGATACATCTTTAGCCAGCGCTGGGGAAACCAGTCTGACAAGCCTAGTGGTTCGTAATGTTATATGACATTTTGTATCATTGAAGACGCACTATAAGATCTAGTAATTGGGGTAGATATCAATCAAACCCTACAAAAACAGCATTTTGCGTATCTGCATGTAGGATGGTAATATGCTTTTCCGTTGGTATATGACAGTGATTAGGTAGCATGCTTTTCTGGATTACTGAAAATGGCGAATCTAGATTGCCCTTTGCTTGCTTAGTAATATGATGAGTTTGCCAAACATGAAGGAAGAATGTCACTTCTGTGGGTACATTCCCCTCTGAACAAATTCTGTCTTGATCTCACCGTTTCAGATACACAGGCCTATTCTTGTTGCACCGACGGTTTGTAGTACCCTCTTGAATATATGGTGTGTTATTTATTTGGCTTCGGCTCCATGTTTTTGGTGTCACCAGGATTCGTATGCTTTCTCATATTTTTGATAGACTTTTATCATGAGATATAAAGCTATTTTTGGAAGTGGGAAGAAAATCGATTTTTTTTTTCATGTTGCTGGAAACCATGTCTTGAAAGCTTTTAGTTCAGTGTATAGTGGATTGAATATGGGATTCATTCGAGCTTATTGCGTGGTTTGTTGAAGTGAAAATGGTTGTGCTGTCGGCTCTCATGTTGTGTTCCTATTTCTTCTAATGAAGCAGAAGTGGAAGATGAAGAGTGTATTTGTTTTGAAGTCAGGAGTGTAAGCTGAACCAAGGTTGAAGTGTGAAAAAGCTATATTGTGTACTATACTTTGTTGAAATAATGGATTTATGTTGAAGCACACTTTTCAATAGGTTGACATGTAGTTCAGACTGATATGTTATGCAGAGGTGAACTATTCATCTGAAGATTAACCAGAAGTATCGAATAACTGAAGCTTTTGAGAAACATGCATTATTTCCTTGGTGTAACATAGTGTAGATTTGTGTTTTTCCCTGCAGTGAGCTGCAACTTCTTCTTTACTAATGGTTGTGGTTTGAGCTGAAGATATGTATGTACTTGCATTGGATGACATTTCCATGTGTGAATATTGATGGTAGTTGGGATAGCTAGGCAAACCATCTTTTTGATAGCATTCATAGCTCTTTTCATAGGATATGGAAATGTATTTTAGTTCACAGGTGAATTATGAAGGTTTTCAACTTTATTGCAGCACATAGTCTTATCTCCCTTCATCTCTGAAAGTGGTCTTTTTACTTCTTCGTAATGAATTTGTGCTGTTCTGTTCCTCAACATAGCTCATTATTGTACACGTCTCTGGTACTTTTAGTAAGGGTAAGGGATTTCCACTGAATTTATTGTCAAGTTTTCCATGGCTGTTGTTAGAATTCTGCTTCTCGGACTATGCTCTAAGGGTGTTTACCATTGTACATGTCGTGTATGTCAGTTTTGGGGGAGGTGTCAAGTCCCTTGTTCTCCAGCATTGGGTATCTCACGGCATGAGTTTCCTTGTGGAATTGGTTGGCCACAACTTGCTAAGCTTGTTGGAAGGTCACAGATAAGTTTTCTCCAGAAGATGAAGTGGCAGATAGATTCTGTTGATTGACTGGGGATCGCTTTTTTTGTGATAGAGGGTACTTTGACTGCAGGTCTCTTTGTTCTAATAATTATCTGCATAGGTTGAGCATCTATTTTCACTGGTTGATTGTTGCTCGTGATATGCTGTGATAGTAGGTGAATATTATCACTTTCCAAACTTCACTTTTACATTTTGTAAATTATTCCTTTCAGCCCCAGCATAATGGATAATCCCAGCATAATGGATTTCAGAAACATGTTACAATTTAATGAAGGAACTTAAGCAAACGTACTTTGAAATGGCATATTGAAATATTTATCAGAAATGTTCACCTGATAAACGATATTGCAATGATCTAGCTTCATGGCAGCCAACTGCCAAAAACAGCTGCTGAAGCATCCTCCTCTTGCTTTGTATTTCCACATTCTAAGATCGTTCATGACATTAAGTTCATAGTTTGTCAAGACTTCAAGAGTTTTAGGAATGACATTGTGATCTTGATGGAAAGCACTGCTGAATCTGTACTTGCAGTCCCTTGACTCCTAGACTTTTGACAAGCTTTAGGCTAAACCGTTTTCTTATCTAGTATCTAGAAGGTCAACCTCACATATTTCTAAGTGATGTGGGCTCACAGTACTGATAAGAGAATTGGTCCAATCAGTAGTTTTAGATTGAAGTGGGTTAACAATCTGTGTACTTCTGCCTATTTTTTGATTCTACTCTCCTCCAAATATAAATGGGGAGGTGCCCCACTTTTATGTGCTAGTTAACTGAGTACTTGGTTGCCTTCTAATTGCTTCAAATGCTTCATATGCCATACTAATGTTAGTTCCATTTTCTATTAATGGATGCCAGAGACAGTGGAACTTCAGATTTTGCTCTCCACTATATTGAGCTCTCATTTTCATGTTAAGCTGATATCACATGTCCACTTCTGCGTAGGGATGATTTCAAGTCTCCTCTCTTCTCACAAGTACTTTCAGTTTGAAGCCTATGGCTTCAGACGCTCTTTCAATGGTCTTTATTTAAGTAGTAATTTTAGGATTCTTATGTTACAAGTCTGCGAAGAGTATGGAGACCAGTCTCCCGTTTGGGTTTTTGGGCTTCTGTTCAAACTCTAGTTGAATAGTCTAGCTATCAGTTTCATTGTTTCATGTGGTTGATACTTGGAATCTGTGTGAAAGGCTGTCTAGGTGTTCATCTATGATATCAGTTTTTTGTTTTTAAGGACATTGAGGTTTGTCAAGGTTTGGCATTATTACAGTGCATTTGAAGGTTTTGTATCATGATAATATTTTCCAGTTGATGGGCTTGTATGAAATGCCTGAACTTTACAGTGCTTCCATGGTTCCCAGTTTTCCAACTTGGAATGTGGAAGTCTTTAGCTTGGATTGATGGTTTATGTGCCATTCCGGTATGTTGATATCATATGCTTCTCCTTGTGTGTGTAGGATTCAAGATATTTTGGGCACTTCTTTATAATCTGAGTTTTTCTCTTTCAGGTTGGTTTTGCCTTAGTGCTACTATGGGCCACTAGAAGTCCATGTTTTCAGGTCCAATCATGTATTTATTTGGCTTTGTTTCTGTTTGGACTACAGTTTTCAAGTCTCCTCTCTTCTCACAAGTACTTTCAGTTTGAAGCCTATGGCTTCAGACGCTCTTTCAATGGTCTTTATCTAAGTAGTAATTTTAGGATTCTTATGTTACAAGTCTGCGAAGAGTATGGAGACCAGTCTCCCGTTTGGGTTTTTGGGCTTCTGTTCAAACTCTAGTTGAATAGTCTAGCTATCAGTTTCATTGTTTCATGTGGTTGATACTTGGAATCTGTGTGAAAGGCTGTCTAGGTGTTCATCTATGATATCAGTTTTTTGTTTTTAAGGACATTGAGGTTTGTCAAGGTTTGGCATTATTACAATGCATTTGAAGGTTTTGTATCATGATAATATTTTCCAGTTGATGGGCTTGTATGAAATGCCTGAACTTTACAGTGCTTCCATGGTTCCCAGTTTTCCAACTTGGAATGTGGAAGTCTTTAGCTTGGATTGATGGTTTATGTGCCATTCCGGTATGTTGATATCATATGCTTCTCCTTGTGTATGTAGGATTCAAGATATTTTGGGCACTTCTTTATAATCTGAGTTTTTCTCTTTCAGGTTGGTTTTGCCTTAGTGCTACTATGGGTCACTAGAAGTCCATGTTTTCAGGTCCAATCATGTATTTATTTGGCTTTGTTTCTGTTTGGACTACAGTTTCATGGTCAGGTAGGCTTGGAATAATTGGTGTGCCTGTAGTAAATGTGGCACCTCACTGTGTTTCAGTCGAAAAGCATTTCTGGTTTTCTCCCATTAGATGGATACTCAAATGGGTTCTCGAGGGTTTTTGAAGAGAGAGAGCCTGTGATCCAAAACATGTCCTGATTGTTCCCAGTCAGATTGTTTTTCATGTAAAGTTTGAAGGTTTTTAAAGATCAAAGTTATGGATGTTAAGGAAATTGAGGACTTTCGATGGATTGGAGCAGGTTTATTTCTTACATAATTCTTCCATCAAGATTTGTTCTACATGCTCTGCCTTTGTAAGGGTCTTTTGGTCCATAGATACAAAAATCTCATCTGTGTATGTCTTTCTTAATTGTATTGCACCAAGGAGAGTTCTTTATATCCTTGTTCATTTCCAACTTTAATTGTTCATTTAATCAGGGCAATTCAGTAGGTAGTTTTATCTAGCATGGACATACTTATGTCGCATGACTGTCATAGATCCATTAGTGCCCTTGCCTTCTTGGTTGTATCCTAGGTGTTATGAGACGTGGATGCACTATCTTCACCAAGTAGACTGTCATATTGTAATTTGCTTGAAAAGTTTCCAAAGTTTTAACATGCTCCTTACAGATACAAGGCCACGTTTGGTAGTAAGCATTGTGATTGGCATGCATATTGTATGTTCGCATGTCAAGTGCATTTGAAAGACGGTTTACAAAATAGTCAAGATTGGGTGATTCATGTTCTTTTTTTCAAAGGAATTTCTGCATGCCTAACCTCCCTGGATTCAATTTACTTAATTTGAAAGTACAGGTGAAGGCTAGCTTAGTACTCGTGGGACCCTCCATATCCCACAAAGCAGGGGTTAAGATGCCTGGCATGGCTGACCCAGTTTATGCCACTTTCTAACACGTTGGAGAAAAACAAGCATCAGGTCAGTTTTCATTAGTAAATCTGTAAGCATTCCCTTGGTTCTATTAAATCACTTGATTTGATTCTCTATTCACAGTTTCCATCCAAGTCTAGACAGTCCTTGGAAAATTATTGATGTCGCAAGTCTTTGGGAAGGAGATTTTTATATAGGAAAACCAGATTTTAATATAGAAAAACCTGCATCTTTACTTCCGATTTGATGGAATTTCGAAATTCAAAACCCTATGCGTAATAGCTTAAACTGCATGTTACTGTTAATTCCTTCTTAGGGTTCATTATGAATGATCGATTTTTACACTTGAACAGGTCAACTTCGTTTGTCTATTTCATTCCATGACTTTACTTCCGTGAGCTTGCTAGTTACTACGTTGAAATGGTAGTTCCTTCACATTGTCAGATGCTTTTTATGTGCAAGGGAACAAGAAAAATCTATTATCAATTTCAGCATCAGCCAAGATTGGCTTGGTTGTCAAATATATTGATGACAGGTGTACAATTCATGATCTATCAAATGACGATGTTATTATTGCTTTTGGTATTTATGTTGTGGGTTGTATAAGTTCATAGAATACGCAAAATATGTGAATGTTTCAACATGTTAAGTTCAAGATTCTCAAGCTATTTTGGATGCAAAGCTTTGGCATGCATGCTTTGATCATCTAAATTATGTTAGTTTTCCACGCCTAAAGAAATCTAAAATGATGTTCTCTTTGCCAAAACTTGAGGCACCTTGTAAACATGTATGTGAAGATTGTAACTTGGGCAAAATATATCATTCTTCCTTCCCTAGAGATGGTTTGGTTCGAGCTGCCCATAAATTGTAGCTTGTTCATAGTGATGTACGTGGTCTTATGCACACAACCTCTTTTGGGAGCTACCTTTATGTCATGACTTTCATTGATGATTTCTTCGGGCATGCATGGGTGTATTCATTAAAAGAAAAATTTGAAGTGTTTGTGCTTCAAACAGTTTTTGGTTAAGGCTGAAAATCGGTCAGCATGCAAATTGGGCACCCTCCATTTTGATTGATGGGGAATACATGTCTTCTGATTTTAATGCATTCTTGGATTAATATGGGATAAAACATCAGTGTAGAGTGCCGTATACACCTCAACAAAATAGATTCGCTAAAAAAAGAACATGTCTCTCATGGAGATGGCGAGGTGTATGGTCAAAAGTCAAGCTTTAACACATAGTTTTTGGCTTGAGGTTGTTATGTGTGCAACATATGCACTTAATAGGTGTCACAACAAAGCACTGCAATCTATCACTCCATACGAGGCTTGGCATGGTCGCAAGCCATCTGTTGCTCATTTGCATGTCTTTGGTTGTCTTGCATATGCATTCGCGCTTCAACAACACAGGAAATTGGATGATAAAGTAGTGAAATGTATTTTTGTTGGGTACAGTTATGAGAACAAAGGCTATCGTCTGTATCATCCACAAACTAGATATTTTGGTAAGCCGTGATAATGTTTTTGTGAAAGATGCATTTCATCCATTATTTTCATGTACAAAGAAGACATCGATTAGCTCCAAAGATGTGTATGATACTTTGTTGCCTCTTTTTACAAGTGGACTATCAAGTGATGATCCAAATGAGGCAATTTCTCAGCCTTTACAAGTTTCACATGATGATGCACATCATTCCATTTCTGATGCAGATTTACATGATGCACTTGATGAGAGGGCTAATATAGAGGAGCCAAAAACTATGCCTAAATGGTTGGTACAAACTTTGCAAGACAACAAATTAGATGCAGCTCTATCATATCATACTCGTTTAGGATGTTGTAGTGCTTCTTTTGCATCAGATTGCTATGCAATAGCTACCTCTACTCTTTGTGTTGTAGAATGAGCCTCTTTTCTTTTGATGAAGCACAAAATTCATAAAATTGGATGGCTGCTAAGCAATTAGAGTATGATGCTATTATGAAGAATGGTACTTGGTCTTTATGTGATTTGCCTTCTGATAAAAAGGCCTTTGGCACTAAATGAAAGCGTAAGCCTAATGAAACACTTGATAGGTATACGGCTAGGCTTGTTACAAAAATGATCCTACCAACTTCCATTATAAGATAAGAGGATTTGTTAACGCATGTAACAGTATTCCCTATAGGGGCAAACTCAAGTGTAATATGGTTGGTTTCAAAGTACCAATCATCTAATTCTATTACATACATACACTACTCATGAGAAGATGGATACAAACTGCACACAATAGTAAATGCCCATTCTTTATCCTACACAAGATTACGAGACTCTGTTTTAGGTGTAGAGACCTCAACAACAACCATTCTAGCCTCTTTCTTCTTTGCCTCTTTTGTAGCGAGTTTTGAACAACTATTTATGACATCATCATTTTGTTGGAAGTGGGGTGAGATACAATAACAATATCATAGGTTTACATGATCTTTCAACACATGAACCTTAGCATGCACACCTTAAGACTCAAAAAGAGATGCATAAGAGATAGAGAGAGAATATACAAGATCTTTTAAAGTGTTTGGTAATCCAGAATGCTCACCTACACTATCTTATATTCAAATGCCAATTTACAATATGTGAATATGATATGAACCGACAAGATATGAATCTAGGTAGAAATAGGAACTAGATATAAGAAATTGTGTGCAAAGTGCCTTAGAGGTATGAAGAGTGTGTGTGTGTGTGAATATGGAGAATATGATCAGTTTAGAACTATTTGAAAGAAAACTTGAATTCTGATCAATCTACATTAGAAACTAGTGAATGAACGAGTGAGAACGAAAATAGACTTGTTACTCAGAGTAACCTAGCAAGTGATGCTGATGGTTAGCAGATATGAAATCCTCCAAGTAACTCCAGATGTAGAGCATACCTCCATGTGTGTAAGAACACTTCCTCTAAGAGAGGACCTCCAAAGATCTTCCTCAATCTTGCGTCGAGCTCGCGCTTTAGCTCCTTGAGAAGATACTCATATTACGATCTTGGCCCTTCTTTTATAGTTTATGAGCTCCAAGTAAAAAGCAAGTAAAGGCATACGATTGCATGCAATCATCATCAAAGTTAGCAATCAGATTTTTTTTCGGCCGCTATGCTTTTAAGAGAAAAGACCATGATAATTTTTTTCGCGATGGATGCTGTCAGCGATGATCGATCTTGCACCATTGCTCTGAAAGGTATTTATTTTATCCACGATGCCCATACGATTTGCTTGTAGGAAGTCTATAAAGAACACTAAACAAAGCTACCAGTTTTACAGTGTTGGCCTATTGAGCCCATTGGACATTGTCTCCAACAACTCCCCTTCAATGTCATAATGGTATAAGATTTAACATCTTGCAAAACTTCTTGCCTCTGAAAATATATTTCTTAAATGATTTTCACTAAATCTTGAGCTATCTGTGCATGAACTTGGATACTTATGTCTGGACGTGTACTACATAGATATATCAATTAACCAACTGCTTGACTATATAATGTAGCATCAAATGGTTGTGAATTTGCTTCCCATTGAATGACACATTAATATCCATAAGTGTGTGCATAGGCTTGGAATCTATCATCTCAAACCTTTCCAATAATTTCTCAATGTATTTCTGCTGTGTCATGTAGGTACACTCATTTCTGTATTTGAACTAAATCCCAAGATAATAATGCAAAATACCCAAGTCATTTACATCAAATGTACGCTTAAGTTGTGCTTTAAAATACTGAAAGTTTTAATCCTTGGGACCTATCATGATTATATCATCAAAATATATGATAAACATCTTTCTCAGCTTTAACATAAAGAGTGGGAGCTGCATCTGAGTTTTCAAAACCAACAGATAGAAGATATAGATGTATCTTCTCATACTAGGATCTTGGTGCTTGCTTTAGTCCATAGAAAGCTTTGATAAGCTTGCATACTAAATGCTCCTTACCTGTCTCTTCAAAACCTTCTAGTTGCTGAACATAAACATCTTCATGAAGAATGCAATTTTGATATCTAACTGGTATACTTTCCAACCAAAAAATGCAACTAAAGAAAGTAGTGTCTTGACTACTGTCATTCAAGATGTAGAAACAAAAGTTTCATCATAGTCAATACCTTTCTTTTATGCATAACCTTTGACAACCTTGCTTTATACCCGTCTATAGTACCATTTGCTTTTCTTTTGATTTTGAAGATCTGCTTAACACCAAGGGATTTCTTATCTTTTGGTAACTCACAAAGCTTCCATGTTTGATTCTTATGAATTATCTCTTGTTCCATAGCTTTCTTCCATACAGGACTATCTAGTGCATCTTGAACACTAGCTGATTCATTCTCAATTGAACTAAGAGCTAAAATATTATGAATCTCAAAATGTTCTGCATATTTTACCTGGTCAATTTGTTGTCTCCTTGATTGACTTCTGGTTCTTCCAGTGTATTCCTTTATACCAATGTCCTTCCAGGTTTGATATAACCACTTTGGCGTATCCTTGAAAAGTGTTGGAATCCATTCTGGTTCTTTAGTATCTCTTTATTCTAGAACTCTGGAACCTTCTCCAACTTTAGGAAAGCTCATCTAAGGAGATAGCTAGCCAACACAAGGATGAAAGTTGGTGAATCAGTCCAGTCACATATTTTGAAGCGCAAAGATTTATGAGATCAATTACTTAATGTAGGAGTAAATATCTCAAATGAAGAGACGGTAAACACACTTCTTAACTCACTTCCATCTACATATTGTGCTTTTGTTACTTCTTTATCTCTCTGTACAAGAGATAGAGAACTTTCATTTGAAGAGTTATAGTTCCTGTTACTTCAAGATGAAGATAAACAAAAAGGTATGGAAGAGAATGATGAAGCCATGTTATCATCATCGAAGGGAAAGAAGAAGAAGGAGACAAAGAAGAAAAAGAAGAGCCAACAATCCAAGAAGAAAAGTAACTCTTATAATCCTAAGTTTTCCAATCCTTCCCCTAATGCTTCCTCTACATCCAAATAAAAGTCTTCGACTATATCTGATCCAAAGAAAGGAGTATGCCATTATTGTAAGAAACTAGGTCATTACATAACACAATGCAAAACAAGGATTTTGGTTGAGAAGAAGAAAGCATCAGCTAATAGTTTTGAAGATAATCCAAAACCTAAATCTTCAAAGGTAGATTCATATGTATGTATTACTATTGAAGAAGTAGATTTTGATAAGGAAGCATTAAATGCAATCTCAGATAATCCTTGGATTTTTGATTCTAGAGCTACTAAGCGTATGATAGGTTGTAGAGAGATATTTTCTTCTCTTTCTAACTCTTCAAGTAGAAGAGTGACCATTGTAGATGGTCATGATTTAGATGTTGTAGGTGTTGGAGAAGTGAATCTAAAGTCAAGAGCAAGTGGAACTTTCACAATTTCTATTGTTCTTTATGTTCCAAACATGAAGAAGAATTTTCTCTCTATCTCTACTTTCTTGTCAGATGGTTATAAAGTTATTTTTAAGAAAAATTCATGTTAGATCCTCTCACCTAATGAAGAGCATTGTCTACTTCAAGGTGAAATAAGAAGTGGCATGTTTGTATTGTCCAAAATTAGTCATGCTAATGTTGCTAGGTCTACTAGAACTAAGGAGAATATGCAGTTGTGGCATGCTTGATTTGTTCATGCCAGTTTCACAAATCTCAAGCATATCAAAGATCAAGGTATGGTGGAGATTTTGCCTACTTTTTCTTTACCACATGATTCAGAGTCATGTGAAGTATGTCTTGAAGGAAAGCTTCACAAACTTCCTCTCAAGAAGCATGGATACATCACAACCACAAGAAAGTTGCAGATCATACATTCATATGTGAATGGTCCGATGAGAACATATTCTATTCAAGGTTTCAGGTACTTTAATACTTTCATTGATGATTTCTCAAGATATTCATGGATTTATGGTCTTAAAGTGAAGTCAAAGGTTTTTCCTACTTTCAAGAAATTCTCAACTATGTTTGAAAATGAAAGTCAGTCAAGGATCTAGATTTTGAGAAGTAATCGAGGAGGAGAGTACATGTCTAAAGAATTTTAAGTCTTTTCTTGAAGACAAAGGTATCTCTCATCAGCTCACTATTACTTACACACTAAAACAGAATGGTGTGACATAGAGAAAGAACATGATACTTGTTGAGATGATGCATAGTATGATGTCATCCAAAAAGCTTTCTCCCAATTTTTGTTTTGATGCAACACATAAAACTAATCACATTCTGAATAGGTATTTCCCCAAAGATTTGAAGGTCATTACACATGATGAAGCTTATTATGGGAAGAAGACCAATGTGAGTTACTTCAAAGTTTTTGGTTCCCTAGCTTATGTTCACATTTAGAAGAAATATATAAGCTTGATGTAAAATCCATTAAGTCCACCTTTATTGGTTATGCACTTGAAAGCAAAGGATATAGATTCTATGTTCTAGATACAAGTGGTATCCTACTCTCATGCAAGGCATATACAGTAGAAAGTTAGATTTATGATAAGAAGGAAGAGATTCCAAAATTCATAAACGTAGATGAATATACATTTTTCAGAAGGAATTTAGGTTCTTCTATTTAGCCATACAAGGGGGGTGATGAACCTTCTCAAAACCTAAGAGATGCATTTGATAAAGGTGAAGAGAGGGTACGATATGCCTCTTGACTGCCATAGCAATATATGAAAGTGCTTGTGCATCCCTTGAATCCCATCTAGATTGCTCTTCTGTAGGAAGTATATGGTAGTAGTACCACGAACTTCTTCTGCTGAATAGAAAAAGGAACATAGGGTGTTCTGGAAGATGCCCTTCTCTAGCTTGTCTTAGCCTTGGATAAGTGCTTTTGAATATATTCCATACATCCTTTGATACTAATAGATTCATCGTCATAAAACTCCACATTGGATAATTAGACATTCCCTCAAGCTTGTCTTCATTATCAAGTCTATAATCACTCATCGTGTTAAGGGTATATGTCAACTATGCTCTGATACCAAATGTTGTAAGTGGGGCAGGCCACAATAACAATATCATGAGTTTACATGATCTTCCGGTACATGAACCTTAGTATACACACCTTAAGACTAAAAATAAGATGAGTGAGAGATAGAGAGAGAATAGGCAAGATCTTTTAAAGCGTACAGTCAGCTAGAATGCTCATCTACACTATCTTATATTTAAATGTCAAGTTTTAATGTGTGAATATGATACAAACTAACAAGACCTAAATTAGGAAGAAATAGGAACTAGATACAAGAAATTTTGTGCCTAAGAGGTAGGAAGAGTGTGTCTGTGAGTGAATCATTAACTTGGAAAATAATTATCTCCCAATTAAGCTATGTCCTTCCATTGATCCTCGGGAGACCCATTCTCCATCCTTTGGTCCATGAGGAAAAATTACATACTCCTCCTTGAAGACCATTGCTTCCTCTTGTCCTCTTCTTTGAATAAATGAAGCCTTTCTTAGACTATGCTTGTCTTAGCCCATCCTTTGCCTTTGGATGATGTCTCGATGTTGCTTCACTTGAAGTAGGTCTGAAATGAAGCAAAGAGCTCAAAAGGCAAAGCTCCTTAGAGGTCAAATCGACGAAGAACAATAGATTCCACTAGGATTTATCAAATCAAGTTCACTTTCGAGTATAGAAGAGAAGAACGATGCATATGGCAGAAGATTAATTGCAATTCATGAGAACAAAAATGTGAGATCTAAATGCCTCTTGGTATACTGGTTGGGGTGATTGGAAGTGATCTAAAAGATCAATAGTTTGAATCTTGCTTGCTACACCTCTAAGAACAAACTTTCATGCATCCCTTTTTTATTGATATCCTCAATCAAAAGAGTTGCATCACGAAATACGATATGTTAAGCTAACCTTATGGATAGTGCAGAACGTGCCGGTATAGAGGTAACACGTTCTATTCCCGCATCCAAAACTTTTGAAAAGCTAAGAATGCATCTTTTCTCGTGCACAACAAGAAAACCAACATAAAATTAATATGTTTTGACAATTAGAAATGTCAACTCTGGTTGGCCTTCTTGGTTAAAGTAGTATATTCATTAAGGTGTATGAGTTTGAGTTCGGTGGCCACATCTATGATATGGAGAAGTGCATACAAAGACTTTTTTGAAAACCCTTTGGGAGCAAAAAAAAATATTGATAGATTCATGCATCATCTATGATTCAAAGATGTGAACATGTGGATTAGTCGAGGTCACATAGATATCTCTTTAGACAAGAGGGATCAATATCTAAGCTCTCCATGGGAGATGGTGAAGAGAGTGACGAGGCAATCAAGGTCACCACGGATCCTTGAGGAAGATGATGAGCCTAGCAAGGTCACCATAAAAGCTTGCCTATAGCTCTCATACCAATGCAAGAAACTAAGAATTACGACCACCATGTGCTAGAGAGATGAGTCTCCTCCCAACCCTATGCCTGTATATATAGCTGCTCATATCAATGAGGACCACAAATGTAACTATAGTCCACAAGTGCATGTGCAATCTCTTCCACTTCTTTAATATCTTCCACTAGAGTCTACTAGTGGTTGTAGTGCTGCTCGATTCAATGAGGACCACAAATGTAACTAGAGTCCACAAGAGCATTATGCAATCTTCCCCACTCCTTTAATATCTTCCACTAGAGTCTACTAGTGGTTGTAGTGATCTCGACCACTGCTTTAGTACCTTCCACTAGAGTCCACTAGTGGTTGGTGTGCCACTGGAGTTAAGTCTTAGTAGACTCAAGTTAACTCAAGTTAACTCATGTTAACTTGAGTTAGAAGGCGCTAGATCTCCTTGGGCAAAACACTCTCCCCATGCTCCCCATGGGGGTTAAGACCTTCTCTTTCATAACCTTGAGGCTTATCCACTAGGCTAAGTGGATCACTTGTTTAAGAGAACACATGAACTTATGCTTAAGTCTAGTCTCAAGATCTTTAGCCATACACACGAGTGACCAAACGATATTCGATTTCAAATTTTTCTAGACCGATTGGACCCTTAATTTGTAGAATTACTTTATTACACATATTAGGATTTCCCTAAGCCATTGTGATTGCCTTGAGTCATCACTATTTCCCAAAGAAATTGCACAAGTTGACAAATTCTATTTTTTGTAAGATTGTTTTTTGAAAAATTTGCATATTTTTAATAGATACCCCTTATTCTACGAATCTCTAACTTCAAATTAGTGTTTTTGGAGGATGCGCTGTGCTACTTGTCACCTCTTGAGGACTTTAATATGCAACGAAACTATCTACCTACTATTTTTTAGTGATTTCTAATCTAAATGAATGAATTGCAACTTTATTTGGACATCTAAATCATTGAGAATGAAAAATGGGCCCCTAAAAACCTAACAACCTAATAAACAAGGTAAGAAAGTTCAAAATAAAGTGAAATTTGATGTATTCACTTGAGATACAATCATGCACTAGGGGAATCAATTAAATCTTTAAGACATCTATCCTCCGAGGAGTGTGTGATCTAACTGCCTTCTAGGACACTTACTTTTCGTGGACCTAGCGAGTCAGATAGTGATTTAGAAGTCATCGCATGCTCTAACAACATGCAAGTGTAACTTACAAGCAAGGAATCCATGTTTAGAATTGAGGGTGAATATGGTATCAGTCTTGAATTCGTATGTACCAATGATTATGGAGTGAATTAATTTGGATGGAGTATATTGCAATGTGGCTTGATTACAAATTTCCAATAGATCTAATCCATGGAAGAAGCCGCCCAAAAGTTCATAGAAGGTCATTACTTAGATAGAGAAGCCATCATGTATGTGTTGTGTGATAATCCTGACCATACTAACAATTTGGGACAATTAGAGATAGAGAACTAGGCTGATCTAGAGAAGTTGGTCACAACTCCTTATGGAAAATCCACCTTGAATAGGATACTCTATGGAAAAAGATTTTCTATGGATTTCAAGATTCTAGAAGTCTACCTTGTCATATGAACATGCATAGCTCTTTGAACCTTTGGATCTTCAAATGATTTACAAACAAGATCTATAAATGTCTAAGAGATGAAGGATCTAGACAATAAACTTTTGATGACCTACATAGATGGGAAACAAAAAGAAAATTGGAAAGTGACTAAACAAGAGAGATCAAAACATACATACCTAGAAAAAACCTTCTTCTCTCAAAAGAACTAGGAGTAAAAGACTCAAGAAAGAACCAAGAGTAGTGGAGAATCACAAGAGAAAACAAATTGGATAGGAAGAAATCCTAAATTCCCTATTACCCTAGACATGGAAAATAAAGTAGGTCTAGGAGGAAAACCTAGAGTTTAGATATCTAATTGGGCAAAGACCTCCTAATCCTCAAGATATGCAATAGAATGCCTTGTTGATATATTTAGGTAGTGATGTGTGTGAACACACTAGGACCATCGGAGCACTTTTTTCCCTCTTTAGGAGTTTTTTTTCCTCGGCTTGTATATATGCCTTTAGCCCTAATGGGTTACTTATCTTTGTACATTCTAGTGGTAATACATTCAGTATTGTGTGTTGTGCTCGAAGCTTCTTCTTCTTCCTTGTGCTATTTGTGTGCCTCCGTAGACATCTAACTCCAACAATTGGTATTAGAGCAGGTTGTCACTTCATCTAGGGTGTTGTCGACACCCCTTCGATCATAGTCTCAAAATCGCACAAAATTTTGTGAGCTTACTCAGGGTGATTAGGAGATCAAAACTGTTTCACTTTGTCGTGCTAGAATCACGATCTGAGCTCATTTCAGCCTTCGAACACACTATCAGATTGCTTATGCAGACTATTTCATCTTTGTGTGCCAAAGACATATGCAAGTTTCTTTTCGTGAGTATAAGCGTCTCAAAGTCTACTAGAGGTCTAGCAAAACTTGTTTGGGTAGTTCTATTCAACTTCTTTGGATACTATCAATTTTCTACATCAGGGTATTTTAGTCCGTGGCCATGGCTGAAAGCAGTGATGTATTTCGTATGTTGGCTATTTAGGATAAGTTGGATGGTACCAATTACCCATTGTGGGCTTATATGATGCGACATGTATTGGTTGCAAACGGACTATGGAACATTGTGTAGGGTGTTGAAAAACATCCTATTATACCTACAAATACAAGTATTGAAGTTGATGCAGATGCCATTGAAGATGTTGATATTCTTCAGATTTTTGTTTGTGATGTTTATGCTGCACCTAGTGCAGAGAAAATTCTTTGGGATGGAAAAGATGCTCACGCACATGCATTGGCAACCTTATATGTCAAACATGCCATTATTTCTCACATTCACTCTTGCAGAATAGCTAAGGATGCTTGGGATACACTTACCACATTGTATCAGGCTAGGAATGAGGCTCGTGTTGCTTACCTCCGAAAATAGTTGGAGAGTGAGCATATGAATAAAGGTGATTCTATGGATAATTTTCTAACAAGGATCAAAGAATTGAAGGAACAGTTGATTTCTGCTGATGAAGTTATACCAGATAGCTCACTTGTGCAGACCGTTCTGAATGGTCTTCCTGATTCATATCAGAGTTTTGCTTCTACTCTTTATTTGATGATGAAAGGCAATCCAAATGCCTTGTCATTTGAGGAGTTAGTCTCTGTTCTGTTGCAAGAAGATCAGTCTAGGCAAAACAAGTCCATTATGCGTGTTGTAGATCAAGCTTTCCAGGTTAGTCAGAAGGGCAAAGGTAAATGGATCCAATCTACTAGTAAGTAGAAATTTGCAAATGCTGCACATTCAAAGAAGGAAGAAAAAGATGATAAAAAAAGCAGAAATTCTTTTGTAAGTACTGTAAAGGAAACGCTCATGTCATAAAGAATTGTCCAAAACTGGCTGCAAAAGAGGCAAAGAAAAAAGAGGCTGGAATGGTTGTTGTAGAGGTCTCTACACCAAAAATAGAGTTTGCTAATCTTGTGCAGAATGAAGAATGGGTGTTTACTACTGTTTGCAGTTTTGACCCATCTTCTCTTGAATAGTGTATGTCTATAGTAGACTCAAATGTTTGGTACTTTGATAGTGGGGCAACCAAACATATTACCTTGTAGCATAGTTTCTTCAGTTCACTCAAGTCTTCCCCTATAGGGATTACTATCACATGTGCCAATAACTCCTCTTATCCTGTTATGGGAGTTGGTAAGATCATTGTGATTACTGCTGATGGTAGCTCTTTCACTTTGTTGGATGCTTTATTTGTGCGAGGGATCAAGAAAAATCTGTTACCAATTTTTGCAATAGGCAAAATTGATTTGTTTGTGAAATTTGTTGATGATAGATGTACAATTCATGATTTGTCAAATGGCCACATGATTATTGCTTCTGGCATTTTATGTTGTGGGCTATATAAGCTGATAGACTATGAAAAACTTGTGAATGATTCGGCATGTGTAGTACATGAATCTCGGGCTATGTCAGATGGAAAGGTTTGGCATGCATGCTTTGGTCATCTAAATTTTGCTAGTTTGCTACAGCTGCAAAAATCTGAAATGGTGTCCTCTTTGCCCAGATTTGAGGCACCCGAAAAACATGTTTGTGAAGGTTGTATTTTGGGAAAAATGTAGCATTCCTCCTTTCCAAAAGATGGTTCAGTATGAGCTACTAAAAAATTGAAGCTTGTTCATAGTAATGTCTATGGTCCTATGCAGACACCCTCTTTTGGAAAATATCTTTGCTTCGTGACTTTCATTGATGATTTTTCTAGGCATGCATGCGTATATCCATTGAAAGCAAAGTCGGAAGTGTTCATGTGCTTCAAATAGTTTTTGGTTTTGGCTGAAAATCTATCAACATGTAAAATGGGCACCCTCCGTTCTGATCAAGGGGGGGAATATATGTCTTCTGATTTCAATGCATATTTGGTTGAATGTGGGATAAAACATGAGTGTATAGTGTCGTATACACCTCAACACAATGGAGTTGCTGAACAGAAGAACATGCCACTTATGGAGATGGCAAGGTGCATGGTAAAGAGTCTGGCTTTACCACATAGTTTCTGGCTTGATGCTGTCATGTGTGCAACATATGTACTTAATAGGTGTCCCACTAAAGCATTGCAATCTATCACTGCATATGAGGCTTGGCATGGTCACAAGCCATATGTTGCTCATCTCCATGTTTTTGGTTGTTTGGCATATGCATTAGTGCCTGAACAACATTATACAAAATTGGATGATAAAGCAGTAAAAAGTAT
Source organism: Ceratopteris richardii (assembly GCA_020310875.1). Lineage (NCBI taxonomy): Eukaryota > Viridiplantae > Streptophyta > Polypodiopsida > Polypodiales > Pteridaceae > Ceratopteris > Ceratopteris richardii. The sequence continues at coordinate 11,694,066 of CM035429.1, forward strand.
TTTTGTTGGGTACAATTATGAAAGCAAAGGCTATTGTCAGTATCATCCACAAACTAAACGCATTTTGGTTAGCTGTGATGTTGCTTTTGTGGAAGATGCTATTCAACCTTTACTTTCATGTACGAAGGAGACATGTGTTAGCTCCAAAGACATGTATGATACTTTGCTTCCTCTTTTTACAGTTGGACAGTCTAGTGCTGGTCCTAATGAGGCAACTTCTCAGCCTGTCCAAGTTTCATGTAATGATGTAGATCATTCTATTTCTGATGCAGATTTACATGATGCACTTGCTGATGAGAGATCTGATATTGAGGAGGCAAAAACTATGCCAAAATGGCTGGTGGAGACTTTGCATGATAGCAAATTAGATGCACCTCTATCATACCATACTCGTTCAAGCTCTCATAGTGCCTCTTTTGCATCGAATTGCTATGCTATGGCTTCCTCTTGTCTCTGTGATGAGACTCATCCCGTTTCATTTGATGAAGCACAAAACTCTGAACATTGGATGGCTGCAATGCAATCTGAATATGATGCTATCATGAAAAATGGTACCTGGTCTTTATGTGACTTGCCTCCTAGCAAGAAGGCCATTGACACTAAGTGGGTATACAAGCTGAAACGTAAACCTGATGGAACAATTGATAGGTATAAGGTTAGGCTTGTTGCAAAGGGTTATGCGTAGGAAAGAGGCATTGATTTTGATGAAACCTTTGCCCCTACTTGCTGAATAACTACTGTTTGTAGCATCTGTGCACTTGCAGCTCATCATAATTGGAATGTACATTAGTTGGACATTAAGACAACATTTCTGAATGGTGACTTGCATGAAGAAGTGTATGTTTTTTAGCCCCGTGGATTTGTGCAAGAAGGGCATGAAAACTAGGTGTGCAGGTTAAATAAGGCATTATATGGTTTAAAGCAAGCACCATGTGCTTGGTATGAAAAGATACATGCCTATTTGATTGCACATGGTTTTGGGAATAGTCCAACTGAAAGCACCTCATATGTTAAGCGTGTTAATGATGTGCTTCTGATAATTGTTGTGTATGTTGTTGACATGGTGCTCATTGGTCCTCATGAGAAGCATAGTACTGATTTCAAGGCTGATTTGCGTGCCTCATTTGAGATGTTGGATTTGGGGCATTTGCATCATTATTCGGACATTCTATTTATGCAAGTTGATGGTGGAATAGGTTTGTGTCAAACAAAATATATTAACACATTATTGCAGCATTTTGGTCTTGAAGACTGTAAACCTATTGCCACTCCTATGGAGATAGATTTTGAGTCTTCATGATGCTGGAGATGCATTTGATGTTGTTCTCTATCAATAGGCTCTTGGATGCTTGATTTACTTATGCATTTTTGGGTCAAATATTCAATTTGTTATCTCATAGATGAGCAGGTTTATGCATTGCCAAGGTGTCAAGCATTGGCAGGTGGTTAAGTGCATCTTTTGCTACTGGAGTGGTACTTGACCACTTGGGTTGTTTTATCCCAAGGGGGGATCACTACCACCAGATTTGCATGCTTTTTTTTATGACTTTGACTGGGCTGGTTGCTATGACACTCGTGTGTCCACTAGTGGTTTTTGCTTCATGCTTGGTAGCTTGGTTGAGCAAGAAACAACCTACTGTGGCCACTTCGAGTTGTGAGCCTGAGTATAGGGTAGCTTTCACAACGACTGTTGAGTGTGTGTGGCTTAGACGCCTTATGGTTGATTTGGGTGTTGGTTAGTCTTCTGCCACCACCATCTTCACTGACCCTATGTTCCATGCTCGCACTAAGCACATTGAGGTGCATTATCATTATGTCAGGGAGAGGTTTTCTGCTGGAGAGATCAGCTTGGCATATGTGCCCACGCAGGAGAACATTGTAGACCTTTTCACGAAGGCTTTGCCTAGGGAGAAGTTTGAAGCTTTCCGCAAAGCTTTGGGCTTACTTCCTTTTGTGGATTGATTCCACATAGCTTGGCACTTCCTTATACATGAGTGCCAACTCCTTGTTCACTGCATCACTCCCAAGGGAGATTTGTTGATATATTTAGGTAGTGATGTGTGTGAACACACCAGGACCACTGGGGTACTCTTTTCCCTCTTTAGGATGTTTTTTTTCCTCCGGCTTGTATATATGCCTTTAGCCCTAATGAGTTGCTTATCTTTGTACATTCTAGTGGTAATACATTCAGTATTGTGTGTTGTGCTCCAAGCTTCTTCTTCTTCCTTGTGCTGTTCGCATGCTTCCACAGACGTCTAACTCCAACATGCCTTTCCAATCATAAGACCACATTATGGCACCATATCCATATGATCATGTGGTAGAAACTATACAAGTGCTACGTGAAAATCAAGTTAATCATTTTTTCACTTAATACAAAGCCTTTGGGCTCACATTGGTACGAACAACATTGACTTTGTTCCAACCACTAGATAGATATACATTTAAAGGTATTATGCATCTTCTAGATGAGCTCATTGGTGAGATATCTAAGTAAGGAGTTAGACATGATACCTTATCCTTGATCCATAGCCTCAAGCAACAAAGTCACAAAATAGTGAGATTTGATACTTGTAGATTCAAGCATTATGTAGATAGATGTCCTGCCAGGGAGCTTCCTTCCCAAGAAAAGAGAATTTGCCTCTTCTTGGATGGTTTGTTTAGTAGTGAACTATGGGCATTTTTCTATGTAAAAAGCTTGCAAGATCTTGATGCTTATGTTTGCCATGGATCCATGAGTCTACAAAGAGTCACCTACCGACATAAACAAGGTGGTTGATATACATGAAATAATCAACCAAGCATCTACCCAATTGGAGGCATGGAAGCCAAGAAGAGGATCTTATTATCAATCCCCACCCTAATCCCCCCATACTTCTAGCCCATCAACTGAAGTTGTCCTTTTAGCCTCCACACTCACTACTACCTACTCCACCCCCATTGTTAGTCTACCATCCCTACAACCTACCATAGCATCTTTTCCAACTATCTCCCCTCCGCATACCCACCAATCAATCATTTGCATCCTTTACCACACTCACCACCCAATCTCTTCCATTCTTCCTCCAACCGTTCCTCAACCCTCTGACCCATCCATTACTATAAAAAATACCCTTATCTGAGTCCATCCTACAAGCACAACCATTAGTACTAGTCAATAATTTTTTGATTCTTGCACTTTCACCTACACCTACTCCACGTTACACAATTGACACCCTCAACACCATGTCCAATGGCAACTTGCCACCACATTCACTTTAGCATCCACTTCTCCCTTACCATCCCCCTTTGCCCCTGCATCATATACTGACTCACATAATGCCATGCATCCACACTCCACTCACTCTTCATCCACCATCAACATTGCATTACAACAAATTGCCAACAGTATGCATCAAGTGTGAGTAGAATTCAATTTTATAGGCTAAAGATATCAAGACTTATAAAGGACCACATCTCAACTACAGGCTAGGCTCAACTCTCTGAGCATGAGAACATGTCACTCAATGCATGCTACATAGAGATCAATGAAACTTATCATGCTATGGAAGTAGAGTTAGAACAAAGGAACAAAGAAGCCATCACAGAAGTAGAGGACCAACTTCGAGTGAAAATTGAGTGAAATGCACGATTAACTCGCAACATGGGACTTCTCTGTCAAAACCTAGCTATTGCACGAGATGAAAATCAGAGACTAAAAGAGCAAAACTGGGATGATTTTGAAGTTTCCATGGATCACCCCACTATACCACTTAGTCCCAGCCGCTTCTAGGCAACTCCCTCCAAAACCATAAAGCTTCTCTTAGAAGAACATGCACAATTTCTTGAGGATTATGATAAACTCACACAGGAATGTAACACCCTGCCCAATGCCAAACTACCTCCCAATTAGTGAAAAAGTAAGGCCCACCTCCTCAATAGACAATCACTCCACATGAAATATCGGAAGAACCGAACACACTATGCGAGCAAATCACTACACTTTAGAACCAACTCACAGAACGTGTTGTAGTCTAGAGGCTCACTTCCCCACTCGACCTACAAAAGCCAGATGAGACAATCACTATTCGAATCAACCCCAATTTTAAAGAAGATTATGAACCCTAGGTAACTATTGGCAGACGTGTCACTGATGAGGGTCAAGACACCTTTGAGCTACCATGACCTGCATAGATGAAGCTAGTAGGGGAATCAGGCAAGACTCATTCTGCTTGCATCGAAGCACAACTTCAAGTAATTGACATGATGGAAGAAAACATCCTAAAGTCACCTTACTTTGCATAACTCGCACCAAGGAGATACATTTTGGCCAATGAAATTCAATATAAACCATACTTTATGTATCTAGTTGAGTACAATTCTGAGATAGAGCAAGTTACAGGGAAGTGACCCACACATGTTATGTAATTCCAAGAAAAGGACATTCCTCCATAAGCAACCAAAGGCACCATCTTTCAACTAAACTGGAGGTTTGACTTACTATGGGAGTACCCAGAAATCCTATATACATGGTCAAAGGCTCCTATGCACATAATGTATAATCCATGTTATGGCCCAATCCCATGATGTCGATCCTGGCTAGCTTTTGCCATTAAGGTTCATAATTTTGTTAGAAGAAATGTTCACCGCTCAGTTCTAGGAGTATCACTCAGAGGTGTTCATTACCAGGCCTACACATCTTCTTCAACTTTTGCCTATGAGCAACTCATGTACTCATCGCACTACTACTATCTATCATAAGATATGCCACATGCCATAGCATGGATAGATTGGAAGCTGATTTGGCACGTAGAATTCATGTTAATGAGCACACCCTCGCTCAAAACCTCCTCCAAAAATATAGTGATCACTCATTGTAGCAAGGTTCTATCGGGGAGGACAAACATGAGAGGGAGGGGGTATTGTCGGTGTTGGCAGTAGCTCACAACACAGAAGAAGAGGAACCATATTATAAGCAAAGGAATGATACCAAAGCGGGCCCCACAATTAAATTTTCTACTCATTATTGATTTCAAATTATTAGATCTCATCAGAAGCAACAACAATGATTTTAATCACTAACCAATGTAACATACAACCACCCAATTTTGCCATGCGCTACTCATTTTGTGAAAGCCAAGGAGTCCTCAACCTTGAGGAGCTTAGATAGAATGTGCCTACGAATTTTCATATTTTTTAGACCTCATTCGATACCCCAAAAGTAGCTTAGGACATAGAATTTCACTAGGTCAATCATTAGATGTGAAACCAGTCACCTCACCTCACAAACTATAAATAGAGTTAGAAAGCTCATTTTTGGGGGTAGCTAGTTTGAGGCGTGAGCTTTGTAAGAGATTTTTTGTATGTTGAGTAATGAGTAGAAGTGTTGCTCCTTCCATTGCCTCTCCTATTGTCTCTTCCTTGCGTGTGTGTGCACTAGTGTGCTTATCACCTTCACCTTCTTGCACATCACTCATTCATGATCTTCATATCATCCTTACATCTTCGCGGATTGATAAAAAGGAGGTGGAGCTCCATGATGTGATATTTACCCTTGTCTAGAGCAACACCCTACCAAAGGACTACTTTGAAAATCTTGGACGAAATGTAGGTTGAAGTGTGCCATTTACTTTTGGTCATCTTAGATTTAACTTAACCAAAGAAAATAAAAAAATGAGGTTTGTTCGACTTAGGACACTTCTCTCAAAGACTTTAGCTTTAAATGCTTGGGAACCATCAATCTTATCAGCAATTCTGAACTTTTCTTTTCAAGAGCCTTCTAAGCTCTATGAAATTCATTGGAGTTGTGATACTTAACTTGAATCAAACTCAGATGGATAAGTCAAATTATACTTAACATCTTTGAAGATAGAACGAGTTTTTCCACAAACATTTATCTGGGATGTTAATTTAGTTTCCTAATCCATCTAGATATCCCTGATCTTTACCAAAATGAGTCAGATACTCTATCTGGGTCGAATCCAAAGCTCTTGTAAAGCGGGAATAAAGGACTAATACTTGGTGTAACCAAATTTATACTTCTTAAGACACTTAATCCAATTTGAGCACAAACTTTATGTGACTCAAACTTTAACTTTTCAAAGAGTGGTTTCAACATGGCACTAAAGCATTATATCTATCTTTTAGAGAATCAAAGTAGATTCTCAAAAAGATTCTTAGAGTAGAATTAAAATATCATCCAACCACTACATAGAAGTGTGGTATCAAAACATCAGTGTTTCGAGCCACTGGGCTTCTATTGCAGAGATTTTTTTGATACTCAAAACATTAATGATTCACTTGAGACTAAGTTAATCTTTTCCTTTTTTTCAATCTCTTAAGACACATTACTTGAAATGAAATTCTTATGCATTAATTTGAGTCAAAAGGATTGATTGAACTTAATTACACTATGAACTAGACACTTATTCTTGATGATCTTGGTTGAAAGGATTCTAATTACAATCATTTTTCTTCATAAATTAATGCAATATTTCTGATACAAACACTTTCCCTTGAAGTGCTTTGCAGTCCAAGTAAGAGCATGCTTTGTCATACTTGAGTTCTAAATAAAAATCCTAGAAGTTAATTACTTCATGATCTTCATACTTACTTGATCTTGAAGTGTCTTTTCATATCATGTGCTTTAACCTCCTTGAATTGAAACATCCTTTGAAGATTTAATTTTCTTAAAGATTCAATCTTTCTTCAAGATTCACTCTAGGAGTAAAAGATACTTATCATCCCATAGTCTCATGCCCCATACCATCTTTCCTACATCAATCAGAGTACAAAAATTTGGTGTCCCATACCACCCTATTTTATATTCAGATTGATATGTGGGTGACTTATCCTAAAGTCCAAATATATATTTATAGAGTACCTTCTCACTTCAATTCTTTAACAAAATTTGAAGTCAAGGGATTACCTCTAACTTGATATTTCTAGCTTTTGTTTCCCTCACAAGATTATTTCATGATCTCATGCTTTGACTTACACGTTGTCTTGGAAACTTGAAAACCTTTTGATGGAACATCCATCCTTATTTTTAGGGTTTTTTTAAAGAAAACTTATTATAGATCCAAGTTCTTGAATTTCTCAAATTAAAGACCTATTGGTTCTACTCAACCAATTCATAACAACAAGAGCTATTTACTTCTTGTATTCAGATTCCTTTCTTATTAAAGCTTTAAGTAGCTACCTGCAAGACTTTATGAGAATTTCTCTACTACTTAAGTCTAAGCATCTGCTCATGCTTTAGGATTTCACTTTTAAGAAATTCCTTTAAGGATAAGTAAAATTTATGTTTTTACATTTCATATACCTAATTAACATCATCATTATTGTAGACTACGTACTTGGAACTGCTAACTCTTTTCACAGTTTCCTTTGGAGAAGTGGAACTTGGGCTGCTCTATCTATCTTTGTGGTTTACAACCAGCTTTAAGGATCCCATCTTTTCTAAACTTCAGCATGCTAGAAAGTTATTTTCTAGACAACTTTCTTGGCTAAACATCTATTTCTTGAAAGATGTTTGCTTTATACTTTCCATTTATCTAACCCATTAGTTGTATCAAGCTTGATGGGTATGCCATTTTTCTAGAAAGATATACTTGAAAAGAGGTCTAATCTTTCATCATGTGATAGCTTCTATCTTTAGCCAAATATCTTTCAAACGGACATCATAATTTACTTGTTGTAACATATTTATGAACTTGTACTTGTTCTAGAGGAAGTCCATGGATCAAGTAACTTTTTTCATTACCAAAAGTATAAGTTCATCTCGAATAAATTAAGAGAATGGTGTGACTTATGAAATAGAAAACTATGATATTTCATTTAAGTTCTTGTCTTTAGGAAGAATCTCATTTCCTAAAGATCACTTATCTAGGTTTCATCTTGAGATTGCAAAACACTTAAATGAGACCTCAAAGCAGCTCTTCAACTCTTCTAAAAAAAGAGTCTTTCAAAGTTTCCATGGTTTCCTTGGCACTATGCATCATTACTATAGATGCAAACATGGAATCTAACAATTGAACTTCAAAGTTTAATTTATGTTCAATCACTTTTATTTGATTTCTATCATTACCTTCTCATTTTAAATTCGTCTTTATGATTCTCTAAGTATTTCCTATACTTAGAGTAATCATTTATGTTTATTTGTTTGCAAGTATTCATGTATTCTTGGCCATATATATGACAAGATAATTTAATTCTTTCCTTTATTCTTGTGCTTACTTCTACTACGAAATACATCTATCATAATTAATGTAACTCTTCTTAATTATTTGATACCTAAGCATCACCTTGGGAAGGAGTCTACTAGTTACTTGAGTTGCAAGGTTGTAGCTAACGTGACTTTGCAACTAACTAGCTTTCCAACTTCCCAAATGTCAAGCTTGATGATGAAATGCAAAATAAGAATCCATTTTTTAGCTTAAATTTTGAAATGTTAAGACCCAAAAATGATTGCAAACATGAAATCACAATCAAACAAAAGAATTTTCGGAAAAACATGATGCCAAAAAATACTTTTAATAATAAACTTAGTAGCTTGAGGTTCAAATAGTTTCTTTTAATAGGGAATGAACTATGCATGTTTAATAAACCTATGAAAAATCATCCAAATCAAGTCATTATGAGATGAAGTCATAGGAAGACCAACAATAAAATCCATAGGAATCTTTTCCCATGGTTTATTGGGAATAGATAGTGGCATTAACAATCCGAATGCTTTATCGTGATGATGTTTAACCTGCTGACACACAACACATTGGAAAATGTAATGGGCAATATCGTTTTTCATATTCAGTGAAAAGAAGAAATATTTACAAGCAATAATAGTGCTTTGTATGTTCTTGTGTCCCATATAAGGTGGTTCATGCATCTCTTTTTCATAACAAATTCTATAAAAGCCTGGGTGATGCATTCATGTTGAAAATACAAAAACCCATTATGAAAAGTATAATGATCATCAATAGATGGGGAAAACATATGGAAACCATCCCATGCATGTTAAAAGTAAAAATATGAAGCATAAGTAGGAATCATGTCATGAAATGAATGAATATGAATGGCAAAAAGGTTATGGACAGGAAAAAAGGGGATTGTGGTGATGGAAAATGACTAAGAGCATCGGCTATAATATTAACTTTTCCAAGTTGATATTGAATCATATGCTAAAAAATTTGATTTAAATAAGCCCTTTTAATATGTCTATCAAAAATCATGGTTGGTTTAATAAATGTTTAATATCTTTTTTGTCGTTTTAATCAAAAGCTTTGAACCCATAAGGTAATGTTTCCAAATCTTTAAAGCATGTGCAACAACTAGAAGTTCTTTATCATAAAAGTTGTAATTCTTTTTAGAAATTTTAATTTTCCTACTTTAAAATGCAATGGGATGATCATTTTGCATTAGTATTGCACCTATACCTAAGCCATTATAATATGTAACTACATGGAAAGGTTGTGCAAAGTTTGGTAATTAGCGAGTAGGTGCATGTGAACATGTTTGAGTTTTTCAAAAGATTGTTTTTGTGCTGACTCACATGCAAATTTTACTTTTTTCTTTGATAATAAAGTAAGTGGAAGTAATAAATAAGAAAAAAACTTTTAACAAAATTTTTATAAAAACTAGCCAACCCAAGAGAAGGATGTACATCATTAACTCATTGAAGTCCATGCCATTCTACAATTACCTTGATTTTCTTTGGGTCTACATGCACTTGACTAGAGATGACATGTCCTAAATTATTCTAGTTTACTTTGGAAAAAGTAAATTTTTTCAGGATTGGCATAAAGTGTGTTCTTACATAGTAAGCTAAAGACTATTTTAAAATGCTTTGTTCACTTTCATTTTTGTATAAACAAATATATCATCAAAGAAAAAAGAACAAAAACTTGATAATCAAGAAAGATATGATTCATAATATTATTGATATATTTAGGTAGTGACGTGTGTGAACACACTAGGATACTTGGGGCACTTTTATCCCTCTTTAGGAGGTTTTTTTCCCCCACTTGTATATACACCTATTGCCCTAATGGGTCACTTATCTTTGTACATTCTAGTGGTAATACATTTAGTATTGTGTGTTGTGCTCCAAGCTTCTTCTTCTTCCTTGTGCTATTCATGTGCTTCTATAGACTTGGAAATCCAACAATTGGTATCAGAGCAGGTCGCCGCTTCATCTAGGGCGTCATCGACACCCCTCCGGTCATAGTCTCAAAATCACATGAAAGTTGATGAGCATACTTTGGGTGATTAGAGAATGAAAATAGCTTCGCTATGTTGTGTTGAAATTGCGATCTGAGCTGGTTTTGACCTTCGAATGCACTATCACAGTGCTTATGCATGCTATTTTGTCTTTTTGTGCCAAAGATATATACAGGTTTCGGTTCTCCAGTATAAGCGTCTCGAAGTCTGATACATGTTGAGCAGAACTCGATGTTGATATATTTAGGTAGTGATGTGTGTGAACACACTAGGACTACTGGGGCACTTTTTTCCCTCTTTAGGAGGTTTTTTCCCCCGCTTGTATATACCCCTATTACCCTAATGGGCTACTTATCTTTTGTACATTCTAGTGGTAATACATTCAGTATTGTGTGTTGTGCTCCAAGCTTTTTCTTCTTCCTTGTGCTATTCGCGTGCTTCCGCAGACATCTAACTCCAACAATTGGTATCAAAGCAGGTCGCCACTTCATCTAGGGTGTCATCGACACCTCTCTGATTGCAGTCTCAGAATCGCACGAATTTTGGTGAGCATACACAACGTGTTTCAGAGATCACAATCTGAGCTCGTTTTGGCCTCCGAATGCACTATCATAGTGCTTGTGTAGGCTATTTCATCTTTTTGTGCCAAAGGTATATACCAATTTTGGTTCGCCAGTATAAGCGTCTCAAAGTCTACCATAGGTCTAGTAGAATTGTCTATGCACTTCTGTTCAACTTTTTGAGATACAATCAATTTTCTACATCAATGTAGTTTAGTCACCAGCCATGGCCGAAAGCAGTGATGTATTCCGTATGTTGGCTCTTGAGGATAAGTTGGATGGTACCAAATACCCATTATGGGCTTATATGATGCGACATGTATTGGTTGCAAAAGGACTGTGGAACATTGTGCAGGTGTTGAAAAATGTCCTATCACACCTGCAATTGTTACAACTGCAGGTACTGAAGCTGATGCAGAATGTGTTGAAGATGATGATATTCTGCATATTCCTGTTTGTGCTATGGTTTCTGCTGCACCTACTCTAGAGAAAATTTTTTGGGATGGCAGAGATGCCCAGGCACATGCATTGATAGCTTTGTCTACCAAATGTGCCATTATTCCTCACATTCATTAACAACTAAGGATGCTTGGGATACACTTACCACATGATACCAAGCTAGGAATGAGGCTTGTGTTGCTTACCTCTGAAAACAATTGGAGAGTGAGCACATGAATGAAGGTGATTCTATGGACAATTTTCTACAAAGATGAAAGACTTGAAGGAACAGTTGATTTTTGCTGATGAGGTTATACCAGATAGCTCACTTGTGCAGACCGTTCTAAATGGTCTTCATGATTCATATAAGAGATTTGCTTCTACTCTTTGGTTGATGATGAAAAGCAATCCAAATGCCTTGTCTTTTGAGGAGTTAGTCTCTATTCTATTGCAGGAGGATCAGTCGAGGTAGAACTAGCCCATTATGCATGTTGCGGATCAAGCTTTCCTGGCTAGTCAAAAGGGCAAAGGAAAATGGAGTCCTTCAATTAGTAAGCAGAAATCTGCTGATTTTGCATAATCGAAGAGGGAAGACAAAGATGAAAAGAAATAAAAAAAGCAAATTTTTTTTTGCAAGTATTGTAAAGGAAATGATCATATCATAAAGAATTGTCCAAAATTGGCTGCTAAAGAGGAAAAGAAGAAAGAGGCTTGAATGGTTGTTGCAGAGTCCTCTACACCAAAAACAGAGTCTGCTAATCTTGTGCAGGAAGAAGAATGGGTGTTTACTATTGTTTGCAGTTTTGACCCATCTTCTCATGAGCGGTGCATGTCTGCAGCAGACTAAGATGTTTGGTACTTTGACAGTGGGGCGACCAAACATATCCCTCGCAACATAGTTTCTTCTCTTCACTTGAGCTTGCCCCTATAGGGAATACTGTTATATGTGCCAACAACTCCTCTTATCCTGTTATGGGAGTTGGTAAGATCACTTTGACTACTGTTGATGGTAGTTCTTTCACTTTGTCAGATGCTTTGTTTGTACCAGGGATCAAGAAAAATCTGTTATCAGTTTCTGCATTAGCCAAGATTGGCTTGGTTGTGAGATGTACAATTCATGATCTGTCAAATGGCGACGTGATTATTGCTTCTGGCATTTTATGTCATGGATTGTATAAGATCATAGACTATGAAAGGTCTGTAAATGATTCCGCATGTGCAATAGATGATTCTCAGGCTATGTCAGATGCAAAGCTTTGGCATACACGCTTTGGTCATTTGAATTTTGCTAGTTTTCTATCCATGCAGAAATATGAAATGGTGTCCTCTTTGCCCAAACTCGAGGCACGTGGAAAACATGTTTGTGAAGGCTATATTTTGGGCAAAATACAACGTTCATCATTTCCAAAAGATGGTTCAGTTTGGGCTAATGAGAAATTGCAGCTTGTACATAGTGATGTCTATGGTCCTATGCAGACACCTTCTTTTGGAAATTATCTTTACTTTGTGACTTTCATCGATGATTTTTCTAGGCATGCATGGGTATATCCATTGAAGGCAAAGTATGAAGTATTCATGTGCTTCAAACAATTTTTGGTTTTGGCTAAAAATCTATCAGCATGTAAAATGGACACCCTCCATTTTGATCGAGGGGGGGAATATATGTCTTCTGATTTTAATGCATTTTTGGCTAAACGTGGGATAAAACACCAGTGTATAGTGCCGTATACACCTCAACAGAATGGATTTGCTGAACAAAGAACACATCACTCATGGAGATGGCGAGGTGTATGGTCAAGAGTCAGACTTTACCACATAGTTTCTGGCTTGAGGTTGTCATGTGTGCAGCATATGTACTTAACAGGTTTCCCACTAAAGCGTTGTAGTCTATTACTGCATATGTGGCTTGGCATGACCGCAAGCCATCTGTTGCTCATCTGCGTGTTTCTGGTTGTCTGGCATATGCATTAGTGCCTGAACAACATCGTAGTAAATTGGATGATAAAGTAGTAAAATGTATTTTTGTTGGCTGCAGTTCTAAATGTAAAGGCTATCGTCCGTATCATCCACAGACTAAACGCATTATGGTTAGCCATGATGTTGTTTTTGTGGAAGATGCTATTCAGCCATTGATTTCATGTACTAAGGAGACATCTGTTAGCTCCAAAGACGTATGATATGTTGCTGCCTCTTTTTACAAGTGGACAGTCTAGTGCTGGTCCTAATGAGGCAACTTCTCAGCCTTTGCAGGTTTCATGTGATGATATAGATCATCCCATTTCTGATGCAGATTTACATGACACACTTATTGATGAGAGAACTGATATTGAGGAGGCAAAAACTATAACAAAATGGCTAGTGAAGACTTTGAGTGATAGCAAATTAAATACACCTCTGACATATCATACTTGTTCAGGCTCTCATAGTGCCAATTTTGCATCAGATTGCTATGCTTTGACTGCATCTAATCTCTGTGATGAGAATGAGCCCATTTCATTTGATGAACCACAAAATTAGAAAATTGGATGGCTGTAATGCAATCTAAATATGATGCTATAATGAAGAATGGTACTTGGTCTTTATGTGACTTGCCTCTTGGCAAGAAGGCGATTGGTACTAAGTGGGTATACAAGCTGATGGTACAATTGACAGGTATAAGGCTAGGCGTGTTGCAAAGGGTTATGCACAGGAAAAAGGCATTGATTTTGATGAAATGTTTGCTCCTACCTACCGTATGACTACTATTCGTAGCATCTGTGCACTTGCAGCTCATCATGGTTGGAATATACATCAGCTGGACATTAAAACAATATTTTTGAATGGTGACTTGCATGAAGGAGTGTATGTTTTTAAGCCCCGTGGCTTTGTGCAGAAAGGGCATGAAAACTAGGTATGCAGGTTAAAGAAGGCATTATATGGTTTAAAGCAAGCACCACGTGCTTGGTATGAAAAGATACATGCCTATCTGATTGCACATGGTTTTGAGAACAGTCCAACTGAAAGCACCTTATATGTCAAGCGTGCTAATGATGTGCTTCTAATCATTGTGGTGTATGTTGATGACATGCTGCTCACTAGTCCTCATGAGAAGCATATTGCTGATTTCAAGGCTGATTTACATGCCTCATTTGAGATGTCTGATTTGGGGCATTTGCATCATTATTTGAGCATTCAATTTATGCACGTTGATGGCGGAATGGCTTTGTGTCAAACAAAATATATTGACACATTATTGTAGCATTTTGGCCTTGAAGACTGTAAACCTATTCCCACTCCTATGGAGACAAGTTTACGACTGAGTCTTCATGTTGCTGGAGATGCATTTGATGTTGTTCTCTATCAACAGGTTGTTGCATGCTTGATTTACTTATGCATTACTTGGCCAAACATTCAGTTTGCTGTCTCACAGATGAGTAGGTTTATGCATTGCCCAGGAGTGAAGCATTGGCGGGCGGTTAAGCGCATCTTTCATTACTTGAGTGGTACCCGACTGCTTGGTTTGTTTTATCCCAAGGGGGGATCAATACCACGAGATTTGCATGCTTTTTCTGACTCTCATTGGGTTGGTTGCTATGACACTCGTGTGTCCACTAGTGGTTTTTGCTTCATGCCTAGTAGTTCATGCATATCTTGGCTGAGAAAGAAGCAGCCTATTGTGGCCACTTCTAGTTGTGAGGCTGAGTATGGAGCAGCTTTCATAGCAATTGTTGAGTGTGTGTGGCTCAGACGCCTTATGGCTGATTCGGGTGTTGGTCAATCTTCTGTCACCACCATCTTCACTGACAATCATAGCACACTGGCAGTTGCGAGGAACCCTGTGTTCCATGCTCGCACTAAGCAAATTGAGGTGCATTATCATTATGTCAGGGAGAGGTTCTCTATTGGGGAGATCAGCTTGGCATATGTGCCCACGCAGGAGAACATTGCAGACCTTTTCACGAAGGCTCTCCCTAGGGAGAAGTTTGAAGCTTTTTGCAAAGCTTTGGTCTTACTTCCTTTTGTGGAGTGATTTCCACATACCTTGGCACTTCCTTATACATGAGTGCCAACTCCTTGTTCGCTGCATCACTCCTAGGGGGGATTTGTTGATATATTTAGGTAGTGATGTGTGTGAACACACTAGGACCACTAGGGCACTTTTTTACGTGTTTGGGAGTTTTTTTCCCCTCGGCTTGTATATACGCCTATTGCCATAATGGGCTACTTATCGTTTGTACATTCTAGTGGTAATACATTTAGTATTGTGTGTTGTGCTCCAAGCTTCTTCGTCTTCCTTGTGTTGTTTGTGTGCTTCCGCAGACCTCTAACTCCAACACTCGATAGGGTAGTTCTATTAAAATTTTTAAGATACAATCAATTTTCTACATCAAGGTATTTTAGTTAGTGGCCATGGCTGAAACTAGTGATGTATTTCGCATGTTGGTTGTTGAGGATAAGTTGGATGGTATGACCCATTATGGTATGTATTGGTCACAAAAGGAATGTGAAATATTGTGTAGGGTGTTGAAAAATGTCCTATTACACCTGCAAATATAGGTATTGAAGCTGATGCAAATGGCATCAAAGATGGTGATATTCTATAGATTCCTGTTTGTGGTGCGATTTCTGCTGGACCTACTGTAGAGAAAATTCATTAGGATGGTAGAGATGCTCAGACACATGTATTTATAGCCTTGTCTATCAAACATGCCATTATTCCTCACATTCACTCTTGTAGAATAGCTAAGGATGCTTGGGTTACACTTACCACATTGTACCAGGCTAGGAATGAGGCTCGTGTTGCTTACCTCCAACAACAGTTGGAGAGTGAGCATATGAATGAAGGTGGTTCTATGGAAAATTTTCTAACAAAGATCAAAGATTTGAAGGAACAATTAATTTCTGCTGATGAAGTCTTACCTGATAGTTCACTTGTGCAGATTGTTTTGAATGGTCTTCCTGATTCATACTAGAGTTTTGCTTCTACTCTTTGTTTGATGATGAAAGGCAATCCAAATGCCTCGACATTTGAGGAGTTAGTCTCTGTTTTGTTGTACAAAGACTAATCTAGGCAGAAAAGGTCCATTATGCATGTTGCAGATCAAGCAAAGGTAAATGGAGCTCTTCTACTAGTAAGAAGAAATCTACTAATTCTGCAAAATCAAAGAAGGATGACAAAGACGATAAGAAAACAGAAAAGAAGAAATTGTTTTGTAAGTACTGTAAAGCAAATGATCATGTCATAAAGAATTACCCAAAATTGGCTGCAAAAGAGGCAAAGAAGAAAGAGGTTGGAATGGTTGTTGTAGAGGCATCGAAATAAAAAATAGAGTTTGCTAATCTAGTGCAGAATGAAAAATGGGTGTTTACTACTATTTGCAATTTTGACCCATCTTCTCTTGAATAGTGTATGTCTGCAGTAGACTTAGATGTTTGGTACTTTGATATTGGGGCAACCAAAAATATTACCTCATAGTGCAATTTCTTCACTTTACTCGAGCTTGCCCCTAAAGGGAATACTATCACATGCACCAACAACTCCTCTTATCCTATCATGGAAGTTGGCAAGTTCATTCTGACTAGTGCTGATGGTAGTTCTTTTACATTGTCAGATGTTTTATTTATGCCAGTGATCAAGAAAAATATATTATCAGTTTTTGCATTAGCCAAGAGTGGCTTGGTTGTGAAATTTGTTGATGACAGATGTACAGTTCATGATCTGTCAAATGGCGACATGATTATTGCTTCTGGCATTTTATGTTGTGGACTCTATAAGTGTTGATATATTTAGGTGGTGATGTGTGTGAACACACTAGGACCACCGGGGTACTTTTTTCCCTCTTTAGGAGGTTTTTTCCCCTCGGATTGTATATATGCCTATAGCCCTAAGGGGTTACTTATCTTTGTACATTCTTGTGGTAATACATTCAGTGTGTGTTGTGCTCCAAGCTTCTTCTTCTTCTTCCTTGTGCTATTCACCTGCTGCTACAGACGTCTAACTCTCACAATTGGTATCAAAGAAGGTCGCCACTTCATCTAGGGTGTTGTCTACACCCCTCCATTCATAGTTTCAGAATCGCACAAAATTTGGTGAGCATACTCAAGGTGTTTCAGAGATCAAAACATCTTCGCTTTGTCATGCCAAAATCGTGATTTGAGCTTGTTTCGACCTCCAAATGCACTATCGCAGCAATTGTGCAGGCTATTTTGTATTTTTGTACCAAAGATATATACAGGTTTTGGTTTGCCAGTATAAGCATCTCAAAGTTTGCTATAGGTCTAGCAGAACTCGTTTGGGTAGTTCTGTTCAACTTTTTCAGATACAATCATTTTTCTGCATCAGGGTATTTTAGTCAGTGGCCATAGCTAAAAGCAGTGATGTATTTCGTATATTGGTTGTTGAGGATAAGTTGGATGGTATGAATTACCCATTGTGGGCTTATATGATGTGTCATGTATTGGTCGCAAAAGGACTATGGAATATTGTCTAGGGTGTTGAAAGACGTTTTGTTACACCTGCGAATACAGGTACTGCAAATACATGTACTCAAGTTGATGCAGATGGCATTGAAGATGGTGATATTCTGCAAATTCCTATTCATGTTGTGGTTATTGCTGCACGTATTGTAGAGAAAATTCATTGGGATGGTAGAGATGCTGAGGCACATGCATTGATAGCCTTGTCTATCAAACATGCCATTATCCCTCACAATCGCACTTGCAGAACAGCTAAGGATGCTTGGGTTACACTTACCACATTGTACCAGGCTAAGAATGAGGCTCGTGTTGCTTACCTCCAAAAACAATTGGAGAGTGAGCATATGAATGAAGGTGGTTCTATGGACAATTTTCTAACAAAGATCAAAGATTTGAAGGAACAATTACCTGATGGTTCACTTGTGCAGATTGTTTTGAATGGTCTTCCTGATTCATGACAAAGTTTTGCTTTTACTCTTCGTTTGATGATGAAAGGCAATCCAAATGCCTTGACATTTGAAGAGTTAGTCTCTGATTTGTTGCAGGAAGAGCAATCTAGGTAGAATAGGTCTATTATGTGTGTTGGAGATCAAGCTTTTGTGGCTAGTCAAAAGGGCAAAGGAAAATGGACCTTTTCTACTGGTAAGAAAAAATGTGCTAATTTTGCACAATCAAAGAAGGAAGACAAAGATGAGAAGAAATCAGAAGCAAAGAAGAAAGAGGCCGGAATGGTTGTTGCAGAAGCCTCTACACCAAAAACAAAGTCTGCTAACTTATGCACGATGAAGAATGGGCGTTTACTATTGTTTGCAGTTTTGACCCATCTTCTCATGAGCAGTGCATGTCTGCAGTAGACTCAGATGTTTAGTACTTTGATGGTGGGGTGATCAAACATATTACCTTGTAGCGTAGCGTACATGCTTCCTCGTCATCTGTGCCTTTGGCTATAGCCAACATTCGCCTACCTTACACTGATCCAAATCACCTAAGCTTTTGATCACCCTTAGTATGGTTCATAAGATTTCCAACAAGCTATAGAACACCTCAAATTGATCTAGCTAGGTCAGTCAACAAATCTATAAAAAACAGATTATGTAGAGATGTAGGATATGTAGAAATCAGGGTTACAAAGATACACCAATTTCTCTGCACACAAAACTAAATTCAAGAAGCACTCTTAGGGAAATTAAGAAACATATATAAGCTATAGAATGCACCTTATATAGCTTGAGTTGGAGATGTACAAAAAGAGTTACAACTATTATAAGAAGAATATGTATATACCTACAAGAGACTAGAGGGGGTGTGGGCTTGATATCTCCTCCTTACTCCTCCTCTGTGCATGTAACACCATCCTCTGCATTTTTCCTAGCTTGGATACTTGTGTTTTAGATCCTTGAGCCTTGGATGACTCTCTCCTTGAGCCTTCTTAAGTATATGTCTCTCGGTCTTCAATGACCTACAAGACTTCCATACATTTGGTGTCTCTTCACCTCCTTTTATAGCTTTTGGATGCCTCTCTTGAGTTTTCCACTGCCTTAGGACTACCTTGCTTGACCTTGCCCGACCTTGATACTACCCTAAGTGATCTACATTGTGACTTTTGTCTACATTAAGGTCTTTTGACCCCTTTTTCCACCTAAAGCTTGTATAGTTCACACTATCAACACTCCCCCTCAAGCTTAAGGTGGTAGTGTCCATATCAAGTAAGCTCATAGCTTTTGAAAAATTTGTTAAGTTGGTCACATCCAAGATTTTGGTGAAGATATCTGCAACTTGGTCCTTTGTACCTACAAAATGAAAGTTAATGTCCCCACTTGCAACCTTTTCCCTTACATGAAGGTAATTCACCTCAATGTGCTTACTCCTTGCATGATACATGGGATTATTAGCAAGATGTAGGCTTGACATGTTATATCCATAAACTAGAATTGATCCAATTTGTATACCAAGATCTTTGAAAAGCTTCTTAAGCCACATATCTTCACATATAGTGAGGGATAAAGCTCTATATTCAACCTCTATTGAATTGAATGCAAATGTGGGATGCTTTTTGCTCATCCATGAAATTGCTTTTGTACCTAGCATGAAAACATAGCCAAAAATTGACCTTCTATCATCAACACTCCCTACCCAATCTGCATCACTCCATGCTCTTACTTGAAGTTCTTCATCATATCTGTATAGAAACCCATGATTAACTATACTCTTCACATACCTTAACACTCTCTTTGCATGATTGAGATGTGTATATATGGCTATATGCATGAACTGAGATAGAACTCGAACTATGTAGCACAAGTCAGGCCTTGTAAGTGTAGCATAGATCAATGATCCCACAATGGCCTTGTATAGTGTAAGGTCTTCTAGCTTCTTACCATCTTCCTTTCTTAACTTGACATTTGAACCCATATGTTGAGCTATTGTTTTGCAATATATCATACCAAACCTAAACAACACATCTAGAAGATACTTCTTTTGAGAGAGATAGATACCTTTTTTCCCATGGATCACCTCAATGCCAATAACGTACTTTAGCACACCTAAATATGAGATTTTGAACTTTCTTCCAAGCTTCTCTTTGATGGTCCTTATCCTTGCATCATCGTCACCTATCACAAGGAGATCATCTACATATATGCATATCAAACATATCTTGTCATTTGTTTTCTTCATATGCAATGATGGATCTGCATCACTTGGAGAGAAACCACATCTCTTCAAGAAGTCCATTAGCCTCTGATTCCAAGCCCTCAGGGTTTGCTTTAGGCCATACAAGGCCTTCTTCAACCTACAAACATATGTAGGATGCTGTGGATCTACATACCCTCATGAACACCTCTTCTTGTAACTCACCATTCAAGAAAGCATTCTTTATGTCCATCTGGTAGATAGGGTACCTCCTTGGTGCACATAGTCTTATGAGAGCTCTAATGGTAGCCTTGTTTGCCAGAGGGATAAAAGTCTTCTCATAATCCACCCCTTGAGTCTATGTGAAGCCTTTGGCTACTAGTCTAGCCTTGTACCTTTCCAAGCTGTCTAGTCTTATACATGCACCTGTTTTGGACTATCTTCATGCCTTCCTTCTTGGGTACTAGTTCCCAAGTGTTTTTATCCTTAAGACCTTTGACATCTTCATACATAGCCTTCCTCCACTCTGGTTTGGTCTTTTCCTCCTCATAAGAATCTGAATCTTGATCTATAATGACATTCATCATGTATGCATAGTGCTTTGCCATGAAAGAACCATACCTTTGTGGGGTTGCCTTCTTCATTGTAGTCCTGATCTCTTGACCTTTGGGATATTGCTTCTTGAGTCTATTGAGCTTCACATTAGGAGTAATGACCTCCTCAAGCTCTTCCTCTTCTGGCTCCTTTTGAGCTTCCCTAGTGTCATAGTCTGTCTCTTGCGGCCTTCTATACTTTGAAGTAGAGGATGGTCATTCATAATCATAAGTGTAAGAGTGATCAAGTACTTTAGATGTAGAAGCCTCTGGTCCATTGATTTTTGTGAAGAGATGGATAGGTATGTGCTTGAAGATGAAGAGGTATTGCAAAATCCTTGATCTACACTAGCCAAATGAATTCCAGCAGTATATGTGTTAGCAGCAGACAAGGAACTGAAGGACTGACAAGGCATGGCAGTCAGAGAAGAGAGTCAGAGGGGAGAGAAGGCACAAGCAAACAAGGGAGTCAACGACGATCTGGCAAGTAGGCCAATAATTTTCTTCATGAAGAAGCAAGTACGAGCATTCACGCAGATCTAGCACTAAGGCAACCTTTAATTTTTCAAAATCCTTACACCAATTAAAAGTGATTCTCATCACTAACAACCCCTGTAAATACCATGTTCACATTTTTGTGGCTCCATTTTGTGCAAGCCGAGGAGTCCTCAAGCTTGAGGAGCCTTAGAAGTAGTTGCTTACCAATTTTCATATTTTTTAGATCTCGATTGAGCCCTCTAATAAGCCCTGGAACCTAATTTTTAACTAGGCCGGACACTAGGTCTGAACAGGGCCAAAGCTAGTCAAAAACTATAAAAGGAGCTAGAGAGCTCATTTTGCAGGGTGGATTGTAATTGAAATGAACTTGTAAGAGCTTTTGAAAAGTAATCTAAGAACTCCATTGCTTCTCACTCTTTGTCTTGCCGTGTGTGCGCGTGTGCGTGTATGTGTGTGCATGCTTGTGTGCTTCTCACTCATGCACTTGTGCCTCCACTTGCTCGAGGTCTTCATACCATCCTCACGTCTTCCCGGATTGACATTAAAGGAGGTGCTACTCATCACTGAGCTACACCAAATTTTGGCGCCGTTGCCGGGGATCGAACTTTGAGGACGAGCGTGTGATGGTAAGACGTAGAGTTGACGTGTTGGAATTGTAGGTATTTTCTTCACTTCCATCTATTTTCTTGTTTTTTCTTCACCATCTTCATCACCATCATCATCATCACCATCTCCCACCTCCATCTCCATCATCACGGAAATTTTCAGTTTTGATCATATCACCATCTCCACCTCATTTCCTTCATTCTACTTGTGAGAGAGAGCGATATTTCTTGCACTGTTTTTGCATGTTTCTTGAGCATTTTGCAGGTTCTTGCTGAATCATCATCCCCAGCACTGTGCGCAGGTACGAAACTCGTCGAATCTGTCTCGCAGTCGCCAGCCTCTGTCGATCGCGATCGACAGAAAATTCGATCATTTGGTAAAACAAAGTTCACCACTAGCACAAGCATGATGAGCACATCCAAAATCACCTAAAACAGTAGAAAAATTCCGTGTTTTTCTGTCAATCGCGACCGACAGCCTCTGTCAATCGCGACCGACAGACCCTGTCGATCGCGACCGACAGACTGCCACGTAGGACCCTGTCAATCGCGATTGACACCGTCGATCGCAATCGACAGCCACGACCGACACCTCTGTCAGTCGCGATTGACACCGTCAATCGCGACCGACTGAAATTCAACGATTGATTGACTTTTACGCGTAGCCACGTGTCCATAACGACGGACACATCCCCGATTGACTGAAATCACGGCGAAAAACCCGGAAAAAGTGTCGATCACGATTGACACCATCAATCGCGATTGACAGGACTCACGACCGACTCTGTTGATCGCGATTGACACTATCAATCGCGACTGACGTGTCGATCGCGATCGACAGGCCCCGACGGACACCTCTGTCAATCGCGATTGACAGACCTGTCGATCGCGATTGACAGGCTTTTCGGCCAAAAAATTAGGGTTTTTTTATTCTAGTATTGGGGATAGTTTTTGGGCATATTGGTCTAGCAATTAGTGAGTTGTGAGGTCCCTACACATGTGCTTTTGAGAAAAATCCTGTGATCTGTTAGCCTGTTTGAACCCTGTTTTAGCACCAGAACCCTGAACTGACATAACTCTCTCATACGAAATCCGTTTGCTGTGATTCTTGTTTTGTTGGAAAGCTCGTGGGGAGCACAACCAAAACATCGACTGGTTATAGTTAAATTAAGATCAGGATTATTAGATAGGGTATTTTGAAGTTGACCACACCCAGGGGGAACAAAATTTAGGGATCTCTAGAATTGTTTTCCAAAAAAATCACAGTGCAAATTGGTCTTGAGCTAACTTTGGAACTCTTACAGATCTATTGCGAGCATCGAAGGGCATTCTAAGCAAGAGTAAGTGCAAGCTTGGGAACACGCTTCCTGGGCACTCAAGGGCAACCAAGAAGGAAACAAAAGGTTGGAAATTCTCAACTCCCTTTGTCAATTCCTAACTTAGGCTACGAACGACTAGTGATAGGAGTAAGCCAGGGCGGCGATAGGCATCTATCAAGTTGAAGACTACCTAAATACTCAAAGTTCAAGATAACTACATAATCTTTGTACGATTGAGAATCCTAAAGGAAAAGAATTTAACGTGGAACGATCAACTTAAAGTACGAAAAATACTCAAGTATTCCCGACGACGCAATATCAGACAAGATCATAAACATGATAACACACTAAAAACGAATCAAGTGACTGATACCAATTGATCGGCAACGAGATTGTACTCTGGGCAAAAATCGGGCTACTTAACTAGGCATATGAACCTTAGATCAGGACGGCATCTAGTAAGGGATAGACAAAGCCTTAGGTCTTTAGAAGCTAGCGTCAATCATACTGCGAGATCTTGGGCCCAGCAGTTGAGTCACCACTCGCATTACCCTAGCTCTGATACCAGTGAATCAGAGATGTCTCAAGGCATGGACAGACCTACGGGAAGTTCAGGAGTGCCTTACTTGCACAGAGTAGAAGGCCCTTACAAAACACAGTTGGAATACCTTAGGACCAACCGATTAGGTGCTAGCATCTATGAGGACGGTCTAGGAAGATCCGTGGTCCAGATTAAAAACCCTGACCAATCCATTGGACTAGAGCACCCCGCTGTCAAGTTTGAAAGCGGAGCATACTTGGACAAAGAAGGAACTATATACGTAGTCACCAGTCACCCAGATAGGACAGACGAATTCGGAAATGTGATCTCAGAAGTGGATTTAGGTGAATTGGAGCAAGGAAACATGGGTGTAGAACCTAGGACCCCTCGTGGAAAGTCAGTGCTAACAAGGATCATCACTCCCGAGTGGATCCCACAGGACAATAAGAGCATAGATCTGCTTCGGAACCGAGAAACTGACGAAGCCTTTTGGAGGTATAAATCTGATCAGCCAACTAATATAGGAACCATCATGATCTATGAGTTTAAAGATCCAGATAGCCCAGGTAGAGTGACCTACTTAGATCACGCTTCGGAAAGGATCTTTGTGGTTAACAGAAAATGATAGGCATGCTTACACTTGGAAAGGTGAAATTATTTTTCCCCAACCAAGATCGAACGTGTCCTATGGTCACCCTGGTGCTGGAACATCCCAAGCTCATGGAATGCAAAGAGACAGAAGTAGAGATAGACCAGAAGTAAGCTTTGCCAACCCAGTGGGCAGAGAAAGAACGAGAACGGAAACAAATAGAATAGAACCTGAGATGCTTAGAGCTCACAGGAATCAAAGAAATGTGGATGAGTTCCCTCTACCACGACCTAGAGAGCACACAAGGACTTTGAGACCGACTCAGCTAGTTAAGTCCATGAAGAACTACTTCGATGGCACTGGAGATCCATACGATCATGTGGCCGAGTTCAGGCAAGTCTTGAGAGCTGAACAAGTGGAGGATTTATTCATGCAATATAATGCCTTTGGTCTAACCCTTAGGAACACAGCCCTTACGTGGTTTCAACCATTGAATGAGAGACAGTTCAGGAGCATAGACCAACTCCTAGAGGCTTTCATTATTGAATTCTCTAAGAGTGGCATTAGACATAATACCTCCTCATTGATTCACAGTTTCAAGCAGACCCCTCAAGAGACCGTGAGACTTGCAGGAAGAAGATTTAGGCAATACTTAGAAAGATGCCCTGTCCTTGAGCTACCCACACCAGCTAAGCAAGTGGCTTTATTCTTGGATGGACTGCTAAGTTCCAAATTGAGATCATATGTGTACTTGAAGGACCCTAGAACCATAGAAGAGTGTGTACGCATGTGCATTGACATCGAGGATAACCTAGGGGAGGAGTTAGAGCTTTCCAAGATATACAAAGATTCAGATAGTGCCTCTAGCCTCTCTTCCACGCAGTCCACATCAATTGAGGAACTTGCAAAAAAAGTAGCTCAAAAATTAAGCGTCTCTAGTAAACAAATTCCTAGATTTGCCCCAGTGAAAAGATGTTATACTTGTGGAGGCGACCATATGGCGAATGTCTGTCCCATTATGGCTCAGCCCCAAGTGAATCCTAGTAGCCAGTACTGCACCATAGAACGAAGGTACACCAATCACACCGCGCAAGATTGCCCATACAACAAGCAGGCGGTTAGGCAACCCTACCCTCAGCAGGGAAGATACCAGAATCCACCACAGCAATATGCTAGGCCTCAACAAACCTACCAACCACAATACCAAAACCAACAAAGGCCTCAGCCTATGTTAGCCCAACAACCTCCAGCTCCATACAACGTAATCCCAGTAAAATATGCAGCAGCAGAAGAAAACCTGAATAGAGCTATAGTCCCTATAACACCACTGCTTTCTGAAAATGACCCCAGTGACCATAGCTTCGATTCTACACATGTCGATAGCCCCCATGCTTACTACATGCAATCTCCTGAACATGGTGAGTCCTACTATAGTGAAGAGCCAAATGAACCTAGTTGGGAGTCAGATTACACAAACGTCATGTACGCAAACCCCAATCCTAGACCTCAACCTAGGCAGGTAAGACCCCCATTCCCTAGAGGACCATGCTACAGATGTCAGGGAGATCACCTCATTCGTGATTGTCCCTTACCTCCACCTACACAATCCCAGTCAGTGATGATCCAGGGCTTTTGCCAAGAATGTGGAAAGGAGCATCTCTTACGAGATTGCCCAAAGAACCCCAATAATATGCCAAAAATCACTCCTATCAACGTTGTTGGGTTAGTGGTAGACTCCACAGGGAGCGTGACTTCCACTGCACCAGTACAAGTAATCACTAGAGCCCAAGCACTGCAGCAAAACCAGGGTGTAGGCCAGGAAAAGAGCCCAGATGTTAGTGAAACAGAGAGCATGACAAAGAAAAGGACTAGAGCGTGGAAAGATAGTCGGGAAAGAATGAAAAGACAATGGGCTAAAAAGATGAGTGAACTTGAGGAAAGCATAAGAGAAACCAAAGCCAGGATAACTGAACTCACATCTCAAACTCCCTCTCACACTACCCCACCACCACCATTCCCATCGCCATCCGACCAGCCACCTTCCAACCCGCCTCACCTAATTCCACCACCCCTAGAGTAGGATCAGTCCTAGCAGATCCCATTCCCGAGGACCTTAATATGATGCTTAAAGCATATCAGGCCAGAATCCAAGAAGGGCCAAACGTGACTGATCATGCAAAATGCTATCCTAGAGCAGAACTAGAGCTAGAACGAACCAAGATTTGTGCTAAAATGGTGGAATTGGCTCAGACCATGTTTGAAGCCAGTCGCCTATTTAACATCTCTAGTTCAGCGAAGACACAGTTGCACTTTGATGGACTGTTAGAAAGAATAGAGAAGCTGATTGCACAATCAGAAAAGGAACCCACCTCTCAACATAAGGACAAGGCAAGTGAAAGAGCAAGTCTTCATGCCCAGAAAGCCTATGTGCCTGAAGCCTATGTGCCTAACTCTACGGAGCCAGACACATCATCTTCTATGAATCGATTCACACCAGAATTCCTACGAGAGATTCAAGAAGACAAATGGGCTAAAGAGAGTGAAGTCCCTCCTCCTATTGAACTTGTGGATGATGCACATGACCAATTCCCACAAGATATCCCATCCATTTATGAGGAGCAGGAGAGCACCCAATCTCAGGAAAGATTAGACTTTGAGTCTAACTCTCTACAAGAATTACCCCACTTCACAGGCCCATGGGAAACTAAGTCTACTTGTATGAGAACACCCACGGTCATGGTACGAAATGAGGACTCAGTCTTACCTAGGAACACAGAGGTAGTGAAAAACACTAAAGTGCAGTGCAATCTCAAGTTAGAAGAGCTACTCAAGGTTAAACCCGAATTATGGAAACATGTCGCCAAACAAGTACCAACGATAGTGAAACCTCATTCCTAGGTAGGATCACATAGGACTGTACCAGAAATACCCTTGGATAAGATAGGAGATATGTGTGAAGGTGAAGAAGGTAACACCTATCTTCCCATTACCTACCAGGAGTACACCACCAAGGCAATTTTGGACTCAGGTGCCGGAGTTGCAATTGCCACCACTTCCCTATGGAAGCGTTGGGGCAAGCCAGCACTCAAGCCAACGAGAATGAAATTGCAGATGGCCGATGGTCATATCGAGAGGCCCTTAGGATTGCTAGAAGGAATAACTCTCACCACTTGTGGTGTCGAGTTCGAGCATACCTTTGCCATATGTGACTTCAGCAAAAATCATGCCTATGAAATGATCTTGGGAAGACCATTTATGCGGCAGTTGCAAGTGGTACAGGATTGGGGAACCAACTCCTTGTACCTACAACACTTAGGTGTTACGACCAAAGTGAATCTCAAGGATTACTCTCATAGAGATGTGCCTCCTATCCAATGGAACCCCATCCATAGAGCCAAAGATGATACGGAATCGGTGCATTCCATAGGATCAGGATCCTCATGGATGCATGAAGACACCCACTTATGGATGTGCAAAGTAGTAGTAGAAGAAGAGAAGAGAGAAGAAGCCAGAGAGATAGGTGCAAAAGAAACACATAGATCAATTCAAGACCCAGCCTATGCGCCTATAGTTTTTCCTGACGAAGAATTTGAACCCCACGGCTGGGCAGAAATCCTAGCAACAATGGATGTAGCCATCAATGAAGAACAATGGACACCTCACTGTGATGAAGATGGCTATGACATTTCAGTCTTCTCCATAGAGCCAATCATGGGAGAGGCAGTGTTAGAAGAGTGTGAACCTAGCCCTGATGCATTTGAGGATGCAAGTGACTCCGATCTAGAGTCAATCATTATGGACCCACCTTGTGCATCAGAGGAAGAATACTTCTACGAAGTAGAATTTCAACCCCAGAGGTATGGAGAGCTTACAAGCGACGTAAGGCTAGCCACACAAGTGACCCTGAAGGAAGAAGGAAAGAAAAGAAGGAAGAGAGAAGTCACACCAGAAGAGGAAGAATCTTTGTTTGAGGTCCCAGAAAATTTTAAGAAGTATGAGATAGACGACAGGAGAGTCATGATTAGAATGCCTAAACGAGAGGCGCAATCAGGGGAGGCCTATGATAACAAAGAAACCACCAAGAAAATAGTGGTAGCCATAGAAGAAGGGGAAGAGAGATGCACGTACATAGGCCATGACCTGACAGAAGAGGAAGAACAAGAGCTAATAGCCTTGCTAAGAGAATACAGAGATGTATTCGCTTGGAGTTACAAGGATTTAAAAGGAGTGGACCCTAACATATGCTCACACACCATCCCCATGACCGCAGATGCCAAACCCTCCAAGCAAAAGCCATATACATATAATGATAATTATGCTGCCAAGATCAAAGAAGAGATAGATAGGCTGGTTGAAGCTGGATTTATCTATGAAATTGAGCACACTGAGTGGGTATCCCCCATTGTAGTGGTGCCCAAAAAGAATGGTAAATTACGTGTATGCATTAACTTAAAGAAGGTCAATGCAGCCACAATCTGAGATAACTATCCGCTTCCCATCACAGAACATCTCTTAGAAAGAGTGGCAGGCAAGGAAGTGTACAGCTTCCTTGATGGATTTTTGGGCTACAATCAAGTAGCCATTGCTCCAGAGGATCAACATAAGACGGCTTTTGCCATGGAGTGGGGCATATTTGCCTTTCGGGTAATGCCATTCGGGCTTACTAATGCACCTGCTACCTTTCAACGATTGATGTGTCACGTGTTTAAAGAGTTCCTGAGGAAGAACTTAGAAGTCTATGTTGATGATCTTTGTGCTCATTCCAACATCAGACAAACCCATATTCCTGAACTCAGACAAATCTTTGACAAATGTAGAGAATATCAAGTCTGCCTGAACCCAGAAAAGTGCATTTTCATGGTCAGGCAAGGTAAGATTTTAGGACACATAGTGTCAAAGAATGCCATATCCACCGATGAAGAGAAAGTAAGAGCCATAGCCGAGTTACCTAGGCCAAAGAATGTCAAGGAAGTACAGGCCTTCATGGGGCATTGTGGATATTACCGACGGTTTATACACATGTATGCCATCATAGCAAAGCCTCTGTATGGACTTCTGACTAACTTTGAGTGGACTGATGAATGTGAGAACTCCTTCCAGGAGCTTAAACGAAGATTATGTTCAGCACCAATCTTGACCACACCAGATTGGAACAAGCCATTTCATGTTCATGTGGATGCATCCAATTATGCTATTGGGTGTGTACTCGCGCAACCTACTGGTGAAGGTAATATGGATCTTCCAATTGCCTATGCCAGTAGACAATTGAATGCAGCTGAACAAAATTATACCACTACGGAGAGAGAAGGACTAGGCATGGTATATGCAGTTAAAAAGTTTAGACATTATTTGCTTGCAAATAAGTTTAAATTTTTTACTGACCATCAGGCACGGTTATATCTCGTGAACAAGCCATGCAATACAGGTAGATTAGTAAGATGGTTTCTCTTGCTAATGGAATATGATTTTGAGGTTGTGGTAAGGAAAGGGAAGACTCATTTGAGAGCAGATCACCTTTCTAGGCTCACATCGGGAGAAGCCCCACAAGGAGTGTCGGATGACCTTCTTGATGCTTACTTGTTTAATTTGGAAGTGGTGCCACAGTGGGCTAAGCCACTAGTGCCAGTATTGACATACGGGCCTAACCATCCAGTAGTAAACACACAAAATAGAGAGGTTGTGAAAGCCCAAAAGTACCACATCCTGGCTGGAAGTATGTACAAGCACACAGATCAAGGAATCTTGGCCTGTTTTGTGGAAGAGGATGAGTACGCTAAATGGTTGCAATTAGCACATGTAGGTGCATTAGAGCAACACTACTCAAAGCAACGAACCCTGCAGACACTAAGGAGACTCGGAGTGCATTGGCCGACTATGGAAGCTGATGTCCAAAAGTTGTGCAAGGAATGCCCAATCTGTCGCACCAAACCACCTGTGGAACATGCCACTCTTTATCAAGTGTCCATAGTGCCAGATTGGAGTGAACCACTAGTATCCTTCCTGAGGACAAAAACATTCCCTCCAGATATGACCTTGGCTAGGAAAAGGAGTTTAGAACAAGAAGCCCAGGATTACTCACTCATTGGTGATAATCTATATAAGCGTGGTAAAGATGGTTACCTAAGGCTATGTGTCCATGAAAGTGAATATCTCAAGATCTTGGAAACTGCTCACCAAGGTGTAGCAGGAGGACACTTTGGACCAAATCGGGTGATCAAGGCAATACTATTTGCGGGCTTCTGGTGGCCAACCCTTCACATGGATGCACATACCTATGTGAAACGGTGTGATGTGTGTCAGAGAACTCAGTATCCTATACGCAAAGATGAGATGCCACTGAAACCTATGATGGGTGGACGTGCATTCTCTAAGTGGGGAATAGACTTCGTAGGTCCTATTAATCCCCCAGCTAAGGGTTCCCATGTGGAATATATCATTGTTGCCACAGACTATCTAACAAAATGGGTAGAGGTAAAAGCCACAACGAAGAACGATGCTCAAACAACTGCTAAATTCTTGTTTGAGAATGTATTCACAAGATACGGGCTACCTATAGAGTTAGTAAGTGATAGAGGCACTCACTTCTTGAATGAAGTAATTGAAAATCTGCTCCAAGAATTCTTGGTAGTTCATAAGAAGTCTGCCCCCTACCACCCACAAGCTAATGGGCAGGCCGAAAGCACAAACAAGATTCTGTGCAATGTGTTGACCAAGCTCGTGAATAATAAACGCTCTGATTGGGACAAACAGCTACACCATGCTGTTTGGGCATACCGAGTTGCCTACAAAACGGTACTCCAAGCCACCCCCTTTCAGATGGTATTTGGTCAAAATGCAGTGCTACCATTGGACTTCTTGATACCTACATTGAAGGTAGCACAAGAGCACGAATGGACGGGTCATGAACTCTCCTCTAGACTTTTTGACCTTGAACGATTAGGAGAAACAAGACTAAGGGCAGCTGCAGGGATATATGCAGCTAAGAAACGACAGAAGGCATATTTTGATGCCCACGTTAAGGATAAAGGTTTGAAGGCAGGCGACCTAGTATTAGTATACACTTTGAAACAACATGCGAGAAAATTAGAGAAGCGTGGCTATGGACCTATGATCATAAATAGGATCTCCACAAGTGGAGCAGTGCAACTAGCCACATTGGAAGGTGACGTTCTCCCAAGCTATATAAGCGGATGCAGAGTCAAGCTATATCAGGAACCTCTCACAGAGGAAATGCTAAGTCGACTCAATATCGCCAAGAAACGCAAGGAAGAAGAAAAGCGGATTCGAGAAGAAGCTCAAGCAGAAGCTTTAGAACGCATCAGAAGGATGAAGTTGCGAAGACAAGGTAGAGATCAGCCTAGAACAAATGACTATGCAGATCAAGGATATCATATGGCAATGTGTGAAGTCGCAGGAACAAGTTCTCATAGAATAATTGATCGACGACCTTTTGTGACCATAGAGGTAGGACAAGGAACTAGTGCACAGTCCGTGCGAGCATTGATTGACTCAGGTGCAGCCACTAGTGCGGTGAGACTCTCTTACTGTCAAGAATTGAAATTAAAGGTCAATCCTATAGAAGCTTTAGGATTAGGAGGTGTGGAAACCCCTTGCATGGGCGAGGTGGAGCTTCCCCTCTACATTCAAGACATGTTAATGACAGTTAAGGTACTAGTGTGCCAAGACGAAGATCTCACGGAGCCTCTTGTCTTGGGTCAGGACTGGATCTATGATCATGCTGTCAACCTAAACCTAAGAAGCGGACTTCTTCAGGTATGGGTCAATCATAGTCGAATTACAGTAGAGGTAGATAATGGAGCACTCAAGGAACTAGGAAAGGCACACACTCCTGGTCCTTCCAGGAGTACACATGAAGATGACCATGCTGTTCTTGTCCAAAACTATGTGTTGCAGAGGAATGATGTTCGCAAAAAAGGAGTCAGGGATGCAACGGAACTCCCTTCTTTTCCAAAGGCCAGAGGGAGGCAGCAACCAAAGGTGGATCAAAGGAAGAAGAAGCAGAGTACTACCTATGTTGGAGATCAAAAGTACCTGCGCAGCAAAATGTCTCAGCTAGTGAAACAAGTGTGGGTGCGGAAAGGCGAACACCCGGTCGCACTCAAGCCAACCACACGGGCAAAGCCTCTTATTAGTAACCAACCACACAACACCAATAAGAAGTCTTTCAGAAGTTCTTCTGCTAATGTGAAGTCTATTTGGGTGCCCAAGAAGTCGATGAAGGCTAGCCCACAATCAAGACAAATTTGGGTGCCTAAGGCTTGTTTGCGGGCTCAAATAGCTACACCAAGACCACACCCTATACAGCATGATCCATTCACTTGCACAGCCGGCATCCACTCATTTTCAACACTCAGGAACACACCAAGGCCCATGAGCACGAACATAATCACTTGTAAATGGGTCCCTAAAAGGCCTCATTTTCAAGCCGACACACCTATAAAGCTCTCGAGAGTCTCTACGAAACCAAGAGCAAAACCCATCCACTGCATGTGGCAGCCTAAGACTTGTAACAAACCCCCGGACCCCATTTGTAAATCCATGACAACCTACTAACCACATCACTATCACACTACATCATTCCACTTAGCTCTTAGGTCTACCGAACTCCTAACCACACACACACTCGCACCGAGTACTTACTAACCCATTAATCTCTCCCGACCCTCATGTTAATGTTGTAATGGGAACAACAATGATTCTCTCTTGTCCTGTACAATGTTAACACATGTTTCTATATTCTCACAGAGACAGGAAGCAAGAAGTAACATGGCAGATACGGTAGGAACTAGCTCCCAGGCAGGCACCAGCCCCCAAGTTGTGGACATTGAAAGCCTTCCGGTTGAGGAGGAATTAAAGGAACGACCAGCGGCATTGAGGGCATTACATGCCATACCGGTTCAGAACCCTCCACAGGGGCACACAATGCCAGTCAGCAAAAACTCTCATTGGTTCAGTGATGTGGCAGGACCCCTAGGTGAAGGCACTTATATGTGGGAGGCAGAGATAGAATTCAATGGACGCTGGGGCAGGTATCACTTTTTTACCAGGGAATTTGAAAGATTGCAGAATAATGAAGGATTGAAACCCATATGGAAGAAGGTAGGACTCTACGAGTATTTCAAATTCCAATTGCCAAAGCCGGATTTTCTAAGGTGCTCGTATCTGATTAGCACCCTCACTCCGAGCAAAGACAAAAAGGGATATAGCTCCTTTGTCCTCCCGTCTCTCACAAGGGGCAATGAGCTCAAGCGCTTCAGATTAACTATCAACTTGGTAAGGGAAGCTTTGGACATGAAAGGTATGCACATTCCTATGGAGAAAGAGACTATGGTTCCAGACAATATGAAGAACAGAAATTTGACGAAATTAAAGGACATGGTCGCGATGACACCTACGATCGCCATTCATTTACGTATGGTCATGCAACATTTCGCATTCCCCGCGCAAGAAAGGTTCACAATGCCTCCCAAAAAGATCTGGTTTAGCCTCTACTTAGCAGATGCCTTTGATTTAACAATCAATATGCCCCACTGGATTATCGACCAGATCCATTTGGCTCATCAAAGGTGGTATAAGAAACAAAAATCTGTACTGTATGGATGCTGTGCGCTTACCAAAATTGTGTATAGATGTCTCGCATATGATGTACCGGTGCAAAGGGCTCTCATTTGGACCAGAGCACAGGAGTTTCAACGCAGACTGTCAGCCGCAGGGCCTCCCTCAAAGAAGATGAGAGGCGCTGTCCAGATGCCTTGTGCACAAGCCCGCGGTGCAACCCTAACACCTGAAACAACTCCAAGGCTTCCTAGACGAGTACAACCATTTACTATCAGGTTACCCAGGCACAGCACAGATGGCCCTAACCTTGTGTTTCCACCAGTACCTACTGATCTGGAATTTCTTCACGGATTCACTTTGGAAGATCTAATGGATGAAGAAGTTGCCAGAATCATTGAAGCTGTTAATGCGGAAGTCGAAGCAAAGCAGGGTAGTGGACAAAAAACGGCTACACAACAACCCCAGCCAAGACAACCAGAAGTGGTGGAAGTGGAGGATGAAGAAGAAGAAGACCAAGAGGATGAACAGGAAGGATTTTCTGATGAGGAGGCGCATGACTATGAGCGAGAAGTTATACAGGAGCTAGAGGGTGCCCCAGCATATACAAAGGAGTTGAAAAAGCTCTACGATACCATCAACAGGGTCCAACAACAACATAAGTTATCCCTTGCAGCAGGAAAGGCTATCATGCACCAAATCCTTGAGGAGGAAGGAGTCGACGAACAATATCGTGCCACACTGGATATGATATCTGATGCTTTAGGAGTACCTGAGACAGTGCATACTGCCCTGGCACAATCACGCAGAACGGAAAGAAGATACGGAAGACGTCCCCCACGAGCAGGGAAACAGATGAATGTCTTAGTATCCGAAACACAAGGGACAACCACGACCACGGGCACAGCACACACTGTGCACGATACTGAAGAGACCCATGTGTCCAGTGCACCCCCATCACCCCCCTTGCCACCCCCGCCTCCCACTCCACCACATTCACCTCCCATTACCAATGTAACAACCACCGTCACTGCCTCCGAGTCCACTGCCACGACTGAAGCACAAACCGCCAATCAACCCACACACCCTCTCAACACCTCCCTTGTATACACCTCCACTAACACTGTAATCCTAACGGCAGCTACTGACATCCCCATTCCCCCACTCACACTTTCGGGCAGTTCATATTCACAACTGCACACACCACTGTACACATTCACCACAATCACTGCACCCACAATTCCACTATTCACAATCACTCCCACCACTGCGTCCACCATGGATTTTATGGACATATCACCCTCCACCGCACCTCTCCCTCCCCCCATACGGCCACAATCTCCCATTCCCCCACCACCCACTTCACCATTTTCCAAGACCGCATTCACACTTCCCTTCCCCTTTCCCTTTCCTTCTGCATTTAACACCCTTCCTGCATCCACCCCCATTAATAATGTATTTAATAACATGTATCAGTGCATGTCTCAGTTACAACAACACTATCAACACCTCGATGCTCAGCATACAAGTTTGTTCAGGAGTCATGAAGCATTACAAGGAAGATTCATTGACTTAGAGAAAGAGAAGAAACAATTACAACAGCTATTTAGTGCATTGCAAGAACAACATGAGCAATTAGTGGCAAATCCACCGCAGCCAGATGCAGAAGAAAGACAACAAATGGATGATCTGCTACACTCCCAAATCACAGAGAACCTCAAGCTCCGCAGCAACATGGCTCTATTACGAAAGCATATGTCTGCAGCCCTGGAAGAAAATAGACGGCTTCAGACACAAAACGAAGAGAACTTGGAAGTAGCCATGGAAGGTTCCCCACAAGAAATTGACCCGGAGAAGTTTAAGGCCATTCCCTCGGACAATATGCAAATCATATTGGAAACCCATGCTGATCTCCTCGAAGCCCATGCAACCTTAGAAAAGGAAAGAGACGAACTACTAAGGCAATTGGCAGCTCAACCAGAACCACCCAAAGAAGCCCCAACCACAGCTGACACAACTGACGAAGTTGCAGCACTCAAAGCACAACTCGAAGAATTACAAAAGAAAGTGCTTGAGTATGAATACCAACCCTCCCCCTTGGTAGAACCAGAACCTGAAGACCTAGTACCAATCGAAGTAGAGGAAACTTTTGAGGACCCGTACGTTCCGATGCCAGCACCTGGAGGCAAGCAGACAGCAGAGGGCATGGACACCATTGAGATAGAGGCCCTTGAATGGATGCAGAGATTAGAGAAAGTGGCCACAACCCATGATGATAGGGTAGCAGTTCAAATAGCATCCATGTCACGATTGGAAGAGGTAATCATAAAATCCGAGTACTTTAGAAACCTCTCACATCACAGGTGGATCGGCATCTCCGACGACTTGTATGTTCCTTTTTGTGTCTTAATGGCGGATTATAATGCTGAAATCAAGCACCACACCTCACGGGAACCAACCTCTGCCACACAGTTTGCACCAGACGACATCCCAGAAAGTGCCAAGCAGGGAAATATTCGCCAACCGACTTGGAGAATTCGGCTGCTTGAAACCTACCCGGAAATGAATCGCACATGGAATAACATGCCCCTGTATATCAAGTACAATCCCTGCTACTGTCCTGTTTTCCGAAGAAGGTCGTGGCCGGAATACACAAAGATGGTGCTGACAACCAAAGGATGTGAGAAATGGCTCAACTATGTCTACTTAGCACCACCTAAAGGTCAACCTACCGCAGGGTATATGATATCGACAATTCGGCATTGGGGTGTCAGGTTCAAAAACGTACCAGATGTCATGACACAGATGTGCCTTAAAATTTTTGAACTCATGATAGTCACCTTCCGGACCTTCAAGAATGTTAAGGAACCTCACCTCTCTGCGCTCGGATTCAATGAAGGCAATCAGGATCTTGTTTATGACATGAGCACAACGCCCTCTATTAATGTTGTTTATGCATGGCATGCCCGCATCAAATACCTATCGGCCTGCTTCAAACAGACATTTGAAGAGATGTTTGTCACAGGGTTCTGGGAATATCACTCAGAGATCTTCATTCCCAGGCCCTCACATTTATTACAATTGTTTGCAGTGGAACAAGCTCTCCATTCAGAAAAGTTACGTATGCCACATCCAGAGGTTCCCGGGCCGGTAGATTGGGATGCTCTACTCACAGACTTGGCCAAAGGATTGAGGATTGCCGAACATTACTTAGCGCAAGACGTTGTCGAATACTACGTCCAACGACCCTCCCAACAAGGGTCTGTCAGGGACGACAGACGCGAGAGAGGGGGGGGTGTTAGCAGCAGACAAGGAGCTGAAGGACTGACAAGGCATGGCAGTCAGAGAAGAGAGTCAGAGGGGAGAGAAGGCACAAGCAAACAAGGGAGTCAATGACGATCTGGCAAGTAGGCCAATAATTTTCTTCATGAAGAAGCAAGTACGAGCATTCACGCAGATCTAGCACTAAGGCAACCTTTAATTTTTCAAATTCCTTACACCAATCAAAAGTGATTCTCATCACTAACAACCCCTGTAAATACCATGTTCACCTTTTTATGGCTCCATTTTGTGCAAGCCGAGGAGTCCTCGAGCTTGAGGAGCCTTAGAAGTAGTTGCTTATCAATTTTCATATTTTTTAGATCTCGATTGAGCCCTCTAATAAGCCCTGGAACCTAATTTTTAACTAGGCCGGACACTAGGTCTGAACAGGGCCAAAGCTAGTAAAAAACTATAAAAGGAGCTAGAGAGCTCATTTTGCAGGGTGGATTGTAATTGAAATGAACTTGTAAGAGCTTTTGAAAAGTAATCTAAGAACTCCATTGCTTCTCACTCTTTGTCTTGCCGTGTGTGTGCGTGTGCGTGTATGTGTGTGCATGCTTGTGTGCTTCTCACTCACGCACTTGTGCCTCCACTTACTCGAGGTCTTCATACCATCCTCACGTCTTCCCGGATTGACATTAAAGGAGGTGCTACTCATCACTGAGCTACAATATGGTGGGCCCTTTTAGCTTTCCAATGGATGCATTAGACACCCTATGTACCTTGGAAGATCACTCTCAAAAAGATAGATCAAAACAGATAAGTTGGAGTGAGCTCAGAGGTGAAGAACTTGCTATTTTGATTCATACACCTGTCAAGTGTTTTGCATGATTCTATGAGCACAGCAGCAATTAGCTTAATTCCTCTTGAAGAAGTCTAGCTAACTTAAAGAGCTAACTTTCAAAAGAATAATCTCATAAAAAATAATGAACCACACACTGAGAATGATGTTTAACAAGTGATGACATCATCCTGATTTTCACGGGCAGTGAGCAAAAAAATGAACATAACTCAAGATTTAAGAATTCAATGATTATGAACATTTGTATGCTGATACTAGACAGTATGCTGCATCCACAAAGCTTTAAATCATTGAATTTGGGTAAGAACACACTGAGAAACAGCTCTGACAAGACGAGTAAAAAAGTCGGGTACCTGATAGAGAACTGAAAATGAAATGACAGGGTTGACTTCAACTAAACATAACTGAAGATTGAAACACCGAAATGAAATGAAAATTGGTCAGAATATAGTAGACTTATAGAGCTAACTTCACCAAGTTAAATCACTGAAGATGATGCACCAAGCTCAGAGAAACCATCTCTGCAATCTGACTGAGAAAACTGAGAGATGGCAGTGAGTAGTACACTTCACAAGAACATGGAAATATGAACTCAAATGATCATGAAAATGACAGTATATTGATTGTACAATACAATGGACTTACTGATACATATGTGTGCCTTGTAATCACACCTTGATATGGAATAAAGCTCAGCTCTTGGAGGTCTTCACATAACCACGACTAAGACTACCATGTATTTATAGTTGATCTTGGGAGGCTAACTTCCCTCAATCACTCTCCAATCAATTAGTGATTGATTTGATTCTTTATCTACCACAAATCATGAATTTGTGGCTCCTCTTTCCCTTTTTGATCAAGTGGACTCAACCACTTAAGATTCTTTCACTTTTACATTAAGTAAAGTCTTTAAAAGTTACAAGAGGTAGTTCACAAGTGAACTTTACATTCTCTTCATTTTAAGGCTTCTTCTATGACTTTGTGGGACTCAAGCCAATACTTAGGCTTGTCATAGACTTACTCCAATAGCTCCCCCTCAAGCCAAGTATGCTTGAGGTCTTCAATCTTCCAAAATTACCTATAAACCAATCATAGCCTTGAATTTGCAAAGCTTTGTACCATCCAATGCTTTGGTTAGAATATCTGCACATTGTTGATGAGTGGACACATATGATATTTGAATCTCTTTGCTTAGAACCTTCTTTCGTACATAGTGATAATGAACTTCAATATGTTTAGTCCTTGCATGATAAATAGGATTAGCAGCCAAATGAATAGAACTCATATTGTCACCATAAATAGTTGGAGTTCCAAACTCCAATCCAAGATCTTTGAATAATGTCTTCATCCACATAGCTTCCTGAGTAGCTATGGCAAGACCTCTATATTCAGCTTCAGTAGAAGAGAGAGCAACTGTGGGTTGCTTCTTGGATGACCATGAAATAAGCTTTGAACCTACAAAGGTAAGATAACCTGAAGTGCTCCTTCTATCTTCCTTGGAGCCAGCCCAATCTGCATCAGAAAATAGCTTCAAACCTAAATCAGATACATAAGGATAATAAAGTCCTTCATTTATGGTTCCTTTGAGATACTTGAGAATCCTTTTGGCAGCATCCATGTGTGGTTTCCTTGGTGTGTGCATAAATTGACTTAGCACACTCACACTGTAACATATATCTACTCTTGTCAATGTGGCATAGTTGAGACTACCCACTAGACTTTGATATGATGTGATGTCCTCTATGAGTTCACCTTCATGTGAGCTCAATTTGTGATTGACCTCCATTGGAGTACCTGCAATCTTATAATCTTGCATCTTGAATTTTGCCAACATGTCCTTAGTGTACTTTCTTTGAGTGAGAAACAAACCATGATCTTTGTAGACAACTTCCAAACCTAGGAAGTAGGTAAGTGAACCCAAATCACTTATCTTGAACTCTTCTCTCATCTGATCTTTGATCTTCTTCATACCATCTGCATCATTTCCTGTCAATATAATATCATCTACATATACACATAGGCAGATGATCTCAGAATTACTCTTTTTAATAAAGAGTGAAGGATCTGCCTTGCTTGGTTTAAAGCCTTTGTCTTGCAAGAATGAAACAAGTATGAAATTTCAAGCTCTTGGGGCTTGCTTGAGACCATACAATGCTTTGTTAAGTTTACACACATAATCAGGATAAACTTGATTCTCAAAACCAGGTG
The DNA here is from genome assembly GCA_020310875.1 of Ceratopteris richardii. NCBI lineage: Eukaryota > Viridiplantae > Streptophyta > Polypodiopsida > Polypodiales > Pteridaceae > Ceratopteris > Ceratopteris richardii. The sequence goes on from CM035429.1 coordinate 11,734,400, forward strand.
GTTGTGCCATGTATACCTCTTCTGTTATCCAACCATTCAAGAATGCATTCTTTACATCTCGTTGAAGTATCTTCCAATTCTTGGAAGAGGCAATACTAAGCAAAACCCTAATGGTAGGCATCTTTGCCACAGGAGAGAAGGTCTCCTCATAATCAATTCTTTGAGTTTGTGCAAAGCCTTTTGCTACAAGCCTTGCCTTATACTTGTTAATGGAACCATCAAAATTCTTCTTGAGTTTATAGACCCATCTTGAGCCTATTACCTTCATGGATGAAGTCTTGGTCACAAAATCCCAAGTGTTGTCTCAAGTGCTTCATTCTCTTCCTTCATTGCATGCTTCCATTCTGTTTTTGCTTTGGCCTCTTCAAATGATGATGGCTCCTCTTGGTTTATATCCTGTGATATGTAGATAGAATGTTTAGTTACTAATGAGGTGTCAAACCCATACCTTTTTGGTTTTTTTCTTTCCCTTATAGATCTTCTTAAGCCATGATGTGATGATTCTCCCTCATGTCCAAGTTCCTGCAATTTTCCTTTAGCTTTAGACTTCCATGCTTTGATCTTTTCCATCTGAGATTCTTCATCATCCTCCGAGGTGTCTTGTTCTTCAATCTTTGGTTGTTCTCTACCAAGCTTTGGAAATGGTAAATTGACCTTCCTGCATGAATCTTCATACCATGAATTGTTTTGATCAAAAACTACATCTCTGCTTACCAAGAATCCTTTGTTGGTAGGGTTGTATAACCTATAACCCTTTTGATTGTTGTCATATCCAATAAATACACACCTTTCTGCCTTTGGATCCATCTTGCCTCTAACCTGTGAAGGAACATGAGCAAAAGCAATACATCCAAAAATTTTACAATGATCTAAGCTTGGTCTTCTTCCATTCCAAGCCTCATATGGAGTCATCCCATCAAGGGATTTTGAAGGCAACCTGTTAATCAAGTAAGTGGCTGTAGATACAGCCTCAGTCCATAGATAATTAGGCAAATGCTTTTCATTTAACATGGACCTTGCAGCTTCAACAATTGTCCTATTCCTCCTTTCTGCCACTCCATTTTGCTCAGGAGTGTACCTTGTAGTTACCTCTCTTTTGATTCCTCTTTCTTGAAGAAAAGAATCAAACTCATGGGAGAAGTATTCTCCCCCTCCATCTGACCTTAGCCTTTTTAGTGATTTACCTGTTCGATTCTCCACAAGAGCCAAATATCTTTTGAAACATGAAAAAAATTCATCTTTGTGTTTCATAAAGAATAGGATAGTCCATCTGTTGCAATCATCAATAAAGGAGACATAATACCTTGATCCAGATATTGAAACTTCCTTGCTAGGTCCCCATACATCTGTATGAACCAATTCCAAGAGATCTCCATGCATATAACCTTTCTTCATGAATGGTAACCTGTGAGACTTTCCAAATTGACATGCACTACACTTATAAATCATATGTTGTTTTGACGAGTTAGGGAGTCCAAGTACACTTTGGTCCCTGCAATATGAGACATCTAGCTATCTCAACCAAATGCCTATTCTTCCTCTCTGCAACACCATTTTGTTGAGCAGTGTACCTAGATGTAAAGTGCCTCTTTATGCCATTGTCTTGCAAGTACTTTGTGAATTCCTTGGAGAAATACTCTCCCCCTCCATCTGACCTCAATGTCTTGATGTGTGCATCACATTCTTTCTCAACAAGGGACCCAAACTTTTGAAAGCATGAAAACACTTCTAATTTTTCCTTGATAACATACATCCATACCTTTCTTGATTGTTCATCAATGATGGTGACAAAGTACCTAGCTCCTCCCAATGAAGCCTCTCTGCAAGGGCCCCATACATCTAAGTGTATAAGCTCCAAGAGCTTAGAGGATCTGTACTTACTCTTTGGAAATGGCTTCCTTGCTTGCTTACCTAGGTGACAAGCATCACAAAAATCATGTAGAGATTTGGTAGTCCCTACACAAAACGTGCTTTGCATATGATTTTTAACTTGGGAATATTGATATCTCCCTTCCTCTTGTGCTAAAGATCAATCTTTGCAATCCCACTATTACCAATCATCACCTTGTTGTGTGTAGGAGCAACATCTAGTGTGAACAATCTTCCTTCTTTCCTTCCCTTGGCAATGGCCTTGCCTCCTTGCTTCACCATGCACCATTTTGCATCAAATATAACTTGCATACCTCTCTCTACCATCTATCCTATAGAGATAAGGTTCTTGGAAGTAGATGGAACATGGAGCACATCTTTAAGAGTCTTGATAAATTTACCTTCACCTAGCTTCATAGTAATGGGATGCTCAATATTATCTCCTATCTCCAGACAACCTTTTGAGCTTGGGACCTGCATATGAAAAAAAGATTCCTCCATACATGAAATGTGAGTCTATGTACCACTTTGTGTCCTTGGGATCACTAGTGTAGCCATGTCGCATGGCTAGGAGGGTCTCCTTCTCATCATCCTTCTTGGAGTTGTTAGCATAGTTCCCTTGCTCCTTCTTCTTGCCTTTTTCATCCTTGAACCAACAATTTGAAGAAATATGATGCTGTTTACCACATATAAAAAATGTTTTACCTTGATGAGGGTTGTTCTTCCCTTTTCCATTCTTGCCCTTCCTTGAAGATGATTCCTTGCTATCTCCTTCTGAATTTGAATCTTCTTCCTGGACTTCTTTCACTTGCTTTTTCCTCATTTCCCCTTCTTGTGACTCTTTCCTTTGCCTTTGCTAGCATATAGGACTTGTGAGTGACCATCCTTCTTGGATGTGTCTCCTATGGCTACTTCTTCTGTCACTAGGTGTGGGATCAACTCCTTAAGAGTTGGCAGAGGATCTCTATACAAGATGGTAGTAATAAGGGGTTTCCACTTGTCTTCCCCTCTTATCCCATTGAGAGTAATCTACAAAAGCTCTTCCTCATCTACTTGTAGCCAATGGATGCCAATTGCTCCCTCAACTCCTTCACCCTCAAGGTGTAGTCAACAATAGATTGACCACTACCCTTCTTCAAAGAATGGAGTTCATTCTTAAGCTGAATCTTTTTGCTTCTTGTGGAAGTGGAATATATCTTCTCTAAGGCCTCCAAAACATCTCTGGCATGATCAAACTATGATTCATGACCAATCATAGTGTTAGAGATTACCTGTGATATGTAGAAGATAACTCTCTTATTCCTTTCCTCCCAATCCTTCAACTTCTTCAATTCTTGATTGATGATCTTTGGATCTTGGGGATCCACATCGGGCTTATCTTCATCTCCACACACAATAGGCCATAAACCTTTGCTCATGAGGTAGTTCATGACTCTAAAACTCCATGGTTGATAGCTCTCTTTGTCAAGAAACTCCACTTTTTGACTTAGATCTACCATAGTGAATTGGAAATTAGGGTTATACTGAAATGTACCTCTTAGCCTTGATGTCAAAGCTTTGTGTCCTTATCCTAGACTCTTGAAAGGATGTTTCCTACTCTGAAACCAACTGATGGAATTCAATCCCTCAAATTTTCACACTAGAAGTTAAATGAACCCAATACCTAGGTTCCTTCGGACACCTTATCTGCTACCCTAAATAAAAACCCTGATTCACCTACCTTACATTGATCCAAATCACCTAAGCTTTTATCCACACTTAGTATGGTTCATAAGATTTCCCAAAAAGCTATAGAATACCTTAAATTAAGCTGTTTGGGTCAGTCAACAACTCTATACAAAATAGACTATGTAGAGATGTAGGATATGTAGAAATAAGGGTTACATAGATACACAAATTTCTTTGCACAAAAAATTTATTTCAAGAAGCCCTCTTAGGGAAACTAATAAGCATGTACAAGCAACAAAATGCACCTTAAATATCTTGAATTGGATATGTATACAAAGAGTTACAACTATTATAGGCAAACTATGTCTATACCTACAAGAGACTAGAGGGGGTGTGTGCTTGATAGCTCCTCCTTGCTCCTCCTCTATGCATGTAATGCCCTCCTCTACATTTTTCCTAGCTTGGACAACTACATTTTAGCTCCTTGAGCCTTGGATGGCTCTCTCCTTGACCCTCCTTAAGTATATGTCTCTTGGTCTTCAATGACCTACAAGACTTCCATACATTTGGTGTCTCTTCACCTCCTTGACCTTGAGACCGCCCTAAGTGATCTGATTCATGAGTCTTGTCCATGTTAAGGTTTTTTGACACCTTTATCCACCTAAAGATTGCATAGAATAGTTCACACTTTCAACAGTATTGTGGTAAGTACTCTAATGTATTATCCGAAGAGGAATTTGTACATATCAATCTCCTAATACTAAAATTATTAGAAGAGGAGAAGAGAGTGCTTTGAAGCCCCAAAGAACTTTAATAGGTACGAGGTAGAAGAAAGAAAGATAGCTATAAAAATGTCTAGGAGAGAGTCCATTGAAGGAATGGCATATGACAATAAAGAATAGAGCAAGAAAGTGTGAGTGACTTGTTGGAGGAGATGGTGGATAGTCTTTAGAGATGAAGTGGTGTTGCTTAAATTATCTTCACACCAGCCAAGAACAATTGCTGGAGAGTTTAGTGGGCCTCTTTAACTTGCTAATGATCATACAGAATCACCTATGTTGTTTGGAACATGATCCACTAATCAATGGATTAAAACAGATAGGTAGGAAATTGATCCAAGGTCATAGACTTGCTATGTTAGTCTCTACACCTCTTCAGTATAATGAACAATGCTCTAAGCATGATAGCAATTAGCCTAATTCCTTTTGGTGATGTTAAATTTACTTAGACAAATACCAATCATGAGTGATTTCAATGAAAAAGATGAACTACACGCTGACTATGATGTTTAGCAAGTCATAGGACTTGCCCGACTTTTTCGGGATGCATCACTCAATAGACTAGAGAGTAATGAAGTGAATATATCTCACGATTTAGAGAAGTAATGATAGTGAGATTTTGTAGCTATAAATTAGACAATATATTGAATCTAGGATTCTTTAAATAATGACAAATGATCAATCATACACTAGGAACAAGCTCTGAGAAGATCACTGTACTAATGTAGTCATGGCATAGAAGTGAAGTAAAGATGTAACAAAAATGTATGTATTAGATCACATAGAAATACAATGTCATTGGCAATAATCTATTGCACAATGTGAGGAAAGTGATTAAGCTATGGAGTGAGCTCTCAAATCACAATTTATTCCTCTCAATTGATCTTCTAGTCAAGGCATTACCATGCATGTCTTTTTGATCTACTTTTATAGTTGAGTTTGGAGCCAATCTTTTGAATTCAAATACAAAAGTCCTTCTAAAAGTAAATCCTAAACTATATGATATATTCTCTCATCAATAAACTATGAGATTTGATGCTTCCTAACTTCCTCGTGGAAGTAAGGTTCTTTTACAAAGGTAAATGTAATTGATTTTACAAGGGATTGATCATATAAGGCTCCATGAGAAATATGCTAATCATCCAAGTATGTGGGCTTGGATTTTCTTGCACCAACAGCTCCCCTCAAGCCTAACATGCTTGGTCTTCAATTCTCCTTGATTTCCTGCAAACCAGCCATCAATTTGAACCTGTTTATCTTGCTTCCATCCAAAGACTTTGTGAGTAGATCTGCACATTGTAAATGAGTGGATACATAGGAAAATTGAATGTCCTTGCTAAGCAATATCTCCCTTACATAATGATAGTGCACTTCAATGTGCTTAGTACTTGCATGATATATATGATTAGCAGCCAAATGAAGTGAGCTAGTGTCGTCTCCAAAAATTATTGGAGTGTAAGAGTGTAACCCCAAATCTGTGTAAAGTTGCTTGAGCCACATAGCCTCTTGAGTTGCATTTGCTAGGCCTCTATATTTTGCCTCTGTAGAGGACAATGCCACAATTGGTTGCTTCTTGGATGACCATGATATAAGCTTTGAATCTACAAAAGACAAGTATCCTGAGGTGCTCCTCCTATCATCCTTGGAGCCAACCCAATCTATATCTGAATACATCTTTATGTCCAAGTCAGAAGTAAAAGGGTAAAACAACCCTTCATTTATGGTATCCTTTAGATATTTTAGCACCCTCTTGGCAGCTTCCATGTGAGGTTTTCTTGGTGCATGCATAAATTGCCTTAATGTACTTACTCCATAAACAATGTCCACTCTTGTTAGGGTTGCATAATTGAGACTCCCAACAAGTTTTTGGTAACCTGTAACATACTCAAGAAGTTCTCCTTCATGAGAACTAAGCTTTTGATTGAGTTCCATGGGTGTACCTACAATTTTGGTGTTCTCCATCTTGAATTTTACTAACATATCATGGATATACTTTCTCTGAGTAATAAACACACCAGAATCTCTATACACAAGTTCTAGACCAAGAAAGTATGTTAACAAACCAAGATCACATTTCCTATAATGATAATGTCATCCACATCAACACATAAGTAGATAACTTCTGAGTTGGTCCTCTTTATAAATAAAGAAGAATTTGCTTTGCTAGCCACAAAACTTTGATCCTACAAATAAGTAACAAGCGTATGGTTCCAAGCTCAAGGAGCTTGTTTTAGGCCATAGAGTGCCTTCCTTAGCTTGCATATGAAACCTAGGCCATAGAGTTCCTTCCTTAGCCATGTACACTTCTTCTAAGATCGATCCATTTAGGAATGCATTCTTAACATCTAATTGATATAGGTTCCAATCCTTGGAAGCAGCAACACTTACCAAAACCCTAATTGTTGGCATCTTAGCCTCAAGTGAAAAGGTTTCTTCATAGTCCACTCCATGGGTTTGAGCAAACCCCTTTGCCACTAACCTTGCCTTGTACTTGTTTATAGAACCATGTGAATTTTTCTTGATTTTATATATCCATCTAGATCCTATTACCTTCATGCTTGGATTCTTGGGAACCAAATCCCAAGTATTATTTTCCTGAAGTGCTTCAACATCTTCCTACATGGCTTCTGTCCATTCTTTCTTCTTATTGGCCTCTTCAAATGAAGACTTTTGTCATAGAGTCTTTAGTGATATACGGTGACTAATAATGTGTCATAGCCATACCTTATGGGATTTTTACTCTCCCTTTGAGATCTCTTGAGTGCTTGATCGGAGGACTCTGGAGTGTCTTCCAATTGCTTGAGCTTGGTCTTGCTTCTTGACTTCCATGCCTTGAAATCATTTTGCTCTTCATCCTTTGAATTGATATCTTTTGGTAATATTTGATCTTCGTGAGTGAGAGTTGGAAAGTCATTTTCCAAATCATAAGGTAACTTGAGCTTCTTGCAATCATCTTAAAACCATGAATTATTTTCATTAAACACTACATCCCTGCTAACTATAAATCCTTTCTTAGTGGGATGATATAGCCTATAATCCTTTTGGTTTTGGTCATAGCCAATAAATGTACACTTTTCAGCTTTAGGATCAAGCTTCCCTCTAATTTGTGAGGGTATATGTGCATCAACAATGCACCCAAAGATTTTGCAATGGTCCAATGAGGGTCTCCTGCCATTCCATGCTTCATAGGGTGTCATTCCATCCAAGGATTTGGATGGGAGCCTGTTAATCAAGTATGTGGTTGTGGCTATGGAAACAACCTCTACCCATAGGTTAGTTGGGTAGTTTCTTCTCATTCAACATTGATCTTGTAGCCTCTACTATCAACGTATTCCACCTCTCTGCCACTCCATTTTGTTTAGGAGTATATCTTATTGTGAATTATCTTTTTATGCCTCTGTCTTATAAGAATGAATCAAATTCATGTGAGAAATACTCACCACCTCCATCAGATTTGATCCTCTTCAAGATTCTACCTATTTGCTTCTCAACCAATGCCAAATACTTTTTGAAACATGTAAATACTTCATCCTTATGCTTCATGAAGTAAAGAATTGTCCATCTATTGTAATAATCTATAAATGAAACATAGTACCTTGAACGTGAGATTGATGGATCTTTGCTAGGACCCCACACATCAGTGTGTACAAGCTCCAAGTAGTGTTCATACATGTACCCCTTTCTTTTGAATGGTTGCTTGTGAGCTTTGCCAAATTGGCATGCTCCACACTTGTATATCATGTGTTGCTTGGATGCATTTGGAATGCACTCTGCTCCCTACATATTTGCTTTAGTGTTCTTTCTGCTTTATGACCTAGCCTTTTATGCCATATCTCTAATTGAGATAGAGTTTGATCTTTGTAATTGAAAAGTGCTATGTTTTTGGTGTCTTCAATCTCAAATGTAAAGAGTCTACCATATTTCACACCTTTTGAAGTCCTCTTGAAGCCTTGTTGAGGGTCTTCCACATATGCTCCATGCCTTGTGAATCTGACCTGTAAGCCTTTCTCAACAATTTATCCAACACTGATTATGTTTTTTGTTATGGTTGGTACATATAAGACCTTACTTAAGAGGTTCATGTTACCATCAAAAGCTTTGACATTTCCAATTTTCTTGATAGAGTGTTTAGTGTCATCACCTGTCTATACTTCATGCTTCCCTTTGGGTTCTCGAAGATCAGATAACAATGCTACATTTCTAGCCACATGATTGGAGCAACCATATTCAATATAGAAAAGATGCTCATCATCTTTACCTTTCTCGGATGTCATGTTCATGATGAGTAGAGAATCCTCTTGGTCTTCTGTGTAGCTGTTATAGTCTCTTCTACCTCTGAAGCCTCCTTGATTGTTGGTGCAATTCAAGCCTTCACAATTTGGCTTGGATTACTTCATGAAGACACCACTTGAAGGAAGGACCATAGGAACTTATGCTTATAAGTTCTTATCATTTTACTCCTTGTAAAAGTCTAAAAGACTTGGCATTTCTTATGTACACACCTACTTGATTAGAGTCGTGAAAAAAGTTGTTGATTGATTGAGAGAATATCTCCATACTTTTAGATGCTTGATTGAAGGGAGTCAAGGATTTGAATTTGAATTTCAAATTCTTAGTCATCATGTATAAAAAGGTGATCAAAAAGTCGCGGGTGAGCGAGTCCTCCCGAGCTTCATTCCTGCTATCATTGAGTGTGTAAGAGAGCTACACCATAGCTTACACATCTCTACCTCATTAGGCAATGCTTGGCATGCCAATGAGTTTGTAAACCAATGTGAATTAATACATACATTTACACCTATCACTTCTGTGTACTCTGAGTTTCTACCTCCAAGTCTGTCAACTTCAAAGAGGCATATCTCAGTGCCTACTTCACCAAATCGAGTGATTCAATTGGTGGATCCAGCTCAAAGCATACTACAAGCATACAAAGTTTGAAGCAACTTGGTTCAGCCAATCTCAAGAAATCGCCGTCGAAGTGCTCACTGGTATTTGTCTGCATACTTCCTAAAAAGTCGGGGATGTCCATAAATTTGCTAAAGTTATTTCTCCTAGTATAGTTTATCATTTTGAATGATTCCACTTGCAAATGGTAGCTTACTAAGTTAATAGAATACCTCTAGAAGGAATTTTGCCAATTGTAACTGTGCTGGTCATACTGAGTGAAAGACTGAGCAGGTATCAACACCAAAATAGAAAGTTTTCTAACTCTGTGATTCACAAACTCATCTGTTTTGATCAAGTCATTACTCAAACCTTTTCCAAAGTACATATAGCACTTCTTGGTATCATTTGGAAGCTAAGGGTGTCTACTAATCATATCTGGAGTCACTGAGGGCTGGTGCAAAGCAGGATTAGCAGCACCTACTTAATCTTCTGGAGGATCCATCCATCTTTCCCAACAGTGGTATCATAGCAAACAAGGTAACATGGGAGATGGTTTTCCTTCATTCATTGATAAATTGGACAGGAACAATTATCAAGCTTGGTCTCTAAGGATGAAGACCTATCTACAAGGAAGAAGTCTATTTGGATTCATCTCAGGAGATGAGGAATTGCCCTCATTCAAAGCAAGGGGTCTACCCACCAAGGAAGAACAAGAAATGCTTAATACATGGTGTGCAAAAGATGCATTGGCAAGGTCTTATCTTCTTAACTCTATATCTGATTTCCTTTTGCCTCACATCAGGAATTGTAAGACTTCCCAAGAAACTTGGGAAACCTTGTCATCATACTTTTCATCTAATACAAGGGCCAGGAAGAATCAATTGTGGATTGAATTCACAACCCTTAGGAAGCAACCAAAACAATCAGTCTCAGAATTTGTGACCAATATCAAGGATGTGGCAGACCAATTAGCAAGCATAGGAGAGGAGATTGAAGAGGAACAAATAGTAAGGCAAGTAACCAATGGACTAAAGGCAGATGATAAGTGGGAAAGCTTCACTACTGCAATGGATCTCTACATGGATATGCATACCCCAGATCTCACAACTCTGATGGGCCAACTATTCACACATGAAGAAAAGTTCACAAAGGTTGGAGATACATCTAAAGGTAACACTCCTTCTGCCCTATATACTGATAAAAAGATTAAAGACAAAGGTAAAAGTAAAAAGCAAGAAGATGAAGGTTCTACCTCCCAAGCCAACTATGCAGGGAGAGGTAGATCTTCAAGAGGCAGGGGCAGAGGAGGTAAGCAAGGTAGGGGGAGACCCTACAATTCATCACCATGCAATATTTGTGGACTGTCTAACCACACCACAGATGAGTGCTACAAAAACTACAAAAATCAGAGAGGAAGAGGCTATCAAAGAGGTGGATACTCTCAAGGTAGAGGAAGGTTCAACCAACACCAAGGCTACAATGGCTACAACAATAACTATAACAACAATTACAACAACAACCATAATGGTAACTACCAAGGAGGATTCAGAAATAGGAAAAGACTACAATAACTACACAGAGGAGCAAGATGACTCCCTATTGATCATGAATATGACTTCCAAGTCAGGTACCAATGATGATCATCTGTTTTATATTGATTCAGGGTGTTCTAATCATGTAGCTGGCAATGTGGCACTACTCTCTGATCTTGAGGAACCCAAGGGCAAACATCAAGTACAGACAGGTGATGATACTAAGCATTCTGTAGTAAAGATTGGAAATGTAAAAACTTGTGATGGTAACCAGAACCTATTGAGCAGGGTACTTTATGTACCAACCATTACCAAAAACCTAATGAGTGTTGGTCAGATTGTGGAGAAAGGTTTGCATGTAAGATTCAATCAACATGGAGCATATGTGGAGGACCCAAGACATGGATTCAAAAGGATAGCCAAGGGAGAAAGAAAGAAGGAATAGGCTTATTGTTGAAACAGCTAGGTCCATGCTTAATGAAAAGAAGTTGCCAAATTATCTTTGGGCAGAGAGTGTATCTACTGCCACCTATCTCATAAACAGGTTGCCATCAAAGTCACTTGATGGAATGACACCTTATGAAGCTTGGCATGGTAAGAGACCATCATTGGATCATTGCAAAATCTTTGGTTGTGTAGCATATGTGCATATTCCCTCACAGGTAAGGGGAAAGCTAGACCCTAAAGCAGAAAAATGTATTTACATTGGTTATGACTTGAATAAAAAAGGGTACAGATTCTACAACCCAACCAATAAAGGGTTCAAGGTAAGCAGAGATGTCATCTTTGATGAGAATGACTCATGGTATGAGAATGAATGCAGGAAGGTTAGTTTACCCTATGATTTGGAAGAGGAGTTTCCAAAACTCTCAAGTGAGGAACCAATCCAGAAGGAAGACTCAAGTTCAGAAGATGATGACACAATCAATCTTGAAGAATTCAAGGCATGGAAGTCCAGAGGCAAGATGAAGATGAAGAAGCTTGAGGATATACCAGAATCTTCAACTCAAGCAATAAGGAGATCTCAGAGAGAAAGTAAGAAGCCTATCAGATATGGGTATGATACATCTCTTGTTACTAAGCATTCAATTTATCTTGCAAAGGACTTGCTAAGTGAAGAACCAGGTTCATATGAAGAGGCAATCACCAAACCAGAATGGAAAGGAGCTATGGATGAAGAAATAGAAGCTCTCAAGGAGAGTGACACATGGGACTTGGTACCCAAGAAGGACTCTATGAAGGTGGTAGGATCCAGATGGATCTACAAACTAAAGAGGAACTCTGATGGTACAATCAACAGGTACAAAGCTAGGTTGGTAGCCAAGGGTTTTGCACAAACCCAAGGCATTGATTATGAGGAGACTTTTTCTCCTGTGGCTAAGATGCCAACAATCAGAGTATTGGTGAGTGTAGCTGCATCCAAAAATTGGAACATGTACCAATTAGATGTCAAGAATGCTTTCTTGAATGTATGGATATCTGAAGAAGTCTACATGTCTCAAGCACCTGGCTATGAAGATCCCAAGAAGGTAAATTATGTTTGTAAATTGAAGAAGGCTCTATATGGATTGAAGCAGGCACCTAGAGCATGGAACTACAGGCTGACAACATACCTCCAAGACCAAGGGTTTACTATGAGCAAGGCAGATACTTCATTGTTTATCAAAAGGAGCAATTCAGAGGTAATCTATCTCTGTGTTTGTTGATGACATCATCATTACAGGTAATGATGTCCAAGGAATCAGAAGCATCAAAAATCAGATGATGAAGGAGTTCAAGATCAATGATCTTGGATTATTGAAATACTTTCTAGGACTTGAATTGGTTTATATTAATTCAGGTATATATATCACTCAGAAAAAGTATGTACAAGACATGTTGAAGAAGTTTAACCTGCAGGATGCTAAAGTCTCAAGTACTCCAATGGAAGTCAACCTAAAGCTAAGTGCTCATGAAGGGGATGAAGTCCAAGACATTACAAGATATCAAAGTATGGTAGGTAGTTTGAATTATGCTACCTTGACCAGAATTGACATAGCATATGGAGTTAGTGTGCTAAGTCAATTCATGCACAAACCAAGGGTACCTCACCTTGAAGCTGCAAAGAAGACCTTGAAGTATCTAAAGGGAACTCAGAACCATGGTTTGTACTTTCCTTATACATCAGATATTGACATTAAAGTGTATTCAGATGCAGATTGGGCAGGATGCAAGGATGATAGGAGGAGCACATCAGGATACTTATCTTTTGCAGGTGATAAACCTATTTCTTGGTCAGCCAAGAAACAACCAACAGTGGCATTGTCATCCACTCAAGCAGAATATAGAGGGCTAGCCAATGCCACTCAAGAAGCTATTTGGTTAAAGCTTTTGTAGCCTATACACTAGGCCCCCAATTATCTTTGGAGACAACACAAGCTCTCTTCACCTTGCAGCTAATCCAATATATCATGCTAGAACAAAACACATAGAGGTTCATTACCACTATGTTAGAGAGAAGTTGCTAAGCAAGGACATTCAGTTGACCTATGTGTCTACTAATATGCAATGTGCAGATTTACTCACTAAAGCTTTGGACAGAAACAAATTATGCAGATTCAAATCCATGATTGGATTGCAGGATGTGATTGAAGATTGAAGATGAAGACTTAAGCCAAAGTGTTTGGCTTGAGGGGGAGCTGTTGGTGCAATTCAAGCCTTCACAATTTGGCTTGGATTACTTCATGAAGACACCTTGAAGGAAGGACCATAGGAACTTATGCTTATAAGTTCTTATCATTTTACTCCTTGTAAAAGTCTAAAAGACTTGGCATTTCTTATGTACACATCTACTTGATTAGAGTCGTGAAAAAAGTTGTTGATTTATTGAGAGAATATCTCCATACTTTTAGATGCTTGATTGAAGGGAGTCAAGGATTTGAATTTGAATTTCAAATTCTTAGTCGTCATGTATAAAAAGGTGATCAAAAAGTCGCGGGTGAGCGAGTCCTCCCGAGCTTCATTCCTGCTATCATTGAGTGTGTAAGAGAGCTACACCATAGCTTACACATCTCTACCTCATTAGGCAATGCTTGGCATGCCAATGAGTTTGTAAACCAACGTGAATTAATACATACATTTACATCTATCACTTCTGTGTACTATGAGTTTCTACCTCCAAGTCTGTCAACTTCAAAGAGGCATATCTCAGTGCCTACTTCACCAAATCGAGTGATTCAAAGCTTGGTGGATCCAGCTCAAAGCATACTACAAGCATACAAAGTTTGAAGCAACGTGGTTCAGCCAATCTCAAGAAATCGCCATCGAAGTGCTCACTGGTATTTGTCTGCATACTTCCTAAAAAGTCGGGGATGTCCATAAATTTGCTAAAGTTATTTCTCCTAGTATAGTTTATCATTTTGAAATAATTCCACTTGCAAATGGTAGCTTACTAAGTTAATAGAATACCTCTAGAAGGAATTTTGCCAATTGTAACTGTGCTGGTCATACTGAGTGAAAGACTGAGCAGGTATCAACACCAAAATAGAAAGTTTTCTAACTCTGTGATTCACAAACTCATCTGTTTTGATCAAGTCATTACTCAAACCTTTTCCAAAGTACATATAGCACTTCTTGGTATCATTTGGAAGCTAAGGGTGTCTACTAATCATATTTGGAGTCACTGAGGGCTGGTGCAAAGCAGCATTAGCAGCACCTACTTAATCTTCTGGAGGATCCATCCATCTTTCCCAACATTGATAATTGTCATTGTTGTAGCCTTGGTTGTAGTTGTGATTGTAATTGCTTCCTCCATTGTTGAATCTGCCTCTAGATTGTCCATAACTCCCTCTATGGAAGCCTCTTCCCCTTTGATTCCTTGTGTTCTTGAAGCATTCTTCTGTGGTGTGGTTGGTAAGGCCACAAATGTTGCAAGGTGGAGTATTGTAGGATCTCCCCCTGCCTTGCTTTCCTCCTCTACCCCTTCCTCTAGTACGTCTTCCTCTACCTATGTAGTTGACTTGAAAGGTACTAACCTCTTCTTCATTCTTTTTGCTTTTACCCTTATCCTTACTTTTATTCTTATCTATATAAAGGGCAGAAGATTGGTTACCTCTAGAGTTTTCACCATTCTTGTTGAGATTTGTCTCATGGGCGAAGAGTTGCCCCATCAATGTGTTGAGGTCAGGTATCTGTATATCAGGTCCATTGCTGTGGTTTTATGCCATTGATGTTCTATCTTACTATGTGTTCTTCTTCTATCTCCTATCCAATTCTTGCAAGCTGGTTAGCCACATCCTTCATCTTGGTCACATAATCATCGATGCTCTACTTTGGTTGCTTTTTTCGGATTGTCAACTCCATCCATAGCTGGTTCTTCCTAGCTCTTGTATTTGATGAGAAATATGATGAGAGAACTCCCCAAGTCTCTTGGGAGGTCTTGCGATTCCTAATGTGAGGCAATAAGAAATCAGATATTGAGTTTAGTAGATAGGACCTGACAAGAGCATCCTTTGCACACCATGTGGTCAACCTTTCTTGCTCTTCCCTTGTGGGTTGATGTTTGCTCCTGAATATTGGCACCTCTTCATCTCCTAAGATGTATCCATATAGACTTCTCCCTTGTATGCAGGCTTGCATCCTTAGTGACCATGCTGGATAGTTGCTTCTGTCCAATTTTTCAATGAATGATGGAAATCCATCTCCCATCTTGCTTGTTGTTGCTCTAATACCACTGTTGGAGGAGATGGTGGATAGTCTTCATAGATGAAGTGGTGTTGCTTAAACTTGCTTCACACCAGCCAAGAACAATTGCTGGAGAGTATAATGGGCCTCTTTAAATTGCTAATCATCATAAATAATCACCTATGTTGTTTGGAACATGATCCACTAATCAATGGATCAAAACAAATAGGTACGAAATTGATCCAAGGTCATAGACTTGCTATTTTAGTCTCTACACCTATTCAGTATAATGAATAGTGCTCTGAGCATGATAGCAATCAGCATAATTCCTTTTGGTGATGGTTAATTGACTTAGATAGCTACCAATCATGAGTGATTTCAATAAAAAAGATAAACTACACGCTGACTATGATGTTTAGCAAATCATAGGACTTACTCGACTTTTTTGGGATGAGATCAGAGAGTAATTAAGTGAATATATCTCACGATTCAGAGAAGCAATGATAATGAGTTTTGTAGTTATAATGTAGACAATATAGTGAATCTATGTTTTAAATCATGACGAATGATCAATCATACACTGAGAACAAGCTATGAGAAAATCACTGTACTGATGTAGTCATGGCAGAGAGTGAAGTAAATATGTAACAAAAATGTATGTATTAGATCACATAGAAATACAATGTCATTGGCAATAATCTATTGCGCAATGTGAGGAAAGTGATTGAGCTATGGAGTGAGCTCTCAAATCACAATGTATTCCTCTCAATTGATCT
Organism: Ceratopteris richardii; assembly: GCA_020310875.1. NCBI lineage: Eukaryota > Viridiplantae > Streptophyta > Polypodiopsida > Polypodiales > Pteridaceae > Ceratopteris > Ceratopteris richardii. The sequence goes on from CM035429.1 coordinate 11,750,573, forward strand.
TCTAGTTGAGGCATTATCATGCATGTCTTTTTGATCTACTTTTATAGTTGAGTTTGGAGCCAATCTTTTGAATTCAAATTCAAAAGTCCACCTAACAGTAAATCTTAAACTATAGGATGTATTCTCTCATCAATAAACTACAAGATTTGATGCTTCCTAACTTCCTCATGGAAGTAAGGTTCTTTTACAAAGGTAAATGTAACTGATTTTACAAGGGATTGATCATATAAGGCTCCATGAGAAATATGCTAATCATCCAAGTATGTGGGCTTGGATTCTCTTGCACCAACATGAATAAGGAGGAAGATGAGGATAGATGCACTTTGATTGTAAAAGATGTGCCATTAGAAGAGGAGAAACAATTGATTGAGTTACTACAAGAATATATAGATGTTTTTGCTTGGATATACAAGGATATGCAGGGAGTAGATTCAAATATCTACCCATAGAGGACCTCTATGACTTTGAAGGCTAGGCATTCCAATAAAAAGAGCCTATACATATAATGTCTACTTAGCTAGAATCAATACTAGCCACATGATCCATTCATGAAATATAGCACACCGAGTGGGTGTCTCCCTTATTGATAGTATAAAAAAAGAATGGAAAAAGAAAGGTGCGCATCAACATGAAGAAATTTAATGTACCCACTATTACAGATAGTTATCCACTTCTTATTACTTACAATTTACTGGAGATAGTAGCAAAGGAATTTTATAGTTTCCTTGATTAATTTTTTGGGTATAATTAGGTGGCCATTGCTCTTGAAGACCAACATAAGAAAGCCTTTTCTATTGAATGGGGCATCTATGCCTTTATAGTCATGCCTTTTGGGTTGATTAATGCTCCAACTACTTTCCTGTATTCAAAGAGTTGGTGAGAAAGTATATCTTGACGAACTATGTACCTAGTCCTCTCAAAGAGTTGATCATATTGTTGAACTCCACAGAATATTTGACAAATGTAGACAATATAGAGTGTGCTTAAATCCCACAAAATGCATGTACATGGTGAGACAAGATAAAATTCTAAGCCATATTTTCTCAAAGAATGGTATTTCTACCAATGAAGATAAAATCAAGGTGATCTTCGATCTATCGAGACTAAAGAACATAAAAGAGTTGCAAGGTTTTATGGGCCACTGTGGATACTATTGATGATTTATCCACATGTATTCCATAATTGGAAAACCATTATATGGCCTATTAACCCATTTTGAATGGTAAGATGATTGTGAACAAGAATTCAACAAATTGAAGAAGAGGCTAAGTTCAACTCCCATACTTAAAGTGCCTGATTGGAATAAGTTGTTCCACATTCATGTGGATGCTTCCAATTTTGCAATTGTCTTTATACTTGCACAACCTATAGAAGAAGAGAAATTAGATCATTCAATTGCTTATGCAAGTAGGAAATTGAATCAAGTAGAAAGGGAATACACAACAACTAAAAGAGGGGTTAGGAATGATTTATGTTGTCAAAAAGTTTAGACACTTTCTTGGCCACTAAATTTAAATTTTTTATGGACCATCAAGCACCACTATATTTGGTCAATAAACCATGTATTTCAGGGAGTCTAGTTGAGTGTTTTCTATTACTGATGGAGTTTGACTTTGAGGTAGTAGTGAAGAAAAGCAACACACCTATACATCCCCACCATGTCTCAAGAATGACTCATGGAGAGCCTCCCACAGGAGTAGCTCATGAACTTCTTGATACATATCTTTGCAATCGAGAGGTAAGTTCAACTTGGGTAGAAAAGGTAATATCTATGCTTATACATGGTCTTAATCATCTAATCAATCTAAAGAGTGGACAAGATGTGATGAAAACTAGAAAACTCCAAATCTTAGCAGATGTTTATACTTTAAGGACTCAAATGGAGTATTGCTAGGGTGTCTAGAAGATGACAAGAAGCAAATATTGATCCAACCCCATGAATATATATGTAAAAAACATAAAGCAATATTTGGAACCACACGAGTTATATTCTTTAGGATTATTGGCAAGACAATGAAAAAGATGTGCATGAACATGTGACAAATTGCTATGTCTTCAAAGTAACAAACCCAATGGAAAATTCTTTTATAGGCTATCCAACAATAGTCCAAGAATGGAGTAAACCTATCATAGGCTTCTTGAAGTCTAAAAACTATCCCTTGGGAGCTAACACGGCTTGAAAATAAGTCTTGGGAGAAGAGAGAAAAGATTATGCTATCATAAGAAATCAACACTTTAAAAGAGATCATAATAAACAATTGCATCTTTGCATTCATGAAGGGGAATATCTACTCATCTTAGAAATGACACATGTTGGAGTTGTTTCTAGCAATTTTTCTACAACAGAACAACCAAAATGATCCTCTTTGCAGGATTGTAGTGGCCTACTTTAAACATGGATGAATAAACTTATGTGAGGGGTTGTGACATATACCAAAGGACAAAATACCCTTTGATGAGAGATTGTATTCCTCTAAACCATATGCTCAATGCTAGAGCTTTCTCTAGGTGGGGATTTGACTTCGTTGGGCCAATAAATTCATATGCAAGGGGCTCTCATGCATAATATTTTATTAACACAATAGATTATCTCACTAAATCATTTGAAATCAGAGCAACAAGGAGGAGTGATGCTCAAACAACTATTAAGTTCGTATTTGAACAAATATTCACTAGATTTTGACTACATATAAAGATTGTAAGTGATAGGGGCACACACTTCATCAATGAAGTGATTGAATCATTAATGAATGAGTTCTTAGTATTTCACAAGAAATATGCTCCTTATCATCCACAAGCAAATGGGCAAGCAAAGAGACATAAGTGCCCCATGGAGTGACAAAGGCAATTTTGTCTCTATCTTCAAGATGAATGAGAGTTTGATTGTAACCAATAAATCCATCAAGAAAACTATACAAAGTGTGTCTGACTACTTCTTCTAGTACCTATTTTGTGAAGGGTTGAGGGAAACCATCTTGAATAGTCATCTTATTCAAAGCATGAAAGTCAATACACACTCTTATTTTACCACTATTTTTCTTAGTTACAATAACCATAGATGAAAGCCACCTTGAGTGCTCTACATTAATAATAATACCTGCCTCCTTTAATTTTATTATTTCCACCTTCATTGCTTTTGCATATTTGGGATTGAGTTGATATGGCTTACTCCTTACAAGTGCAACTCCCTCTAATAAGGGTATTTGATGTAATCCAAGCTCCTCTAGAATACCTAATGGATCCTTGTAGGACCATGCAAAGGCATTTTAATAAGTATAAAGAAGAGAGGTTACCTTTTTGTAGTAAGAATGGGTAGTGTCACGACCACGTGGCTAGACCACTTGCAAGTTTTCTTCCTCTCCAAGGTTCACTTCCCGAACAAGCACTTCAGCGGTAGTCTCACTTGAACGATCACTTAATTCTCCTCATTCTTTACTGTTCAAGTGCAAATTATCACCATTTACCAATTTTTGGTCTCCCTGTGCTTCCTCAACAGAAACTTCATTTTTGTGTATAAAGACTAGACATGATTTCTTTTGATCCACTTCTTCATTTATTTCACTTTTTTCAAATGTGAAACACTCTGCATTCTCCATCATCCAATTTAACAGGTTATCATCTTCATAATGTAGGGAAGGCATTACTTGAGTGTCCATTGTATACCCAGTTGCCTTGGCAATGCCATGTTGGAAGTTAAGATGCATTTCAAGCTCAAGAGTCATGGAAATATGTGCCCATGCTGCCCCCTTGCTTAAGGACACTCCCTACTAGCTATTCTCTACATATTTTGCAGAGATTACACTTTTACATACTCTATCTCTCTAGATGATTGCTGTAGACCCCTGACTTTGTAATTTTTGTTTCTCCTTCATTTCGAATCCATTTCTACTAATTTTTGTCTTGTTGGAAAGACTATCAGTCTTGCTTTGATTGCTATAAATCCTCGGATCAATGCTTGCAGAAATATAGAGAAATGCCTAGAATAGTGTCTGTGTAGTTAGCTTATAACAATAAATCACAAGTTTATAGGATCTTCCAACACATGGACCTTAGCATACACACCTTAATAGTCAAAAAATAAGATGAGTGAGAGATAGAGAGAGAATAGACAAGTTTTTCAAATTGTACGATAAGCTAGGATGCTCACCTACTCTATCTATATTCCAATGTCAAATACAATGTATGAATATGATACAAACCTACAGTTTTTGAATCTAGGCAGAAATAGGAACTAGATACAAGAGATTGTGTGCCTAGGAGGTATGAAGTGTGTGTGTGTGTGAGAGATAATATGGAGAATATGAAAAATTTAGAAGTGTTTTATAGCAAACCCGAATTCCGACTACCTACATCAGAAACTAAATGAACAAGTGGGGGCATATATAGACTTGTTACTCACAATATGTTGCTGACACAAAATCCTCCAGATGTCTCTAGATGTAGATCACACCTCCTCCAAGTGTGTGAGAACACCTCCTCACATAGAGGACCTCCTCCTTGATCACCTCCAAGATCTGCTCCAAGAGTACCTTGAGAAGATTGCTCCTTGAGTGATGATTTGAACAATATATTGGCTCTTCTTATATAGTTTGTGTACTCCAATGAAAAGAAATCTAAAACACTATAAATTGATAGTAATCAAACAAAAAATCTATTGTGATAATGGCTTTGCCAAATTTGGCGTCCTCAAAAAAACGATGAGAAAAAACAAAGCAAATCTAAAAAAACTTTTGCACGCGCTGCTACTCCCATGAGGATCAAACTCATGTGGGTCTTTTGGGAGTCCTTCACTTTAACCAACACACCCATCATGTTTACTTATAAAGGTTCTACCAAAAGGTACATATTATGGCTACAACTTGTGAAGTTTTTTTACAAATTGTAGACATTGTTTCCAATAACCCCCCCTTCAATGTCACAATGGTACAAGGTCTAATAGCCTGCATGAAGGGCTTTGGTGTGCAGAACAAGAGGAGGAAGTAGAAGATGGAGGGAGAGCGAAGAGAGGAGAGACTCGTGGACATGCATGGGAGCCTCGAAACCCACATACTGATCTCTCTTGAGGCAATGCTCTATATATGATGTATATATACAAATATGGGAGTAAGGTCACATGACCCTTACATCCCCAACAATCTCCCACTTAAGGGTCAGTGTGACCATAAGTGGTAAAATATACAACGAATAATGTAGGACTATACAATAATGTACAGGAAGAGTTCGGATCTCAACCCATGCTGATCAACCTACACCAACTGCCTCAAACAAGGTGTATCCATGCACCTCAAACTGCTCTAGACTCATATCAACAAGAGTCAAGCTCATATATGACTGACGCAAGAACTGATGACGTTCCTACAAAGCTCCCACTCACTTTATGCCTGTGTCAATCGTCGAATGACTAATAACTCCAAGTGCAAATGCTCCAATAGCAATTGCAATGTCTTGTCTCGAGCATAACAACTCATACATCAGACTCCCGAATGCTGACGAAACATGTGCTATCCTAGCTAACCTAAGTATATCAGCCATGCCTGTATCCAAGGCATCCAAAGAACTATCATCAAGGCCAACATGTCCTGACATATTTGTGTCAACATCTGGCATGACCGAATCCAAAAATGATTGCATAACTGCTAACTCCTCAACATCCAAATCAGCCATGCTCGCAACCAAGGATGTATCTAGCTGTGCATCCTAAGAGCTAGCATGATCTGGCATACACTGTGTATCATAAGAGCTATCCTGCTCTACCACACCAAGTGTAAATTGTTTCTGAGGATCCACCACTTTGAGTATAGGAGCCTCTGAAACAGCTTGTTTCAGAGTCTCAAAACTCTTTTGCTGCTCTTGCTTCCATGCAAATGGAATTTTGCCTTGAAGCAAGTTCGTCATAGGTGTTGCTATAGATGAATATGAAGAGATGAATTTCTGATAGAAACTGGAAAGTCCTAACAATGACTGTAACTGCCCCTCATCCTGAGGAGTAGGCCATACTAAAATGACTGATACCTTCTTGGGATCCATCTGAACCCCATCGGCTGAAATCACATGCCCTAGATACTCTATCCTCAGAAGAAACAACTGTGTCTTCTCTGGATTTACATACAGCTAATTTTCTTTTAAAATATTCAACACAAATCTTAAGTGTATTTCATGCTCATGTACAATCCCACTATACACTGGCAAATCATCCACAAAATCAACAACACACTTTCCTATGAAAGGTCATAAGATATCATTCATTAACATCATAAATGTAGCTGGAGCATTTGTCAAACCAAAGGGCATGACCAAATACTCATAATGACCAAAACGGGTCCTGAAAGCTGTCTTATGTACATCATGATCTTTTACTCTAATCTGATGATAGCCACTCTTTAAATCTATCTTACTAAACACAATGGCTCCACCTAGAGCATCCAAAAGATCATCAATCTGGGGCATGGGATATCTATGTTTAATAGTGATCTTATTGAGTGCTCGATAATCGACACACATCCTATAAGATCCATCCTTCTTCTTCACAAGAAGAACTGGTGCGGCAAAGGGTGAATAGCTAGGTCTAATCAACCCTTTTTGAAGATACTCGTCCACGACCTTGCGGACTTCATTTTCTTCCTGCAAACTCATTCGAAATGTTGGCTGAGCGGTCGGACTTGCTCTTGGTACCAATTCGATTCTATGCTCTATATTCCTGCAAGGAGGCAAACCTGATGGTAATTCCTTTAAAAACAACTCTTGGAATTCTGCTCTCACTTTGGCTGAAAGTGCTGGAGCATTCCAACTTGAGTCTCCATGACTGCATGAATCCATCTCAACATACGATAAATACATGAAATAAAGAAAATAGATATACTTACAATCAATTTTGAGCAACTTGGTAGCAGTCACCAATCACATCTCTTGGAGATCTAGTTCTCCACGGATCAGTAATCTCCTTCCCTCATGCTCAAACTGATACACATGCGAAGCAAAATCAATGACTGGTTTCTTCCTCGCATGCCACTTTTTACTAAGAACTAAGTCGAATTGAGCTAATCTCGCTATCTCAAAGTCCAATCTGTCCTCATAGGACTGGATTTGAATAGGAAGATCAACTACTCGTCTATCCCAAGTCTCAGTTCCCTTCCCATCAGCTAGCTCTATGGTATAAGTATAATCTGACCGTATCTAAGCATAATCGCTTGACTAATCGGGAACTAATAACATTATGAGTCGAACCTGTGTCAAAGAGTACCTTGACAAGCTGTCCTGCCATGACTCCTCTCATGACAATAAGCTCAGTATCTGGGAACCGGTATCCTTTCTGTGCCACTGGTGAAAGCACAACATCTGGCACACTCAGAACCTTTTTAGTGACCCTCATGGTCACTATCAGAGTGATGGAGAGTGTTAATCTCCAAAAGAACAAACTACCCTTGAAATTAGAGCACCTCTATATCAAGAATAACTCAAGACCTTTCCCAATTTGGAGGATTAATGATCAATTATAAAGATTTTGGATAAACTATGAAGAAGATGATTCTACAGAAAGTCTGCTGCACATATCTCTCTCATTGACTTATCAAAAGATTCGAAGTTAAATCACTTCAAAAGATTCAGTAGATCTTGAGAAATGAACTTAACAAGTCACCTATGTCTAAAACTGTTCTTCTGAGAAGTCGATTTAGACACCTATAACTTCTAACACTTGGTTTCCTCAATCTAGAACCCGTTTATGCAAATGCTTTTAGCCATAGGTAGCTTGCCTTCCAACTTAAAGATTGAGTGCTTGCTTGCTCAAAAATTTACACTGTGGAAGGAGAACTGACCAAAACATTAGCATCGAATTTTGTGCCTATTTCAGAAAACAGTGAACACTTCTTCATATATGAATGTTCCTACTCATAATTCTCACAGCCTGTTTACAATTAGGCTCTCAAACTTTAACCATAGACTCATTAACTATGGACTTAGACATCTACAAAAGGATTCTTGAAATGATCAAGCACAGAAGGAGAATACATAGAAACATCGGGTGCAATTTCTCTTCATTCCTAGAAAAACTTTACATCTGGATGAGAGAGCAAATCTTCACACTTCTCAAGTGTCTAATCACATCTAATTCTCCTCAAATCTTGTTCTTACACATTCTCTCATATTTGCCCCGACATTGTCTTTGTATATATAGGCAAATATTTGTTGGTGCAGGGCAATCAACAATTGAAGTTTTAATGAAGGTTTGGAAGTCAAGGACTGAAGAAAAGTTCAAGTTATGAAGCAAGGAGGAAGTGCATATTCAGAAGTAGAAAGATGTATACACATATGTACATTAATTCAGAGATAGTTCACTTATACTTTTGTATAGTCATGAGCTTGTAAATATTTGCCTATATATACTATGAAAAAATGTCGGGGCAGATATGAGAGATTGTGTTAAGACAAGATTTGAGGAGAATTAGATGTCATTAAACATTTTAGAAGTGAGTAAGATATCTTTCATCACTTAGATGTAAATTTTCCAGGAATGAAGAAATGTTGTGCCTGATCTTTTTGAGTATTCTCTTTCTGTGTTGAGTCTTTGTGAAATGCTTTTGTATAAGTCTAAGTCTATAGTTGATTGACCTCTGTACTCATTTTTAGCTTCTAATTGTGATCAGGTTGAGAGAATTGAGTGTAGGAACATTTACATATGTAAATGGGAAGAAGAGAAGTTGCAGGAGGCGCAAAATTTGATGCTAATTTTTTGGTCAGTTCTCATTCCACAATGTAAAGTTTTGAGCAAGCAAGCACTCAATCTTTAAGTTGGAAGGTAAGCTACTTGTGACTAAAAGCATTTGCATAAACGGGTTCTAGATTGAGAGAACCAAGTGTTAGAAGTTATAGGTGTCTGAATCAACTTCTCAGAAGACCAGTTCTAGACATAGGTGACTTGTTAAGTTAATTTCTCAAGATCTACTAAAACTTTTGAAGTGATTTAACTTGGAGGAGGTGCGCAATCTACACGCGACACCATGTGCAAAGTTTTATAAAAAACTTTACACATTTGATAAGTCAATGAGAGAGATATGTGCAGGAGACTTTCTGAAGAATCATCTTCTTCACAATTTGATCAAAATTTTGATAATTGTTCATTAATCCTCTAAATTGGTGAATGTTTTGAGTTACTCTTGATATAGAGGTGCTCTAAGTTCAAGAGTAGCTTGTTCTTTTGGAGATTAACACTCTCCATCAGTATTTACAAGCTCATGACCATACAAAAGTATAAGATGATATTCCGAGTTAAAACAATGCATTATATTTTTAATTCAATTTAACTTAATCAATGCATTACCATATAGCTAATTAGATTTAATTACAATAAAATAACTTGATTAATTTAATATCTATATATATTCTCTCTCTCATTCTCTCTCTCTCTCTCTCTCTCTCTCTGATCAGTTATCGCATTGCCGTCATCCACCATCGCCACATCTCCCTCCCTCTCTCTCTCTCCGTCTCTCTCTCTCTCTCTCTCTCTCTCCTTCTCTCTCTCTCTCTCTCTCTCTCTCCTTCTCTCTCTCTCTCTCTCTCTCTCTCTCTCTCTCTCTCTCTCTCTCTCTCTCTCTCTCTCTCTTTGCGCATGCGGTGCCTGTAGCACCGTGGAGGGGAAAAATAAATGAGTTTTCTTTCTCTCTCTCTCTCTCTATAACACCATCTCTGCACGCTACGCGTGCTCTTGACCGCCGCCAGGAAGCTCTCCCACTGCCACATCTCTCTGTGCATGATGTGAGTATCTGCCATCAGTCGTCAACCTAAATCTATTCTCTAGCTAATGCGATCGCGTGCAGCTACTGTCAGAAGCCTAAGAGGTGGTGCCTCCTCTCTCCTCACTCTGCCACGTCTACACACGTCAACAGCAGAGCAGACACCACCGACCCTCATCACTCTCTCTCTCTCTCTAGCTATGCAATCAACGCCTCCTGTCTGTAGCCAGAGGAGTAACACCTCCCTTTTCTAAAAATTCTCTCTAAATTCCTCCACTCTCTCTCTCATCTCCTATCTGCGTATGCAACACTAGAAGTCAGAGAGAGGAGGGAAGGATGCAAGAAAAAAAACCAATTCACTCTCACTAGCTATAATGAAAGGAAAAATAAGATGAAGGGAGCAAGAAGACAAATACCTACAAAGAAACATTAGAAGAGAACAGAGCTTAACACACATATATATACACATAGAGAGTCCTGTGTCTATCACTCTTTTTTAGAACTTGCTTTAATTTTTATCCATACTTTTACCCACACTTATCCACCACACTTTAAATTGGCTTTTCTATCACAACCATACTTTAATATCCTCACTCACACACCATTCTTTCTTCTATCCACTTTTTTCACTTTATTTGCATATCTTTTATGAACCACTATTTATTCACATACACTCATACACCACATCTTTAACTATTCCCTTTTCCCCACTTTAATTACACATTCAATAATCACCATTCTTTAACTACTTATCTACACACACCACTAACTATTTATCCATTTCTAATTATCATTTTAATTTATTTAACCTTATTATTTATATTTCATTAATATAATTAATTGAAGCTTACATTAAGGGTTTAATTAATTAATTACCTTAATGTTTATATGCACACATACTATTAAGTTAGCTAATTAAAACATAATTTCATTTATTATAAATAAATGTTTAATTTATAAATTAATTTAATCAAATATCAAATGTTTTCACCCTTAAAACACATTAAAAACCCTTGGGAACCCCTTTGAAACTCATCAGAATCCTATTGAAACCCTATCATTAACCCATTTGAACCCTTTGGAACCCTAGCATTAACCCATTGAACCCTTTGGAACCCTAGCATTAAGCCTACTGACATAAAAAACACATAAATTTATGTAACCCTAGGGTTTTATACCCATGTTCCTTGCTTTTATGGGTACAAAACACATTAAATGTGTAGTTTAGGGAAACCCTAATATGAGCACATGTTCTCTTCATCAATTTATATCGGCAAACACTTTCAGAGTGATTAGTTCCAAACAAAACAACCGATCAAGAGTGTTACAAAAAGGTTAGAGTTCACCAATACAAATTGTTTTAATTTTCCTAGATGTCAACTGGAAGGTGCAAATCTTCCTGACATCCGCCCCCACCAAACCTGCACATCGTCCTGATGGGCCAACTTGTAGATTGAGGGAAGCAGCATCTTGATGACCATCTTGAAATTTATCCATAAAACAACATCAATTCTTTTATATAAATTTTAAACTTATCAAATTTTTCAATCTTTTATGTAACATGCACATGAAGTTTATTTAAATTAAATTTGGTAATGTAAACATATCAAATTATAAAGTTAAACTGTCAACCGCTTCAGTCAACAAAACATTAATCTAAATCTCATCCATTTATAAACTTTGCAAAGATCAGTATGAAACAAAATTCATCTTCGTTCACTCAAATGCAAGTTTCTTCATATACATGCATTTACATATGAACAATCAAACATGTCAAAGAAATCACATTCATCTACTCATACCGACATCCGCTTTGTTTGCCCAATTTTACTCGCTAGATATGTTTTCCACAACTAGCTTTCTTCATCTTTGGTTTCATACAAGTATGAGGTAAAATCTTTATGTAGATAATAATTGTAAATACCTTTTGGGGTGGAAGAAGGCATAACTTCCGTGCATCATATATATTGTTTTTTTTTCTTTTTTTTTTTCTTTCTATTTTTTTTTCTGTGTTACATTCACAACTTTTTTGTTTTGAAGGGGAAAGGCTTAACCCCTTAATCGAGCTAAGGTTCTAGATGCATGTATAAGAAAGACCTAAGATTTCACAGACAAGGATCATGCATCTATATGCTCCATATATATACAATTACTTCCATTATTTGTAATGAACTACAAATCCTTCTATCCATAACAAATCCTCACTTAATCTATAAAGTTAGAACTATAGATCATGCTTGTTTTCCTAGTATGGCTAAATAGATTCCCTTCATAATTTAATAAGCCTCATCCCAAATTTTTGTATTTAAATTTAATATGAATGCAAGTGACATGCATAAATCAAAACATAAAATTTTAAAACATAGATAAATACGACTTGAAATTAATTGCATCATCAATCTTCTTCAACTTCATTTTAAATTTGTCATAAACCTATAATTTGATCATCTTCAAAGTCCTGCTAAAACAAAACATCAACAACTAGACACACAAATTTACTTAGATTCATAACCAAATATTCTTCTTCATCCTACAAAAGAAAACCACATTAAAGGAAATCATCCACACATAAATTAGTCATTCTCTTCATCATACATTACTTCATAATTTTCATCATTTCTTTGCTTGAATGATTTTATCCTTTTGCCCCCAATTAAGTTCTTGAGAGGAGTACCATCTAATTCACGTAAGGCATACGTTCCATTATCATAAACTTTGATCACCACATAAGTTCGAAACCAACGCCTTTTTAATTTCCTACGAGCATCATACTGAGAATCAAACGTACTATCATAAATTAAAAACCAATAATTAATTTGTATTGGCTTTGGCCTTAATCTATGTGACTTATCAAAATATTTCTTGTTCTTAAGTCGAGAATCTTTTAATTTAACTATAGCTTCTTCTAATCTTTCATTCCCTTGCTCAAGTTGTTGAATTCTTAGAGTTAATAAATCTTCAGTAGACAGATTATCTTCCCATGGAAGAGTAGCCCAATTAAGGATTTGAGTATGCACAAGAAAAATAGGTTTCTGGCAGTACATTAACTCTGCTGGCGTATACCCTGTCGTTCTAGTGCAAGTCATTCTATCATAATGCAAATGGTAGAAATTTTGGCCAATCCTTAAGATCACCATTAGAGGCTTTAGAATGGTTAAGCTTGTGAGAGACACTTTTATTCAATTTTTCGATCTGCACAATTTTGATAGAGACGTCCGAGGTCCAAATCCACCTCCAAATGCCACTTTTGAGCCCTGCAAGGTTTAAAATTCTAAGAGAGAGTAAAATCAAGGCATTTTCTTACAATGAACTAAACGTAGGACCCTGAACGAGGTACTTAGAACATGATTCACAAAAATCTCACACAGGCACTTTTATTCTCTTATACTTGCTCTACCTTTCCCTCATACAGAGTTTTCCTTAATGCTTTCATCTTCACCTTCAAAATCCCACTGGGAAACATGATGCAATTAAGGTCTAGAGAGAGAATATGAAACTTGTCAACCCAAAATTTTTCCTACATGCATAAAATGACCTAATTATTCGTTCTAAGCATTATCCCCACAATGAAATTCAAAAAGTTCAAAATGAATTATTTCACTAGAAAAGAGGCCTATTACAATTCTTCCCCCCTTTAAGAACTCTATCCTCAGAGTTGGAAAGAAGGATAATGTGTTAGAAAGTCATCTAAATTCACCCAACTCGAATCTTCTACTGGGTATGAATGCCATTTCACCAAAATTTCTACTATAGATCTATTTCTAAGAAATCTTTCCTTCCTATCTAATATTATTTCCGGTTGAAGCTCAAAAGAGCCATCATCTTTCAGCTTATAATTGTCCTGCAAAACATGAGCAACATTAGACACATATCTTTTAAGTAAACATATCTTTTAAGTAAGCTCACATGAAATACAGGATGCACATTTAGATATTTAGGTAATTCCAGCAAATAAGCAAGAGATCCGATCTTTTTCAAAACTTTAAAAGGGCCTCCATATCGAGGAGAAAGTCTATGATCCTTCCCTAGCAACAAGTTAGATCGGTGAGGATTAACTTTAAGAAATACCATATCATTAACTTGGAATTCAAGTGGTCTTCTCTTTAAATCATAGAACTTCTTTTGTCTTTTATGAGCTTCTCTTATATGTTTCTTAATTTTTCCAAGTTCTTCATCCATCTTATCAAGCATTTCTTTGGATACTTCTACTTTATTTGGAAAACCCAAAAACGAAGGTGGAGTCAAACTATTATAACCATACATAGCTTCAAACGGAGTCATTTTTATAGATGCATGCAATGCACTATTGTATGCAAACTCAACCAAGGGTAAATATTCACTCCAATTATCCTGCTTTTCATTCACATACATACACAACATATCCTCAACTACCCTGTTAACCCTCTCGGTTTCCCCATCAGTTTGTGGATGGAAAGTTGTACTCATACGAAGTTGAGTTCCAATGGATTCAAATGTCGCTTTCCAGAAGTTTGACGTAAATCTAGAATCTCTATCAGAAATTATGCTTTTAGGCATTCCATGCATTCGAAATATTTCTTTTACAAAGATTCTTGCAACATTCAAAGCAGTATCAGTCTTTTTCATAGGAAAGAAGTGTGCCATCTTGGTAAGCCGATCGACTACAACAAATATGGTATCATGCTTACTTCTGGTCATAGGTAGCTTAGTGATAAAGTCCATAGAAATAGACTCCCACTTTTGATTTGGAACATCCAAAGGTTGAAGCATTCCTGGCATCCTCTTAAACTCAGATTTCACCTGTTGGCACTTCAAACATTCATTTACATATTTTCTAATATCCCGCTTCATACACGGCCTAAAGTAAGAATACTTTGTTTTAACATATGTCCTTGAATAACCTGGATGTGCAAAAAAAGGTGCATCATGACAATCATGCAGTATTTTAACTTTTAGTGGAGATTCAGAAGATAAGCATAGCCGATTGTTACAATACAGTGTTCCATCCTGCAAATGAAATTTTTCCTCATACGTCGATCCCCTGTTCGCATTCAAAGCATTCAAAATAGGTGCATAAAAAGGATCCTGTTTTATCTCTTCTTGAATTTGACTGAGAAAATCAGAATTTATTACAGAAATAAGATTACACAAAGGTCTCCGACTCAATGCATCAACAACCTTATTTTCTTTACCAGCAAGATACTTAATGTCAAAATCATACTCGCTTAATAATTCAATCCAATGCTTCTGCCTGTTGTTAAGCAATGGTTGAGTGAAGATGTATTATAGACTTTGATGATCTCTTTTCAATT
Source organism: Ceratopteris richardii (assembly GCA_020310875.1). Taxonomy (NCBI): domain Eukaryota; kingdom Viridiplantae; phylum Streptophyta; class Polypodiopsida; order Polypodiales; family Pteridaceae; genus Ceratopteris; species Ceratopteris richardii. Next base: position 11,765,592 of record CM035429.1, read on the forward strand.
CAAACTTAACCCCTAACAATAGATGTCTCCAATGCTTAAGTGCATGCACAACAACAAGCATTTCTAAATCATGAGAAGGATAGTTAAGTTCATGTTTTCTTAGTTTTCTAGACTCATATGCGACCACCCTGCCATCTTGTGAAATAACACATCCTATCTAACTACCACTTGCATCACATGCAACCACAAAAGGCTTTCCCATTTTTGGTATTTTCAAAACAAATTCTCAACGACTTTTTGTTTCAATGTTTCAAATGATTTTTGACAGGCATCACTCCATGCAAATCCTACATTCTTTTTAGTTAATTCGGTGAGGGGAGTAGCTATCTTAGAGAAATCCTTAATATGTGCTCTTTCATATTGTGCCAACCCAAGAAAACTTCTAACATCCCTTACAGTCTTAGGAATCGGCCAATCAACTATTGTTTTTACTTTATCTTCATCTATAAGGATTCTTTCTTTTGATATTACTCTTCCTAGATACACAAGTTTATCCCTAGCAAAGAAACACTTACTCTTTTTCCCATACAATTTGTGTTCTCTAAGAGTCTGCAAAGTCTTCTTGAGATGTACCGCATGCTCCGAATCATCTTTAGAGTACGAAAATATATCATCAAGGAAGACTAAGATGAATTCATCCAGGTAATCGTGAAAAATATTATTCATCAAGCACATAAATGTGGCAGGAGCGTTTGTTAAACCAAAAGGTAGAACCGTAAACTCATAGTGACCATATCGTGTTCGAATGACGAAGCCTCTACCTCCCGACCACCCCCGAGCTATCACAATCCCATTCTCACTCGCACTCTCAATCACACTCTCACTCTCACTCTCACTCTCAATCACACTCTCAATCACAAGGTAATTCTCAGATTTCTGTGTGTCCTCCGTGTTGATGCGCTGGCCTTCTTATCTTTTTCCGTTTGATCGCAGCCGTGCCCCCCAAAGAAGTGTGCGATCCACCAAATTTAGAAAAAGTCGAGTTTCTCCAAAGCTTTCGCAAAAAGCCATGCGATCGTAGTGTACTTCCTTTTTTTTAGCATACTTATCAAAAATAGCAGAAAAAAGCCAAGAAGACATCTCCCAATCCTCAATCACAATCTATCCCCAATCACAATCTTTCGATTACTCAGAAATAGCAGTGGAGAGAAGAACACAGAGATTGCACAAGGTAAAAGAAAATCTGATGCGGAAGAGTAGAACAAATATGACGCAAAGAAGGAAGAATTCTGATATTATAGATGTGAATCAATGGTTACAATAGCTTTGGACAATAGCTTCTTGACGAAGCCTCTACCTCCCGACCACCCCCGAGCTATCACAATCGCATTCTCACTCGCACTCTCAATCACACTCTCAGTCACAAGGTAATTCTCAGATTTTTGTGTGTCCTCCGTGTTGATGCGTAGGCCTTTATATCTTTTTCCGTTTGATCGCAGCCGTGCCCCCCAAAGAAGTGTGCGATCCACCAAATTTAGAAAAAGTCGAGGTTCTCCAAAACTTTCGCAAAAAGCCATGCAATCGTAGTGTACTTCCTTTTTTTTAGCATACCTGTCAAAAATAGCAGAAAAAAACCAAGAAGACATCTCCGAAAACATACATAATTAGACATGGTGACACGTGAGCATGAGAATCACGGATTCGAATAGAATTAGACAAGCCCTCTTTTTTTTTTTTTAAGTATTGGAAAAAACGGCACTTTTCAAGGCCTTGTAACTCAAAAAAAATGAGGAATTAGGTTAAGCTTGTGAGCGACACTTTTATTCAATTTTTGGATCTGCACAATATTGATAGAGATGTCCGAGGTCCAAATCCACCTCCAAATTCCACTTTTGAGCCCTGCAAGGTTTAAAATTCTAGAGAGAGAGTAAAATCAAGGCATTTTCTTACAATGAACTAAACGTAGGACCCTGAACGAGGTACTTAGAACATGATTCACAAAAATCTCACACAGGCACTTTTATTCTCTTATACTTGCTCTACCTTTCCCTCATACAGAGTTTTCCTTAATGCTTTCATCTTCACCTTCAAAATCCCACTAGGAAACATGATGCAATTAAGGTCTAGAGAAAGAATATGAAACTTGTCAACCCAAAATTTTTCCTACATGCATAAAATGACTTAATTACTCGTTCTAAGCATTATCCCGACAATGAAATTCAGAAATTTCAAAATGAATTATTTCACTAGAAAAGAGGCCTATTACAATTCTTCCCCCCTTTAAGAACTCTGTCCTCAGAGTTGGAAAGAAGGATAATGTGTTAGAAAGTCATCAAAATTCACCCAACTCGAATCTTCTATTGGGTATGAATGCCATTTCACCAAAATTTCTACTATAGATCTATTTCTAAGAAATCTTTCCTTCCTATCTAATATTATTTCCGGTTGAAGCTCAAAAGAGCCATCATCTTTCAGCTTATAATTGTCCTGCAAAACATGAGCAACATTAGACACATATCTTTTAAGTAAGCTGACATGAAATACAGGATGCACATTTAGATATTTAGGTAATTCTAGCAAATAAGCAAGAGATCCGATCTTTTTCAAAACTTTAAAAGGGCCTGCATATCGAGGAGAAAGTCTATGATCCTTCCCTAGCAACAAGTTAGATCGGTGAGGATTAACTTTAAGAAATACCATATCATTAACTTGGAATTCAAGTGGTCTTCTCTTTAAATCATAGAACTTCTTTTGTCTTTTCTGAGCTTCTCTTATATGTTTCTTAATTTTTCCAAGTTCTTCATCCATCTTATCAAGCATTTCTTTGGATACTTCTACTTTATTTGGAAAACCCAAAAACGAAGGTGGAGTCAAACAATTATAACCATACATAGCTTCACAGGGAGTCGTTTTTATAGATGCACGCCATGCACTATTGTATGCAAAGTCAACCAAGGGTAAATATTCACTCCAATTATCCTGCTTTTCATTCACATACATACGCAACATATCCTCAACTACCCTGTTAACCCTCTCGGTTTCCCCATCAGTTTGTGGATGGAAAGCTGTACTCATACGAAGTTGAGTTCCAATGGATTCAAATGTCGCTTTCTAGAAGTTTCATGTAAATCTAGAATCTCTATCAAAAATTATGCTTTTAGGCATTCCATGCAATCGAAATATTTCTTTTACAAAGATTCTTGCAACATTCAAAGCAGTATCAGTCTTTTTCATAGGAAAGAAGTGTGCCATCTTGGTAAGCCGATCGACTACAACAAATATGGTATCATGCTTACTTCTGGTCATAGGTAGCTTAGTGATAAAGTCCATAGAAATAGACTCCCACTTCTGATTTGGAACATCGAAAGGTTGAAGCATTCCTGGCATCCTCTTAAACTCAGATTTCACTTGTTGGCACTTCAAACATTCATTTACATATTTTCTAATATCCTACTTCATACACGGCCAAAAGTAAGAATACTTTGTTTTAACATATGTCCTTGAATAACCTGGATGTGTAGAAAAAGATGCATCATGAAAATCATGCAGTATTTTAACTTTTAGTGGAGATTTAGAAGATAAGAATAGCCGATTGTTACAATACAGTGTTCCATCCTGCAAATAAAATTTTTCCTCATACGTCGATCCCCTGTTCGCATTCAAAGCATTCAAAATAGGTGCATAAAAAGGATCCTGTTTTATCTCTTCTTGAATTTGCCTGAGAAAATAAGAATTTATTACAAAAACAAGATTACACAAAGGTCTCCGACTCAATGCATCAGCAACCTTATTTTCCTTACCAGCAAGATACTTAATGTCAAAATCATACTCGCTTAATAATTCAATCCAACGGTTCTGCCCGTTGTTAAGCAATGGTTGAGTGAAGATGTATTTTAGACTTTGATGATCTGTATTCAATTCAAACTTAACCCCTAACAATAGATGTCTCCAATGCTTAAGTGCATGCACAACAGCAAGCATTTCTAAATCATGAGTAGGATAGTTAAGTTCATGTTTTCTTAGTTTTCTTGACTCATATGCGACCACCCTGCCATCTTGTGAAATAACACATCCTATCTGACTACCACTTGCATCACATGTAACCACAAAAGGCTTTCCCATTTCTAGTATTTTCAAAACACAATTCTCAACGACTTTTTGTTTCAATGTTTCAAATGATTTTTGACAGGCATCACTCCACGCAAATCCTACATTCTTTTTAGTTAATTCGGTGAGGGGAGTAGCTATCTTAGAGAAATCCTTAATATGTGCTCTTTCATATTGTGCAAACCCAAGAAAACTTCTAACATCCCTTACAGTCTTAGGAATCGGCCAATCAACTATTGTTTTTACTTTATCTTCATCTATAAGGATTCCTTCTTTTGATATTACTCTTCCTAGATACACAAGTTTATCCTTAGCAAAGAAACACTTACTCTTTTTCCCATACAATTTGTGTTCTCTAAGAGTCTGCAAAGTCTTCTTGAGATGTACCGCATGCTCCGAATCATCTTTAGAGTACTCAAATATATCATCAAGGAAGACTAAGATGAATTCATCTAGGTAATCGTGGAAAATATTATTCATCAAGCACATAAATGTGGCAAGAGCGTTTGTTAAACTGCAAGGTAGAACCGTAAACTCATAGTGACCATATCGTGTTCGAAAAGCCGTCTTAGGAATATCCTCTGCTTTGATCCTAATTTGGTGATATCCAGATCTTAAGTCAATCTTTGTGAATACGGTCGCTCCACTTAATTGACTTATTAAGTTATCTATGTGAGGGAGTGGATACTTATTCTTAATTGTTCTTTTATTCAAACCCCTATACTCAATGCATAATATGTAAGAGCCGTCTTTCTTCTTCTGAAATAAAACAGGCGCACCCCAAGGTGAGACACTCGGTTTTATTAAGCCTTTCTTCAAAAGATCATCTAATTGAATCTTAAGCTCCTTTAGTTCATCAATGTTAAATCTATAGGGTGCTCTAGAATATGGTTCACTCCCTGGATATAGGTCAATGGCGTGGTCAATCTGCCTAGGTGGGGGTATACCAGGCAAGTCTTCTGGAAATACATCGGCATATTCTTTCAAGAGATTTCCTACGTAATCTGGAATATCTTCGTCATTACCTTCCTGATGCAGATTGTTCAGATACACTACAAATGTTTTGCAGCCATCACGTATACCTTTAATTATCTGCATAGCAGAAATAAGAGTAGGCTTATGATTAAAGATATCACCTAGAATATGAATAGATTCATCATTTAGCTTCACAAGGATCGTTCTTTGTTCACAATTAATTGTCGCAGAATTTTTAACTAACCAATCCATACCTATGATTACATCACTCTGTCTCATCTCAATTACATGGAAGCTTCCAGAAAAGCGTCTATTAGAAAGAGTAAATTCAAGGTTTTCAACATATCCTTTCGTGTAGTGTAATCGTCCATTGGCCATCTCTACAGGTCTGGTTATCTGCATATTTAGGGCTATCCCTAGATTCTGTACCAATTTGAAAGATAGAAAACAATGGGTACTACCTGAATCGATCAAAATCTGGTTTTATGCACAGAAATCATACCCGGAATCGTGATTACAGAAGCCTTTGGGAAAGAACTAACCACCATGCAACGTAAAGTAGAGTTAGCGCACTTATCTCCATCATCTGCTTCCTCAATAATTGTACCCTCCTCGATGATGTTTATCGCTTTTGATTGTGCGGGTCGAAAGACTGCCTTGTTCGGGCACTCATATGTCCGATGCCCTTGCTCCCCGCAATGAAAACACAGACCAAGTCTTTTTGCCCTCTCAATAAAATTAGGGTCTTGTTGCCACTCAATTGGTTGACGCCTCCTTTGATTTTCCACTGGCCGAGCAGTGTTCTTACCTTGGTCGTTAGAAGATGGAGTTTTCTTTGAATTGTTCATGTTCATTGCAACAGGTCTTTGTGGCCTATGTCCCGTTGCAATGAATCTGCTTCTATTTGCCTTCTGCAAATTGAACTTCTCCATCTTCTCAAAGTTCTCAGCCATCGCAACAGTATCAAGAAAATCAATGCATCCAGATCCCTTGACTTGATAGCGAAGTTCCTCACGAAGCCCTTCAATAAATTTAATCTTTAGAGCATTACCACTAACCTCTAACGCATATTTATGAAGACGTAGGAACTTCTCCTTGTACTCATCAACAGATAAGCTATGCTTGTCACTTTCGTGTTGTCAGAAATTGTAGAACTCCATCTTCCTCTCCATATGGTAGTGTGGAGAACAATAGCGTTTTTCAGCTTGTTCTCTAAATTCCTTCGATAGAACAGGACCAGAACGCGTTCGAGTCTGCATATATGACTTCCACCATAGCTTCGCGATCCCACACAGATGCACGATCCCAACTTTTGCCTTGGACTCTTCACTAAATTGTCGAAGATCAAAGAAATCCTCTAGTTCTTCAATCCATGCCTCGAGATCTTCGCCACTCTTCTTCTCGCCATCAAAATCATTTAACTTTGCCTTCTTGAAGACTTGGTTAAGGGCAAACTCACCTGGTTCCATATCTTCAGAATTGCGCTTTTGTTTTTCGCGAGGTACGCTAGATGTTCCCGCACCTTCATCTATTTCATCGTTCAGCTCCACAAACAAATTTGTTGCTCCTTTTGGTTGCTTTCCCCCTCGTTCCTTGCGCAATTCACCAAGAAGCTTCTGAATAAGCTCCTCTTGTTCACGAACCTTTTGTGTTAGAACTTCCATCGTTCCCGCGGATTGATTCTGCTCTGATACCACTTGTAGCGTTTCCTCAATCACAATCTATCCCCAATCACAATCTCTCGATTACTCAGAAATAACAGTGGAGAGAAGAACGCAGAGATTGTACAAGGTAAAAGAAAATCTGATGCGAAAGAGTAGAACAAATATGATGTAGAGAAGGAAGAATTCTGATATTATAGATGTGAATCAATGGTTACAATAGCTTTGGTTAATAGCTTCTTGACGAAGCTTCTACCTCCCGACCACCCCCGAGCTATCACAATCGCATTCTCACTCGCACTCTCAATCAAACTCTCACTCTCACTCTCACTCTCAATCACACTCTCAATCACAAGATAATTCTCAGATTTCTGTGTGTCCTCCGTGTTGATGCGCAGGCCTTCTTATCTTTTTCCGTTTGATCGCAGCCATGCCCCCAAAGAAGTGTGCGATCCACCAAATTTAGAAAAAGTCGAGTTTTTCCAAAGCTTTTGCAAAAAGCCATGCGATCGTAGTGTACTTCCATTTTTTTAGCATACCTGTCAAAAATAGCAGAAAAAAACCAAGAAGACATCTCCGAATCCTCAATCACAATCTATCCCCAATCACAATCTTTCGATTACTCAGAAAAAACAATGGAGAGAAGAACGCAGATATTGTACAAGGTAAAAGAAAATCTGATGTGGAAGAGTAGAACAAATATGACGCACAGAAGGAAGAATTCTGATATTATAGATGTGAATCAATGGTTACAATAGCTTTGGACAATAACTTCTTGACGAAGCCTCTACCTCCCGACCACCCCCGAGCTATCACAATCGCATTCTCACTCGCACTCTCAATCACACTCTCACTCACAAGGTAATTCTCAGATTTCTGTGTGTCCTCCGTGTTGATGCGCAGGCCTTCTTATCTTTTTCCGTTTGATCGCAGGCGTGCCCCCCAAAGAAGTGTGTGATCCACCAAATTTAGAAAAAGTCGAGTTTCTCCAAAGCTTTCGCAAAAAGCCATGCGATCGTAGTGTACTTCCCTTTTTTTAGCATACCTGTCAAAAATAGCAGAAAAAAACCAAGAAGACATCTCCGAAAACATACATAATTAGACACAGTGACATGTGAGCATGAGAATCACGGATTCGAATAGAATTAGACAAGCCCACGTTTTTTTTTTCCTTTTAAAGTATTGGAAAAAACGGCACTTTTCAAAGCCCTATAACTCAAAAATAATGAGGAATTAGGTTAAGCTTGTGAGAGACACTTTTATTCAATTTTTCAATCTGCACAATATTGATAGAGACGTCCGAGGTCCAAATCCACCTCCAAATGCCACTTTTGAGCCCTGCAAGGTTTAAAATTCTAGAGAGAGTAAAATCAAGGCATTTTCTTACAATGAACTAAACGTAGGACCCTGAACGAGGTACTTAGAACATGATTCACAAAAATCTCACACAGGCACTTTTACTCTCTTATACTTGCTCTACCTTTCCCTCATACAGAGTTTTCCTTAATGCTTTCATCTTCACCTTCAAAATCCCACTGGGAAACATGATGCAATTAAGGTCTAGAGAGAGAATATGAAACTTGTCAACCCAAAATTTTTCCTACATGCATAAAATGACCTAATTATTCGTTATAAGCATTATCCCCACAATGAAATTCAGAAATTTCAAAATGAATTATTTCACTAGAAAAGAGGCCTATTACAATTCTTCCCCCCTTTAAGAACTCTGTCCTCAGAGTTGGAAAGAAGGATAATGTGTTAGAAAGTCATCTAAATTCACCCATTCACCCAACTCGAATCTTTTACTGGGTATGAATGCCATTTCACCAAAATTTCTACTATAGATCTATTTCTAAGAAATCTTTCCTTCCTATCTAATATTATTTCCGGTTGAAGCTCAAAAGAGCCATCATCTTTCAGCGTATAATTGTCCTGCAGAACATGAGCAACATTAGACACATATCTTTTAAGTAAGTTGACATGAAATACAGGATGCACATTTAGATATTTAGGTAATTCCAGCAAATAAGCAAGAGATCCAATCTTTTTTAAAACTTTAAAAGGGCCTGCATATCGAGGAGAAAGTCTATGATCCTTCCCGAGCAACAAGTTAGATCGGTGAGGATTAACTTTAAGAAATACCATATCATTAACTTGGAATTCAAGTGGTCTTCTCTTTAAATCATAGAACTTCTTTTGTCTTTTCTGAGCTTCTCTTATATGTTTCTTAATTTTTCCAAGTTCTTCATCCATCTTATCAAGCATTTCTTTGGATACTTCTACTTTATTTGGAAAACCCAAAAACGAAGGTGGAGTCAAACAATTATAACCATACATAGCTTCAAACGGAGTCGTTTTTATAGATGCATGCCATGCACTATTGTATGCAAACTCAACCAAGGGTAAATATTCACTCCAATTATCCTGCATTTCATTCACATACATACGCAACATATCCTCAACTACCCTGTTAACCCTCTCGGTTTCCCCATCAGTTTGTGGATGGAAAGCTGTACTCATACGAAGTTGAGTTCCAATGGATTCAAATGTTGCTTTCCAGAAGTTTGACGTAAATCTAGAATCTCTATCAGAAATTATGCTTTTAGGCATTCCATGCAATCGAAATATTTGTTTTACAAAGATTCTTGCAACATTCAAAGCGGTATCAGTCTTTTTCATAGGAAAGAACTGTGCCATCTTGGTAAGCCGATCGACTACAACAAATATGGTATCATGCTTGCTTCTGGTCATAGGTAGCTTAGTGATAAAGTCCATAGAAATAGACTCCCACTTCTGATTTGGAACATCCAAAGGTTGAAGCATTCCTGGCATCCTCTTAAACTCAGATTTCACCTGTTGGCACTTCAAACATTCATTTACATATTTTCTAATATCCCGCTTCATACACGGCCAAAAGTAAGAATATTTTGTTTTAACATATATCCTTGAATAACCTGGATGTGTAGAAAAAGGTGCATCATGACAATCATGCAGTATTTTAACTTTTAGTGGAGATTCAGAAGATAAGCATAGCCGATTGTTACAATACAGTGTTCCATCCTGCAAATGAAATTTTTCCTCATACGTCGATCCCCTGTTCGCATTCAAAGCATTCAAAATAGGTGCATAAAAAGGATCCTGTTTTATCTCTTCTTGAATTTGACTGTGAAAATCAGAATTTATTATAGAAATAAGATTACACAAAGGTCTCCGACTCAATGCATCAGCAACCTTATTTTCCTTACCAGCAAGATACTTCATAGTCGCTTAATAATTCAATCCAACGCTTCTACCTGTTGTTAAGCAATGGTTGCGTGAAGATGTATTTTAGACTTTGATGATCTCTTTTCAATTCAAACTTATCCCCTAACAATAGATGTCTCCAATGCTTAAGTGCATGTACAACATCAAGCATTTCTAAATCATGAGTAGGATAGTTAAGTTCATGTTTTCTTAGTTTTCTGGACTCATATGCGACCACCCTGCCATCTTGTGAAATAACACATCCTATCTGACTACCACTTGCATCACATGCAACCACAAAAGGCTTTCCCATTTCATGTATTTTCAAAACACAATTCTCAATGAGTTTTTGTTTCAATGTTTCAAATGATTTTTGAGAGGCATCACTCCACGCAAATCCTACATTCTTTTTAGTTAATTCGGTGAGGGGAGTAGCTATCTTAGAGAAGTCCTTAATATGTGCTCTTTCATATTGTGCCAACCCAAGAAAACTTCTAACATCCCTTACAGTCTTAGGAATCGGCCAATCAACTATTGTTTTTACTTTATCTTCATCTATAAGGATTCCTTCTTTTGATATTACTCTTCCTAGATACACAAGTTTATCCTTAGCAAAGAAACACTTACTCTTTTTCCCATACAATTTGTGTTCTCTAAGAGTCTGCAAAGTCTTCTTGAGATGTACCGCATGCTCCGAATCATCTTTAGAGTACACAAATATATCATCAAGGAATACTAAGATGAATTCATCTAGGTAATCGTGAAAAATATTATTCATCAAGCGTTTGTTAAACCAAAAGGAAGAACCGTAAACTCATAGTGACCATATCGTGTTCGAAAAGCTGTCTTAGGAATATCCTCTGTTTTGATCCTAATTTGGTGATATCCAGATGTTAAGTCAATCTTTGTGAATACGGTCGCTCCACTTAATTGACCTAATAAGTCATCTATGTGAGGGAGTGGATACCTATTCTTAATTGTTCTTTTATTCAACCCCCTATAGTCAATGCATAATCTGTAAGAGCCGTCTTTCTTCTTCTGAAATAAAACAGGCGCACCCCAAGGTGAGACACTCGGTTTTATTAAGCCTTTCTTCAAAAGATCATCTAATTGAATCTTAAGCTCCTTTAGTTCATCAATGTTAAATCTATAGGGTGCTCTAGAATATGGTTCACTCCTTGGATATAGGTCAATGGCGTGGTCAATCTGCCTATGTGGGGGTATACCAGGCAAGTCTTCTGGAAATACATCGGCATATTCTTTCAAGAGATTTTCTACGTAATCTGGAATATCTTCATCATTACCTTCCTGATGCAGATTGTTCACATACACTACAAATGTTTTGCAGCCATCACGTATACCTCTAATTATCTGCATAGTAGAAATAAGAGTAGGCTTAGGATTAAAGACATCACTTAGAATATGAATAGATTCATCATTTAGCTTCACAGTGATCGTTCTTTGTTCACAATTAGTTGTCGCAGAATTTTTAACTAACCAATCCATACCTATGATTACATCACTCTCTCTCATCTCAATTACATGGAAGCTTCCAGAAAAGCGTCTATTAGAAAGAGTAAATTCAAGGTTTTCAAATATCCTTTCGTGTAGTGTAATCGTCCATTGGCCATCTCTACAGGTCTGGTTATGTGCATATTTTCAACATATCCTTTCGTGTAGTGTAATCGTCCATTGGCCATCTCTACAGGTCTGGTTATCTGCATATTTAGGGCTATCCCTAGATTTTGTACCAATTTGAAAGATAGAAAACAATGGGTACTACCTGAATCGATCAAAAATCTGGTTTTATGTGCAGAAATCATACTCAGAATCGTGATTACAGAAGCCTTTGGGAAAGAACTAACCACCATGCAACGTAAAGTAGAGTTAGCGCACTTACCTCCATCATCTGCTTCCTCAATAATTGTACCCTCCTCGATGATGTTTATCGCTTCTGATTGTGGGTCGAAAGACTGCCTTGTTGAGGCACTCATATGTCCGATGCCTTTGCTCCCCGCAACGAAAACACAGACCAAGTCTTTTTGCCCTCTCAATAAAACAAGGGTCTTGTTGCCACTCAATTGGTTGACGCCTCCTTTGATTTTCCACCGGCCGAGCATGGTTCTTACCTTGGTCGTTAGAAGATGGAGTTTTCTTTGAATTGTTCATGTTCATTGCAACAGGCCTTTGTGGCCTATGTCCCGTTGCAATGAATCTGCTTCTATTTGCCTTGTGCAAATTGAACTTCTCCATCTTCTCAAAGTTCTCAGCCATTGCAATAGCATCAAGAAAATCAATGCATCCAGATCCCTTGACTTGATAGCAAAGTTCCTCACGAAGCCCTTCAATAAATTTACTCTTTAGAGCATTACCACTAACCTCTAATGCATATTTATGAAGACGTAGGAACTTCTCTTTGTACTCATCAACAGATAAGCTATGCTTGTCACTTTCGTGTTGTCGGAAATTGTAGAACTCCATCTTCTTCTCCATATGGTAGTGTGGAGAACAATAGCGTTTTTCAGATTGTTCTCTAAATTCCTTCCATAGAACAGGACCAGAACGCGTTCGAGTCTGCATATATGACTTCCACCATAGCTTCGCGATCCCACGCAGATGTAGGATCCCAACTTTTGCCTTGTACTCTTCATGAAATTGTCGAAGATCAAAGAAATCCTCTAGTTCTTCAATCCATGCCTCGAGATCTTCGCCACTCTTCTTCTCGCCATCAAAATCATTTAACTTTGCCTTCTTGAAGACTTGGTTAAGGGCAAACTCACCTGGTTCCATATCTTCAGAATTGCGTTTTTGTTTTTCGCGAGGTACGCTAGATGTTCCCGCACCTTCATCTATTTCATCGTTCAGCTCCACAAACAAATTTGTTGCTCCTTCTGGTTGCTTTCCCCCTCGTTCTTTGCGCAATTCACCAAGAAGCTTCTGAATAAGCTCCTCTTGTTCACGAACCTTTTGTGTTAGACCTTCCATCATTCCCACGGATTGATTCTGCTCTGATACCACTTGTAGCGTTTCCTCAATCACAATCTATCCCCAATCACAATCTTTCGATTACTCAGAAATAACAGTGGAGAGAAGAACGCAGAGATTGCACAAGGTAAAAGAAAATCTGATGCGGAAGAGTAGAACAAATATGATGTAGAGAAGGAAGAATTCTGATATTATAGATGTGAATCAATGGTTACAATAGCTTTGGACAATAGCTTCTTGATGAAGCCTCTACCTCCCGACCACCCCCGATCTATCACAATCGCATTCTCACTCGCACTCTCAATCACACTCTCACTCTCACTCTCACTCTCAATCACACTCTCAATCACAAGGTAATTCTCAGATTTCTGTGTGTCCTCCGCGTTGATGCGCAGGCCTTCTTATCTTTTTCCATTTGATCGCAGCCGTGCCCCCCAAAGAAGTGTGCGATCCACCAAATTTAGAAAAAGTCGAGTTTCTCCAAAGCTTTCACAAAAAGCCATGCGATCGTAGTGTACTTCCTTCTTTTTAGCATACCTGTCAAAAATAGCAGAAAGAAACCAAGAAGACATCTCCGAATCCTCAATCACAATCTATCCCCAATCACAATCTTTCGATTACTCAGAAATAACAGTGGAGAGAAGAACGCAGAGATTGCACAAGGTAAAAGAAAATCTGATGTGGAAGAGTAGAACAAATATGACGCAGAGAAGGAAGAATTCTGATATTATAGATGTGAATCAATCGTTACAATAGCTTTGGACAATAGCTTCTTGACGAAGCCTCTACCTCCCGACCACCCCTGAGCTATCACAATCGCATTCTCACTCGCACTCTCAATCACACTCTCACTCACAAGGTAATTCTCAGATTTCTGTGTGTCCTCCGTGTTGATGCGCAGGCCTTCTTATCTTTTTCTGTTTGATCGCAGCCGTGCCCCCCAAAGAAGTGTGTGATCCACCAAATTTAGAAAAAGTCGAGTTTCTCCAAAGCTTTCGCAAAAAGCCATGCGATCGTAGTGTACTTCCCGTTTTTTAGCATACCTGTCAAAAATAGCAAAAAAAAACCAAGAAGACATCTCCAAAAACATACATAATTAAACACGGTGACACGTGAGCATGAGAATCACAGATTCGAATAGAATTAGACAAGCCCTCGTTTGTTTTTTTTTAAAGTATTGGAAAAAACGGCACTTTTCAAAGCCCTGTAACTCAAAAACAATGAGGAATTAGGTTAAGTGTGAGAGACACTTTTATTCAATTTTTCGATCTGCACAATATTGATAGAGACATCCGAGGTCAAAATCCACCTCCAAATGCCTCTTTTGAGCCCTGCAAGGTTTAAAATTCTAGAGAGAGAGTAAAATCAAGGCATTTTCTTACAATGAACTAAACGTAGGACCTTGAACAAGGTACTTAGAACATGATTCACAAAAATCTCACACAGGCACTTTTATTCTCTTATACTTGCTCTACCTTTCCCTCATACAGAGTTTTCCTTAATGCTTTCATCTTCACCTTCAAAATCCCACTGGGAAACATGATGCAATTAAGGTCTAGAGAGAAAATATGAAACTTGTCAACCCAAAATTTTTCCTACATGCATAAAATGACCTAATTATTCGTTCTAAGCATTATCCCCACAATGAAATTCAGAAATTTCAAAATGAATTATTTCACTAGAAAAGAGGCCTATTACAATTCTTCCCCCCTTTAAGAACTCTGTCCTCAGAGTTGGAAAGAAGAATAATGTGTTAGAAAGTCATCTAAAATCACCCAACTCGAATCTTCTACTGGGTATGAATGCCATTTCACCAAAATTTCTACTATAGATCTATTTCTAAGAAATCTTTCCTTCCTATCTAATATTATTTCCGGTTGAAGCTCAAAAGAGCCATCATCTTTCAGCTTATAATTGTCCTGCAAAACATGAGCAACATTAGACACATATCTTTTAAGTAAGCTGACATGAAATACAGGATGCACATTTAGATATTCAGGTAATTCCAACAAATAAGCAAGAGATCCGATCTTTTTCAAAACTTTAAAAGGGCCTGCATATCGAGGAGAAAGTCTATGATCCTTCCCTAGCAACAAGTTAGATCGGTGAGGATTAACTTTAAGAAATACCATATCATTAACTTGGAATTCAAGTGGTCTTCTCTTTAAATCATAGAACTTCTTTTGTCTTTTCTGAGCTTCTCTTATATGTTTCTTAATTTTTCCAAGTTCTTCATTCATCTTATCAAGCATTTCTTTGGATACTTCTACTTTATTTGGAAAACCCAAAAACAAAGGTGGAGTCAAACAATTATAACCATACATAGCTTCAAACGGAGTCATTTTTATAGATGCATGCCATGCACTATTGTATGCAAACTCAAGCAAGGGTAAATATTCACTTCAATTATCCTGCTTTTCATTCACATACATACGTAACATATCCTCAACTACCCTGTTAACCCTCTCGGTTTCCCCATCAGTTTGTGGATGGAAAGCTATACTCATACGAAGTTGAGTTCCAATGGATTCAAATGTCGCTTTCCAGAAGTTTGACGTAAATCTAGAATCTTTATCAGAAATTATGCTTTTAGGCATTCCATGCAATCGAAATATTTCTTTTACAAAGATTCTTGCAACATGCAAAGCAGTATCAGTCTTTTTCATAGGAAAGAAGTGTGCCATCCTGGTAAGCCCATCGACTACAACAAATATGGTATCATGCTTACTTCTGGTCATAGGTAGCTTAGTGATAAAGTCCATAGAAATAGACTCCCATTCTGATTTGGAACATCGAAAGGTTGAAGCATTCCTGGCATCCTCTTAAACTCAGATTTCACCTGTTGGCACTTCGAACATTCATTTACATATTTTCTAATATCCCGCTTCATACACGGCTAAAAGCAAGAATATTTTACATATGTCCTTGAATAAGCTGGATGTGCAGAAAAAGGTGCATCATGAAAATCATGCAGTATTTTAACTTTTAGTGGAGATTCAGAAGATAAGCATAGCCGATTGTTACAATACAGTGTTCCATCCTGGAAATAAAATTTTTCCTCATACGTCGATCCCCTGTTCGCATTCAAAGCATTCAAAATAGGTGCATAAAAAGGATCGTGTTGTATCTCTTCTTGAATTTGACTGAGAAAATCAGAATTTATTACAGAAAATCAGAATTTATTACACAAAGGTCTCCGACTCAATGCATCAACAACCTTATTTTCCTTACCAGCAAGATACTTAATGTAGAAATCATACTCGCTTAATAATTCAATCCAACACTTCTCCCTGTTGTTAAGCAATGGTTGAGTGAAGATGTATTTTAGACTTTGATGATCTCTTTTCAATTCAAACTTAACCCCTAACAATAGATGTCTCCAATGCTTAAGTGCATGCACAACAGCAAGCATTTCTAAATCACGAGTAGGATAGTTAATTTCATGTTTTCTTAGTTTTCTGGACTCATATGCGACCACCCTGCCATCTTGTGAAATAACACATCCTATCTGACTACCACTTGCATCACATGCAACCACAAAAGGCTTTCCCATTTCATGTATTTTCAAAACACAATTCTCAACGAGTTTTTGTTTCAATGTTTCAAATGATTTTTGACAGGCATCACTCCACGCAAATCTTACATTCTTTTTAGTTAATTCGGTGAGGGGAGTAGCTATCTTAGAGAAATCCTTAATATGTGCTCTTTCATATTGTGCCAACCCAAGAAAACTTCCAACATCCCTTACAGTCTTAGGAATCGGCCAACCAACTATTGTTTTTACTTTATCTTCATCTATAAGGATTCCTTCTTTTGATATTACTCTTCCTAGATACACAAGTTTATCCTTAGCAAAGAAAATCTTACTCTTTTTCCCATACAATTTGTGTTCTCTAAGAGTCTGCAAAGTCTTCTTGAGATGTACCGCATGCTCCGAATAATCTTTAGAGTACACAAATATATCATCAAGGAAGACTAAGATGAATTCATCTAGGTAATCGTGAAAAATATTATTCATCAAGCACATAAATGTGGCAGGAGCGTTTGTTAAACCAAAAGGTAGAATCGTAAACTCATAGTGACCATATCGTGTTCGAAAAGCCGTCTTAGGAATATCCTCTGTTTTGATCCTAATTTGGTGATATCCAGATCTTAAGTCAATCTTTGTGAATACGGTCGCTCCACTTAATTGACCTAATAAGTCATCTATGTGAGGGAGTGGATACTTATTCTTAATTGTTCTTTTATTCAACCCACTATAGTCAATGCATAATCTGTAAGAGCCGTCTTTCTTCTTCTGAAATAAAACAGGCGCACCCCAAGGTGAGACACTCGGTTTTATTAAGCCTTTCTTCAAAAGATCATCTAATTGAATCTTAAGCTCCTTTAGTTCATCAATGTTAAATCTATAGGGTGCTCTAGAATATGGTTCACTCCCTGGATATAGGTCAATGGCGTGGTCAATCTGCCTAGGTGGGGGTATACCAGGCAAGTCTTCTGGAAATACATCGGCATATTCTTTCAAGAGATTTCCTACGTAATCTGGAATATCTTCATCATTACCTTCTTGATGCAGATTGTTCACATACACTACAAATGTTTTGCAGCCATCACGTATACCTCTAATTATCTGCATAGCAGAAATAAGAGTAGGCTTAGGATTAAAGACATCACCTAGAATATGAATAGATTCATCGTTTAGCTTCACAGTGATCGTTCTTTGTTCACAATTAGTTGTCACAGAATTTTTAACTAACCAATCCATACCTATGATTACATCACTCTGTCTCATCTCAATTACATGGAAGCTTCCAGAAAAGCGTCTATTAGAAAGAGTAAATTCAAGGTTTTCAACATATCCTTTTGTGTAGTGTAATCGTCCATTGGCCATCTCTACAGGTCTGGTTATCTGCATATTTAGGGCTATCCCTAGATTCTGTACCAATTTGAAAGATAGAAAACAATGGGTACTACCTGAATCGATCAAAAATCTGGTTTTATGCGCAGAATTCATACCCGGAATCGTGATTACAGAAGCCTTTGGGACAGAACTAATCACCATGCAACGTAAAGTAGAGTTAGCGCACTTATCGCCATCATCTGCTTCCTTAATAATTGTACCCTCCTCGATGATGTTTATCGCTTTTGATTGTGCGGGTCGAAAGACTGCCTTGTTCGGGCACTCATATGTCCGATGCCCTTGCTCCCCGCAACGAAAACACAGACCAAATCTTTTTGCCCTCTCAATAAAATTAGGTTCTTGTTGCCACTCAATTGGTTGACGCCTCCTTTGATTTTCCACCGGCCGAGCAGGGTTCTTACCTTGGTCGTTAGAAGATGGAGTTTTCTTTGAATTGTTCATGTTCATTGCAACAGGCCTTTGTGGCCTATGTCCCATTGCAATGAATCTGCTTCTATTTGCCTTCTGCAAATTGAACTTCTCCATCTTCTCAAAGTTCTCAGCCATCGCAACAGCATCAAGAAAATCAATGCATCCAGATCCCTTGACTTGATAGCAAAGTTCCTCACGAAGCCCTTCAATAAATTTACTCTTTAGAGCATTACCACTAACCTCTAATGCATATTTATGAAGACGTAGGAACTTCTCTTTGTACTCATCAATAGATAAGCTATGTTTGTCACTTTCGTGTTGTCGGAAATTGTAGAACTCCATCTTCTTCTCCATATGGTAGTGTGGAGAACAATAGCGTTTTTCAGCTTGTTCTCTAAATTCCTTCGATACAACAGGACCAGAACGCGTTTGAGTCTGCATATATGACTTCCACCATAGCTTCCCGATCCCACGCAGATGCAGGATCCCAACTTTTGCCTTGGACTCTTCACTAAATTGTCGAAGATCAAAGAAATCCTCTAGTTCTTCAATCCATGCCTCAAGATCTTCGCCACTCTTCTTCTCGCCATCAAAATCATTTAACTTTGCCTTCTTGAAGACTTGGTTAAGGGCAAACTCACCTGGTTCCATATCTTTAGAATTGCGTTTTTGTTTTTCGCGAGGTACGCTAGATGTTCCCGCACCTTCATCTATTTCATCGTTCAACTCCACAAACAAATTTGTTGCTCCTTCTGGTTGCTTTCTCCCTCGTTCTTTGCACAATTCACCAAGAAGCTTCTGAATAAGCTCCTCTTGTTCACGAACCTTTTGTGTTTGACCTTCCATCGTTCCCGCGGATTGATTCTGCTCTGATACCACTTGTAGCGTTTCCTCAATCACAATCTTTCGATTACTCAGAAATAGAATTCTGATATTATAGATGTGAATCAATGGTTACAATAGCTTCTTGACGAAGCCTCTACCTCCCGACCACCCTCGAGCTATCACAATCGCATTCTCACTCGCACTCTCAATCACACTCTCACTCTCACTCTCAATCACACTCTCAATCACAAGGTAATTCTCAGATTTCTGTGTGTCCTCCATGTTGATGCACAGGCCTTCTTATCTTTTTCCGTTTGATCGTAGCCGTGCCCCCCAAAGAAGTGTGTGATCCACTAAATTTATAAAAAGTCCAGTTTCTCCAAAGCTTTCGCAAAAAGCCATGCGATCGTAGTGTACTTCCCTTTTTTTAGCATACCTGTCAAAAAAAGCAGAAAAAAAACCAAGAAGAAATTTCCGAATCCTCAATCACAATCTATCCCCAATCACAATCTTTCGATTACTCAGAAATAACAGTGGAGAGAAGAACGCAGAGATTGCACAAGGTAAAAGAAAATCTGATGCGGAAGAGTAGAACAAATATGATGCAGAGAAGGAAGAATTCTGATATTATAGATGTGAATCAATGGTTACAATAGCTTTGGACAATAGCTTCTTGACGAAGCCTCTACCTCCCGACCACCCTCGAGCTATCACAATCGCATTCTCACTCGCACTCTCAATCACACTCTCACTCACAAGGTAATTCTCAGATTTCTGTGTGTCCTCCGTGTTGATGCGCAAGCCTTCTTATCTATTTCCGTTTGATCGCAGCCGTGCCCCCCAAAGAAGTGTGCGATCCACCAAATTTAGAAAAAGTCGAGTTTCTCCAAAGCTTTCGCAAAAAGCCATGCGATCGTAGTGTACTTCCTTTCTTTTAGCATACCTGTCAAAAATAGCAGAAAAAAACCAAGAAGACATCTCCGAAAACATACATAATTAGACATGGTGACACGTGAGAGACACTTTTATTCAATTTTTCGATCTGCACAATATTGATAGAGACGTCCGAGGTCCAAATCCACCTCCAAATGCCACTTTTGAGCCCTGCAAGTTTTAAAATTCTAGAGAGAGAGTAAAATCAAGGCATTTTCTTACAATGAACTAAAGGTAGGACCCTGAACGAGGTACTTAGAACATGATTCACAAAAATCTCACACATGCACTTTTATTCTCTTATACTTGCTCTACCTTCCCCTCATACAGAGTTTTCCTTAATGCTTTCATCTTCACCTTCAAAATCCCACTGGGAAACATGATGCAATTAAGGTCTAGAGAGAGAATATGAAACTTGTCAACCCAAAATTTTTCCTACATGCATAAAATGACCTAATTATTTGTTCTAAGCATTATTCCCACAATGAAATTCAGAAAGTTCAAAATGAATTATTTCACTAGAAAAGAGGCCTATTACAATTCTTCCCCCCTTTAAGAACTCTGTCCTCAGAGTTGGAAAGAAGGATAATGTGTTAGAAAGTCATCTAAATTCACCAAACTCGAATCTTCTACTGGGTATGAATGCCATTTCACCAAAATTTCTACTATAGATCTATTTCTAAGAAATCTTTCCTTCCTATCTAATATTATTTTCGGTTGAAGCTCAAAAGAGCCATCATCTTTCAGCTTATAATTGTCCTGCAAAACATGAGCAACATTAGACACATATCTTTTAAGTAAGCTGACATGAAATACAGGATGCACATTTAGATATTTAGGTAATTCGAACAAATAAGCAAGAGATCCGATCTTTTTCAAAACTTTAAAAGGGTCTGCATATCGAAGAGAAAGTTTATGATCCTTCCCTAGCAACAAGTTAGATCGGTGAGGATTAACTTTAAGAAATACCATATCATTAACTTGGAATTCAAGTGGTCTTCTCTTTAAATCATAGAACTTCTTTTGTCTTTTCTGAGCTTCTCTTATATGTTTCTTAATTTTTCCAAGTTCTTCATCCATCTTATCAAGCATTTCTTTGGATACTTCTACTTTATTTGGAAAATCCAAAAACGAAGGTGGAGTCAAACAATTATAACCATACATAGCTTCAAACGGAGTCCTTTTTTTAGATGCATGCCATGCACTATTGTATGCAAACTCAACCAAGGGTAAATATTCACTCCAATTATCCTGCTTTTCATTCACATACATACGCAACATATTCTCAACTACCCTGTTAACCCTCTCGGTTTCCCCATCAGTTTGTGGATGGAAAGCTGTACTCATACGAAGTTGAGTTCCAATGGATTCAAATGTCGCATTCCAGAAGTTTGACGTAAATCTAGAATCTCTATCAAAAATTATGCTTTTAGGCATTCCATGCAATCGAAATATTTGTTTTACAAAGATTCTTGCAACATTCAAAGCATTATCAGTCTTTTTCATTGGAAAGAAGTGTGCCATCTTGGTAAGCCGATCGACTACAACAAATATGGTATCATGCTTACTTCTCGTCATAGGTAGCTTAGTGATAAAGTCCATAGAAATAGACTCCCACTTCTGATTTGGAACATCCAAAGGTTGAAGCATTCCTGGCATCCTCTTAAACTCAGATTTCACCTGTTGGCACTTCAAACATTCATTTACATATTTTCTAGTATCCCGCTTCATCCACGACCAAAAGTAAGAATACTTTGTTTTAACATATGTCCTTGAATAACCTGGATGTGGAGAAAAAGGTGCATCATGACAATCATGCAGTATTTTATCTTTTAGTGGAGATTCAAAAGATAAGCATAGCCGATTGTTACAATACAGTGTTCCATCCTGCAAATGAAATTTTTCCTCATACGTCGATCCCCTGTTCGCATTCAAAGCATTCAAAATAGGTGCATAAAAAGGATCCTGTTTTATCTCTTCTTGAATTTGACTGAGAAAATCAGAATTTATTATAGAAACAAGATTACACAAAGGTCTCCGACTCAATGCATCAGCAACCTTATTTTCCTTACCAGCAAGATACTTAATGTCAAAATCATACTCGCTTAATAATTCAATCCAATGCTTCTGCCTGTTGTTAAGCAATGGTTGAGTGAAGATGTATTTTAGACTTTGATGATCTGTTTTCAATTCAAACTTAACCCCTAACAATAGATGTCTCCAATGCTTAAGTGCATGCACATCAGCAAGGATTTCTAAATCATGAGTAGGATAGTTAAGTTCATGTTTTCTTAGTTTTCTGGACTCATATGCGACCACCCTGCCATCTTGTGAAATAACACATCCTATCTGACTACCACTTGCATCACATGCAACCACAAAAGGCTTTCCCATTTCTGGTATTTTCAAAACACAATTCTCAGCGAGTTTTTGTTTCAAGTTTCAAATGATTTTTGACAGGCATCACTCCATGCAAATCCTACATTCTTTTTAGTTAATTCGGTGAGGGGAGTAGCTATCTTAGAGAAATCCTTAATATGTGCTCTTTCATATTGTGCCAACCCAAGAAAACTTCTAACATCCCTTACAGTCTTAGGAATCGGCCAATCAACTATTGTTTTTACTTTATCTTCATCTATAAGGATTCCTTCTTTTGATATTACTCTTCCTAGATACACAAGATTATCCTTAGCAAAGAAACACTTACTCTTTTTCCCATACAATTTGTGTTCTCTAAGAGTCTGCAAAGTCTTCTTGAGATGTACCGCATGCTCCGAATCATCTTTAGAGTACACAAATATATCATCAAGGAAGACTAAGATGAATTCATCTAGGTAATCGTGAAAAATATTATTCATCAACCACATAAATGTGCCAGGAGCGTTTGTTAAACCGCAAGGTAGAACCGTAAACTCATAGTGACCATATCGTGTTCAAAAAGCCTTCTTAGGAATATCCTCTGTTTTGATCCTAATTTGGTGATATCCAGATCTTAAGTCAATCTTTGTGGAGACGATCGCTCCACTTAATTGACCTAATAAGTCATCTATGTGAGGGAGTGGATACTTATTCTTAATTGTTCTTTTATTCAACCCCCTATAGTCAATGCATAATCTGTAAGAGCCATCTTTCTTCTTCTGAAATAAAACAGGCGCACCCCAAGGTGGGACACTCGGTTTTATTAAGCCTTTCTTCAAAAGATCATCTAATTGAATCTTAAGCTCCTTTAGTTCATCAATGTTAATTCTATAGGGTGCTCTAGAATATGGTTCACTCCCTGGATATAGGTCAATGGCGTGGTCAATCTGCCTAGGTGGGGGTATACGAGGCAAGTCTTCTAGAAATGCATCGGCATATCTACGTAATCTAGAATATCTTCGTCATTACCTTCCTCATGCAAATTGTTCACATACACTACAAATGTTTTGTAGCCATCACGTATACCTCTAATTATCTGCATAGCAGAAATAAGAGTAGGCTTAGGATTAAACACATCACCTAGAATATGAATAGATTCATCATTTAGCTTCACAGTGATCGTTCTTTGTTCACAATTAATTGTCGCAAAATTTTTAACTAACCAATCCATACCTATGATTACATCACTCTGTTTCATCTCAATTACATGGAAGCTTCCAGAAAAGCGTCTATTAGAAAGAGTAAATTCAAGGTTTTCAACATATCCTTTCGTGTAGTGTAATCGTCCATTGGCCATCTCTACAGGTCTGGTTATCTGCATATTTAGGGCTATCCCTAGATTCTGTACCAATTTGAAAGATAGAAAACAATGGGTACTACCTGAATCGATCAAAAATCTGGTTTTATGCACAGAAATCATACTCGGAATCGTGATTACAGAAGCCTTTGGGAAAGAACTAACCACCATGCAACGTAAAGTAGAGTTAGCGCACTTACCGCCATCATCTGCTTCCTCAATAATTGTACCCTCCTTGATGATGTTTATCGCTTTTTATTGTGCGGGTCGAAAGACTGCCTTGTTTGGGCACTCATATGTCCGATGCCCTTGCTCCCCGCAATGAAAACACAGAACAAGTCTTTTTTCCCTCTCAATAAAATTAGGGTCTTGTTGCCACTCAATTGGTTGACGCCTCCTTTGATTTTCCACCGACCGAGCAGGGTTCTTACTTTGGTCGTTAGAAGATGGAGTTTTCTTTGAATTGTTCATGTTCATTGCAACAGGCCTTTGTGGCCTATGTCCCGTTGCAATGAATCTTCTTCTATTTGCCTTCTGCAAATTGAAGAAAATCAATGCATCCAGATCCCTTGACTTGATAGGGAAGTTCCTCACGAAGCCCTTCAATAAATTTACTCTTTAGAGCATTACCACTAACCTCTAATGCATATTTATGAAGACGTAGGAACTTCTCTTTGTACTCATCAACAGATAAGCTATGCTTGTCACTTTCATGTTGTGGGAAATTGTAGAACTCCATCTTCTTCTCCATATGGTAGTGTGGAAAACAATAGCGTTTTTCAGCTTGTTCTCTAAATTCCTTCCATAGAACAGGACCAGAACGCGTTCGAGTCTGCATATATGACTTCCACCATAGCTTTGCGATCCCACGCAGATGCAGGATCCCAACTTTTGCCTTGGACTCTTCACTAAATTGTCGAAGATCAAAGAAATCCTTTAGTTCTTCAATCCATGCCTCAAGATCTTCGCCACTCTTCTTCTCGCCATCAAAATCATTTAACTTTGCCTTCTTGAAGACTTGGTTAAGGGCAAACTCACTTGGTTCCATATCTTCAGAATTGCATTTTTGTTTTTCGCGAGGTACGCTAGATGTTCCCGCACCTTCATCTATTTCATCGTTCAGCTCCACAAACAAATTTGTTGCTCCTTCTGGTTGCTTTCCCCCTCATTCTTTGCGCAATTCACCAAGAAGCTTCTGAATAAGCTCCTCTTGTTCACAAACCTTTTGTGTTAGACCTTCCATCGTTCCCGCGGATTGATTCTGCTCTGATACCACTTGTAGTGTTTCCTCAATCACAATCGATCCCCAATCACAATCTTTCGATTACTCAGAAATAACAGTGGAGAGAAGAACGCAGAGATTGCACAAGGTAAAAGAGAATCTGATGCGGAAGAGTAGAACAAATATGACAAATATGACGCAGAGAAGGAATATTTCTGATATTATAGATGTGAATCAATGGTTACAATAGCTTTGGACAATAGCTTCTTGACGAAGCCTCTACCTCTCGACAACCCCCGAGCTATCACAATCGCATTCTCACTCGCACTCTCAATCACACTCTCACTCTCACTCTCACTCTCAATCACACTCTCAATCACAAGGTAATTCTCAGATTTCTGTGTGTCCTCCGTGTTGATGCGCATGCCTTCTTATCTTTTCCCGTTTGATCGCAGCCGTGCCCCCCAAAGAAGTGTGTGATCCACCAAATTTAGAAAAAGTCGAGTTTCTCCAAAGCTTTCGCAAAAAGCCATGCGATCGTAGTGTACTTCCTTTTTTTTAGCATACCTGTCAAAAATAGTAGAAAAAAAACCAAGAAGACATCTCCGAATCCTCAATCACAATCTATCCCCAATCACAATCTTTCGATTTCTCAAAAATAACAGTGGAGAGAAGAACGTAGAGATTGCACAAGGTAAAAGAAAATTTGATGCGGAAGAGTAGAACAAATATGACGCAGAGAAGGAAGAATTCTGATATTATAGATGTGAATCAATGGTTACAATAGCTTTGGACAATAACTTCTTGACGAAGCCTCTACCTCCCAACCACCCCCGAGCTATCACAATCGCATTCTCACTCGCACTCTCAATCACACTCTCACTCACAAGGTAATTCTCAGATTTCTGTGTGTCCTTCGTGTTGATGCGCAGACCTTCTTATCTTTTTCCGTTTGATCACAGCCGTGTCCCCCAAAGAAGTGCGATCCACCAAATTTAGAAAAAGTCGAGTTTCTCCAAAGCTTTCGCAAAAAGCCATGCGATCGTAGTGTACTTCCTTTTTTTAGCATACCTGTCAAAAATAGCAGAAAAAAACCAAGAGGACATCTCCGAAAACATACATAATTAGACATGGTGACACGTGAGCATGAGAATCACGGATTCGAATAGAATTAGACAAGCCCTCGTTTTTTTTTTTAAAGTGTTGGAAAAAACGGCACTTTTCAAAGCCCTATAACTCAAAAACAATGAGGAATTAGGTTAAGCTTGTGAGAGACACTTTTATTCAATTTTTCGATCTGCACAGTATTGATAGAGATGTCCGAGGTCCAAATCCACCTCCAAATGCCACTTTTGAGCCCTGCAAGGTTTAAAATTCTAGAGAGAGTAAAATCAAGGCATTTTCTTACAATGAACTAAACGTAGGACCCTGAACGAGGTACTTAGAACATGATTCACAAAAATCTCACACAGGCACTTTTATTCTCTTATACTTGCTCTACCTTTCCCTTCTACAGAGTTTTTCTTAATGCTTTCATCTTCACCTTCAAAATCCCACTGGGAAACATGATGCAATTAAGGTCTAGAGAGAGAATATGAAACTTGTCAACCCAAAATTTTTCCTACATGCATAAAATGACCTAATTGTTGGAGATAGACGTCTGCGAAAGCACGCGAACAGCACAAGGAAGAAGAAGAAGCTTGGAGCACAAACACACAATACTGAATGTATTACTAGAGAATGTACAAAGATAAGTAGCCCATTAGGGCAATAGGCGTATATACAAGCCGGGGGGAAAAAACCTCCTAAAGAGGGAAAAAGTGCCCCGACGGTCCTAGAGTGTTCACACACATCACTACCTAAATATATCAACAAATCCCCCCTGGGAGTGATGCGGTGAACTAGGAGGTGGCACTCATGTATAAGGAAGTGTCAAGCTATGTGGAAATCACTCCACAAAAGGAAGTAAGCCCAAAGCTTTGTGGAAAGCTTCAAACTTCTCCCTAGGCAGAGCCTTCGTGAAAAGGTCTGCAATGTTCTCCTGCGTGGGCACATATGCCAAGCTGATCTCCCCAGCAGAGAACCTCTCCCTGACATAGTGATAATGCATCTCAATGTGCTTAGTGCGAGCATGGAACACAGGGTTCCTCGCAACTGCCAATGCGCTCTGACTGTCAGTGAAGATGGTGGTGGCAGAAGACTGGCTAACACCCAAATCAGCCATAAGGCGTCTGAGCCACACACACTCAACAATCGCTGTGAAAGCTGCCCTATACTCAGCCTCACAACTGGAAGTGGCCACAGTAGGCTGCTTCTTGCTCAACCAAGATATACATGAGCTACCAAGCATGAAGCAAAAACCACTGGTGGACACACGAGTGTCATAGCAACCAACCCAATCTGAGTAAGAAAAAGCATGCAAATCTGGCGGTAGTGATCCCCCCTTGGGATAAAACAACCCAAGTAGCCGAGTACCATTCAAGTAGCGAAAGATGCGCTTAACCGCTTTCCAATGCGTGACTCTTGGGCAATGCATAAACCTGCTCATCTGTGAGACAGCAAACTGAATATCTGGCCGAGTAATGCATAAGTAAATCAAGCATCCAACAGCCTGCTGATAGAGAACAGCATCAAATGCATCTCCAACATCATGAAGGCTCAATCGTAAACCTGTCTCCATAGGAGTGGCAATAGGCTTACAGTCTTCAAGGCCAAAACGCTGCAATAATGTGTCAATATATTTCGTTTGACACAAAGCCATTCCACCATCAACGTTCATAAACTGAATGCCCAAATAGTGATGCAAATGCCCCAAATCAGACATCTCAAATGAGGCATGCAAATCAGCCTTAAAATCAGCAATATGTGTCTCAATAGGACCAGTGAGCAACATGTCATCAACATAGACAACAATGATCAGAAGCACATCATTAGCACGTTTAACATATAAGGTGCTTTCAGTTGGACTGTTCTCAAAACCATGTGCAATCAGATAGGCATGTATCTTCTCATACCAAGCACGTGGTGCTTGTTTTAAACCATATAATGCCTCCTTTAACCTGCAAACCTGGTTTTCATGCCCTTTCTGTACAAAGCCACGGGGCTGAAAAACATACACTTCTTCATGCAAGTCACCATTCAGAAATGTTGTTTTAATGTCCAACTGATGTACATTCCAACCATGATGGGCTGCAAGTGCACAAATGCTCCGAACAGTAGTCATACGGCATGTAGGTGCAAAGGTCTCATCAAAATCAATGCCTCTTTCTTGTGCATAACCCTTTGCAACAAGCCTAGCCTTATACCTGTCAACTGTACCATTAGGTTTATGCTTCAGCTTGTATACCCACTTAGTGCCAATGGCCTTCTTGTCAGGAGGCAAGTCACATAAAGACCATGTACCATTCTTCATTATAGCATCATATTCAGATTGCATAGCAGCCATCCAATTTTCTGAATTTTGTGCTTCATCAAAAGAAACAGGCTCATTCTCATCACAGAGACTAGATGCAGCCATAGCATAGCAATCTGATGCAAAGGAGGCACTATGAGAGCCTGAACGAGTACGATATGACAAAGGTGCATCTAATTTGCTGTCACGCAAAGTTTGCACCAGCCATTTTGGCATAGTTTTTGCCTGCTCAATATCAGCTCTCTCATCAACAAGTGCATCATGTAAATCTGCATAAAAAATGGAATGATCTGCATCATCATATGAAACCTGCAAAGGCTGAGAAGTTGCCTCATTAGGACCAGCACTAGCCTGTCCACCTGTAAAAAGAGGCATCAAAGTATCATACATGTCTTTGGAGCTAACAGATGTCTCCTTAGTACATGAAAGCAATGGCTGAATAGTATCTTCCACAAAGACAACATCACGGCTAGCCAGAATGCGTAGTCTGTGGATGATACAGACGATAGCCTTTACTTTCAGAACTGTACCCAACAAAAATACATTTTACTGCCTTATCATCCAATTTTCTGCGATGTTGTTCAGGCACTAATGCATATGCCAAACAACCAAAAACACGCAGATGAGCAACAGATGGCTTGCGGTCATGCCAAGCCTCATATGGAGTGATAGACTGCAACGCTTTAGTGGGATACCTGTTCAGTACATATGCTGCACACATGACAGCCTCAAGCCAGAAACTATGTGGTAAAGCCTGACTTTTGACCATGCACCTCGCCATCTCCATGAGTGACCTGTTCTTTCGTTCAGCAACTCCATTCTGTTGAGGTGTATACGACACTGTACACTGGTGTTTTATCCCACGTTCAACCAGAAATGCATTAAAATCTGAAGACATATATTCCCTCCCTCGATCAGAACGCAGGGTGCCCATTTTACATGCTGACAGATTTTCAGCCAAAACCAAAAACTATTTGAAGCAAATGAACACTTCGGACTTTGCTTTGAGTGGATATACCCATGCATGCCTGGAAAAATCATCAATGAAAGTCACGAAGTAAAGGTAATTTCCAAAAGAGGGTGTCTGCATAGGACCACAGACATCACTATGTACAAGCTGCAATTTCTGCGTAGCCTGAACTGAACCATCTTTTGGAAAGGAAGAACGCTGCATTTTGCCCAAAATACAGCCTTCACAAACATGTTTTCCAGGTGCCTCAAGTTTGGGCAAAGAGGACACCATTTTAGATTTCTGCAGGCGTAACAAACTAGCAAAATTCAGATGACCAAAGCGTGCATGCCAAAGCTTTGCATCTGACATAGCCTGAGAATCATGAACTGCACATGTCGAATCATTCACAGATCTTTCATAGTCTATGAGCTTATGCAACCCACGACATAAAATGCCAGAATCAATAATCACATCGCCATTTGAGAGATCATGGACTGTACACCTGTCATCAATGAATTTCACAACCAATCCAATCTTGGCTAATGCAGAAACTGATAACAGGTTCTTTTTGATCCCTGGCATAAATAAAGCATCTGACAAAGTGAAAGAACTACCATCAGCAGTAGTCAGAATGATCTTACCAACTCCCATAATAGGATAAGAGGAGTTATTGGCGCATGTGACAGTATTCCCTGTAGGGGCAGGCTCGAGTGAAGAGAAGAAACTACGCTGCGAGGTAATATGTTTGGTCGCCCCACTGTCAAAGTACCAAACATCTGAGTCTACTGCAGACATGCACTGATCATGAGAAGATGGGTCAAAACTGCAGACAGTAGTAAACGCCCATTCTTCTTCCTGCACAAGATTTGCAGACTCTGTTTTTGTTGTAGAGGCCTCTGCAACAACCATTCCAGCCTCTTTCTTCTTTGCCTCTTTAGCAGCCAGTTTTGGACAGTTCTTTATAATATGATTATTTCCTTTACAGTACTTGCAGAACAATTTCTGCTTTTCTGATTTCTTCTCATCTTTATCCTGGTTCTTCGATTGTGCAGCATTTGCAGATTTCTGCTTACTAGTAGAAAAGCTCCATTTTCCTTTGCCCTTCTGACTAGCCAGGAAAGCTTGATCTGCAACACGCATAATGGACCTGTTCTGCCTGGACTGATCTTCCTGCAATAGAACAAAGACTAATTCCTCAAATGACAAGGCATTCGGGTTGCCTTTCATCATCAACCGAAGTGTAGAGGCAAAACTCTGATATGAATCAAGAAGACCATTCAGAACGGTCTGCACAAGTGAGCTATCTGGTATAACCTCATCAGTAGAAATCAATTGTTCCTTCAGGTCTTTGATCTTTGTAAGAAAATTGTCCATAGAATCACCTTCATGCATGTGCTCACTCTCCAACTGTTTTTGGAGGTAAGCAACACGAGCCTCATTCCTAGCCTGGTACAAAGTGGTAAGTGTATCCCAAGCATCCTTTGCTGTTCTGCAAGAGCGAATGTGAGGAATAATGGCACGTTTGACAGACAAAGCTATCAATGCATGTGCCTGGGCATCTCTGCCATCCCAACGAATCTGCTCTGCAGTAGGTGCAACAGAAACAGCAGCACGAACAGGAATCTGCGGAATATCATCTTCGACACCATCTTCATCAGCTCCAACACCTGTATTTGCAATACCTGTCGTTACAGGTGTAACATGACGTCTTTCAACACCTTGCACAATGTTCCACAATCCTTTTGCAACCAGTACATGTCGCATCATATAAGCCCATAATGGGTAGTTGGTACCATCCAACTTATCCTCAACAGCCAACATACGGAATACATCACTGCTTTCAGCCATGGCCGGTGACTAAAATACCTTGATGCAGAAATTATTCGTTCTAAGCATTATCCCCACAATGAAATTCAGAAAATTCAAAATGAATTATTTCACTAGAAAAGAGGCCTATTACAATTCTTCCCCCCTTTAAGAACTCTATCCTCAGAGTTGGAAAGAAGGATAATGTGTTAGAAAGTCATCTAAATTCACCCAACTCGAATCTTCTACTGGGTATGAATGCCATTTCACCAAAATTTCTACTATAGATCTATTTCTAAGAAATCTTTCCTTCCTATCTAATATTATTTCTGGTTGAAGCTCAAAAGAGCCATCATCTTTCAGCTTATAATTGTCTTGCAAAACATGAGCAACATTAGACACATATCTTTTAAGTAAGCTGACATGAAATACAGGATGCACATTTAGATATTTAGGTAATTCCAGCAAATAAGCAAGAGATCCGATCTTTTTCAAAACTTTAAAAGGGCCTGCATATCGAGGAGAAAGTCTATGATCCTTCCCTAGCAACAAGTTAGATCGGTGAGGATTAACTTTAAGAAATACCATATCATTAACTTGGAATTCAAGTGGTCTTCTCTTTAAATCATAGAACTTCTTTTGTCTTTTCTGAGCTTCTCTTATATGTTTCTTAATTTTTCCAAGTTCTTCATCCATCTTATCAAGCATTTCTTTGGATACTTCTACTTTATTTGGAAAACCCAAAAACAAAGGTGGAGTCAAACAATTATAACCATACATAGCTTCAAACGGAGTCATTTTTATAGATGCATGCCATGCACTATTGTATGCAAACTCAACCAAGGGTAAATATTCACTCCAATTATCCTGCTTTTCATTCACATACATACGCAACATATCCTCAACTACCCTGTTAACCCTCTCGGTTTCCCCATCAGTTTGTGGATGGAAAGCTGTACTCATACGAAGTTGAGTTCCAATGGATTTAAATGTCGCTTTCCAGAAGTTTGACGTAAATCTAGAATCTCTATAAAAAATTATGCTTTTAGGCATTCCATGCAATCGAAATATTTCTTTTACAAAGATTCTTGCAACATGCAAAGCAGTATCAGTCTTTTTCATAGGAAAGAAGTGTGCCATCTTGGTAAGCCGATCGACTACAACAAATATGGTATCATGCTTACTTCTGGCCATAGGTAGCTTAGTGATAAAGTCCATAGAAATAGACTCCCACTTCTGATTTCGAACATCCAAAGGTTTAAGCATTCCTGGCATCCTCTTAAACTCAGATTTCACCTGTTGGCACTTCAAACATTCATTTACATATTTTCTAATATCCTGCTTCATACACGGCCAAAAGTAAGAATACTTTGTTTTAACATATGTCCTTGAATAACCTGGATGTGTAGAAAAAGGTGCATCATGACAATCATGCAGTATTTTAACTTTTAGTGGAGATTCAGAAGATAAGCATAGCTGATTGTTACAATACAGTGTTCCATCCTGCAAATGAAATTTTTCCTCATACGTCGATCCCCTGTTCGCATTCAAAGCATTCAAAATAGGTGCATAAAAAGGATCCTGTTTTATCTCTTCTTGAATATGACTGAGAAAATCAGGATTTATTACAGAAACAAGATTACACAAAGGTCTCCGACTCAATGCATCAGCAACCTTATTTTCCTTACCAGCAAGATACTTAATGTCAAAATCATACTCGCTTAATAATTCAATCCAACGCTTTTGCCTGTTGTTAAGCAATGGTTGAGTGAAGATGTATTTTAGACTTTGATGATCTGTTTTCAATTCAAACTTAACCCCTAACAATAGATGTCTCCAATGCTTAAGTGCATGCACAACAGCAAGCATTTCTAAATCATGAGTAGGATAGTTAAGTTCATGTTTCCTTAGTTTTCTGGACTCATATGCAACCACCCTGCCATCTTGTGAAATAACACATCCTATCTGACTACCACTTGCATCACATGCAACCACAAAAGGCTTTCCCATTTGTGGTATTTTCGAAACACAATTCTCAACGACTTTTTGTTTCAATGTTTGAAATGATTTTGACAGGCATCACTCCACGCAAATCCTACATTCTTTTTAGTTAATTCGGTGAGGGGAGTAGCTATCTTAGAGAAATCCTTAATATGTGCTCTTTCATATTGTGACAACCCAAGAAAACTTCTAACATCCCTTACAGTCTTAGGAATCGGCCAATCAACTATTGTTTTGACTTTATCTTCATCTATAAGGATTCCTTCTTTTGATATTACTCTTCCTAGATACACAAGTTTATCCTTAGCAAAGAAACACTTACTCTTTTTCCCATACAATTTGTGTTCTCTAAGAGTCTGCAAAGTCTTCTTGAGATGTACCGCATGCTCCGAATCATCTTTTGAGTACACAAATATATCATCAAGGAAGACTAAGATGAATTCATCTAGGTAATAGTGAAAAATATTATTCATCAAGCACATAAATGTGGCAAGAGCGTTTGTTAAACCAAAAGGTAGAACCGTAAACTCATAGTGACCTTTAAGTGTTGGAAAAATCGGCACTTTTCAAAGCCCTGCAACTCAAAAACAATGAGGAATTAGGTTAAGCTTGTGAGAGACACTTTTATTCAATTTTTTGATCTGCACAATATTGATAGAGACGTCCGAGGTCCAAATCCACCTCCAAATGCCACTTTTGAGCCCTTCAAGGTTTAAAATTCTAGAGAGAGAGTAAAATCAAGGCATTTTCTTACAATGAACTAAACGTAGGACCCTGAACGAGGTACTTAGAACAGGATTCACAAAAATCTCACACAAGCACTTTTATTCTCTTATACTTGCTCTACCTTTCCCTTCTACAGAGTTTTCCTTAATGCTTTCATCTTCACCTTCAAAATCCCACTGGGAAACATTATGCAATTAAGGTCTAGAGAGAGAATATGAAACTTGTCAACCCAAAATTTTTGCTGAAGGCATAAAATGACCTTATTATTCGTTCTAAGCATTATCCCCACAATGAAATTCAGAAAGTTCAAAATGAATTATTTCACTAGAAAAGAGGCCTATTACAAGTATGCACAGCTTCTATCCAATAACAATGAGGCATATTCTTCTCAGCCATCAAGGCTCTTGCTATTTCTGCAATATTTCTATTTTTGCGTTCAACAACGCCATTTTGTTATGGTGTGTACCTGCATGAAAACTGACACCAAATTCTATGATTTTTTAGAAAACTGTTGAACTCATTTGACACGTATTCACCTCCTCCATCAGATCTTAATGTCTGAATGTACTTCCGTGTCTGCTTTTCCACCATAGCTTTAAAATTCTGGACATGAGTGAACACCTTGCTCTTCTCTTTCATGAAATATACCCATACTTTGTGTGTATGGTCATCAATGAAAGTAACATAAAACCTGCAACTACCCATAGATGTGGTCTTTGCTGGACCCCAAACATCTGTATGTACTACTTCTAGTACATTCTCACTAACATGCTTGTCATGTGGAAATGATGCTCTTGACTGTTTACCAAATTGACATGGTGCACATACCTTTTGCATTTCTACGACTTTGAAATTTGGTAGTCCATGGACAATCTCCTTTGACTGCATCAATTTCAGCCTTTGCAAGTTTGAATGTCCAATCTGTTTGTGCCACATCTCTATATGTGCAATAACTCCTGCACCTTTTGCAAACATGGCTGCATTCATTTCAGGAATCTTCACACTTAAGGTGAACATCCTACCCACTTTGTTTCCTTTGGCAATCAATCGTCCATCCTGCTTATACTCTTCTACATATAATCCATCAGCATTGAACCTGACTTGTAATCCCTGGTCAACCATTTGTCCAACAAAAACCAAATTCTTTGTTATATTTGGAACATGCAGCACATCAGAAAGATGTTTTACCTTCCCGTCATCCTCCATAGACAATGCTATGTTTCTTGAATGCTCAATAGAATGTGATGTATCATCACCTATTTCAACATATCCAAGAACTAGCATTTTTTGCAAACTACTAAACCATTCTACATGACTGGTCATGTGATTTGAAGCACATGAATCAACATACCAGACATTATCATTCGATTCTGAAATACCATCAGACATCATATTCAATATAAACAGCTTCTCAGAATCATCTGCACTTGTGGATGCATAGTTGTTTTGCTGCCTCCTATTATTTTGATTTTTCAACCTGCAATCACGTTCAAAGTATCAAGGTTTACCACAATTCCAACATCCTTTACTATCATTACCTGAATCATTTCTTTGGAAATTTCTGCGACCTCTTGGGCTCCCCCTACCTCGAAATTGTCCTCTTCCTCCTGCATGATTCTGTTGTTGAACTTGGTCTTGGTTACTATTTCCTCTTCCACTTCCAAAACCTCTACCTCTGCCTCTTCCTCTTCCAGAGTAGAATAACTGCTCAGAACTGGGCTTTCCTTGGGAGTTTGAATCCTCACCAAGATTCTTTTCTTCAATAATCAGCATAGATACGAGATCAGCAAAATTCGGAATATTTTCCCTGGTCTGTATGGAAGTTTTGAACTGCTTATATGCAGCTCCTAAACCACGAAGGCACACTTCCACCTTATCATCATCATCTACATTCACGCCAATAGATGCAAGTGACTCACATATGCTTTTGATTTCTATAGTGTAGTCACTTAGCGACATACTCTTCTTTTCCAATGTATGCAGCTCGTTCTTGAGTTGCAATTTCCGTGCCTTTGTATTAGTCTCATACAAAGTGACCAAACTGTTCCAAGCCTCTTTTGAAGTCTTGGCATCCTGTATGTGTCCAATCATGCTATCCTGTATGCTAACAGATAGCCAATACATTATGTTTCGTGCTCCTTGATTCCATTCCTCATATGCTCTTAACTGGTCTGCAGTCCGATTCCTTTCTGGTAACTATAGAGCATTTTCATTCTCTCCTTCGATGTACTTCCAGTAGCCTTTTCCCATCAGTAAACTCGTCATTCTGAATCTCCAAGCATGGAAGTTGTTCTTGTCCAGCTTATCGCTCATAAGCTGACTCATTCCATCTGCATTTTCCATTTCTGCAGCAATTCACAACACTACAAAGCACTACAAGCAGCACTTCTGCTTGAACACTGTCGCACTATGACGTGACAGTTCGATCTCAGAAAAACACAGTTTTCGTGTATCAACAATACACGGAATTGCTTGAAATTCTAGATCTGGAATATATGAGTGTTGTCGAACACAACGCAAGTGACAATTTCTAAAAGTGACCTGGTTTTTCTGTGGGCCTCACCTTGCGGGCTCGAAACGGAGGCTGATTTTCGTAGCAAACAGAGGCTGTTTGTAAAATCCTATTTTCTCCACGCCTTGCCGCGTACTCTTCACCATCGTCTTCTCCACGAGCTCTCCACAGCCACGCTGGCTCTGATACCATGTCACGAGGAAGGAGATAAGGAAGAGAGCTCACACACACACTCTCACTCTCAAGGAGAAGCACACACACAGATTGAGGCAAGGAAGAATGAATCTTCTTCTTCTTCTATTACATAAAAAGGAATGTACAAGAATGACCTAAAACAAGAATACAACCAGTGCAATATATAAAGATCAGTACATAAGGAAAAACCTAATGTCCGCGAATGAGTGAGCTGGCAAGAAACAAATGTGCCATCACTCTTGGTAGATAAATCTAATAAGGCTCAATGAAGTGTCACTGACATATACCGGCGTGACCACTATACATGTCAGAGAAACAAAAAACTGGTACGTGTCATCCTGGATCATCACATGTTGAGCTTGATATATCAACAAGAAGTATGTACAAACAAGATACAGAGGGTGTACTAGATTGTTGTGTCAAGGAGGATGAACACAGTAGTTGGTTGCAACAAGCCCAATAAGAATTACTAGGAAATCCCTATTCTAAACAACGAATATTCTAGAATATGAAACATTTAAGAGTGTATTGGCCTAGTATGGATAGAGAAATACATGAGAGGATTAAGAATTTTCTAGAGTGTCGGAAGAGACCCCTAGTGGAGTATGCTGCCCTTTATCATGTGTTGTTAATTCCAGAATGGAGTGCTCCATTGGTAGCATTTATGAGAGCGGGAACATTATCCAACAAGGCCTAGTCTTGAAAGAAAACAAAGCATGGAGAAAGAGGCTCAAGCCTACACCTTAGTAAGAGACAACCTATACTGAAGGGACAAAGATGGTTACTCAAGAGTGTGCATTCATGAATCAAACTATTTTAAAATCTTAGAAACGGCACATAGTAGTATTGCAAGTGGACACTTCGGGCTGACTCGTTAAGTTCATTATATTCTCAAGACTTTGGTGGGCCACTCTTCATATGGATGCACATACCTATGTTAAGAGATGTGACACATGTCAACACACGCAATATCCGATCAGAAAAGACAAGATGCCTTTGAGGCCAATGATGGGAGGATGCACATTCTCGAAGTGGGGTATATACTTTGTAGGTCTTATCAACCCCCCAGTGAGAAAATCCCATGTAGAGTACATTATTATAGCCATAGATTACCTTACCAAGTGGGTAAAAGTAAAAGCCCTGACAAAGAATGATGGTCAAATGATCGATAAGTTCTTATTTGAGAACATGTTCACTAGATACGGGTTACCAATAGAGTTAGTAAGTGATAGAAGTATGCACTTCTCGAGCGAATTCATTGAAAACATTCTCCAATAAATCTTAGTGATACATAAGAATTCTGCCCCCTATCATCCAGAAGGACAAGCCGAGAGCACAAACAAGATCCTATGTAATATATTGAAAAAAATGGTAAATAGTAAACACTCTGATTGGGATAAACAAATTCATCATGTTGTTTGGGCTTATCGAGTTTCCTACAAAATGATACTCAATGCCACCCCATTTTAGATGATCTTCGGATAGAGTGCTATGTTACCATTAGACTTCTTGATACCAACTTTAAAAGTAGAAATACACAAAACCCTATGCTCCCCCTCACAAGAAAAGTCTCAAAAAAGAAGCCAAGGAGAGGCAAGGGTGAAAACCAAGAACAGAGATCAAAAGAAGATAAACTCACCTCTTTGGCAATGGTAAGAAGACAATCAACAAGGGTATGGGTTCGAAAGCCAAAAGCATGAGTAGCCCCCACAGAACCAAAGAGCCAACCATGAGGAATACAAAATTGAAGAAAGCAGCCAAAGATGAAGAGGCCAAAAGTGATCTATACGCTGCCGAACACTATTCTAAAATGGGTCCCTATAAGCAAGAATGACCAGGTGTCATTAAACCATTGATTGATTGCATCATTTTGACACCAAACAAAGATTGCATCACTGTCTGCAAGTAACATCGGAATCCTTGATGCATGAAAACCATGTGCCCTTTGCATAATCCCGTACCATTCACGTCATGCATTTCCACAATATGCATTAATATAAGGCCACATTACAAGGCCATGCATAAACATAGTTGAGAATCCTAGGCACATGAGACACATTTGACATATGTAAACTATTTTATTGATACTAACCTCTTTCTTCTTGTTTTGGGACATTGTTCCTTAGAAAAAACGGAAGGGACAGGACCATGCACTCAAAGAATCTCACGAGTGAACCATCAACAAGAACATCCATCAACAACGGAAGAAAAGCCAATGGACAATCACCATGATGGGAGTACAACATGAAGAGATGAAAATCGAGCGACCTTTCACCATGGTAAGAATCCCCTACTTTGGCAACACTATAACAATGATAGATTAGGAAATGTCTTTGTCAGCATACCCTTGAGCACTTAGATCAAGACCCAATTTTTTGCACCATACTTCTTATAGTGCACTCCCCAAGTAAGCATGCATAGGGACACCTTACAAGGCCATGCACAAGGAACATATTTTCTTCATTAAGGGAGGTGGTGATCATGCTTGGACTACACCAACCACCAACATGTATGTTGTATTTGAAGAACATAGGTCATGGTATGATGAGGACAAACAAAAGGTAAAATTATCCTATGATCTTGATTCATACTTTCATCCATTAAGTAGTAAGCATGATACACAGGTGCAAGACTCAAGAAATGAATAAGATGATGATCAAGATGAGAAAGAAAGGAGCTATAAGATTTGGAAATCAAGAGGAAAGGCCAAGATGCAAGAATGCAGAGAATGCCCCAAACACACTCCTAGAAGATCAACAAGGCAGAGGAAGCAACCTAAAAAGTATGGATATGACTCTACATTTATGACAAAAAATTCTATTTATTTGACCAAAGACAATTTTAGAGGAATCTTCAACATATAAATAAGCTTAAGGAAACCCTGATTGGGAGAAACCAATGAAAGAGGAAATATAAACCTTAAAGGAAATGAACACATGGGAATTAGTTCCAATGCAGACCAATGAGAAGGTAATAGGTTGTAGATGGGCCTATAAGTTGAAAAGGAATTCAGATGGATCAATTTGTAGGTACAAAGCGAGATTGGTTGCTAAAGGATGTGCTCAAACTCAGGGCATAGACTATGAGGAGACCTTCTCACCAGCTGCCAAGATGAGAACCATTAAGACAATGCTTAGTGTAGCAGCTATAAGGAATTGGAAGCCACTTCAACTTGATGTGAATAATTCTTTTCTCAATGGGTGAATCATTGAAAAGGTATACATGTCACAACCCCCAAGGTTTGAAAACCCTAATTATCCTACTTATGTATATAGACTCGAAAAGGCATTGTATGGATTAAAAGAAGCTCCTAGAGCAAGGAATTTCATATTGGTAACCTATCTGCAAGATCAAGGTTTCAAGTCAAGCAATGCAAAACCTTCTTTGTTCATCAAGAAGATTCATATATTATGAATTCATGTACTTATGTGTATATGTAGATGACATAATTATGATAGGTGATGACTTGAATGGAATAGAAAGTATCAAACGACATATGCAAGAGGAGTCCAAGACTAGTGATCTAGGAGAGCTCACATTTTTCTTAGGTATGTAGGTCATATACACATATCAAGGGATGTACTTGACACAAAGGAGATACATTCATGATCTATTCCTGAAATTCAAGATGCAAAATGCTAAACTTGTAGGTACACCTTTGGAATTAAATCATAAACTTAGTATTTATGAAGGTGAGCAGATTGAAGACGTAAAAGAGTACAAAATCTTGGCAGGTAGCTTGAATTATGCTATCGTACAAGGGTAGAAATCTCATTATAGTGTAGGAGTGCTAAGCCAATTCATGCACTCTCCAAGAAGACCACATATGGATGCATCTAAGAGAGTAATCAAGTACCTCAAATGCACAATTAATGAAGGTACATTCTATCCTTATTCATCATATTTGGATCTCAAGCTATACTCAAGTGCAGATTGGGTAGGATCCAAGGATTATAAGGGAAGTACTTTCAAAATTTTTAGCATTTGCAGATTCAAAGCTTGTGTCATGGAGTTCCAAGAAGGAACCCACTCTTGCACTATCTTCAACTGAAGTAGAATATAGAGGTTTGACCATAGCAACTCAAGAAAATATATGGCTAAAAATTTGGGACTTGTGAGTTCCAAACCTCACATATTTGGAGATAATATAAGCCCTATGCACCTATCATCAAATCTTGTTTATCATGTACAAACCAAATATATAGAGGTAATATCACTTCATTAGGGAGAAACTCATGGCAAAGGATATTGATATTTCTTTTCTACCGATTCAGAAGAAAGTAGCATATATGATGAATAAGGCTCTTGGTGGAGTTAAACTCTGTAGGTGCAAGTCAATAGTAGGTATAGAAATCATCAAGAAATGAAGACTCAAGCATGCTTTAGCTTGAGGGGAAGGTATTAGGACATCATGCCTTCATCATGTTTGAGGAGAACTTGCTTTTAGACCTAAGTTCATCATTGAAGTAAGTCTTGATGTTAGGAAATGTTACTATTAGTGTCCATGTGAAAGTCCAAATGGCCATCAAAAACTTTTGCATATGCTCTTTAATAAAACATATAGTGACCTGGTCAGCTAGAGATTGTAAGCTTGACTGCATTTGTAACACCTGATAAATTTGTGTTCATGCTCTCTATGTACTCGGTTTTTCTACATATTTTACAGGCATGTACGGAGTACTGTGTGTAGCATCTTGAGCTCAGTTTTCCTACTATGAGGATATTATCATGGAGCTCTTGAGAAGGAGATTCCAACGTGGTGCATCATCATCAAAATACTTCATTGGCATTAAAGCATTTTGATGCAAAAGGTTTGTCACAAAAGCAGTGGCAAAGGCATAAACCTTGTCATTTGAGTCACCAAAGTCACTGTTGGCACCAATGGATGTGTGTAAGGGAGAACCTCAATGCTCAAGGAAGAGAAAGTTTCTTGATACTTCTAGAGAGGTCACCCATCCTAGTATTGTTCCCCTTGAAGCTCGCTTAACCAAAGATCTCTTGCCACTAAGTTACACTCTTGTGGTGTTTGAATAATTGGAAAGAATAAAGTTCACATTACCTTGAACATATTTTGGGCCCTCAAAGCTTCATTCTTTGCTTTCAAAGCATGTTTTGAAGTATTTTTAGGGTGATTCTTGGACCCATTTTAGAGTACTTTCACACATAGTTCTCTTTACACAGTTTTAAGAACATTAAGAAGAATGCTCTTTGTACTCCTTTTTCTTTAACAATCAATATTCACCTTTGGGACTGTGTTTTCAACCACATTAATAAATCTACAAGTTCCTTGAAAGCTTTTTAGTTGTGATGGGAGCAACCGTACACATTTATGTAGATTTTTGAGCCTAAAGAATAGAGTTGACATGCACTTGTGGGTGTTGTGGCTAGTGTTTGGGCTATGAATTCAGCCTTTTCATTCCCATTTTACTACATATATTGAGCACATGAATACTATGTATGATTTTGTGGATACAACTTATGTGCACCCATGTGCACATTGATATAGTGGTTACGTATTTGCATAAAGCCTTTGATGTTGATAATGAGGGCCATGATGTGGTTTTCTTAACTAAGAGACACCCAAATGTTGGGTATACTAGTCAAGAAATGAGGCTCGTGTTGATTACCTCTGAAAACAATTCGAGAGTAAGCATATGAATGAAGGAGATTCTATGGATAACTTTTTGAAAAAGATATAAGAGTTGAAAGAGTATTTGATTTTTGCATATGAAATCTTGCCAAATAGTTCACTTGTGCAAACCATTCATAATGGTCTTCCAAATTCATATAAGAGTTTTGCTTCTACTCTTGGATTGATGATGAAAGGCAATCCAAATGCCTTAGCATTTGAGAAGTTAGTCTTTATTTTGTTGCAAGAAGATCAGTCTAGGTAGAAGAGATCCATTATGCGTGTTGTAGATCAAGCTTTCTTCCCTAGTCAAAATGGCAAAGGTAAATGGAGCTCATCTACTAGCAAGTAAAAATATGCTAATACACCACAATAAAAAAAGGAAGACAAAGACGAAAAAAAAATTACAAAAAAAATCACAAATACTATAAAGAAAATGATCATGTCATAAAGAGTTGTCCAAAATTGGCTGCAAAATAGGCAAATAAAAAAGGAGGCTAGAATGGTTGATGCAGAGGCCTTTACACCTACAACAGACTCTACTAATCTTTTGCAAAATGAAGAATGGGCATTTACTATTGTTTGCAGTTATGACCCATCTTCTCATTAACACTATATGTCTGTAATAGACTCAGATCTTTGGTACTTTGACAATGGGGAAACCAAACATATTACCTCACAGCGTAGTTTCTTCAGTTCACGTGATTCATTAGTCACTAAGCATTCTATTTATCTTGCTAAGGATTCATCACTTGAAGAACCTTCTTCATATGAAGAAGCAACTACCAAAGCAAAATGGAAGGAAGCTATGGATGAAGAAATAGAAGCACTCCAAGAGAATGAAACTTGGGAGATAGTAACCAAGAAAGCATCAATGAAGGTAATTGGTTCTAGATGAATGAAGCTGGGCTTTTGTCTAAGGGTTTTGCACAAACTCAAGGAGTAGATTATGAAGAAACTTTTTCACATGTGGCTAAGATTCCAACCATCAGAGTATTGGTAAGTGTAGCTGCATCTAGAAATTGGAATATGTATCAATTAGATGTGAAAAATGCTTTTCCCAATGGGTGGATTTCATAGGAGGTTTGCATGGCTCAACCTCTTGGTTATGAAGATCCAAAAAAAGGTAAATCATGTATGCAAATTGAACAAATCTCTTTATGGCTTGAAGCAGGCACCTAGGGCATGGAATCATAGGTTAACAACCTATCTTCAAGACCAAGGATTCATGATGAGCAAGGCAGATTCTTCTCTGTTTGTCAAGAGGAGTAATTCAAAAATGATATATCTATGTGTATATGTGGATGATATCATTCTTGCAGGTAGTAATGCCAATGGCATCAAACAAATCAAAAACCAAATGATGCAGGAGTTTAAGATCAGTGACCTAGGGTTTTTGAAATATTTTCTTGGACTTGAGTTAGTATAGTGTTGCTCTAGCACACTGGTAAGTACCACGTTCAGAAGCTCCACCTCCTTAAAGTCAATCCGCGGAAGAGATAGGAGTGATATGAAGATCATGAACGTGAAATGTAGTGAGAGTGAAGGTGAGAAGCATAGAGATGCACACACACATAGACACACACCTGTAAGAGACAAGCAAGACACAATGCAAGATAGGAAAATAGACTCTATTACTCAAGATCACTCTTACAAGCTCAAAATAGCTCTAAGCTCTTCTCTACTCATACAAGCTAACATAAAAAATGAGCTCTCAAGCTCTCTTTATAGTTTTTTGACTAGTTTTGACCACTTTCACATCTAGTGTCTGGCATAGTTAAGAAATAGGTTCTATGTACTATTTAGAGGTCTAAACAAGGTCTAAAAATAGCCAAAATTGGTAGGCACGTTCTACCTAAGCTCCTCAACCTTGTGGACTCCTCGGCTTGCACAAAATGGAGCTACTGCTTACAAAAATTGTTGTTCTATGTTAGATATGATACAAGAGTGATGAAAATCACTGTTGAGAGTTTTGAAAAATATT
This sequence comes from Ceratopteris richardii, assembly GCA_020310875.1. Classification (NCBI taxonomy): domain Eukaryota; kingdom Viridiplantae; phylum Streptophyta; class Polypodiopsida; order Polypodiales; family Pteridaceae; genus Ceratopteris; species Ceratopteris richardii. The sequence goes on from CM035429.1 coordinate 11,809,747, forward strand.
ATAAAACATATCTATTTGAAAAAAATAATCCTCTTGGCTCCCCACTACTTTGTTGTAATCTACCTTCACATACTTCCTCGTTGTCTGTGCCTCTAGCCACTGCCAACACCCCCATGCCTCTCGCTTTTGTCATCCTCGATAGAACCTTGTTGCGGGGTCTCTCAGATATAGTTTCGTAGGAGGTCATGAGCGAGGGTGTGCTCTGAAATGTGAATACCTCTTGCAAGATCTACTTCAAGTTTTTCCCAATCTATGGGTTGAGGTTCATCTGGTAGCAGAAGTCGATAGTGTGTGGAGTACACCAGTTGTTCATAGGCAAATAATTGGAGTAGGTGTGTTGGCCTGCTTATGAACACCTCAGAATGGTACTCCCAAAAGCCGGTAGTAAACATCTCTTCAAATGTCATTTTATAGCATGCCGGTAAATACTTGATTCGACAGTGCCAGACATAACACACCCGAAGCAATGTTGTCATGCTCACATCATATGGTAAATCTTGGTTACCATGCTCGAATCCCAAGGTGTTAACATGTGGTGCTTTGACAAGACGAAAGATTTTAATAACAGTTTGCATCATGTCAAATACTTTGACAGTCATATGCACGGCAACATCATCCACGTGACGTAAGCAGGGGAGCCAGTGGTGAATCGTTACCATCATGTATCTCACTATGGGTGGTCCACGAGGTGGAGTGAACTAGGGGTAATTAAGCCAGTCCTTGCACTGCTTATTATTCTGCACTTTGATTGCAAAGGCCTGCCAGGAGCGACATCTTGGTATAGGTCCCCAACATGGGTTATGCTTCAAACGGAGTGGTGTCTTGACCCACATCAGGCTCAAACTGAGTTGTGTGTGAGCGTTTCTTGCCTGTCTCCTTTTCGATCACCAATTGATATTCTACCATTAGCATGAAATACTGCTTATATTACAGCTCATGGCCAGATATATACCTGCGACGGGCCAAGTGGGCGAAGTAAGGTGATTGTAAAATGTGTTCCTCTATCATAGCCATGGCATGTAATTGAGCCTCCACGCGTGCTGAGTGGGTCTGTCCAAGTTCTTCTACGGTCTTCATCCATGCAGGGGTAGGGAGTTCGAAAGTGGTGTGGCCTTCAGCCGTGACATGTCCGCCTGGGATGGGTTGTGGTTCGTAGGCTTCTTCATACGTTTCCTCCATTGGGATAGACATAGTTTCTTCCTCAGTTAGGAGTTTAGGTTGGGAATCAGGCCTAGGGGGTTCGAAAAAGGCAGTAATTTGCACTTGAAGGGTAAGTACCTGAGCACGTTAAGCATTGAGTTCCTCTATGATCTCTGGAGGTGTGGCCTCAAGAGCTGGTGGTGTTTGCTGTGCATGTGTTTGCAACTGTAGCATTTTATGGTCTTCCTTGAGCTTCTGATATGCCTCATTCATACTGTCATAATCTTCTAGTAGTTTGTCATGGTCTTCCAATAGTATCTTCATAGACTCTGATGGTACGGCTTTAAAGCGGTTGTGACTCAAAGGTTCATCCGGTTGATCTAAAGCAACTTTGAGGTTTTCTCTGTTTTGTTCCTACAAGCGTTGGTTCTCTTCTTTGGCTACTACTAGGTGGCATCTTAGTAGTCCCATGTTTCGAGTGAGTGTCGCATTTTGAATGGTTTGAGCCCTTAACAAATTATTGATATCGGTAATGGCTTCCTTTGTCTTCTGTTCACTTTCTATTTTGAGTGTATGGTAGGCATGGCGTAGCTCTTGATAGCATGTGTTAAGGGAGGCATTCTCGATTGATAGTGAGTTTAGTTGCACCTATAAATCTGCGGTTGTTTGTTGTAGCATCTGATAGTTGGTCCCTAGAGATGCAAATTCATCTCTAACTTGTGTCATGCAAGAAAACATTTGACGGAATGCGGTGTCAATCGTGGGTGACAGTATAAATGGTGGAGTGAGTGAAGATGCTATGGGTGTGGGTGTTGATGCAAGAGGAAGGGGAATATAGGGATGGGAAAGTGGATGCAGGGGTGACTGTGGAGAAATGTGACGTGCCTAAATGTGGTGGTGAAATGGATGAGGTGAGTGGTGGTGCGGTGGGTGGCGATATGTCCATGTCACTAGACATTGTGTCGAGTGTAGTGACTGTGAAGAGTGGAGTGATAATGGGTGCTTGAGTGGGTGTGAATACAGGATTTACAAAGGTTGAGGAATAAATTACAGACTAGGTTTCTCGTATTGCTTGATGGAGAGGGGAGGAGAGAGGAAATGTAGTGGGGCGGGGAGGTGAGACGGGTGAGAAGGTCATGGGAGGGGGAAATGGGAATAGAGGCCTGGGAGGAGTGGGGAAATAAGGAAAGGATGGAGTGAGAAATGTGTTGGATGGAATGGTGGGAGCTAGGGAAGGGAGGATAGGTGGAAGGGTTGCGGGAAGATTTTGTGGGGTTGAGGTAACTAGGGCTTCTCCTACAGCGCCATCTAGAAAGGTGGATGGCCTTGGAAAGGTAGGGTGTACAGGAGAGATAGGAGGGGTGGGAGGTGAAAGAGGAGCAGGTGGTGTAGTGGGTACTTTGACAACAATAGTGGTATTTACAGTAGAAGGGTGATGCGGGGGGTCGATCACTATGGTTGTTTCTTCATTAGGGTCCTCCAGAAGAAGTTGTGCTTCTCTGACCTGGTGTGAGGACTGGGCCTCCGTGGGTATGCGAATATATTGGCCCGGTTTGGAGAGCAAACATATTCGTCATGGGTCGAACTTTGGTAGTGGTTTCATTTGCAAATAGCGAAGTGCTTCATTGGTTCCAATTGACTTAATCAATTCTCTGAAACCTTGAATGTAATCTTCTTCAAATCCTCCTGTGGCGAGTTCCTATTCTACAATCACTTGAATTTCTTCTTATGAGAGTTTTCTAGTGTGCCCAAACTGCTTGCATAGTTCTATATAGTTTCTTGATTGCCAAAGTGTAAGCAGCAGCTTCAAATGTTTCGTCTTCATAAGTACTTGTGTCACCCTAAGTGTCAATGTGCTATTCTTGTTCATTAGTCTGCACATTCTCTTGAGAGTCATGGCTAGCCTGACTGGCTTCATCATCTCCATCTTCATCGTCAGTTTATGTCCTCTCTTCTTCGAAGCTAGAGACTACTTGCTCATATGGTTGATCAGGGGGTGTGGTAGGGTAACTGGGGCGTTTGTACTCCTATGAGAAAAATTGTCCTTCTGAAAATTGGAATTCACTCGAGAAAGCATCGTGCATTTCAAAATCAAAAGTGGTATTTTTTGGTTTTGCCTCCAAGTTGGATATGGGGAAAGTGAATGTGTCTGCACCGATGGTGGTGGGAATTTCTGCTACCGTAGTGGTGGGTTCCTAAACTATGGTTGCTTGAGAAGTAACAGTGTTGGTAGTGCCTTTTGTGATCACTGATCATGAAAGGCATATACGAATGGGTTGTATAGGTGCAGGGGGTTACGTTGATGGCTATTCTGGAGATGGCTGAGGTGATGGGGACTCTGGAACTTACAAACATGGAATAGATCCGCGCATGCGTTTGCCTGCCCGTTCCTTGCTAGCTTTTCTGGCTTTCTTGGCAGTTCCTTTGAATGCCTTCAACTCTTCACTTGTCATTGTGTGTTCTATAGGAAAATCATATGCCCACCACATGTAAACAATTCGAGTGAGAGCGCAACATCCGTGGATGACTTTTTTTCTTTCCCATCTCTACTGAGATAAATACAATTGATCAATGATCCAACTTGCAAGATCTATGGTTTGTGGTCCAATGCATGCTAAATATAATCCGAACCAAATATGCTTGTGAGGAATAGTGAAATGATCCTGAGCTAGAAATGCAGAATGTTGCATACATATATGTAATGACTTAGACAATTCAAGTGTAATGGCTGAAATGTCTTCCCATTTCACAACATCACCATGCTTCATCGGCTCTGGAATTAGCCTTTCCCGCTCTGTTGGCATGTGAGTTCTGTGGATCTTAATTGCTGCCGGAATGAGGTCTTTTAAAAGATAGAACTTTTTTAAAGGGGGATCATTTACCAAAGATGGCAGAATGAAAGTGTCCAACAAGTCCTTGTTCTCGGAGGTTGTAAGCATGGTCATCAAGTAGTAGCATCTATAAAAATCAGGTTTGGGTAATGGGTCACTGAAGTATTCCATAAAACTTGTTCTAGCCCAAATGTGCTTTAACTCTTCTATATTTTGGAGCGCTTCAAATTCTCTGGAGAAAAATTGATACTTGCCCAACTTAATACTGTCAAAAGTTAGCATGGCATGGAAAATAAATCGACATCTGCCAAAGGTCCTGCTAATCCTTGAAACCAATGGGAATTACGATGAACTTTTTCAGTGTATCCCCTAGGAGGATCATCAATGGGCATTGGTCCTCGGAATCCTTGAAATTCAGGTCATTGTGATGTAGGATGTGGCTCAGCCAATAATTCGCCAAAATTGACCACAAGTACACTAGGGCCAGCTTCAGATGGTCCTTTTGTCTGCATGATGATGGATGCAAATGTGGAGAAGATCTGCTACAAAAGATTAGCACATTAGTATGGAAATTAATCATGATCCCATTAAAGTGAGACCGCAATCCCTTTCCATAATCGATGTGTAACCCGTGTAGGTGAGTGTTGTGAGGTGGTTTAAGGAATGATTTTTGCAAAACTAATGCAGGTCTCTAGACACTTACATGCTTCAGATAGTGCATAAATTGCTTGATGAGATGTTATTACAAGTGATGTTGAGTTAGTGCTGTTCAGTTTATACAAAGTTCAGTTGTGACAAAATTATTACAAGGGAGTTGGTTATTCGAGATGGGGGTTCATGTTATACAATGGATCATGAGGAGGCGTCTGGATACGTTTCAGTATCCATCTCCTAAGGTTTGTTGAGTGGGTGATATATTTGTGCCGAGGGACAAAAGGTGATATCGGATATTGTGGTGTTGAGGGATGAGGAGATTTCTGAGGGGTATATGTTACATGGCTTGAGTGTTGAGCGATAATACACTATTGAGGTACCCAAATCTGCATGGCTGTGGATCGTTTCCTCAGGTATGTCTTGGTGATCCAAATCTATTGAAGCTTTGTCAAAGTCGAGGAAGGTTGAGGAGAGGTTGGATGATGAGTCTGGTTCTACCTTAACTTCTTCCTATCATTGTCTACATAGTTGAAAGCTGTCGGTGCTTTTTGTCCTTTTGGGCCCCATACTTGTTTCATGCTGCTTGCTTTGTGATGCTGATATTGCTACTTTCTTTGCGTCATCTGGTAGGGTCGTTTGTTTGGGTTCCTCCATCGTGGGTGACTCCTTTGGGGTTGGGGCTGAGAGGTCGGATGGACACTCTGCTTTGGAAAACAAGAGAGGTCCAACACTTGTGAAACTTGCCCATTAGGAAGTGCAACTTTTTGCACTATAAATCTACGCCAGTTCGCAGTAAGTGTGGAAGGATGGGCACTACAGGCTATAGCGCCCATTTGGCTGATGATGCAGCCCACCTGACCGCTGATACAACCCACTCACCGTTGATGGTCCCCGTTTGGCCCATCGGTTGGGTGGTGACCCCGTCTAGTTTGCAGGAAGCCCTAGGGTAAATCTGTTGATGTTCTTCTGAATGGCAATTATCTATCGCTAAGCCCGCGTGGGTTGGTGTAGATGTAACGTGACTTATCTGGCCAAAGATCTTCTATCCTCCGTTGCATGTGTTTCATATGGTCTAGGATTACATACCTCAGGTGGAGTGTTGTTAGGGAAGTCAAGCGGTATCACTCGCTGCTAGTCTAAGGTTCCAATCTGGAGTATTATCTAAGATTTAAGTCCACTGAGTGATAGTATAGCCAATCTTGGCCAAGGATTAGGGGTTCTACCAGGTCGTCATCATGGCACACTAGGAGCTTCATTGTCATGGTCACTTCGTGTGTAAGGATAGGAAGGTCCACCTCACCCATGCAAGGGGTTTCCATGCCTCCTAGCCGTATGAGCTATGCCTCAATTGGCCACATTTCTATTCCTAAGTCCTGATAGTGGGACCATCTAAGCGCACTAGTTGTAGCACATGAATCAATTAAAGCCCTGAGCTCCTAGCAAGGGTTGCCCCTGATAAAGCTTGACTCTACAACCACTACTGTAATTAGGCATTATCTCTCCTTCTAAGGTGGCTAATTGTACCGCTCCACTTGTCGAGAGTCTCTTAATGATCATGGGTCCGTAACCTCCCTTTTCTAATTTTGGTGCATGCTATTTTAGCATATACACTAGGACTAAATCTCCTTCTTTTAAGCCTTTGTCTTTCACATGTGCATCAAAATAGGCTTTTTGTCGTTTCTTTGCTGCATATATACCTGCTGCTGCTTTCAGTCTGGTTTCTCCTAATCATTCCAAGTCCATTATTCGTGATGATTATGCATGGCCGGTCCACTGATGTTCTTGTGCAACCTTAAGGGTGGGTATCAAGAAGTCCAAAGGAAGCACATCATTCTGACCAAAAACCATCTGAAAGGGAGTTGCATTGAGTACAACCTTGTAGGCCACTCTATATGCCCAAACTGCGTGGTGTAACTATTTGTCCCCATCTAAAATTTTGTTGTTCACAAGTTTCGTCAGTACGTTACAAAGGATCTTGTTAGTGCTTTTTGCTTGACCATTGGCCTCAGGATGATATGGTGCGGATTTCTTGTGAATCACCATAAAATCCTATAACAAATATTCAATGACTTGGTTTAGAAAGTGAGTTCCTCGCTCACTCACTAACTCTATAGGCAGTCCATATCTAGTAAAGATATGTTGAAATAAGAATTTTGCAGTCGTGTGTGCATCATTCTTTTTTGTGGCCTTAGCCTCTACCCATTTAGTAAGATAATATGTTGCAACTATGGTGTATTCCGCATGAGTACCTTTTGCAAGGGGGTTAATGGGTCCTACAAAGTCTATACCCCACTTGGAAAATGTGCGTCCTCCCATCATGGGTTTCAGTGGAATTTCATCTCTGCGAGTAAGAAATTGAGTTCTCTCGCACACATCACATCTCTTAACATAGGTATGTGCATCCATGTGAAGAATGGGCCACCATAATCCTACAAATAGTATGGCTTTGATGATCCTATCGGGGCCAAAATGACCTCCTGCAACACCTTGCCGTGCAGTCTCTAATATGCTCAAATAATTTCTCTCATGAACACATTGTCTTAGTCATCCATCTCTTCCTCGTTTGTATAGATTGTCGCCAATAAGTGAATAGTCTTGAGCTTCCTGCTCTAGACTTTGTTGTCGTGCTAAGGTTTTTCCTTGAGGGAATGTTTTCGTCCTCAAGTATGTCACTACTGGTTCACTCCATTCTGGTGTGAGAGACATATGATATTACATGGCATGTTCTACTGGTGGTCTTTCACAGTAATCAGGGCATTCTCTACACAACTTGTAGACATCTGCTTCCATAGAAGGCCAATATACTCCTAGTCTCTGTAGAGTCTACAATGTACGATGTTTTGAATGATGTTGCTTTAAGGCACCTACATGTGCTAATTGCAACCAATTTGGATGTTTTGATTCATCTACACAACAAGCAAGTACCTTATGATTATCCTGTTTATATATAATTCGTGCTATTAATTGATATCTATGTGACTTGGTAATCTCTCCTTCTTTGATCCTTATCCTTGGATTCTTAGGTCCATATGTGAGAATAGGGACAGTCGGCTTAGCCCATTCTGGTACTATCTCCAGGTTAAACAAATATGCATTAGGTAATTCATCCGCTATTCCTTGAGGAGCCTCTCCTATGGTTAATCTTGAGAGGTGGTCAGCTCTAAGGTGTGTCTTTCCCTTCCTGACTATGACTTCAAAGTCATACTCCATGAGCAATAGAAACCAACATATCAATTGTCCTGTGTTACAAGGCTTATTGACTAAGTACAATAATGCTTGATGATCCGTGAAGAACTTGAACTTATTCGCCAACAAATAATGCCTAAATTTCTTTACTACGTAGATCATTCCTAATCCTTCTTGTTCCATAGTGGTGTAATTTCTTTCTACTGCATTCAACTGTCTGCTCGCGTAAGCTATAGGGAGATCTACATTACCTTCATTCGTGGGTTGTGCCAACACACATCCTATGGCATAGTTGGATGCATCCACATGTACATGGAATGGCTTGCTCCAATCTAGGGTTGTTAATATTGGTGCTCAGCACAAGTGTCATTTAAGTTCATTGAATGAATTTTCACATTCATCTATCCATTCAAACTTGGTCAAAAGAGAGTACAAAGGCTTGGCTATCATTGCATACATGTGTATGAATCTTCTGTAATAATGGCAATGACCCATGAAGGCCTCTACCTTGTTTATGTTATTTGGTCTAGGAGGTTGCGCATGCTCTCCAAGTTAAAACATCTCAAATGATTCAGTAGATCTTGAGAAATGATCCAAACAATCAACCTATGTCTGAAACTATCATCCTGTATTGTCGACTTTGACACCTACAACTTCTAATACATGGTTCTCCCAAACTAGAACTTTTTTAATTAAATGCTATTAGCCATAGATGGCTTACCTTCCAACTTAGATTTTGACTCCTCATTTGTGCAAAACTTTACACTGTGCACTGAGTACTGATCAATTCTCTGACCATCCAGATTGCACCTGTTTCAAAAGACACTCATCACTTCTTCACATACAAATGTTCCTGCACATAATTCTCTCAGCCTGTTTACAATTAGGCTCTCAAATCTTAAACATAGAAGCATTAAATATTGAATTAGACATCTACAAAAGGATTCCTAAAATGATCAAGCACAAAAGGAGTACTCATCAAATTATCCGGTGCAACTTTTTCATTTTCCTCAGAAAATTTACATATGAATGATTAGAGATGTTCACTTCACTTCTAAAGTGTCTAATAGCTCGCTCAACTTCTAATTCATCATCTCTCTTCTATGCCCCGACTTTTCTACTTGTATATATAGGTGTTATGTACAATCTCGTGACCATTACAAAAGTATAAGCATGTTTAATGTACATATATATATACAAGCCTTTATTCTCTAATTATGCTCTCATGTATTGATCTTTGCTTCTTCTTTTAACTTCAAATCTTTGTCCAACACATCAATTGATGGTTTTCATGCACCAATAGCTCCCCCTCAATCATCAATTGAAGTTTTCTCCATCTTCTTTATACCTGCCATGTCATTGAATCTCTGTAGCATTGCTCCATCCAAGCTTTTGGTTAGCATATCTACAATCTGATCTTTTGTTGAAGTATGTATGACTTCAATTTCCTTATCAATGACCTTCTCTCTCAGAAAATGATATTGAATCTCAATATGTTTGGTCTTGGCATGAAAAATAGGGTTAGCAGCTAGATACAATGAGCTCATGTTATCTCCATGAATAGTGGGTGTCCTCTGAGTGATGTAAAAACTCTTCATAAGAGTTTTTAACCATATGACCTCCTTTGCAGCTTCTACCATACCTTTGTATTCTGCTTCTGTAGATGATAAAGCAACTGTATGTTGCTTCTTAGAGCACCAAGAGATTAGCTTATCATCCTCTGATGGTCCCCACACATCTGTGTGTACCGACTCAAGCTTCTCGGAATACATGAAACCATGCTTGGAATATGATTGCTTATGAGCCTTACCTAATTGACATGCCTCACATCTGTATCTCATATGTTGACCTGCAACATTAGGCAATCCAAGCATTGAACCATTGTTAACCATATCTTTAATACCTCTTTCATTGAAATTTCCAAGCCTTTTATGCCAAAGATCTAACTCAAAGATCTTATGTCCTTCATAAGTGAACAATGCATGACCAACATTACCTTGAATCTTAAATGTGAAGAGTATTCCTTCTTTCTTCCCTAAAACAATTTGTTTATACCCATTGCTAGGGTCTTCCACAAAAACTCCATCATTAGTGAACCTTACTTCATAAACTTTTTCAACAATTTTCCCTACACTTATCATATTCTTTGGATTTGTAGGAACATACAAGACCTTACTCAGAAGAGTACTTCCATCCTTGGCCTTCACTCATCCAACTGACTTCACATTGTGCTTTGTTTTATCACCTCTTTGAACTACATGATTAGTTACCTTATTCTCCAAATCAATCATCAAGACTATATTACCACTCAAGTGATTGCTACACCTTGAGTCAATGTAGAAGACTCTTTGGTCTTCACGTTGCCTTTCACAAGTTGCATTCATGGTTAAGGTTGAATCTTCTTTCTAATCTGAAGCATAGTTGTAGTAGGTATTGTTGTAGGATTGACTTTGGAATCCTCTACCTGCATTTCTTCCAAAGTAAGCTCTACTACCTCTACCTCTGAAATAACCTCTTTCGTTTCTACCACCTCTTCCTCTTGAATTAAAGTTCTGATTATATCCTCCATTATTCTGATTATTATGCCAACAATCATGAGCTAAATGATTTGTCTTACCACAAATCCAGCAAGCTTTGACTCCATCTTTATTGTTTCTGCCTCTTCCTCTACCTTTTCCACCTCCTCTTCCTCTTAGGAAGTTGGCTTGGCTAGTTGTACCTTCTTCTTCATTTAGCTGTTGTTTACCTTTGCTATTCTTCTTCTTGTCCTTTGAATACATACATTGCTTGACCTTTACTCTTATCAACATCACCTTTGACATCCTTCTCAAAAGTTAGCATATGTCCTAGCAACTGATTTAAATCAGGAGTGAAATGATCTAGTGACAATTCAGTAGACAAAATGAATGGCTTCCATTTCTGATCTAGTTAAATCCTTCTTCATCCAAGTCTTCAGATATGAGAGTTCATCCCTAGATGGAACACTAGGATCTCTAAATTTTGGTTTTCCTTCTTCACTTGTGATATAACCTATCAGGTCTTTGCTCATGAGATGAGCTTCCATCCTCATTGAACAAGCTGGATAGTTTTCTCTATCCAATTTCTCTATCTGAAGAGAATCTCCCATCCTTTCTTCACCTGTGTATTAAATTCTTCAAGCTTTATGAGGAATAAGTGTACCTTTACTTCGAATGAAGTTCCTTTTGATCTTCTTGATAGCTTCATGTGTCCTTCTCAAGCTTTAACCTTTTGAACCTTCAAATGTTGATTTCTGTATGACTGCAATAGTCGGGGTCCTCCTTTCTTCTATTTTGATGATTCCTGCTCTCATACCACTGATGGAGAGTGTTAATCTCCAAAAGACAAGCTATCCTTGATTTTAAAACACTTCTATATCAAGAATAACTCAAAAACTCCAACCATATTGGAAGACAAGTGCCAAACTATCAAGACTTTAGCTAATTGTGAAGAAAGTCACTACACAGAAAAGTCTACTGCATATGACTCACTTATTGACTGATCAAATGTGTAAAGTTTCTCATGAAACTTTGTACAACGTGTGCTCTAAAGTTTGCGCGTCCTCTCGAAGTTAAAAATTCTCAAATGATTCAGTAGATCTGAAGAAGGCACTATAGCCCTATTGAGTTTCTCTTCTACAGCAGCATATTTAACTGGGATGATGAGTGAAACTTACTTCCGGTTTCTCTTTGTTCTTCTCTCTTTGAATGCCATGGGATGAGGATGTTCCAGCACCCTGATGGCTCGCGTTTACATTTGCTCAAGATGGAGGGAATACTAACTCGCCTCTCCATGTGTAAGTATTTCTCACGTGGTCTAATACTACCAATACTCATTATGAAGTATCATCTAGGTATACCACTTTTCCAGGTGTATCTAGGTCCTTAAATTCGTAAATCATGATGGCGCCTACCTCACTAGGTTGTTCCATTCTGTACCTCCAAAAGGCTTCATCAGTTTCCTTATTCAGAAACAATTATATGCTTCTATTGTCCTGAGGGATCCAATCTGGGATTAGTACCCTTGTCAATACAGATTTCCCTAGAGGTGTCCTAGGTTCTTCTCCTAGTGGTTCTTTTCCTTGGGATCTCGCTTCCATATCTAGCTGAACTACACCAAACTCATTGATATGATTTGGTTGAGTAAGTATGATGTACATTGTTCCTTCTTTTTCTATGTATTCGTCTCCCTCGAATTTCACCATTGGATGATCCAATCCAATGGGTTGGTCCAGGTTGTGCAGTTACACCACTGATCTTCGAAATCATCCTCATAGATGTGAGCACCTAAGTGATTGGTTCGACATATTCTAGTTGCCTTCTATAGGGTCTTTCGGGTCTTTCCAAGTATGTTATAAATTTAACCCTCCTTTTGGTCTTTCCATGCTAAAGGCCATTTCTGAATCACTGGTATCTGAGCCCAACTCGTACGGATAGCTATTTAATTGTTGAGCCCACAAACATGCAGTAGTTCCTACACTTCCTTCTGATGATCTAAGGCTTCGTCGGTCTGAATTACCTATATGTTTGCGCGATCTAAGGTTCATGAATTTACCTATCAACTCACTCAATACACACTCTGATCGTCAATGTTTCTTTGTTCTTTATTGCTTGTTTCTTTTTTAATTCCTTTGAATTTTTGTCTTGTCTCCAATGTATGCATCCGGAATTGCTTTCCGTTGCATTTTTGGGTTCTCGTTCCATCAGACTTAAGTTCTTTCCTTTAGGTTTTTGTATACCACACTTTTATCTTAGTCTTTGACTTGAAAAATTAAGCTCTCTTGGACTGGATGCGTTCCTATCATTGTTCCAATTTAATCCACAATGCTAAAAGTTTAGCCTAAGCTAATAATTGACTAAGGGGGTTGAGTATTCTTCCAATCTCAAGTCAGCTTCTTTGATAGCTCTGATGCCCAAGAAGTCGCACTTCCCAAGCCTTGCGTTCTGCACTGCCTTGCTTTGACTGCCCTGGATAGCTCTTGCTAGGCTTGTCAAAATCCAATGTTTAGACCAATTCTTAAATTAATGATCAAGCACTTTGATATATACACCTTTAAGGGTCTTTCCTCCTTTGGTCAAAATTTTAATGCCCCTTTTCTTTTCTAGTCCCACAAATGGTCAACCTCAAATTATCTTGGCTAAATATCAACATGTTCTTCTTGAAAAAAAAAACATTTGAGGTCACCTAGTACTCATAAAGCACTTTCTAATGAGCTATAAAGCTCAAAAAACGGACTTCAAATGAAAAATATATGAACATTCTAGCCCTCGAGGGTAAAAATTGACAAACAAGGTTTTCTTCAATTATGAGCTAAGGGTTCTCCAATGAGCTTAATCACCCAAAAATTTACTCAAAATAGCCTCAAAATTGCCCAAAAAAGTAAGCCCTAATTTTGGCGTCTTGGGTGGACAATCGCGATGGTCTGAGATAGTTGCGATGGTCTGGGACCGTCGCGATGGTCCAGGTGAACCGTCACGATGGTGTGGTACAATCGCGATGGTACGATCATGCGAGGCGTCACGATGGTCTAAATGAGGTGTCACGATGGTCTGTCTAGCGAGCAATTGTGATGGCGTGAGTGCATTGCAAATGTCAATGATCAATGCAACCATCACGATGGCATGAGCCCATCGTGATGGTCACCATGCGCGATGGCTTGGGCCAATTGCAATGGTACAATTTTGAAGCATCACGATGGCGTACCTGGTATCGTTGCGATGGCGTACTTGGTATCATTGCGATGACATATCTTGACATGTGGCAGGGGATCGTCGTGATGGCATGGGCCAATCGCGATGGCATGGGGTCGATGGGATCATCGCGATGGTCAATGACTATCGCGATGGTTCAACTGAACCATCACGATGGTGTGAGACCATCACAATGGTCCGGCCGAGCTGTTGCGATGGCATGAGCCAATCGCGATGGTGTGACACAGTCGCGATGGCGTGAGCCCGTCGTGATGGTCCACCAAAATGCAAATTTTTTGTATGCACCTCTGGATTCATGTGTACGCAAGGGTCGCCTACCTCGTGGTGTACTCGCTTACCAAAAGTGCCGACTTTGTCAGACCATCGTGATGGTCCAACTCCAACAGCAGATTCTAATAGAAAGTAGATTTCTCACCTTTTGGAGGCTTTCTTGCTGCTCTGGAGCACTATACCTGCAAGAAAACTCAAAAAAACACATGCACATACAAGCACAAAAGCTCTCTCTCTCTCTCTCTCTCGCATGCGCAAATGAGGGAAAATAAGGAGGATGGGTGGATAGGTGAATTTTTTGTTTTTTTTGAAGTGGGATAAGATGATGCAATGGTGAAGAAGGAGTGTAGAGGAGATGGAAAACACAAAAACTACTTAAAAAAAACAACAAAAATTGAAATTTTTAGCTTCCACTTCTTGCTATACTCTTACCATCACACATTCGTCCTAGACTCGATCCCTGACAACGGTGCCAAATTTGGTGTTGCTCTAGCACGCTGGTAAGTACCATGTTAAGAAGCTCCACCTCCTTAATGTCAATCTGTAGAAGAGATAGGAGTGATATGAAGATCGTGAACCTGAGATGTAGTGAGAGTGATGGTGAGAAGCATAGAGATGCACACACACATATACACACACACATGTAAGAGACAAGCAAGACACAATGGAAGATAGGAAAATAGACTCTATTACTCAAGATCACTCTTACAAGCTCAAAATAGCTCTAAGATCTTCTCTACTCATACAAGCTAACCTCAAAAATGAGCTCTCTAGCTCTCTTTATAGTTTTTTGACTAGTTTTGACCGGTTTCACATCTAGTGTCCAACATAGTTAAAAAATAGGTTATAGGTACTATTTAGAGGTCTAAACGAGGTTTAAAAATAGCCAAAATTGGTAGGCACGTTCTACCTAAGCTCCTCAAGCTCGAGGACTCCTCGGCTTGCACAAAATGGAGCTACTACTTACAAAAATGGTTGTTCTTTGTTACATATGATACAAGAGTGATGAAAATCACTGTTGAGAGTTTTGAAAAATATTATAAAACATATTTCTTTGAAAAAATAGTCTACTTGGTTCCCACTACTTTGTTGTAATCTGTCTTCACATACTTCTGTTGGGGATGTAAGGGTCATGTGACCTTACCCCCATATTCATATATATACATCATATATAGAGCATTGCCTCAAGAGAGATCATTATGTGGATTTCGAGGCTCCCACGCATATCCGCGCGTCGTTCCTCTCTTCTCTCTCCCTCCATCTCCTCCTTCGTCCTCTTGTTCTGCACACCAAAGCCCTTCATTGGTATCAGAGCATGTTGAAGGCTGGTGTGGAAGAAGCTTCAATGGAAGCTTAGGTGAGAAGGGGTAGAAGTGCAGGTCGGCATCTCTTGACAGCTGTTCAGTATTTCGGCCATAACTCGAGCTAGGAAGCTCGGATTGACGTGTTTTAAAGTTCTGTGCGTAGCTAACACAGAGAACTACAATTTCGCAGATGGGCGCAGAACCTGGTTCGAACTTCTAAAGTGCCGGAAATTCGAAAAACGTAGAGAATTATAGAAGGCGAATCTACATTGAGTAGGACAGCAGGTCGGGTTTTTTGTCATAACTTGAGTTCTACAGATCAGAATGCGATGATTCAACTTGCTGCTCGTAGCTTGGAAAGATAGCTACAACTTTGTAGAAGAACTCAGATTCAGATTCTCAGTGTAAAGTCACCGAAACTGCAAAATACAGAGTAGCAATGTTGTAGGTGATAGTGAAATTGACAGCAGGTGCTTGTTTTGAGCATATCTTGAGCTATACACCTCCGATTGAGGTGTTCTTTATGTCGTTACGTAGCCAAGAAGTGGATCTTGAAGTTTGCTGAAGACCAAAAGTTCAGATTCAGAGGTTATCACCTCTGAAACAGCAAAACACAGAGCAGTACAGTTTTGCCCAAACAACCCTAATTCCACTTGGAGGTTGAATTTGCTTTGGAACTTCTTCGAGAGAGAATTTATGGTGTGCAAGCTCTTATTTTCAGAGCTTCAAGACATTGTACATGTATGATCATTGTGTTAGCTCCTCCATATGAGAGTAGAGCATGATCTTGTTACATGTTTGGCATGTAAGATGACATTGTGGTATACTCTTTTTGAGGTTTAGGTCATCATGAGTTTGATCATGGATGTATAGTGGCATTGTGGTCTATACCTTGCTTATGCCACTTGGTTACTTGCACATACTTTTGTGAGAGTTGACATTGGATCTTAGTTGGTACTTGTATCTTTGTTTTCTTTGCAGGTACATGATCCAGATTGGAGCCTCAGTTACACGTTTGTTTGTCACCATTATTAGCATTTGGTCATTGATTGATATATATTTGCCAGTGTGATTCTTGGCACATGTGGATGGTGATTTCCACATGGTTATTTTGGTTCTAGAGTCCATTTTACAGAGGAGATGCTGCCGAAATTTCATCGGCTTTTATGCTAGAAAGGAGCTCTTGTGGATCTTAAAGCTTTTGTGATAGCTTTGGATCATTGACTATCTCCATTCACTTGGACTTGGTCACAGGTTGTTTGTGACAAGTTGGACCATCTTGCAGGATTTATTCTTGAGTGGATGTTGTATTGCCATTGTATTGGCGTGTATTGCCATTAGTTTTTTGGCACATGTAGTTGCCATTATCTTCTTGATTTATATCAGTGACAGGTGGTGAAAGATTATTCATTGTTCTTTGGTGATTGGTTATCTTGTTTGATTGCTCAGTTTTCAGGGGATACTCTGTCGAATTTTTCCCAGGATTCTTTCACATCTATTTGGTCACTTTGGAGACTTGGTGAGCAGGCTTATGCTCATAGTTTTATGTGCATGCTAGATGCATGATTATGTGACAGGTGGTTCACATGGCTTTCTTCTCCAATGAGACATATATGATGTGAGTTATGCATATGGATATGCAGGTGTGATCCTATTCAGGATAGAGTATTGTTTCTAGTCTCTTGTTATATTGCTAGTCTATTGGATTGCCAGCATGGTGTCTTCTCGATTTGATGGCACTGACTTTCCGAGATGGAAAGCTCAGATGTGGCATACATTGGTTCGTGCAGGGTTAAACAGTATGTGCATAGAGATGCACAGAGGCCTCGTGACATGCCCGACCACGTATGGATGGATATGGATGCATTGGCCAGCTCCACTATTCGATTACAGCTTGTGGATTCTATATATGAGTCTGTTATGTATGAGGAGACGAGTAGTGCATTATGGCAGAGACTACATGACATGTATGCGAGTCCATTGACTCATGTGAGACATAGATCACATCGACGACTTCGATGTTGGCACTGTGGTCGTGAGGGTCATATTCGACGATGTTGCTTCAGGTGGATGCGACGACGACGTCAGAGATATGCATGTGATGCAGATCAGGTAGTGGTTTCAGGAGATTCTATGGCAGTTGATTATGCTAGTGATGGAGATATCACTTTCTCCTATGGTTCATCTCATGATTCCTCTTGCTCATTAGATAGCACACATATGGCTTGGTTGCTTGATGCATTAGCCAGTTTTCATGTTACTCCACATCGTGAGTGGTTTTGTCGATTCTCAGGTGAGAGTCGTGGATGTGTGCACATGCCTGATGGTATGGCATATGACATTGAGGGTGCAGGAGATATATGCCTTATGCTACCTAGTGGAGCATCACTTATGCTCAGACATGTACGCTATGTGCCTTCATTCCCTATGAGCTTGATTTCAGTTAGCCAGTTACAGGAGAGCAGATGTTATGCATTCCTTGGTGAGCATCATTTTCAGTTGCGGTTGGGACAGCTTATGCTTGTCAGAGGTGCTAGGATTAGGCACATGTATCCACTGCAGGTACTTCATGTGAGAGACAGTCTCGTCTCAGTGGGAGTTCAGCCTTATGTGCGATGTGAGACTCGTCATGTCTCATTTTGTCTACCTACAGATAGGTCTATTGACATTCATGATGCACATGTATGGCAGGATTCAGATGCTCAGATGGATGCATATGTAGAGCATGTTTTGGATGTTCATGATGCTTATGGAGAGCATGATTGTTTTGATCATATGGATGCTCTTATAGAGCACACTTTGGATGATCATTTGGATGCTTTAGAGCATGATGTGGATGCTCATGTAGAGCATTGTGATGATACTCAGTTAGAGTGTGATCATCAGTTTGACCTTGGTATTGATGTTGTGCAGTTAGCTCATATAGAGCATGATCATACACTTGGTGTGGTAGAGCAGGATTGCTCTCATGGTATACAGTGTATGGTAGAGCATATTAGCTCTCAGGATGCACAGCTAGATACATCCTTGGTTGATAGCCTGGCTGATTTAGATGCTGAGGAGTCAGCAGTTATGCAGTCATTCTTGGATTCGCTCATGCCAGATGTTGACACAGATATTTCAGGACATGTTGGTCTTGATGATGGTGCTTTGGATGCCTTGGATACAGGCATGGCCGACATACTTAGGTTAGCCAGGATAGCACATGTTTCGTCAGCATTCGGGAGACTGATGTATGAGTTATTATGCTCGAGACCAGATATTGCAGTTGCTATTGGAGCATTTGCACTTGGAGTTGTCAGTCGTTCGATGATTGACATAGGCATAGAGCGAGTGGGAGCTTTGCAAGAACTTCATGAGTTCTTGTATCAGTCAGATGTGAGCTCGACTCTTATCGATATGAGTCTAGAGCAGTTTGAGGTGCATGGATACACCTTGTTCGAGGCAGTTGGTGTAGGCTGATCAGTATGGGTAGAGATCCGGACTCTTCCTGTACATTATTGTATAGTCCTACATCATTCTTTGTATATGTTACCACTTACGGTCACATTGACCCTTAAGTGGGAGATTGTTGGGGATGTAAGGGTCATGTGACCTTACCCCCATATTCATATATATACATCATATATAGAGCATTGCCTCAAGAGAGATCATTATGTGGGTTTCGAGGCTCCCACGCATATCCGCGCGTCGTTCCTCTCTTCTCTCTCCCTCCATCTCCTCCTTCCTCCTCTTGTTCTGCACACCAAAGCCCTTCAACTTCCTCGTCGTTTATGCCTCTGGCTACTGCCATATATACACTAACTCTAGAATCTACATCACTCAAAGGAAATATGTGCAAGACATGTTGAAGAAGTTCCATTTGGATAATGCAAAAGTAGCTAGCAATCCTATGGAGGTAGATCATAAAATAAGTGCTCATGAAGGTGATTTGCTTGAAGACATTGCAGGTTATCAAAGCATAGTTGGAAGTCTAAACTATGCAACTTTAACAAGGATTGACAAATGTTATGGAGTAAGTGTTCTGAGTCAATTCATGCATAAAGCTAGAGCACCTCACTTGGAAGATGCTAAAAGAATTTTGAAGTATCTCAAAGGTAATCAAAATCAAGGTCTTTACTTCCCATACACATCAGATTTGGACATAAAGTTGTACTTAGATGGAGATTGGGCAGGATGTAAGGATGACAGAAGAAGTACTTCTGGATATTTATCTTTTGCAAGTGATAATCCCATCTCATGGTCTTTTAAAAATCAACCAATTGTTGCTCTATCTTCAACAAAAGCTGAATACAGGGGATTAGCAAATGCTACACAAGAAGCTATTTGGATTAGATTGCTCTACTCAGATTTGGGACGTCACACTCATTCATTTATGATCTTTTGTGATAACACAAGTTCTTTGCATCTTGCAGCCAATCCCATTTATCATGCAAGAACCAAGCATATAGAAGTGCACTATCACTATGTTAGAGAGAAACTCTTGAGCTAAGAGATTCAACTAGCATATGTATCTACAAATATACAATGTGTTGATTTGTTAACCAAAGCACTTGATGGTACTAAGTTTTGCAGGTTTAAAACCATGATTGAATTGCAAGATATTCAAGAAGATTGATGAAGATATGCAAGCCAAGATGTTTGGCTTGAGGGGGAGCTTTTGGTGCAAATATACAAGCCTTCACATTTGTCTTAGTATGGAAAATAATATGTGGAAGCACTTGATGGATCATATGAACCTTAGCTTGTAGCACTTGATTGTTTACGATTTGTAAAAGATTAAATCCATGAAGAATCTTGTAAAAGCCAAAATCTCGTGGAGTTAGGAAGAACAATAGCTACACGTTTCAATGAGATAATAACTCCTAACTTAGAGGAGTCACCTTTTTAGTTGGAGCCAAATTTGAATTCAAGTTCAAACTTAGAAAAAAATTGTTATAAAAGGACTTTGTAAAAATCCCATGAGTGTGGTCTAATCTTGGAGCTCATTCTTGAACATCTGTAGATTTTGAGTATCTTACACCATAGATTACTCATTCCATCATCATTGAGCATCATTACAATGCCAATGATCGTGTATAATCATGTGTTATAATACATATAGTTCATTGATCATCTCTATCTACTTCTCTACTATGACTACTCAAAACAGTGAACTTTCTCTGGTCATACCTCAGTGAATTATCAATCAATTTACATGATCTATAGCTTGTTGGAACCAGATGGAAGTCTACTTTATGCTGCCAAAATATCAAGGCAATTTCTTGAGCCATGTGGGAGAAATTGTCATCGAAGTGCTCACAGGTCATCTAATGTTCAATCCCTATAAAGTTGGGGGTAGGCCTTGGATTGCTAAATTTATTTCTCAAAGCATAGTTCATCATTTTAGTTGATTTCACTTGCAGTTATTAGCTATCTAAGCTAATTGAATAACCTCAAAAGAATCTGTATCAGTTTTTAGTGTAGCGTGAGCACTGAGCAAAAGAACTAGCAGGTGTATAGACCAAAATAGCAAGTTTTGTGACACTAGCTATTCATGAAGTAGTCTGTTTTGATTCAACTGTTTCAAGCATCAACTCAAAGTACATAGGTACTTTCTTGGTGTCGACATTTGCAAGCTAAAAGGGCCCACTATCAAACTCTAAAGTGTATTAGGGAAGGTACAAAGCAGGTTTTAGCAATACCACCTCACTTCCTTGAGGTATCCATCCATTCCAACAACCTTTGTTTAGACATTCGAGCAGTGCACCAAAAGATAGTGCCTCTTGCCATACCAAGCAGAGAGGAGTGGCCACCAACTATTTGAAGGTCTTGAAAAATGCATTGGTACGCCATCAGGACATGGGCTTTTTCCATTCGGAAGCATGTCAATGACCTCAATAATTTCACTGTTTGAAATGGGAGCTTCGAGCAGAGTTTTCAAATTGTGTGGGATTCTTGTTGCTTTAACTCTAGAAATGGTTGCCATGCAATCAGACCTATGCGGAGAAAGAGGCATCGAATTCTTAAGGAGTTGGAAAAAGTGGTAGCCAATCATTGAGCTATTTTTTTCTTCCACCTTGCATTTGACCCCATTGATGTCCATCAAGAAGGGGACAACATCCTAAGATTTTTTCTTTTTTAGGAGGGCACACATCTCTTTAGTAGGTTTGTTAGCTTTACTAGCCCACCACTCTTTAAAGTACAAATGTAGATTTTTCCTTTGAATTTCTTCCTCGTATCTCAGCAAACCTTTGATTTTCCATAGCCATGTCTCGTATTGAGAGTTGCCTTTGTTCACTTCCTCCTCAAAATGCCTCAGTGTCTTATAGAGATTCTCTCTTCGCATATGATGTACATTTTGTAATGTCTTCTAGTTCCTGACTAGGATATGATGAGTCTTCATAACCGCAATCCTCCAACTTTTGTCCGGCAATGAGAGGTTGGCAAAGGCCAAATTCCAAGCCTTAGTAGTCTCTAGTTGGATGGAGGGGAAGGAGAAAGATGTCGAGTTATCTTGAAACCACGGTGCTCTCTTTAGCTTGGTTAAAGGCTTGAAGAAAAAAATAACTGCGTAGTGATCCAGGACAGAAAGGTGAGTATGTTGGGATACGGAGGGTTGGCCCCACTTGTGGGTTAAGTCCTATGACATGTAGCTTCTATCAAGGATCGCTTTTTGAAATCGTTCCCCGATTGGAGGTTTGACCAAGAGAAGCCAGTCTTGCCTTTAACCTCCACAAGATCTAGGTGGATTTTGGTCTTATCCCAAGCATCTTTTTCCTGACCATCTACGATTCTCCCTCTATTTCCCTAGCAGTGCAAAGGATCCTCCATCCTATTGAAATCCTTGCAAAACACAATGTTGTGGGGAAGAGAGACCAAAGAACCCCATGTGACAATCCTTTCCCTCTCCCAGTTGGTGGCATACATGGACGCAATGGTGAAATGCAAGGGGTCTCTAAAGGATGCAGCAATCCAATGATTATTCTCATCTTCGAGGATGTTGACAAGACTATCAAACCAGATGTTGTTAATTCTGTTAGTTGCCCCACCAACTCCCCCAGGGTGAGTAGTGGAAATCTAGACATGAGTCAAAGAAATACATTTTAGTCTTTTTTGAAGGTCCTCTCCATCAATTTTGGTCTCTTGAATACAGATGAAGTTCAGGTTTAGGCTATTATCCCAAAACCATTGGCCAATAATAGCCGCTCTTGAGGGGTTAGCCAATCCTCTTACATTTAGCGATATGAAGCTCATTATTGAAGGTTAATTCCTTTGTGGGGAGGAGCCTTGTCCCTTTTCTTCTTGTTTTTCTCTTCGTCTCTTTTCTTTGAAGTGGAGGCATTCTTTAATTCTTCCTGCTTCACCAAAATATCCTCCCTCTTAAGCGAAATAGTTGGATGCTTGACATCTAACGACTCCATGGGGGCAACGGAAGTGCCATCCTCTATCGGGGGGCCCACATTACTAATCACTAGCAAAGGGAACACTCGGGCCATGGACGCGAGGACCAGATGCCACACACCCCAGAAACCCACTCCCTCAAACAACATAAGTGGAAACCCCCTCCCCCCAGGCCCCAAGAGAAAAAGAGAAAAATCAATCAAGCCGTCTAACCAAATCGCAACACCCAAAACTCACCAAATCGAAACACCCAAAACTCACGGGAACGTCAAAATCACAAGCACTCTTCTTACTTAACAACGAAGGTCGACTTAAAAGCCACCAAGGTAGTGTCGCACTCGCCCCAACACTGATGCTTGAGCAAAGATAACGAGAGGACCTTCACGATGCCTTGGAATTGCAAAGTCGCAAAAAAGTGACGCTATAGAATTATGCCCCCATTAGCATCCAAAATTCAAACTATCGTGCACTTTAATTTTGAGTCTAAAGGTCGAATTGCGTTCCCTTCTTCATTTCTCATTTCACGAAGGTAAAAGCTAACGAGTCAAAGGGCACCAAAAGACCATCGTGATGGGTGCATGGGTAGCAGGGGGGACAGGATGTACTACTGTTGCCGTGGGTGGGTGCCAAGTCAACGAGGCACGACGGGAGGTTCCACAGTCACGACTCACGATGTTCAGGGGGGAGAGGGGAGCATCGCGACGATGTAAGAGGCCTACCTTCATGAGGGTCCAATCGATGGCCCGTTGCTGAGTCGAGGGGGGACAGGATGTACTACTGTTGCCGTGGGTGGGTGCCAAGTCAACGAGGCACGACGGGAGGTTCCACAGTCACGACTCACGATGTTCAGGGGGGAGAGGGGAGCATCGCGACGATGTAAGAGGCCTACCTTCATGAGGGTCCAATCGATGGCCCGTTGCTGAGTCGAGGGGGGACAGGATGTACTACTGTTGCCGTGGGTGGGTGCCAAGTCAACGAGGCACGACGGGAGGTTCCACAGTCACGACTCACGATGTTCAGGGGGGAGAGGGGAGCATCGCGACGATGTAAGAGGCCTACCTTCATGAGGGTCCAATCGATGGCCCGTTGCTGAGTCGATTGGCAATCGTTCCACAGTCGATAGTCCATTGGTGATGACTGCACAAACAATAATTAATGTAGTTGTTGTTTCCATGTTGTTGCTTTGACAGCAGTGCCTAAATTTGAAGCTCCATGGGGCGTCAAGAGGGGTTCTAGGCATCGAATGACACTCTAGATTTTGATTCAAGCTTCATCAGGAAGCTCCACAATTTTGGAGAAGCTTCAAATGACATCCTAATGTTGAACCTAGGCGTCAATTATACCCCTTTCAAGTATAGAGGTTATCCAATTATACCCGTAAGTATAGAGGTTATCTCATTATGATCATGAGTTATCCAATGCCAAGTGACATGATAATTGGCTGGATTTGTTTGAGACATTTGGCAGCTGACTCGATTTTGAAATTTGGGACTCGGATGACAGTTGGCAATGCCAAGTGTGCACTACATTTTTTAAGTTCTAAATTGTGATTTATATATTTTTTTAGATTTTTAGATTTCGTATCGGATGTAGTATACTCTTTGTACGAGAGTGTAATGCCCACTTAATTCTGCATGCGCGCCTTTTGCTATTACCAACGTCCATTGCCATGAATGATATACGCGACCATGAATTGATTCGAATGACCTGCAAGGTCAAAGCACAGGCTCAATGGAAGATATACAGGGTTGTTCTTGTCGCTCTTGTGGAACTCGTACACATACATCTGTTGGACCTCAGCGTCTGCTCAGAAAGAAAGTGCTTTTAAGTAAGCCAAAGATCAGAAATACATCATTTTTGTAGGTGCTCTACAAATTTACCTGTTGTCGATGCGCAACTAAAACGAGGCGAAACCTCATACTCTTGCTCACATTGAAGGTAGGGTGGTAAGGGGAATATGACATGTTCTTGCATCGCACGACTAAAGAGAGGAACTCCCGATGACCTCTGTCTATTGGGTAGAAGGATCCATGAAGCCGATTTGTGAGAGGCCGGCTGCGTAAGCAGAAAGTTTGAGAACTCCGCTCCATTGCGCATGTTGCATGTTGATGATATAGAGAGCGAGGAAGCCATGATGCAAACGGAAAGGCGTAGTTTGTGTGATCGATTGTTGTTTGCGTCAAGAGATGAAGAAAGCACAAGCCCCTGGATTTATACGGCTCTGTTGTTTGCGAAAGCTTCACGTCTGAGTTATCTCTATGTGTCACTAGTATGGAGTCTGCCATTCTTATTGCTGTGGCCTGCATCTTGTGAGCTTCAACTTCATTGTCGCGGGTTCTTGAAAAGCATCAATCAGAAAATAGCGAAGAGATTTGACAACCTTCTTGGGTACACTATGAGACGGTAAGATCCATATTTCTTTCATCTCTGAATTCATTGTTCGAGTTGGATACGCATAAAGGATGGACTCTTAAGATTTAGCTCCTCGTTTCTACTTAGAATTTGATGTCGGATGACCCCTTAAGGCACGACAAATGTGAGATAGTTGAGAATCAAATCCTTATAATTTTGTTTTATGCAATTCTTATTGGGCTCCATTTGCATTGTTTACTTGATAAGACGAGTGAGTGCATGTACGTACTATGCAAGGTGGTTCTTGATGAAACCTATGTGATTTTTTGTTCTGTTAAAGTTTTGGAAATAAATAGAATTGTTTATGACTAAAGAGATCAATAATACGTATCAGCTAATTTAGTTATAGATTTTCCAAGAAATGCAAACAGTTGAAGTTGACAAAGCACTTATGCATTCCTACTTTCAAGCACAAATATTTCATGGGTTTGCCATTAAGAACCGACTCTTGCACTATGAAGTACATAAGCACTTCTTTGTGGAGCAGAATGGATCTGAGATATACTACTTTAGAGGGTTAGATGCCCACTTTCCGTCTATCTAACACTGCCATGCCTACGAACTTCTCACTCATTCTGTCTAAGTGAATCAGCTGAGTAGGGCTCTATCATTTCAAATCAAGTGTTTGTTTTTATACGTTAATTTTTGGAGATCTATAAACTATCTCTCTTCTCTGTGTGCATTGCTGCTTGTAATAAGCCCTGCGTTTCATTTCTCCATGTACTATTTGTGATACCTGTCTGAATATATTTACTTAAAATGTTCGTTTAATAAGATCAACTTGGACTTTATGTATTACTTTTAAAGTACATTTGTTATAGTCTCTCTTTCTATCTCTTTTTTGACTTCTCTTTAAATGCCCTCAGTTTCTAAAGTAATTCAATTATGATGTAATGTCAAGGGACTAACTTAAATTATCTGTATTATGAACAGTATTTTCAAAATCAATATTTTACACATAAAGATCATGAATCCCAATGCAAAATCAATATTTTACACATAAAGATCATGAATCCAATGCATTTGAATATGCAGAACGAATACCTATGAGTTCAATGTAGTTCTTGCTCTTAACGATTTTGTCCTTTTTCATTAGATCTCAATAAATCATTATGCTTGATATCGATAAAAACATGTTGAGCACAATCCATCAATGATCCATTGATTTTTTGAAGTTGATGTTAGAGTTGTCCAAGATCTTTATATTAGTGTGGAATTTAGCCATAGATTCCAAAAAGTGCCTCATTCAAACATATTAAAAAAAGGCTTCATTCAAATATATGAAACGATTTCGATTCTAATTCCACATTCACGTATTGATTTAATCCTACATTCTTATAATGTATCTAGGTATGTTTAATGTGGATACATATGAATGTATGTATGTTTGTATGAGTTTATACATATGTATGAAAATTAATGCCCTATTATTTAGGGTATGTTTAATGTGGTAGGTATGTTTAATGTGGATACATATGTATGTATGTATTGCTTTATATATATGTATGAAAATTGAAGCCCTATTATTTAGGGAAAATCTTCATAAGAAGCTTAATTATGCATGCCCAGGCTTCATGATATTTTTTTTGAAGCCCAGGGCTGGGCGTCAAATTTAAGCCCTGTTTGACAGCTCTTGGATGTGCACTCATTGTTTTTGTTGTTTTGCCACGTTGTTGCTTTGAAAGTTCACCAACTTGCACTCATTTTTTCGTTAGCTCACCATCCTGTTGTACCGTTAGCTCATCAATCTGTTCACTCTTTCTTCCGTCAGCTCCCTAGATCCAACCTACACGCCCACTCTGTTGATCCGTCAGCCCTCCACAGGTTGGTCCATCAGCTCTTCAGTTTCATAAGCTCTCTAGCAAAATATGCTCAGCTCCCAGCTCCGTCAGCTCTCTAGTTCTGTCAGCTCACCAACCCCATCAATCGTAGTTCCGTCAACTCTCCTACGAGTAAAGGTTGAGTCAGCTCTCCAGTTGCGTCAGCTTGCCAGCTTCGTCAGCTATAGTTTCCTCAGCTTGCCAACTCCATGAGCTGCACTTTCATCAACTCTCCATTCCTTTAATCACTACGTCTGTCAATATAATCCCTCACATTTTTTAAAAAATGAAAAATTTGTTTTCGGTTTGCAAACCACTTGATATTTACTTGATCAACTAGTATGATTACTTTGGTGTCAAATATGTAATGTCTCCATTTCTTTAGCATGTGCCATGGCATAAAACTTCTTTTCATAGGTAGAATAGTTCCTTTGAGTAGTATTTAGCTTTTGAATTACAAAAGCAATCGGTTGACTATTATACTTCAGAACTAATCAAATTTCAACTTCACTTGCATGGCATAAAAAACCATTTTGGTCTATAGTTTGTAGGATTGGGGCCAATGATATAGATTTCTTCAGTTGTTCCATACTCTCTTCATGTTAATTAACCTAAGTAAGATCTTTAGTTTTTCTTTTCAATTCTCATATAAAGGGACTCATATCTTGGCAGATTCGGGTACAAAATTTTTATCATATCTTTCCAACCCCACAAAAATTTGTTATTTGAATATTGTTTTGGCATGTGACTAGTTAAGAGTATCTTGGACCTTTTCGTGATCTACCTGAAATCTTTTTTTAGATATAATGTGTCAATGATATCTTATTTCTAGTGAAATAACTTAATCTCTTTGACATACAATTGGTTTTCTCTTACATTGTGGAAAATGTTTCCAAATGCTCCGAACGTGTAATTGCATCTTTGTTATAGACAAGGATATCTTCCAAAATCAAACTATAAATTTACCCAAGTAGAGTCTTAGGACTCTATTCATCTAGGTCATAAAATCAGAAGGGGCATTTTTCAAGCCAAATGGCATGACTAGGAATTCAAAGTGCTTGTGCTTGGTCTTGAAGGGTTGTCTTTAGGACAGCTTCAAACTTGATCCTAATTTGGTGGTATCCTTATCAAAGATCAAGCTTTGAAAATATTGTAGCTCCTTTCAATTCATCAATTAGATCATCCATTTAGAGCATCATATATTTATTTTTCAGAGTCTATGATCAATGCAAAATCACATTGGTCCCTTTTTGTTTTTTTATTAAGAAGGATAGGAGTTGTCCAAGGGGACTAACTAGGATGAATGAATCTTTATTGAGTCATTCCTTCAATTTTTTCTCAAATTTGTCTTGTTGGGAATATTAGAGTTGATAGGGGGATCTACATACAAACTTAGTACCTAGGATCAAGTTTTTGACATGATTGACTTGTCCTCAAGGAGGTGGTAGGCCATGGGGAAGATCTTTTGGGAAAACGTCTTGGTGCTTATTTCTTAGAAATTCATACTTGAAACCTTTTATCACTAGAGAGGGAGGATGAGACATATAAAATCGGATTCATATTATAAAAATAATTTACATGGGTTAGAAGCAACATGTACACTTTCACTTTATTAGTATTTAGAAGTTTCTTCAATTCCATAAGATCAGAGGGGTACTATGCACATCATGCTCTAGTTGAATCAAGTTCTCGATACAATTTTTCTTGAATTTCAAGGTATTCAAGAAATAGCTTTGCATCAGTGATGTTCTTAAGCCCCATAGTATCCTTATATCCTTGAAACTAAATTTCAAGGTCACATACCATAGTATCCCAAACTTTATGGTTTTGACCTTGCATCATGGAACCTATGTATTGATGTGGTGAGTACTTGTGGGGTAACATAAGCTTCTTCACGATTAACCAGTTAAGGAAGTACTAGATAGCAAAGTCATCTACCATGATTCTCGCCTTTTCCCCCTTTATAGAAGCATGTAGATTGAAAAATTCATGTGATCCAAATTAATTTTGGACCACATTGAATAAGAAAAACACCATTGATTTGTATTATCTTCATGTAATACTTTTGCCTTTTTCAAACGTTTCTATTTCCTATGTTCAAGAATTTGAACAGGTGGATCACACTCTTCTCTTTTCCTTTTTTCTCACATGTGGGTCTATGTTGCAACCCAATCATACACTTCTTACTCGTATGTCTAGGAGATAAGAACTTGAAGCAAAGACATTCATTCTTTGCCTTGTTCCACACCTTAGGATCAAGCCTTGGCTTTGAGGGTCATGGCTTTTTAAAATCTTCTTTCTTGAAACTTCTTAATTTACATTTGTTTCTCTTGAAAATTTTATTCTCCCCAATAAGAATAAGTTTTTGTGCACCCATTTTAGCATGACCTTCACATATTTTTGCTATATTTTACTCTATCTTCTAAGCTAGTACTAGATACTCCTTGATAACATGTATTTTCAACCATTTCTATCTTCTGTCTAGTATCCTATCTTTAAAATGATCTATGCAGTAATTTCTTGTGAAGAAATTATAATATTTGTTAGATGATCCTCCCTAGAAATATATTTCCTAAGTTTACTAACATGAAACACTAGATGGACTGTATAGTATGAGGGAAGCTCTAATCGGTATGCAACATTAATGAGCTTTTCAAATATCTTCCAGGGTTCACAAAACCTTGATTAAAGCTTAGTGAATTCCTTTATACATAACAAGGTTGATATTGCTAGAACTTAAAGAATTACTCTATTTCCTTCCTCAAAGCATCTAGGAGATATCTTCTTGTCAACATATTCTTTAGCATTATTAGCTACTTGGTACATTTTCACTTTAGCTATTTCTAACTTTTCTTGGAGATTTGTGAAGAACTTTGAAGCACTATGAAATTTATTTGGCATTCCTATAATAATCAAAGAAATGGGATTAATTCCATAATTCATATGAAAAGGAGACATTTTAGTCATCTCATGGGATCTAATGTTACATGAAAACTCTACTAATGTAAAAAAAGTATCCTAACCTATCTACTACCAGACACTTATGCCTCAACATGTCCTTTAATATCTTGTTGACCCCCTTGATTTGACTATTTACCTATGGATGGTCACCATTACTAATTTTTAATGATATTTTAAGCTTCTCAAAAAGAAAATTCAAAAATTATATTGTGAATATAACATCCTTGATAGAAACTATGTGTGTTAATAACCCATGCAATCTGAAGACATGCTAGATAAACAACTTGACAGTCTTTGGAGCTTCTACTATCTTCAATGTGGGTATGAAATGAGACATCTCTCGATATATCTACCATTAAGATGATAGAATCCCACCTTATTTGAGTCCACGATAGCCCGACTATGATGTCCATGGATATACTATCAAATTGTGTTGTAAAATATCTAAAGGGTGTAGTAGACTTGGTGTCTTAACTCTTTCTGCATTGTTGACGAACACATAAAGCATCGTCAAACATGTGTGCAAATCTATAGCTAATCTAGATCACCAAAATGTTCTTTTAACTAGCTCTATGGTCTTGCCAATACCAAGACTTCATACATATGGAACATCATGGTTATCATGTGTGGCCTTTCTTCTCAAATCTTGGGAATGTGGCATGTAAACCTTTCCTTTCCAATTAACAATTCCATTTTCCATTGAGAAATTGCAATATACACTTGATTTGTTTCATTTTCTAAGAAAACCATCCAAGAAGAGGGAAATTCTCTTTTCTTGGGAACGAAGCTCCCTGATAGGGCATCTATCTACATAATGCTTGAATCTACAAGTAGTAAGCCTCACTATTTTGTGACTTTGTTGCTTGAATCTATGGATCAAGGAAGGTTTGATGTCTCAATTCTTACTTAGATAACTCACCAATAAGCTCATCTAGAAGATGTAAAATATAATTAAATTTCTATCTATCTAGTCGTTGGAACAAAGTGAATGTAGTTCCTACCAATGTGAGCCCAAAGGCTTTGTATTAAGTGAAAAAATCATTGACTTGATTTGCATGGAGCACTTCTATAGATTCTACCACATGATCATATTGATATGGTTCCATCATGTTGTCCTATGATTGGAAAGCCATTCTACTACATATCTTGATGATTAGGAGGTCTTTGCTTGATTAGAGATCTAAAGTCTAGTGTTTCCTCCTCCTAAACATACTCTATTCTCAATGTCTAGGATAATAGTGAGTTTAGGATTTCTTCCTATCCAATTTCTTTTCCCTTGTGATTCTCCACTACTCTTGGCTCTTTCTTAAGTCTTTTGATCCTACTTTTGAGAGAAGATGATTTGACCTAGATATGTATGTTTTGATATCTCTTGTTCATTCACTTTCCAATTTTCTTTTTGTTTCCTATCTATGTAAGTCATCAAAAGTTTATTGTCTAGATCCTTCATCTCTTGGAAAATCATAGATCTTGTTTGTAAATCATTTGAAGATCCAAAAGTTCAAAGATCTAGGCATGTTCCTATGACAAGATAGACTTCTAGAATCTTGGAATCTATAGAAAATCTATTTGCATGGAGTATCCTATTCAAGGTCTTACAAAATAAGGATTTTTCAACTTGTGCAACTTCCTAAGGAAATAGTGATGTCTCAAGGCAATCATAATGGCTTAGGGAAATCCCAATCTGTGCTTTCCTCATGATGGATCTAGCAATCATCTAGGAGCAATCATGATGGCTGAGCTCAATCACAATGTCTCTGACATGATGGCGATGTCCATACATATGTGGGTAATTTGAATTCCTCAATCACAATGTTGATGTTCTTGAACGAACTTCCAATTTATAATTGTTGATGCCCTTGGGTAATCATGATGGATTTTCACCATGATGATGACCATGAAACCAATCCCATTTCTTGAGAAGATATCTTATGTCTATAGGCAATTGTGATGGCTATGCGTAATTGCAATAGCTCCTAGTAAACACGATTCTCTACATAGTGTGAAGATATTTTCTTTGATTTTTCATAATTTGTTAACCATTTCTTGTATCTAATGGCTATTTTCCTAGGTTTAGAGATGTCTACAGAAAGAATATCCAAAAAGTTTCATCAAATTCTAATTGATTTCAAAACATGTAGAATAAAATGTTCTATACATTTTGATATTCAGACTTGCAAAAGAATATGCATGTGTAGAGAAAATAGGCTTGATTTTCTATCAAGAAAAGTGTTACCTCATTCTAGAGCTCCTCATGCACACGTGGAGCTTCAATGCAAGGAAAACATAGTTCAAGACTTATATACCCCCTTAGGCCAATATAACCTTAAGAAACTCTTTTCTCACCATATACACTCTATATGATCAAGAAAGGAGAAGAAAAATATAGAAGAAGGATTTCTCAGTCGTCGTCAAAATTGAACAAAAAATCTACAAAATTGAGCTTTTAGCTTTATGTAAGAATGGGTAGGTTTGTTCACACCAAAATGGCTAGCCACATTAAAAATAGTCCTAATCTACTTGTAGGGCTATTCTAAATATATTATTGACCTTTCTTTGCTAATCAAAGCTAAGTATATACATTTGACAACTTTCCCATGTTAAAAATTACAAAAATTAATATATCCATAAAAATTGATGTCTATCCTATAAGTAAATTAGAATCCCAACTATTCCCAAAGAGCTCTAAAAACCCCTAATTTTCATCTCACAAGTTTGCATGCAAAGAGATGCACAACACATTGGCATAGGGAAACAAAAAAATTTGTAACGAGAACTCAAGGGTTTGGTGAGAGATTATTAAAATACAGGTAGTCTCCACTCTTTGATGTACATGGGATCATGAAGAGTGCTAGTAGCAATGGACATTCAATCTATTTTGAGTCATCTAGTGATTTTTATTGTGAAAGTATGGTAGCCTCTGAAGACATGCATACTCCTAGCTTGTGTTGAGGCTATGTCCATAATCAAGGGGGGAATATATGAATTCTTTGCAATTTGTATCTATAACCCACTTAGATTGAAGTTTACTAGATTGAGGGCACCTATAGAGTGATGCATCCATCACCACCTATCATTGGATCTAGTGTAAACCTTGCCACCATCTATGAACTTCATGAATATGAGGATCCCTTTCAGGTCACATACCTAGATCAAACTAGGAGGAGATACAAGGATTTGCTAGACACTAGGAAACTAAAGTTCAAAGATATGGGTTTAAGAGTGTTTCCCCTTGAGGGATATGCATCCTCTTTGGGAAATCCCAATGGAAATCAAGGGAAGCTTGGAATCCTAATTTTGGGTGATTCAATTGAAACAATGTCCCTCCTCAACCACAAGTGCAATTCACTATCCCACGTATCACTGCTATATTGAACCCAATCTTGAGAAGTGCACAAAGAAACAAACCACCCTTTCCAAATTGACGTCCTATAAGCTAAGGGCAAGGTGTACATCTAATAGTTCAAGTAGTACCAAGACTACTAGATGGAGGCAGATAGCCAAGACCCTTACAAGTAGACAAATGCATGAAAAACCACTATGAAGGATCACGTGATCCTTATGATCACATGGATGAGTTTAAACAAGTCCTTAGAGTAGAAAAAATGATTAATTTTTTGTCTGATTTGAATTTCTAGATGAACTTTGGTAGGACCCGCTTTGGCTTGGTCCCAACCCTTAAATTGGAATAGTTTTATCAATATAGAACAATTGATGGATGATCTCATTGGTGAATTTGCATATATGGGAGGTAGACATAGGAGCTCCTAATCCATAGCTTCAACTAAGTAAGCTACAAATCAGTGATGCTAGGAGCAAGAGATTTAACCAATATGTGGATAGGTGTTTAGAGGCAAAAAGGAGACTCAACCAAAAATGATCTCACTATTTTTGGATGGGTTATTAAATGGAGGTTTGAGACGTTTAGTATATATGAAGAGTTTTTACTTCATAGATGTTTGCTTTAAAAATGAATTCATATTGAAGAAAACTTAGACAATGATTTGAAGGTACCCTATGCCCCATCAGGGTCTGAAGATTCTTCAAGTGTTACTTCTTCCCACACTCCATCTGTGGATAAATTGACTGAGTTAGTTACTAAAACAATTAGGATATATAATCAATCTAGTTTGGCTAAAAAGATTGTGATATAGAATCAATCTACGCCAAAGCAATAGACACCTCAATAGACAAGAGTACCAATGCCAAAGAGATGTCTACAATGTGGAGGAAAGCATCCTACTCATATGTTCAAGAGGAGGACCTTCTAATCCACCTCAATGCTCCAACAGAAGAGCACCAATGCAAGGGTGTGTCAGTCTAGCACAATGGTGAGTACCGATGTGTGGGGGTGGTATGATGACCATGAGCAATTGAACACACAAAGTGCATGAGTGAGAAGCACACTAACATGCACACACATACACACACACATGCATGCAAGGCAAGACAAAGAGAGAGAGCAATGGAATCTATGATTATCCAAAATACGTTAACCTCTTCCAAAATTGTTTCATTCTCCAACATGCTAACCTCCGAAATGAGCCTTCTAGCTCTTTTTATAATTTTTTTTACTAGCTTGGCCATTTTAGAACAAGTGTCTGACCTAGTTAAAAATTAGGTTCCCTAGCTCATTTGGGGGCTCAAATGGACTCAGAGATTATGAAATTTAATATGTAGGCTGATCTACTACTCCCCAAGCTTGAGGAATCCTTGACTTGAACAAAATGGATTCCATTCTACCAAAAATGGGATTTACAATGGAATGTAGTGATGACAATCATTGTTTGTTCTATGGTTAATTTTGAAAAAAAAGAATACTTGGCCTACTTTCTAGTTCTATGTTGAATTCCCTACCTACTTGGTCCCCCTTGGCCTTCTCTCTATCGTTGCTTGTTCTCTCCTTGTCCCATGCTACCTTGATGCATAAGTCCTCCTAGGCTACTAACAACCCCACCTTTCACGTATGTCATCCCTAAGAGACCCTTGATGTGGAGGGCATGTTGTACAGAATTGTATTACATCAGCAATCACTTCATATTCTTTCAATCAGAGACCGGGAGCTAAATCAGTCATTAATCTATCCCAATTTACTAGCCAAGAACCTCCAAATGTGGCATATGCAATTGTTCTCCATGAAGAGCTTCTTCCACTATGAAAAGATGTAAGTGATGCATTGTTCATGCAAGGAATTCTCAAAATGATATTCCCATAATCCCACGGAAAGTATACCTTTGAAAGTTTGC
This sequence comes from Ceratopteris richardii, assembly GCA_020310875.1. Classification (NCBI taxonomy): domain Eukaryota; kingdom Viridiplantae; phylum Streptophyta; class Polypodiopsida; order Polypodiales; family Pteridaceae; genus Ceratopteris; species Ceratopteris richardii. Next base: position 11,844,683 of record CM035429.1, read on the forward strand.
TTGTAGCAGGTGGGTAGGTACTTGATTTGCATGTGCCAAGCATAGATAGTGTTGATCAAAGGTGTTTTGCTCATGCCATAGACGAGGTCAAAGTTTCCCTCATTAAAACTCAAAGCTATAATGAATGGAGCTTTGAAATTTTGGAATGTCTTAAAGACCACTGTCATGAGTTTGAATATTTTCATACGCATCTTTGCTATGATGTCAGGTACATTCTTCATCCGAGGAGTCCAATGGCATATGGTGGATGCCATGTATGCTTTAGTAGGAGGCCCTCATGGTGGAGCAAGGTATGGATAGTTCAACCAATCGAACATCGTGGGTGTGACCATTTTTTTCAACTCATCTTAGCCATTGAGAGATGGGTGCTTCATATGTTTCCTCTCTTTTCTCGATGACTCAACCACATGGGATTGGTTGAGGCTCATAAGCATCTTCAAATTTTTCTTCCATTGGAATTCCTACCAATTCTTTAGGTTTTGGAACCACCTATGGAGAGGGGCTCTTGCACAACGTGACAACTTTGCGTACAATTCTATCTATTTTGGTAGTGCTTCAATCTCATGTGTGCTAGTAGTGAGCACACTGTCCTTGGGCACTTGTGTGTTGGTTGAGGGTTGATGCTTGTGTAACTAACTGATTTCTTCTTCTAATCAATCATAGGAGTCAAGAAACTTGTGTGTTCTTCCAATAGAATGTGAATGTTCTCAAAAGGTAGTGCTTGAAATTTGGTGGGACTAATGGTTGCTCCCAATGTACTTTCCATGGAGGCCTCCAGATTGTCTTGGTTCTGCTACTGTTAGTGCTTATTTTCCTCCATTGCTACTACCATATGTATTTTGAGGAGATCCATGTTTCTTTGAAGCTTGGTATTTCTCTCCCTCTGTCCATGCAACATGATCTCCATATTCTTGATGGATTCCTGATCAATAGTCTACATCTTGGAGTCTAGTTCATGGTAAGTGAATGAATGAAGTTATGGACCATGCAATGAATGGAGTTATGGGCCATGCAATGAATGATGAAACTTTAGGATCTGCTTCCCATTTTACTTACAACATGCAATATTTTGTGGACCAAATAAAATGTAGTAGGGGTACCTTTGATTGTTGAACTATAAAAGTGAACCATTGCTTGTTGAAGCTTCTGAAGATCCACAAATATATTGTTGAATTTAGTGTACGTAAATCCTTGTGTAGATAGGATCTTTGATTTCTCTTAAGAATATTTGGATGATAAAGAGAGGTAGGCATAGTGTCTTCTATGAATAAATAATGTCCAATAGTACGAGTCACATCCTCATTAGAAGTTTTTTTTCTTGATAGACACTTTATATGGGCATGGAAATATACTATGAGAAATACCTTGTGTTTGTAAGGCTTGCCTCAGAAGGTTGTACACTGTAGTATACCCATTTGTACTGATGCGTGCTTCGCCACACATTGCCTCCAGATCTTGCACTTTGATAAGGTTTTTAACTTCTCTAAAAACTCAGCTTCAACAACAACTCTAATGCACTTTCCTATGGGTGTGTCTATAGCAGAAGTGATTGCTTTACTGTTTAAACAACTATTCATCAGCTTGAACTGGTCTTGTGTTGTTGATGAAGCACTTATGTCTTGAATAAATGGCCTATGCAATGAAAGATTCTATTTCAAACCTTCATTAAAACATATAACAGTAAAACAAACACTCACCTTGTTGCATATATATGTCATTTGCGTGCTCCACCACCTATTGAAAGAGCTTCAAAGTATGACAATGCTCTTTTCCTATATCTCATACCAAGTGGAGTCTCTTTCAGCTGGTGGAGATTAGCATTTAATTTTGCAATTGTGCTTTCCTTTGCTTCCATATCCTATTCAAAATCTGCAAGTTGTTTTTGTAAAGATATGATTGTGCTTTCTAAAGTGACCATCTTTATATGATGGAGTTGATATTGTTGGAACCAATACTTAGCAGTAGCATATGAATGTGTAGATAATCGCCTGCAGTAACCTAATAGTCTAGCTTCACCCGCACCAATGAACTGAAGTAAAGTTGAGAGGTTATGAAATGTTGGATGGTAAGAAGATATTGGATGAGGAGGATATAGTGAACCACAAGTCCAAAGATCAATACTCTTTTCTCTAGGTGCATGATGTTCATTTTGAGAATCGACATCATTATTGCATTGTGCATTTGGAGCAAACTCTCTAGGCACACAAACATGGATACTTGTTGATGCAAGCATGAGGATGTTCTAGTGTGAATTTTGTAATACATGTCAACACCATGTTTGCTAATGACCAAGAATATCAAAAAACAAGTAGAAAACTAGTTGGAAGGGACCCTAAAGCGTATGTTTTGCTCAAAAAATGTGTTTTCTTGTATGTTTATGAGTTAAAATGTATTTTTCCACTGTGTATGGCTAAAAATGCTGAAATTTGAAAAAAGTCATTTTTTGGGGGAAGCATAGTCATGGATTTGATGTGGCACTTACTTTTGGAGGGGAAATGAGTCCAAAAAAGATGCTAATGAATGAATTTATGGACCATGCAATGAATGAAGTTATGGACCATAAAAAGAATGATGAAACTTTAGGATCTGCTTCCCATTTTACTTACAACTTGCAATCAGAGAGAGATATCTAGTGTTTAGGCACTATAGAAGTTCTCAAAGAAACAAAAAATGTTATTTCGTGGATTTTCAATAGGACTCCATGGATTACAGAAGTAATCTCTTCTCAAATACATGGGCAAAAGCTTTCTATAGATGATATAGGTGATTTTGAGGTAGAATGGAATTTGGGTGGAGACCTTAAGAGTATCAAATGCATGCTAGGTTGTAAACAAGGAGCATCTTCTCTTTATCCTTGCCATATTGTACAAAAGGTTATAAAGGATATAAGAGACAGTCTAAATCTGCAAGGGCATTGATAAGAGTTGATGACTCTGAAGAAATTGATGACATAGACTCATGGAATCGTAGGGAATGGGAGATATCACTTTTGAGGTGTCCAATATTAGAAGAACCAACTCGTAATAAAATAAGCAATGATTGGAACCCCATTATTCCATTTCCATTAGTCAATGTTCACTTTTGTACTTTGCATGCATTCATGAGGATCTTTGATAGGCTTTTGAAGCTCTATGTTGAATATGCATTTGCAATGAAATCACTAGAGAGGTTTACAATAGCAATCCAAAAAATAGAAGATCTTCTGAATTCTATTGGTTGTCATGGTGGCCATGTATCTTTAGTTGTTAAGAATTATGGTGAGTCTCAAGAGATTTTACAAAAAGTTTCAATGACTAGGAAGAAGGCAAGAAATTTCTTCAAAAGAGATATGAATAGTCAAGATGATGGGAAATGGGACCTTTGGAAAGACCTCTGTTCAATTATGATGGACAATGATAATCAAGTGGATCTCATTAATAAGTGAAAGAAGGTTTGATCATCGTTAGATCAATTATTACATTTGATGGGTTTGGTTTCCACTAATGCTTCTCAACAAGAATTATTCCACGTGACTTTGAAGGAGTTTACACATTCATTCATCCTATCGTGGGGAGAAAGCAACATTACACATTACATAGTAAGTTTTTCTTACATTTTCTTATTTGGTTTTAAATACCATGTGTATATCTTATTGACTAGACCATAACATATTGTTTTTGCACATGGAGAATATTTTATGAATTGATATGGATCACTAAACCTTTTTAGCACTCAAGGAATGGAGAAGTCACATTATAGGGCTAGAGGTGTTTACTCTAAAACACCCATCATGGGGGTGGTCTTCTGCAATCAAACTATTTAGAAGAAATGTTCAACTGTTTTTTTGTATGACATTCGCTAGAAAATATGCAATGGAACGAACATGTGAGTCACGAATAGCAAAGATTTCAAGAAAGATACAACATGATATTGCAAAAGAGAAGTGGATGTCATCATCAAGACTGCTACATCATGCCCAATGGTGGCAACAATGATTCTGCAAGATTTCTTCTTGGAAATAGTTTCTCGACTCTCGAAATGCATTATTTCTTATCAAAACCTTTTTCAAGGATTTTATAACTCCTTTCTTTTCAAATAAATTTTTAATGTTTGTTTTAATATTATTTTAATGTTTTAAAACTAATTTTTATCCCTTTAAATGTGAACACGACAAATCTTAAGTGAGAGGCTATAAATAAAGGTGTCCTTCATTTTGACACTTTACATCCTAGGAGAATGGCATGCACAAAACAGACTCCTAGAAAGGATTGTGCCATCTACCCTAGCCATGTGCAAGGTACTTACTGCCCACCACGGATGATAGCCCACAAGAAACGTCGAACCACAAGCCACTCTTCTAGATGAAACTTGGGTGTAGGACACACTTTGGCAGCATTCCATCACGGGGCATTGAAGCTTCACAACAAGAGAGAGATGTAGCTCAAGAAATGCAATCTTCCCCTTCTATACCTGATGATAATCCCCCACATACGGCATCATTCAAGGCAAGGCCCAAACAACAAGGACAGAGACAAGTTGTATTGGAGACAACATCAAATTTAGAGAGTTCCTCGGATGAAGGAAGTGTTAACGAGCCACCATAAAACCATGATCATATCCCGGTGAACCATCAAGTAACACAAGGATCCAAGACACTCCCCATAGGATAAGGACAAAGACCAATCAATGAAGAAAGAGAGCAAAGTCTGGCAGAGTAGGTAAATGATGAGGCAGGGCCATCTAAGCATGCTTCAAGAGGAAAGAACTATCAAGCGCATCGTAGAACACAATGACCATGACCCAACATCCCTCCAAATGCAAGAGCACTGCAAATGTGTAGAAAGCAAACGAGAGCCTTTGCAGAGATTTGGCATTATCAAAAGTGTGTGGAACTTCTTATTCCACGAAGTCCATTTGCAAGAGTTGTGAAGGAAGAGATCCAAAGCTATGCGGCACTGGAGTTTGTATTCAAGGGATAGCCATTAAGGCCCTCCAAGAGGCTGTAGAGGTATATCTAATCTCAATGTTGGAGGACTCTAACCTGTGTGCTATCCATGCAAAGCGAGTGACAATACAACCTAAAGATATGCAGCTAGCTAGAAAGATTAAGGGGAATAACCCTTAGCATTTGTAAACTCTCTTGTTTGGAGAACTTTTTGTATATCCCTAATGATTAATATAATCTTCTCCTTATTATATTTGCTTTCCCAAGTGTTTGTCTCTTAGTGTATATGTTTTGAAGTCTATTTCCCCTATGTATCTAAAAGTGTCTCTAAAGTCATTGCACATGAGTATCTTAGTCTTCCACATATTTTATCAAGTTAAGAAAATATTTCATGTACATGGGGTGCTTATTTTGTGATTAGAGTGCTTGCAATGGCCTTAGAATGCATAAAAAAGGCCTATCACCGAAATCTTGTGTTTCTCTAGCAGGCCTTTTTTATGCTATTGTAGGTCATTAAACCATATGCCATGCACATAGGAGCGTATGGTATGCCTTATCTAGGGTGCAATTCATGCAAACCCTTTGTCCAATAGAGCAATAAGCTTGATGCACACTTACATGTACTTATAAATTGATGCATGTTTATATGCACCCATAGGAGTCTAGATAATCTCTAATCATTGTACATTAGAAGATTCTTCCACACTGTTCCCCAAGTTTAGGTTATAATTGATGTACATAGACTTTCAATATTGTGCCCATAGTGCTTGCAATGGCCTAGGAATGCAAAAAAAGGCTTGCCACACAAACGCGGGGATGGGCCCTGCAAAAGTTTTGCAAGGCCTATCCCCATGTTTCTGTGGCAGGCCTTTTTTTTGCATTCCTAGACCGCTACAAGCATTTTGGGGAACATCATTTTAAAGGAAACACTGAAAAAGAATTGAATTAAGTATGAAAAACATATGAATTTGCAAAAACATAAATACACCATAGAAAATTGAATGCACATGGGAATTGAAAAAAGAATAAGTGGTATTATAAATTTTTACAATTGGCTCTTGGCCTTGAGCCTCTCCACTACATTCTTTTTTCTTTGAAAAGATAGTGGCAATTGGTAAGTCAAAACTAGTTGGGATATTAAATGGGGGTCTATCAATCCAAGACCCAAAGTTATTCCTATTTGACCTAATATTTTTCCTCTAAAGTTAGCTCCTAGGGTAGTATGGAAAAAGGACTTCCTAACCAAAATTACATAGTTGGTCCCTTGCATCTTTGTAAATGGGCACAAAAGTTTGCTCAAGGCCTTCAGAAACCAAGTCATGAAGTGTCCTTGAGGGGAAAAGTCCTTGTAGATTCTTACAAAATCTTCCTTTGGCAATTTTCCAATGTTGTTTGCCAAGGAAAAGACATTGCCACATGCAACCCGGTCACCACCACTCCTTGTTGGGAATGTATTGACTTCAATTGCTTCCTACACATAGACAATCATAAAATTCATTAAATACTTACATCTTGTACAAATATGAAATATAGTCAATCATAAATGCCATTAGATACTTACATCTTGAAGCCTATCTTCATCCTCTCCTCTTCCCATTGCATCTATTGGAATGGAAGAGTGAGCCATGCCAATTTGCTCCACAACAGGGAATGTTGGAATCTCCTTCTCCAAAATTCTTTCCCTTGGTGCTGCCAGATCTTCTTCAGTGGCATTTTGATTCGCATAACTCAAAATCTCCTCATACAAAAATGCAATGGTTTCTGCAACTCAGTCACCAAATGGAATGGTTGTCTTTTCAATTTTGCTAGAAGTGTTGTCCATGGGAACATCCGAGGTTGAGCAAAAAATACTTAGGCATTCATCGAGGCATAGACCAAATGCCTTCTCAATATCATGTAAGAACAAAAAATCTTCTCCGTCGACAAGCACCACTAAAAACATTTCCATCTCTACCTCTGGTATAGTGGGTTCCAAGGGCTCTAAGTTGGAGGGTGGATTATTCTGTGCAGTACCGGCATCCTTCAATTTTTCCACTACCCCTTGTGGAAATTGTTTGCAAATTTTTTCACTCTCTTCTAATAAGTTGAGAGCTCTATTTGCGGTTCCTTTTTGAGCAAAAAATACTTAGGCATTCATCGAGGCATAGACCAAATGCCTTCTCAATATCATGTAAGAACAAAAATTCTTCTCCGTCGACAAGCACCACTAAAACCATTTCCATCTCTACCTCTCGTAGAGTGGGTTCCAAGGGCTCTAAGTTGGAGGGTGGATTATTCTGTGCAGTACCGGCATCCTTCAATTTTTCCACTACCCCTTGTGGAAATTGTTTGCAAAATTTTTCACTCTCTTCTAATAAGTTGAGAGCTCTATTTGCGGTTCCTGTTTGTCATATGCAAAACCACCAATGACAATATGGGGTAGGTCCATGGGTGTAGATTCGGGCTCCTCATTGACAGAAAATATTGTTGTTGCAACATAGGAGTTCTCACATAAACAAGATCAATATCATCTACTAATACCTTCTCTCTTATGATGTGATAATGTACCTTAATATGCTTTGTTCTAGCATGAAAAATAGGGCTCCATGCTAACTGTATATTTCTAAGATTATCACAATAGATAGTGATAGGCTTTTGCACTTCCACACCTAAATCTGCAAGTAGCATCTCCAGCCATGATGCCTCACATGCTGCCATTGTAGCACCTCTACACTCAGCCTCTGTACTCGACAAAGCAACAGTGGGTTGCTTCTTGCTGTTCCATGTAACAATTGCACTTTCAAGTGAGAATAGAAAGCCTTTAGTAGATCTTATATCTAAAATGCTACCAGCCCAATCTGCATCGGTGTATCCATGAACGTGCAAATCTACACCAACTTCATAAAACAATGCATAATCCAAAGTAGCACTCAGATAACGTAGAGTATGCCTCAGAGCATCCAAATGTGGCTTCCTGGGAACCTGCATGAATTGAATTTCAAGTCCAATAGTGTAGCTAAGATCAGGCCTCATAATTGTGAGATATATCAAACTTCCCATAATTTTCCTGTACATAATAGCATTTTCCAATGCTTCACTTGATGTAGTATCTAACTTCATATTCTGATCTAATGGCATAGAAATTGGCTTACAATCAGCCATACCATACTTTTTCAGCATATTCAAGGCATATTGCCTTTGTGACATCCATATACATGTTCCTGTATGTATAAACTCAATGCCCAAGAAATAGCGCATCACACCAAGATCTTTCATGTCAAATTCGTCCATAAGAAGTTGCTTTACCTCTTTGATGCTTTCTTCATTATCACCACCTACAATCAAGTCAGATGCAAGTGACTTACATATGCTTTTGATTTTCAGAGTGTATTCACTAACCGACATGCTCTTTTTCTCCAATGTATGCAACTCGTTCTTGAGTTGCAATTTTTGTGCCTTTGTATTTGTCTCGTACAATGTGACCAAACTGTTCCAAGCCTCTTTCGAAGTCTTGGCATCTTGTATGTGCCCAATTATGCTATCCTGTATGCTAACAGATAACCAATACATTACCTTTCATGCTCCTTGATTTCATTCCTCATATGCTCTTAACTATTCTGCAGTCTGATTCCTCTCTGGTAACTGCGGAGCATTTTTGTTCTCTCCTTTGATGTACTTCCAGTAGCCTTTTCCCATCAAGAAATTCGTCATTCTGGATCTCCAAGCATGGAAGTTGTTCCTATCTAGCTTATTGCTCATAAGCTGACTCATTCTATCTGTGTTTGCCATTTCTGTAGCAATTCACAACACTACAAGCAACACTTCTGCTTGAACACTATCACACTATGACATGACAATTCGATCTCACTAAAACACAATTTCCATATATCAGCAATACACGGAATTTCTTGAAATTCTAGATCTGGAATATGAGTGTTGCTGAACGCGACACACTATACAGTTTCTGAAACTGACCTGGTTTTTGAGGTCTTCTACCTTCACGCCGATTTTCGTAGCAAATAGAGGTTGTTTGTGAATTGTGTTTTCTCCACGCCTTGTTGTGTACTCTTCACCATCGTTTTCTCCACACGCTCTCTACAGCCACACTGGAACTGATACCATGTCACGAGGAACGAGATAAGGAAGAGAGCTCACACACACACTCTCTCACAATCAAGGAGAATCACACACTCAGATTGAGGCAAGGAATAATGATCTTCTTCTTCTTCTATTACATAAAAAGGAATGTACAAGAATGACCTAAAAACAAGAATACAATAAGTGCAATATATAAAGACCAATACATAAGGAAAAACCTAATGTCTGCAAATGAGTGAGCTGGCAAGAAACAAATGTGCCATCACTCTTGGTAGATAAATCTAGTATAGCTCAATGAAGTATCCCTGACATATACCAGTGTGACCACTATACATGTCAGAGAAACGAAAAACTAATACGTGTTATCCTGGATCATCACATGTTGAGCTTGATATCTCAACAAGTGGAAGCGCTAGCAACCATTGTGTGCATGCGAGAATTCTATTGGCGTGTCTGCTCTTTCTAGCTCTTTCTGAGTGTAAATGTGAGAAATAAGCACATAGAACCCATTTTCATAGCAGTTTGAAGTTTTTAAGTGACTAGGCCCACTTTCAAAAATAGATAATAAAATAGTGAAAGTAAAAAAAAAAAAGAGTTTCTGGTGATAAAATAATGCACAAAACACCAAACGATATAAACTTTTTTGCATCAAAGCAAATGTTTAAACATAACACAACAAAAAACAAAATGACCAACCACATTTCAAAGTAGTGAACATAGACTTTTGACATTCCAAAAGTTTTTAAATTACCATTGCAAATAAGAAGGTATATACAATATCTAACATGTATTGTTTGTCTTAATTTTTACAAGTCTCTTGAAAGTGCAAAAACCATGAGATACAATGACTAGGACCCAAAAAGTGACATTATCAGGTTGCAAAAGAACTATGACAATGAGAGTTCAATTCCGTCTTTGCTCCAATCTACAAGGACTTTCATTTTGTATTCCAATCTTCTTGCCACGTGCAATCAATTTGCAAGAAATTGAAGTTATAAAACTAAAATAAGCAATAATGAAAAGATTACTTTAACAAAAGCACAAAACATTTCTCACCCTTATTTCCTTGTATTTTGAATTTGGATTGAGTTAGTCCTTCAAACTCCATAATCACCAAGTGTTCTCTCATATTAGCCAAGGTCCAATGATGATTCATTAAAATAGTTTTTGTTTCATTGCTGAGAAATTTAAGCTTTATTTCAAATAAATGTAAAGATACCTCTAAAGTTTGAAATGGTATCCATTCGCTAAGTTTTCACATCCAACCATCATAGTAGAATCTAATGTATAATGAAGTATGTTGTTTCAAATATTGTAATTCTATACCTGTTCCACATATTTTACGAAGATATTTACCAACTTTTGCAATTCCTTCTATCAAACGCCAATTTTCACCAAGAAGACTTTCGGCTTGCTCATATGTGATATCTTTACACATGAACATGGTGGAAGTCTCTTGGAATGAGAATCCTTAGAATAAATATACAAAACAATGGATGGGAAAAGACCAGTGCAAACCTATAGATCTAGACACTTTTTTGAGTTTCAAAGAGTTATACATATCCATTACCGCTCTTCAAATATGATACGAACCATATATCATGTTTTGGCCACTCCAAGCTTAGAAGAGAATGTACTTCAATTCTCTCTAACCTTCCAAAACCATTCATTGTAGAGGGTACAATATATCTATGTTATGTGTGTAAAAGAAAACTATATCATGGTAAAGTTGAGTAGGAGATATTTTTGGAAAGACTAGTGCACTAACATCTGCATGCAATGCCTAGAAAGTACCTGTAAGACTATGAAGTGGTCTCATTTTAATAGATTTTTTGAGTTTCATAGTTGCCATTGTAAAAAACATGTTGTACAATAGCAATCATCACATTGTCTTTGTGCTTCTTGAAGCCAAGTAACTTTTCCTTCCAATGAAGATCCAAGTTTCCACAATCTCTAACTCAATGAGGCCCAACTCTAGAGGGTTGCATGTACACCCATGCACCTTTGGAGTACTCATGTGATAGCCATGGTCCATCTATAGCTTTGATATTGTGACATCTTAATGTGAGGACTTCACCTTTTGGTCACCTAGAAGCTTTAGATGTTGCCATTGAAGCTGAAGGTTTTCAAGATACAATAGTAGTTAAAGATAGGAGATGTAAGTAGGTTGGAATGTAGAAACAAGAGCTTCAATGGTGTGCTACAGAGAGAAAGTAGTGGAAAAAGATGACTTTTTGGGACCTAGGTATGAAAATATGAGGTTTAGGAGGGAAATAACTCTTTTCTAAGTATTTTTAAAAAAGCAATTTTTTAGCTCAAAACATGCATGGATTTTGAATTTGGGGTCAAAAAGAGTACTTTTGACCCTAAAAAGTAATGGGGGGTCCATTCTCAGGTGTTATGATGAATTTTTTAACTTTTTAGAAAATTTGAATTTTTGCTCGCAACTAAGTTATGAGATTCCTCCTCTCTCTAGAGGTAGCTCATTAAATAATGGAGAAATTTGTCCCCTCTTACCCCTTAAGCCTAGTATTTTATAGCGCATAGACTGTGGCCACCACCCTCTTCTAATTGGTCCATCACTAATCACTCCTTAATCTAAAAGGCCCATGCAAGATTCATTTTTTCCCCTAATGACTCCATAGGTTTTTGACATTAGTCGGAGAGTCTCAATGAAGCAAGGTCCCACACCTTCTTCTCCTAATATTTGATTAATTAATAATTGACCAGTATAGAATGAAATTCTACCTCTTTCCTACACACTTGTTATAGTGTCATATAGCCTTTGAAGTTGCATTGTGTAGGATGGAGCACCTTCAATTTCTTCCTCTTCTTGCTCATCTTCGTCCTCCTGTTCTTGTTCTTATTGTTGCTCATCCTCTTGCTCTTATTCTTGCTACTATTGATGGTCACATCCTTCTTCTTCTTCTTTTGACTCAAGGTTTAGCTCCCTGAGGTTTATGGTCAATTTTTGAATATTTACCATCTATAAGCTAAACCATACCTTTGATTTCTTCATCTTCTTGCTCATCTTCATCCGCTCATCCTCTTGCTCTTCTTCTTGCTACTATTAATGGTCACCCCTCCTTCTTCTTCTTCTGACTCGAGGTTTAGCTCCCTGAGGTTGATGGTCAGTTTTTGAATATTTACCAAGTATAAGCTAAACCATACCTCTCTTGCTCTTGAAAGGCAAAATGCTACATACACATTATAAGGTAGACTACTATAGTAGGGGTAATGGCTACCATGTCTTTAACTTTAGTGAGATCCCTATTCTTCATGCTATCTGGTACTAATATGTCCTTCTCTGTAGGGATATGCATACCCTACATATCCAAAGCTTCCCAACCTAAGTTATTGGTGAGTCTAAAGTTCTTCAATTTGTTTCCGCATGTTAGGGATGGAATGGAAAAGATACTTGACACCATTGTATCCTTGCTAGGTTGTAGTGTGTTAATGAGATAATAGTAGCACATGAAGTCTAGTTTTGGAAGCCTTGCACTTAAGTTTTTGGCTAGGCCTACCTTGCACCATACAGGTTGGAGTTCCTCTACATTTTTCAACCACTCAAATTCTCATGTAAAGGAATGATATGTCCCCATATATTGTTGAACTGAATCTCGGTTTTTCATATTTAAGCTGCATCTCCAAAAGTTTGACCATCTCATTAAACCAATGAGAATTCTTGTTGACTCTCGTCATGTGGCCCATTGGTGGATCCTAAATGGATATCATTTGCAAATGCACTAAAGCATGCGGTTGCTCCTTGGGTACTTCCAAAATAGATAAAGCATCGACATCTATCATTTGCTAGCTAGTTCCCACCTGAGAGCTAGTGCCTCTAGCTTCAACCATGATGAGAGTGTAACCAATGTTCATGAATATGCTAGAACAAGAGAATCACATTAATATTGTATCAGAAACTAGATGAGTCCTAGTCCCTTTACAATACCAACGTAACATCCTTGATCATTATTGAGTTAATGGGTTAGTTGTGTAATGTAAATGTGGATGGATGTTAATAATGTGAGTGGATGATCCTAGATGCATACTTGGGACATGCAATGTGCTCAGAATGCATCTACTATTGTGCAAGGGTATTCAAATAGTGGGGTCAAGAGGTTTATTATATGATTTTAATCTCCAAACTTCCATTATGGGATTAAAAATTTTGCATGTATTTTACATTTAAGGGTGTCATAGATGACCCTAATTAAATCTAGGACTTCTTAGGTACCCATTTCCAAGTAATTCTAAGTTTGTTTGCACTTGAGTACGTGTTTACAACAACTTTTGTTATTGTTTTTTGTGCTATGTGTTTAAATGAATGGATTCAACCCTAAAAGCTTATGTGTGGCTATTTGAGATTGCAAGCTAGTCTTAGGAACCCAAATTTGTCAAGGATTGTGGTTAGCCTTCATCGACCATTTAGGTGTCTAACTGGAGAGTACACACTAAGAATGACATCTTATAGGTACATCCCTTGGTCTCTTTGATTTTTACATTTGCTTCATAAGTATTGGTGCTTTGAACAAGGGAGAAGGTGGTTACTCACTCTTGCATCTGTTGATCTTCTTCACACCATGATTCACCATGAGTCGAGACATTTTCCTTTTTTTTTTTTAGATTCCATAGTCTTCTTAAGATGCTCTACATGTTGCTTGGCTTGAGTTACCACAACAATTGATGTCTTTGGAAAAGAAGGGAGTTCCATCCTCTCTCTTGCTTGATCTTCAATAGCTACCTCTTGCATCATAGAGCTTTGGACAAGAACAACATCTTTTTCTTCATGATTAACCCTCGAGGGACTAGGAGTTGGTGCCATTCCTCAATCAATGATTGTGCAGCTTCCTAGTTTGATCATGACACATTGATTACTCACCCAAACCTAAAGAAGTCCACTTCTTAGGTTCAAGTTGATTGCATGATCATAGATCTATTCTTGATCAAGAATGAGAGGCTCAATAAGATCTTGATCATGACACACTAGCACTTTGATTCTCATATGGATGTCTTGAATGGAGATGGGAAGATCTACCTTGCCCATGCAAGGGGTTTCCAGTCCCCCTAACCCTATGAGATAAGCTTTGATAGGATTCATGCCTAATTCCATGTCTTGACAACTAGAAAATGTAACAACACTAGTGGGCACTCTTGAGTCAATTAAAGCCTTGATTGTCTTTGCACCCATGCCTTGTCCTACTTCTATGGTTATGAAAGGGCATCTATCCATTATATGATGAGAGGGAACATTTTGTTCTAGCACATATCCATATGATACATTGGGGCACCGTAATTAATTTTTGTAGGCTGATCTATACCTTGTCTTCCCAACTTCATGCATCTAATACATTCTACGGCCTCTGCTTGGGCTTCTTTAAATTTTTGTTTCTCTTCTTCCTTACCTTTCTTGTTTGTGTTGAGTCAACTAATCATCTCTTCTGTCAAAGGTTCTTGGTAAAGTTTCACTCTACAATCACTAATGTAACTTGGCAATATCTCACCATTGAAGGTAGTTAGTTGGATGGCTCCACTTGTTGATATCTTGTTGATGGTCATAGTTCTATAGCCATGCTTTTGCAACTTTCCGATATGTTACTTTGATGTATATACCAGGACTAGGTCTCCTACTTTCAAGCCCTTATCTTTCACATGTGCGTCAAAGTATGCATTTTGCCTCTTCTTTGGAGCATATATCCTTGTAGCTGCTCTCAATCGAGATTCTCCCAATTGTTCTAAATCAAAGATCATAGATGATAGATCATGGCTAGTCAACTCATGCTTTTTGCCACTTGCAAAGTGGGTATCAAAAAATCCAATGCTAGAACAACATTTTGGAAAAATACCATCCAAAAGGGAGTGGTGTGAGCACCGTTTCATAGGCCACTCAATATAACCAATACAAGGTGATGCAACTATTTGTCCCAATCAAAACATTTGTTATTGACGAGTTTAGTCAAATCAAACATAAGATCTTATTTGTGCTCTCAGCTTGTCCATTGGCTTGTGGGTGGTGAGCATACTTCTTGTGAATGACCATGAATTCTTGTACCAAGTATCCAATGACCTCATTCAAGAAGCGGGTACCAATATTGCTTACCAACTCTATTGCTAATCCATATCTTGTACATATGTTCTCAAATAAGAATTTTTCTATCATTTGTGCATCATTCTTCTTGGTTGTCTTTTCTTCCACCCATATGGTTAGATAATCCGTTGTGATGACGATATGTTCACCATGCAAATTCTTGGTCGGGGGATTAATAGGGCCAACTAAGTCTATTCCCGACTTGTACAATGCACATCCTCCCATCATGGGTCTCAATGGCATCTCATACTTGCATATCGGATATTGAGTTCTTTGACATAATCACAATGCTTCACATAGGTATGAGCATCCATG
This sequence comes from Ceratopteris richardii, assembly GCA_020310875.1. Classification (NCBI taxonomy): domain Eukaryota; kingdom Viridiplantae; phylum Streptophyta; class Polypodiopsida; order Polypodiales; family Pteridaceae; genus Ceratopteris; species Ceratopteris richardii. The sequence continues at coordinate 11,860,087 of CM035429.1, forward strand.
TGAAGGGTAGGACACCGAAGACCTGAGAGCAGAATTGCTATGATCACTAAATTAGGTCCAAATTGTTGTACTAGCACACCTTGGTGTGCAACTTCTAAGATCTTGAGATATTCACTTTCATGAATACAATGTTTTAGGTATCCATATCATCCACCCCTCTATAGATTACCTCCAATGAGTGTGTAGTCTTGAGCCTCCTACTCTAGACTCATTCTTCTTGCTAACATCATTTCTTGAGGGAATGTTCTCATCTTGAAGAATTCAACTAATGGACTTCTCTAATCTAGTATTAAAGACACTTGGAACATAGTAGCATGCTCCACTGGAGGTCTACTAATACACATTGGACAATCCTTATACCACCATTCAGTTAGTACAAACCTAATCTCTTTAGAGTCTGTACGGTTTGGTGTTTTGAATGGTGTTCCTTTAATGCAACTACATGTGCTAATTACAACCATTTAGCATATTCTTCTTCATCCACACAACAAACTAACCTTCTTTGATCATTTTACTTGTATATGCTTCCCTTGAGTATATGAAATTTCTAAGATTTGACAATTTCTTTACCCTTCATCCTTACTATGGGGCTTTTGGGCCCAAAAATACGAATAGGATCTATAGTTTTAGCCCACTCAGGTACTACTTCTAGGTTGAACAGGTAAGCATCAGGAAGTTCATCTGATACTGCTTGGGGGGGGTTTTCGTGAAGTAAGTCAAGAAAGGTGATCTGCTCTAAGATGAGCCTTGCCTTTCATAACAACCACTTCAAAATCATATTCTATTAGTAAAAGAAACCATCTTACTAATCTACCCATATTGCAAGGTTTGTTCACAAGGTAAAGTAATGCTTCGTGATCCATAAAGAATATAAACTTATTTGTGAGAAAATAATGTCTAAACTTCTTAACAACATATACCATGCCTAATCCTTCTCTCTCTATTGTGTTATAGTTTTTTTCCACTGTGTTCAATTGTCTACTTGCATAAGATATAGGAAGATCAATGTTTCCTTCACTTGTGGGTTGTGCCAGCACACAACCGATAGCATACTTGGAAGCATCCACAAGAACATGGAATGACTTACTCCAATCTTACTTCCTTGGCATTCTTTGGTCTAGGTAGCTCTGCAATAGCTCTAACCTTATCTTCATCAATTGAAATCTCATTCTCTGACACTGTGTCCTAAAATGTTTCCTTGCTTGACCATGAAAACACACCTTTTTAGATTCAAGAAGACTTAATATTCTCTACATTTGTCAAAAATTTCTTTAAGTGCATGGATATACATTGTCTATTGTTGGAATGAGCACATAAGTCATCAACATAGACCTCTTAGTTCTCTTGCAAGAATTCCTTAAACACATGACACTTCAGCCTTCTAAAGATAGTAGTAGCCATGATGAGAACAAATGGCATCACATGAAGTGCAAAGATTCTCCACTTTATGGTGAAAACCATTTTTTGTTGGTCCTTAGGGGCAATGGCTACTTGATTGTAACTAGAGAATCAATCAAGGAAGTTGTATACTTCCTTACCTGCTACTCGTTCTAAAATATGTTCGATGATAGGAAGAGGATAACTATCACTTATTGTAGATGCATTAACCTTTTTCAAGTCAATACACACATGTAGCTTTTGATTCTTTTTTTGGCACAACCACAATGGGGGATACCCACTCGATATGCCAAATTTTGTAGATAAATCTCTCTTCTATCAAGTGATTGATTTCTTCTTTGATTTTGGCTATGTAATTATCATTGTATGTATAAGGTTTTTGATTTGTTGGCTTGGTTTCTTAGGACATTGGGATTCTATGAGAACAATTATATTGGTCCATTCCCTTCAAGTCCATGTAACCCAAAGAGAAGACATCTCTATATTCCCTCAAGAGATTTATCAACTCACTTTCTTCTTCTTCACTTAAATCATGCCCTCTGTATGTAAACCTTTCTTCGCCATCTTCTATGGTTACTACAAATTTCTTAGTTTTCTCTTTATTGTCATAGGCCTCTCCTGTGAATGCTTCTCTTTTGGGCATTTGTATCATGATCTTCCTTTCTACTACCGCGTACTTCTTGAAGTTCTTTGACACTTCAAACAATGCTTCTTCTTCCATTGGCTTGGTGATAGGTCTATTTCCTTTCTTTTTCTCATTTTGGTCATCCTTTGTTATTGTCAAATTCTTTTCTCATTTATATTGTTCATGTTCTTGAGTCCTAGCTTCTATTAGGTAATGGTTCTCTTCATCAAAGGCATAGAAAGGTTCCATGATGATGGATTCCTCCTCCTCATTGCCAATTTATACGAGTGCAAATGTGCTAGGGTTGCATTCCTTTATAAGTGAGTCAGACATGAGTGGTTCTAGGGTGAAGATTGAGATATCATAGCCACCTTTATCACAATGGGGGGGTCCATTACTCTTCGTTGATAGCTATATCCATCATGCTAGGATCTTTGCCCAACCATGGGGTTAAAACTCTTTGTTTGGAAATAGGATAGGTGCATAGGCTGGATCTTGAATTGATCTAAGGTTATCATTAGTTCCTATGCATCTAAAGGTTATTCTATGCCATTCTTTCATTGCAACTTTACGCATCCACAAGTGAGTGTCTTCATGCATCCGATAGGGTCCTGATTCCATGGAGTGCACTGACTCCATTTCATCCAATTTCTTATGGATAGGGTTCCATTGTAAGGGTGGTGCACCTCCATGGGAATAATATTTGAGACTAGGTTTAGTTGTTACTCCTAAGTGTTGTAAGTACAAGGAATGGTTCCCCAATCCTACACTAACTACAATTGTTGCATGAAGGTTCTTCCTAAAATCATATCATAGACACAAATCTTACCGAGATCCGATATGGAAAATATACATTCAACTGCACACTGCAAGTAGTGAGAGTTATCCCATCTAGTAACCCTAGGGTTTTCTCCATATGTTGGTTTGCCATTTGCAACTTCATTCTAGTTGGTTTGAGTGTTGGCTTTACTCATTGCTTCCATAAGAAAGTACTCCTCAATCCAAAATTGCTTTGGTTGTATAACCCTGATAAGTGATAGGAAGGTAGGTATTTCATTCTTCTCCTTTGCTCATGTCTCCTATCTTATCCAAGGGTATCTCTGGCACCATCTTATTAGATGATACCTGAGAACATGATCTAGCTACTTCTAGCCGTTGGTTGGCTATGCCTTTCCACAATCCAATTTTAACTTTTAGTAGCTCCTCTAAAGTGAGGTGACACCACTTGTATTCTTCACTACTTTTGTGTTCCTTGGTAGAACCAATTCCTCATTCCTGACCATAATTTTTGGAGCTCTCATGTAAATAGACTTGGACTCCCATGGGCTTATAAAGGGAGGTAATTCCTTCAAGGCATTGGATTCAAAGTCTAGTCACTCATAGAAATGTGCATTTTCCTGACTTCCATATATAGATGGAATCTCTTGAGGGAATTGATCATGATGATCATCCACTATCTCAATAGGAGGAGGGTTTTCTCTCTTTGGCCCATTTCCCCTCTTGAGTCTCTCTTAATAACTCTTGAGAGTACTGATTTACAAAGAGAGAAAATCCTTCATTTGTAGAGTTGGGAACATAAGCTTCCTTAAGGGGAAAGCTTAGCTTTGAGCTTGCACTATACTGAGCCTTTGGTGTAGCCAAAATCCTAGGTTTAGATTTCACCTACTCTAATCTCTCCAATACTCAAAGTGTAATTGTGACTTTGATGAGTTAGTGTGATTGAAAAGGTAGCTTGCATCCAAGATAGCCTGAGTGAGCTACACCATTTTTGCACAAAGCTTAGTCCTCTCAATCTCTAGTTCAGATCTGAGATAACCTCTTTAACTGTGCCACATTTGGCCCTTCTTGAATTATGACTAGGTATGCCTTGAACATCATGTCCATATCTTTTGAAGTAGTGGTGGTGGTACTAATGGATGGTTATGAGGAGATGAGGGAGGCGGGGTTTGAGAGTGCATTAGGGATGCAATTTCTATTAGTCTCATTATTGTTTCCTTGAGGCTTTCTTGTAATTTCTTCATCTTTCTTGCCCATTGTCTTTTCATTCTCTCTTTGTTGTCTTTCCAAGCTCTAGTTCTTTTTCTAATTATGATCTATAACTCACTAGCCTTTGATTTCTTCTCTTGATCTACTCCTACGGTCGATTGTAGTGCATGGGATATAGTCACTATTTATACAGAGGTTGTGGTGGTCACACTTCCATTAGAATCTACAACCAAGCCAATCATATTGATTGGTGTAATCTTTTGAGTATTGGCTAGATTCTTAGGACAATCTCTTAAAAGATGTTCCTTCCCACAATTGGAGCAAAAGCCTTGAATAGTCACTGATTGGGGTTGCCCTTGTGGAGGAAATGGTTAATAACAAATGAAATGATCCTTGTGACACCTATAGTAGGGTCCTTTGGGTGCTTCAGGTCTCATCTACCTTCATTGGGGTCTAGGGTTAAGATTGGTATACATCATGATTGAGTATTTAGGCTCCCAACTTGGTTCCATTGGTGTTTCGTAGGGGTATAATTCATTATGCTCAAGTGAATCCATGTATTAAGCAAGGGCGGCTATCTACGTGCATTGAATCAAAGCTCTAACCATTAAGATCACTTTTCGAAATCAGTGGGGGTGCAGGTACTGATTCAAGTTATCCTCTACCACAACATATTTGACTAGAATAACATTGGTAGGGGTGGATGTTGTTTCCCTAACACCAGTTGTGGTCTTTGTTGAACTTGATAGTAGGGTTGATAAGATTGTTGGTGTCTAAAGTATGGTTGCCATTGATATTGATTTTGATACCTCCCTAGCTACTGGTATGGTTATTGGTAGTTTTGCCTAACCACTTGCTTGTTGTAAGAGCAATCTTGTGTGGTGTTATTAGTGTTCGGGAAAACACTAATCACACCATGCAAACATGATGGGGAAAAATATTGGCAAGTCCCTACCACAATTATCACATATTTTCATTGAAACCATTCTAGGAGTGTGTTTGCTTGAGACTCCTAATTTTTTAGCTATGTTTTTTGCTAGTTCATCAATTGACATCAAAGGCTTTGAAGTGAAGCTGGTAGAACCATATGAATCCCTTTAGATATTTGAAAGTTCTAACTCATCTCCCAAGTTATCCTCAATATCTATACACATTCACACACATTCCTCTATGATCCTAGGTTCCTTCAAGTATACATGTGATCGTAACTTTGCACTTTGCAAGCCATCCAAAAACAATGCCACTGGTTTGGTTGGCATGGGTAACTCTAGAATGGGGCATCTCTCAAGGTATTGTCTATATCTATGTTGCCGCATGGATCATGGAAAGGAGGAAGGAGTTCGAACGAGAGTTTACTAGAGAAGAATGTAAGAACTTGTATGGAGCTTCAAAAGCTCAAACTCTTAAGAAGAGGGAAAAGAATGCTTTCGTACCGAAAGAATGTTCAAGTGATGAGCATTCTTACAATTTAAACATCCAATCAAGTTTCTACTAGACTTGTACTCTTAAGTAAGTGAACTCCTAAACCTTCCTAGAAGGAATTGCTTATAAATTCTTAAACTCATTAAAAGCATACGCACAACAAGTACATTGACAAGCAAAGGGTTTCAAAGTAGGTGACAATAGGGAAAAAACTTCTTGTATTCACCGTCCTATATTTTTCTCAATTAATCAACGTTATGAGTATCAAAAGGGATAATTGTTCTTTCATATTATTTGGGAGAGAAAACCTCCAAACATTGATTGCATTTCATGTGAGTAGGAGTAGCAATATTTTCCCATGATGTTTGTGAACAAGTAACGACAGATGCGTCTATTATATACGCAAACATATGTGTTAAGTATACGCATCATATGCTATGTGCAATATTTTACTTTCGCGCATAATCCTATCATTCTCATCTTTACAATAGAGATTAGTATAATATAGGCATTGTACATTCCTGCAAAGAATGAATCGCAATGTACTCTGAAGAAGTTAGAACGTAGCATGCCCATAAAAACAGATATTATTCTCCTATTTTGAGTGCATGATCCAATTCACAAACAAATAGAACTTGTCGCTACTGTATTCATCCAACATACTAATAATTACATCATATACAGAAAGAAATTGAGTGAAGCTGAATTACTGAGTACTATACCATGCTCCTTCTACGACCAAAAAGTGAGACCAAAAACATAAACATTTACTTCCATTGACATTAGTACCTTCACCAACGCATTCTTCGTTGATATCAGGTTTTCCATGGATGTCCATCTACAGCATGCAAACGACAAGCATGTCTTGGATTACTTTGCGATTTTTCTTTTCAGAACATGACAAAGTTAGATTCTTCCTTGCGCATACTACAACAGTGGTAGTTTTTTTTCTTCAGAATCTCCATTTGACCTCGTTTACATTCATTTCTGACTCCTAAAAGAAAACCTTTTTTTTCCTTCTACATCAGCACGCAGTCAACCTTTTTCACTTACAGAACATCATTCCTTTAGTCTAATTCCCAATGAAGGGTTTATCCGCTTATTGTCTTCTTTGTGCAAACTCTCATCCAATAACAGTGGACTGCATTTCAAAGCTTAAGTTGAACTGAAGAGCAAGTGAGCAACAATTTCATCCTCAAAACAAGGCATTCTATCTATTACTGCCATACGAGAATTGTGTATCACTTCAGCGATCGGCACATAAAATTTCGAAAGGGAAGAAGATCTTCACTCCTTTGCTACCATATCATCATGAAGGAATATTCTCTATATCTACCACCAAGGATAAGTATTTTCATCACATATAAACTAGTTGAATACTCTTTTTTACTCATTTTATTCTTGAATTCCAATATCTGTTTCCTTGCAATGAGTTTCTAGGGCTCTCCGACAACCTCTGTATCTTCCTCAGATCATGGATATGCCTCCGAATATAATCCAAAGCATCCCATTTCCTCCTCTGAATATTCGAAAAAGAAAAACTCTTCAAATCGCTAGGTCTTCAGTTCACGTATATTTGTCCGGTACAAGTTAACACCAATAGCATGTATTTTTAATCCTCTTCATGAGCACAACCTTCGTTCATAATACAGGAGAAATGCTTATATGCGCCATGAGCTCCAGCTCATCAGATAACATTAGAAGCATTGCCGCGTGCCTTCAATATCTCAGTCTCCTCTATGATGCAAGAGCTCCTTCAAAGATGTTCCACGAATCTTCAGATTATCCTCTATCCTCTGATGTACCTCTCATGATCTCTTTTCTCAGAACAAATAATGAAAATCCACAGGTAATTGTTTGCCATCAGAGTCACATTAAAATATTATTCCGATGATGAAATGTACCATATCTTCTCACTTGAATAGAATCAAAGCAAATGGGAAGGACGAGCACAAAAGGCACAATTCCATTGACCATCTCACATTCATTAATCATTAGCAATCAAACTTCAGCAGGCGAGCCTTTTTGTCCCTTGATTAGCCTCCATGAGAATACATTTTTCATGATGAGTAGACACTTCCACGTATCTGCAACAAATGAGAAGCTCTTTCTTTTGTTCGGCATGCCAGTCCTTTTGAACAGAAGCCAGCAGACAAAGACGCCCTATCTCCCACATTTCCTCTTTTTCTGCCGCCTGTCCTCCTCTCTTTTTAGTATCGATGCCTTCCTAGAGGGCTGACTTGGAAGTACGAAATCCTTCTTTTTGTGAAGGGCTTTCCAGGTTTGTACATTAGAAATAGAAGCGAGTGCCACACTCCCAATCCTTAGCAAATCAATGTGTAACTAAACCAGCTCTGGTAGCTCCTTATGTATCAACTAAAAAAAACAAATCCCATATCGGTGAGTTCCCAGCCAATACAAGGATGCGTAAGTACTTTGAACCTGTGATCAATGTCACGAAAATATGTGTGCACACCCATATGCAATTTCTGTAAAAAAACCCCGCGTTCGAACATTCACACACCTTTGACACGTGAAGGACTCCCTCCACTATAGGATATTGATGAACTTTGTCACGGTAGCAACAAGCACCACAACCTTTCATGCATGTTCAAACGGTGCAAAGCCGAAACCGAAAATCTTTATTATAGCCACACTTGATTGAGCTTTCAAGTTTTACTTCCGATTCGATCTTCTTGTGTGATTTCCGTATCTTCACCACAACGTCCTACTAGCTTGACTATTTCTTGAGGTTTTTGCTTAAAGCCATGGGCCAAAGACGAATTGTTGTGGTTGATACCACTCTTATAGAACTTAGTGATGAATGCTTCTAGCAACTAGTCGATGTCCCAAAATTGACCTTAATGCAAGGGTTGAAACTACATTAGGGTTGCATTCTTTACAGTTAGAACAAACACATTGCCTTGAGTGAACAAATCCTCAACTTTTTCAGCTGCTAGCACTTGGCCAAATTCCGCTACATGGTCGTATGGATCTCATGTTCCATCAAAGTAGTTTTTCATTGACTTAACCAGTTGAGTAGGTCTCAATATCCTAGGATGTTCTCTTTGCCTAGGCAAAGGAAACTCATCCATACCTCTTTGGTGCCTTGGACCTCTTTGTCTCTCCTGTTCCATTCTATCAGTCTCTAACCCTTATCTTTCTCTCCTAGAGGGGTTTGCAAAGCTTACTTTTTGCCAGTCTCTAGCTTTCTCCTTATGATAACCTTGAACATGGGAAGATCCCACTCCATGCTGACTATGTGACACACAAGATCTAGGTGGAGGGAATACTAATTCACCCTTGCATGTGTAGGCATGCCTTCCATGTTCAATGACCACAAAAAACCTTTTAGAAGAGTTATCCTAAGCAGATTACCTTCATTGGGGCATTCAGTTCTTTGAACTCATAAATTCTCACCCCATCTACCTCACTTGGCTTGTCTTGCTTGAATCTATAGAAGGCTTCATCAGACTCTCTATTCAAGAAAAGATTTATGCTCTCATTATCTTGAGGATTCCACTCTACTTTGATTATCCTTGATAGGATGGACTTACCATGGGGCGTTCTAGGTTCTTTTCCAATATTATCATGCTCCATGTCTCCTAGTTCTGACTCATGAGTGATGATTCCAAATTCATTCATCCAATCAGGTGAGCTCATAACCACGTACATGATTCCTTTCTTATGAATATAGGAGCCTTCTTCAAATTTGACTATTAGGTATTCAATTTCAAAGGGTTGATCATGGTTTTTAAGTTGTACCACTCACCACCTTAAACCATCTTCATAAATGCAATCACCTAATTTGTTGGTTCTTATGTACTCTAAAGGAGTCTTGTATGGATATAAGGACCTTCAAGGGTTTGTAAGTAGACTAATTCTAAACTTCCTGTGGGTCTACCCATGCTAAATGAAATTTCTAAGCCGCGTATCTTTGAGCTCAACACATAAGGGTTGTCACTAAGCTGGTGGGCCTATGACCTAGTGGTGTGATTGACACTAGCTTCAGATGACCTGATGCTTTGCCTATCCTATCCCAAGTGTCTACCTGGCCTAAGGCTCATATGCTTTGCTACTTATCCAAAATTTCCCAAGTACAAATGCATTGCTAGGTCGTTTTATAGTATTCAATTGTTCTTTTTTATTTCTTTTGGATGTGTTCCTTTTCTCAATAGTGGCATCATAAGGATCACTTAGGTTTAATGCAACTGATGTTCTTCTGAATCAAATTATGTTCTTTCCCACTTAGGGTATCCTTGATTTAGTTTAAATTATCCTTGGAATTAAGAAATTAAAGGGCCCTGAATTATTTCATGCCTATCATAATCCTAAGTTAATCCATTTTGCTAGTCATGCTTAGCCTAAGCTAGGAATTGGATTAAGGAATTTTAGTGGGCTTCCAACCTCAAGCTCGATTTTATTGATGGTACAATGCCCAAGATGCATGCTTCCAAGTTTGTCACATGCAATACGCTTACTTTAGCCTTGCCAAGGAGTTCCAAATGCCTACAAAAGCTCCAAAAATTAGCTCAAAAGTGGCTCAAAATTGAAAACCTTAAAAATTGTCGACTTTGCATGTCTATCACGATGGATAGAAGTGTCCATTGCGAGGTGTCTATCGTGATAGATTGGGGTCTTTTTCATGATGAATAGCATCTATCAACGGACCTATCTATCATGATGGACAGATGTGGCCATCATGATATATCTGTCATGATGGATAGATAGCTCGCTAAATTCTATATCCTATCTATCGTGATGGTCAACTTGTTTTTCATGATTGATAGAGGTGTCCATCATGGTCTATTCATCGTATGTCAGCAAGAAATGATAGAAACCATCTCGCATCAACCTTATATGCTGTGATAGATAGAAAATATGATTATTTTCCCAAAAAATCTATATTTTCTGAATGTGCATATGATCTAGTCTACTTTTGTGAGCTTATTTTTACCAGATACTCCACTTTTCTATTTATCAAGAGCTTCATCCCTAGATGCATGCATAGAGATGTCGTATTTGTTGACATTGTAGCTGTTGCCAAGACCACTACCTACCAGAAAGCTCAAGAAAACACTCAAAACACAACACACAAGCACACTCTCTCCATCTCTCTCAGAAGTGAAATGAGGGGGATGCAATGGAGTGGGAATGTGGCCAAAAAGGTGAATTTTTCATGAAGAAGGAAATGGGCTGGTAGGGATGATGATCGAGGTAAAAAAGGTGAAAAAAAAAATATATCTATGATTCCAATGTCAAATCTCTACATCTTACCATCACATGCTCATCCTTGAAGCTTGCTCCCCAACAATGGCACCAAATTTGATGTCATTCTAGCACCATGGTGAGTACCAATGAGAGGAGATTCACCTGATAATGGTCAATCTGCGGAGACATTAGGGTGGTATGATGACCATGAGAAATTGAACACATAAGTGCATGAGTGAGAATAACATTAACATGCATACACATATGCACACACTTGAATACAAGGAAAGACAAAGAGAGATAACAATGGAATCTTTGATTATCCAAAATAGGTTTATAATCTTCTAAAATTGCTTCATTCTCCAACAAGCTAACCTCCCAAATGATCCTTCTAGCTCTTTTTATAGTTTTTTTGACCAGCTTTGGCCTTGTTTAGACCAAGTGTGGAGCCTACCTAATTAGGTTCTCTACCTCATTTAGGGGCTCAAACGGACTCAGAAAATTATGAAATTTGATGAATAGGTGGATCTACTACTCCTCAAGCTAAAGAACTCCTCGGCTTGAACAAAATCGAGTCTATTGTATATAAAAAATGATATTTACAATGCAATGTAGTGATGACAATCACTATTTGTTATATTTTTTATCTGGAAAAAACAATACTTATCCTACTCGATATATCTGCATTGACTTCCCTACCTACTTGGTCCTACTTGGCCTTCTCTCTATCCTTTCTCTCTTTGGGTTTGTCACTCTAGCACAATGGAAAGTACCAATGCATCTGGTCTTGTCAAGGTAGCATAAATTAGACTACCTACCAAACTCTGATATGTCTTCATGTCCTTGAACTCTTCTCCTCCATACCTGCTCAATATGTGATTGAGTTCCAAAGGTGTGGTTGAAGGCTTACAATTCTCCATATTAAACTTCATCAGAAGATTCTTCAAATATCTTTCTTGTGTAACATATACTCCATGTTGAGTATACATAATCTCCATTCCTAGGAAATAAGACAAATTTCCCAAATCACTTATTTTGAATTCCTTTTACATTTGCTTCTTGATCTCCTTGATTCCTTGAGCATCTATACCTATGATAATATTATCATCAACATAAATGCAAACATAAATGTATCCATCTTCATTTACTTTCCCTAGCAAATTACTATCTGCCTTTGAAGCTTGGTATCCAAGTTCATTCAAGAACTTGACAAGTATGTAATTCCATGCCGTTGGAGCTTGCTTCAAGCCATACAGATCTCTCTTGAGCTTACAAACATAATCTGATCTATTTAACTCTTTGAGACCCTTTGGTTGCTCCATGTACACTTCATCTGCAATATATCCGTTTAAAAATGCATTCTTTACATCTAATTGAGATAACTTCCAACCTTATGTAGCAATAGCAATTAGAGTTCTAATTGTAGACATCTTAGCCACTCGACTAAAGGTTTCATCATAGTCCACTCCATGTGTTTGGGCATATCCTTTGACCACAAGTCTAGCCTTTTATCTAGACACTTTTCCATCTACAAACCTCTTTTTCTTATACACCCACTTGCATCCAATTATCTTCTGATTTCTTGGTCTTGGCACCAATTCCCATGTCCCATTCTCAACTAGAGCATCATACTCTTCTTGCATTGCTTTTTCCCAATTTTGTTTACCTTTTGCTTCATCATATGTTGATGGATCTTCATCTGTCTTCATAATGTAGGCATAATCTTTGGTTGTTAAGAAAGAAGTATCATAGCTATACCTAATAGGTTGCTTTCTTTCTCTTGATGACCTTCTAATATCAGCACTCCTTGAAGTCTCTGCTTCATTTTGTTCTAGATCAAACCTTGGCCTATCTTCATCATTATTCTGCATTTCATTTTTGCAAACATCATAATCATTATCTTCTTCATATACCTTCATCTTTGACTTTCCTTTCCTTTTGATTTCTTCAAGATCTATGCACACATTGTTTGTCCATATAAACCATGTGCTTTGCTCATCAAATGTGACATCCCTTGAAACAAGAAATTGTTTTGTAGATGGACTTCACAACCTGTATCCCATATGTTTATCATCATACCCAATGAATACATACCTTTCTGCCTTGGGCTCTAGCTTATGTCTCTGTTGAGATGGAACATAAGCATATGTCAAACATCTAAATATTTTGCAATGATCAAGAGTAGGTTTCTTACCCCACCATGCTTCATAAGGAGTCAGTCCTTCCAAAGCTTTACAAGGAAACATATTCACAAGATAATTTGTAGTATTGATTGCTTCTGCCCACATGTAATTAGGGCAATTCTTCCCCTTCATCATTGATCTTGAAAACTCTACAAGAGTTATATTTCTTTTTTCTACAACTCCATTTTTTGTAGGGAGTACCTGCAAGTCACTTCTCTTTTTATACTTGCATTCCACACATAATCATCAAATTCCTTAGAAAAATATTCTCCCCCTCCATCTGATCTCAATCTCTTAAGCTTTTGTCATGTAATTCTTTCTGCATAAGCCTGGTAGTGTTTAAATGTCTCAAACACTTCAGATTTATCCTTGATTACATACAGAGTAATCCACCTTGTTGCATCATCAACAAACAAAACATAATATCTTGATCCATTTATGCTATAGTCCTTTGAAGGACCCCACACATCTATATGAACCAATTCAAGCATATTTGAATACATGTATCCTTGCTTGTTGTATGATTTCCTGTGAGCTTTACCTAGTTGACAAGCGTCACATTTGTATATGATATGTTGACATTCAATATTTGGTAGGCCAAGCAGTGCACCATTCTTTGTCATTTCTTTTATCCCTCTTTCATTGAAATGTCCTAACCTCTTGTGCCATAGGTCCAATTCAGACATCTTTTGACTTCCATAGGTGAATAATGCATGTCCCACATTACCTTGGACTTTGAGAGTGAATAACCTTCCTTCTTTTTTCCTCGTAACAATGCTTCTAAATGCTTGAGTTGGATCTTCAACATAAACACCATCATTTGTAAATTTGACTTCATATCCCTTCTCAATGATTTTCCCTACACTTATCCGATTTCTAGGAATTGTTGGAACATAAAGTACCTTGCTTAGAAGTGTACTTCCACTCTTTGTCTTCACTGATCCAATGCTTTCAACTCTGTGTTTGGTATTATCTCCTATTTGAACTGTATGTCCATTCACTCTAGCTTCCATATCTGTCATTAAGGAAATATTGCCACTTAGATGATTGCTACATCCTGAGTGAATATAAATCACCATTTGATCTTCATTAATTGCTTCATGTGTTGCATTCAAGATAAGTGTCAAGTCTTCCTTCTGATTTGAAGCATAATTGTAATAAGTGTTGTTGTAGGACTGAGTTTGGAAACTCCTTCCACCTCCTCTAGCAAATGAAGTCCTACCACCTCTTCCTCTGAAATTACCTCTTTGATTTCTACCTCCTCTTCCTCTTGGAATAAAATTCTGATTATAACTTCCATCACTTTGAATATTATACCAGAAATCATTTGCCAAATGATTTGTTCTTCTACAAATCCAACAAGCTTTAGCATTTTCTTTACTCTTACCTCCTCTACCTTTACCTCTGAAATTCATCTTTCCTTTTGTGAAGTTCACTTGACTTGAAGATCCTTCTTCATCATTTGATTGCTTGCCTTTAGCATTCTTCTTCTTGTCTTTTCACTTCATTACTTGACTTGAAATTCTGTCATTCTCTCCTTTAATTTCCTCCTCAAATGTTAGCATATGTCCTAGCAAATGATTAAGATCAGGAGTGAAATGATCTAATGATAATTCTATAGAAAATATAAAAAGGCTTCCACTTTTCATCTCCTCTTAGACCTGTGAGTATTTGCCTTACCAACTTATCTTTTTCAATGTCTTCATCTAATGCTCCCAAACTATCTACAATGTCCTTCATCCTTGTAACATAATCAGAGATTGACTAAGAACCTTTCTTCTTGAAAGTTGTAAACTCAGCCCATATTGAAGCCTTTCTCAATTTGGTTGTTTTTTGAAAGTGTTCTTCCAAGGCATTCCATACATCTGCTTCATTTTCTAATTCTCTAATGTGTGGTAGAAGATAATCATTTACAGCCATGTAAATACTGCTCCTAGCTTGAGCATCTTTCTTCATCCAATTCTTCAACGATGCAAGTTCTTCTCTTGTTGGAATGCTCGAATCATTAAACTCTGGCTTTTATTCTTCTCCTGTAATAAATAACATCAAATCTTTGCTCATGAGGTGTGCCTCCATCCTCATGGACCATTTTGGATATTTCTCTCTATGTGATGATGTAGAGATGAGAATATAGTCAATAGAATTCAAGTTCTTTAGATATAGATGTGCAGAGAGTCTTCTCATGAGATTACCAACGAGTCTATCCTAGAATTCTCTCAATCTGATCATGTGGATCAGAAACTCTTTTGTACACATCTAATTCAAAAGTTAATCAAGCTATATGACCAAAGTGTGATGACCTAATTCTCTTGAGGTTGTGTGTATGACAAGTAGGAACATTCATATGTAGAAGTCTACAACTGAAGGTCTCAGAATCACGCTTTTTGCTGCTCAAAGATTTTCTTGGATCTCAGTGCTTAGTGTAAAGTTTTTTATGTTTGACCATTCAAAATTTAAGTTGAAGATAAGGAAGCTTTGACTAAAAGCATTAAGCAAAACGGGTTATACTTTGAGAGAAATCAGCTTATGAAGTTAACCATGTCAAAGTCACCATTTGAGGAAGGCCGTTTTTTACATATATTTGATCTAAGTGATCAAATTAAAGATCTAATGGTTGTTTTGAAGAACTAATGATCATTATGATTGTGGAAAGGTAGCACAAATGTGTGTGCATCATTTGAATGATTAAAATTGAAGTCATGTGCAAAGATTGAAGTCTATTCATGAAGTAGACTTGGTGAAGCTGAAGAAAACTTCACACAAAGAAGTTTTTCTTAATGAACTTGAGAGTTAATGTAAAGTTTGTGTAAAGTTTGGTTTATTCTTGATATAGAGAAGTTCTTAAATCAAGATAGATCAGAAATTTGGAGAATTAAAGGTCTCCAACAATGGTGTCAGAGCTGAAAAATCAAACCAATGTGAAGAAGAAGCAAGGAGAACCTTGACTGTTGCAGATATCAAAGATCTTGTGAATTGAAGGTGTAAAAAGTTAAAGTCTTGAAGAAAACCTGAAGAAGTACAAAGCTCAAGTTCAAGGGATCAAGAAATATTAAAGCTTTATATCCAAGGTACATTATATCTTCATAAAACTTAGTAATTGCAGATACAGAAGTCAAGAGATGGGAGAAAGCTTGCAGTATATATGTATATATATACTCATGACTATACATGAGTATATATATATATATATATATATATATATATATATATATATATATATATATATATATATATATATATATATATATATATATATATATATATATATATATATATATATATATATACATATGAGTATGAATTTGTCACTACATCAAAGTGTTTTTGAAGTATTTTTCCAAAACTAATGTACATAAGTATGTAGAACATCTCTTCCTGAATCTTCACTTGACGTCATGCCTGAAGTTTAGCTCTTTACTTCATTTCTTCACTCCTAAGCTTCATGTAATCATCAATTGGTGATTGTCTTGCTCCAACAACTTTTGCTTAGAGGGTTTGGCTTCTGAGCTCATGGGAATTGTATGCAAGCAAATGTCAGGGTCTACTCCTTGTAGGTCCTTATAAGTCCATGCAAACACATCTCTGTATTCTCTTAATAGATCAATAACCTCCTTTTCCTCTTATTAAGTCAGGTTGTGTCCTATATACCTGCATCATTCATCACCTTGTTCTATAATCACAATAATTTTTTTAGTTGTCTCTTTGTTATCATAGGCCACTCCTATGAGTGCTTCCCATTAATGCATTTTGATCATAACTTTCCTATCCTCAACCTCATACTTCTTAAATTTTTCAAGGACCTCAAATAAAGATTCTTCCTCTTATGGTGGGAGTTCTCTCTTTTTTCGTTTCTTGCCTTCTCTCTCCGTGGTTACCTATGTGGCTAACATCACATCGTTCGTAAGCTCTTCTTGTCCTTGAGGGTGAGCTTCTACTATGTATAGGTGTTCTTCTTCTGACACACAAAAAGGGTCCATAATTATTGATTCTAAATCCGAGTCACTTTCCTACTCAAGTTCATCCATACTAGGCTCGTACTCTTCAATAACCAAATCACAATGTGATTAGTTCTATAGTGAAAACCAAAATGTCATAGTCATCTTCATCACAGTGTAGTGTCAATTATTCTTCATTAATCACTACGTCCATTGTGGCTAAGATTTTTGTCTAGCCATGAGGTTCTAATTCTTCATCTTGAAATGCTACATCTGCATAGGTTGGGTCTTGGCTTGATCTATAAGTTTCTTTTGCACCTACTTTTAGTGTTTTCTCTTTTCTCTTCTTCTACTGCAACTTTACACATCCATAAGTGAGTGTCTTCATGCATCCAAGAGGATCCTGATCCTATGGAATGCAATGACTCCATGTCATCTATGGTTCTATGGAGGGGATTCCTCTGTATAGGCTGCACGTCTCTATGAGAGTAGTACTTGAGATTGACTTTGGTTGTAATGCCTAAGTGTTGTAGATAGAAGGTATTGTTTACCCAATCCTGCACTACTTGCAACTATTTCATGAATGGTCTTCCCAAAATCATCTCATAGGCCTGGTTTTTGCTAAAGTCACATATGGAAAAAGTATGCTCAAACTCTACACCATAAGTAGTGAGAGTTATCTGTTCTAGGAGTCCTAAGGGTCTCTCTATGTGACCATTGGCAATTTGCAATTTCATTCTTGTTGGCTTGAGTGTTGGCTTGCCCCAACAGTTCCATAGGGAAGTGGTAACAATTTCAAATCCTACACCTAAGTCAAAAATTGCCTTGGTTGTGTAACCCTCATGAGTGATAGGGAGATAGGTGTTTCCTTATTCTCCTTTGCTGATGTCTGCTATCTTATCCAAGGGTACTTCTCACATTGTTCTGTGTGAGCCTACTTGGGAATGAGATTTAGCTACTTCTGGCACTTGATCGCTATGTGTTTCAATCGTTTTGTTTTAACTTTGAGTAGCTCCTCTAAAGTGAGATTGCACTGCACTTTAGCATTCTTTACTATCTTTGTATTCCTAGGTATGAGTGAGTCTTTGTTTCTTACCATGATTGTGGGTGCTCTCATACAAGTGGACTTTACTTCCCATGGACCTATGAAATGAGGCAATTCTTGTAAGGAATTAGACTTGAAGTCTAATCATTCACTAGAGAGGGTATCCTCTTGTTCTCCATAAATAAAAGGAATATCTTGTGGGAGTTGATCATGTATTTCATGCACAATCTCAATGGGAGGAGGATTTTCACTTTCCTTTTCCCAATTATCTTCTTGGATTTCTCTTAGAAAATCTTGTGAGTATTGATTTACAAGAGTGCAGGTTCCTGACTCAATGGAGTTGGGAATGTAAGCATCCTTGGGAGGAAGGCTTATCATTTCAATTTTGATGTTACTCACTTGTGATGTAACTTGCTTTCCCGACTCAGCTATCATCTTTTCCAATCTTTCTAATAATCCATCAAAGTGTAATTGTGTTTTGGTTGAGCCTGCGCAATTAAAAAGGCGGTAGGCCTCAAGGATGATTTGAGTCAATTCTACCATTTTTACACAAAGCTTAGTTTGTTCAATCTATAGGTCATTCCTAGGGTAACACTTTTCATGTTCTATCACATTTGAACCTTCTTGGATTTTGGCTTGATATGCTTTAGGCATCATGTCTAAATCATCTGGAGTAGGATCTGCTAAGATTGATCCTAATCTAGGTAGTGGTGGGGTTACATGAGGTTGATTAGATGGTGATGATGATCGTGGTGGTGATGATGTGTAGGAGTGCGTTTGAGATGCGATTTCGATTATCTTAGCTTTTGTTTATCTTAAGCTTTCCTTAAGCTTGCTCATCTTCTTTGACCACTATCTTTTCATTCTCTCACGACTATCTTTCCAAGCTCTTGCCCTTTTTCTTAGTTAGGCTCTTGGTCTCATTACCCTCATAACTCTTTTCTTGACCTAAACCTTGGCTTTGTTGTAATGCCTAAGCTCTTATCACTACTTGCACTGGGGTAGTGACTTCTAGTAGAGTCTACTACTAACCCAATGATATTGATAGAGGTGATCTTCGGTACATTGTTTGGGTTCTTAGGAAAATCCCATAAGAGATGCTTCTTCCCACAATTCAGAAAAAACCTTGAATTATCACTAATTGGGGTTGCATAGGTGCAGGTATAGGGCAATCACAAAGGAAGTGATCTCCTTGGCATCTGTAGCATGGTCCTCTAGGTGTTAGGGTTGTTATCTGTCTAGGTTGGGGGCTAGAGTTAGGATTCGCGTGCAGGACATTAGCGTATTCTAGCTCCCAAATAGGTTCACTAGGATTTTCATAAGGGTAAAACTCGTTATGCTTTGGTGATTCCATATAGTTGGCCGGTGGACTATCCATTCGAGCTGAGTCAAAACTGTGATTCTTTGGGTTACTTTCTAAAATCAATGGTGCTTCTGGCACTAAGGCTCTATTCAAATTTTCTTCAATAGTTGCATACCTCACTAGTATCAGATTGGTTGGAGGTGGAGGTTGTTGAACTAACACTAGATGAGGCCTTTGTTGAGCTTGATAGGGTTGTTGGGGCCTAGCATACTATTGTGGTGGATACTAGTTCTAGTGTCTCCCTTGTTCTAGGTATGGATGTTGATAATTTTATCTAACCACTTGCTTATTATATGGGCAATCTTGTGCGGTGTTGTTAGTATAGCTCCTTTCTATTGTGCATTATTCGCTATTAGGATTCACTTGGGGTTCAGCCATGATTGGGCACACATTAGCCATATGGTCTCCTCTACAAGTATAACATCATTTTAGTGAGACAAATCTAGCTATTTTCTTGCTAGAAACTCCTAACTTTTGAGCTACCTTTTTTGCCAATTCGTCAATAGAAGTAGGGGGTTTGGATGTGAGGCTAGTGGAACTATTTGGATCTTTGTAAATCTTGGAGAGCTCTACTTCTTCACCTAGGTTGTCCTCAATATCTATGCACATGCATACACATTTCTCTATAATTCTCGGTTCCTTTAGATACACGTAGGATCTCAATTTAGCACTCACCAATCCATCTAGGAACAATGCCACTTGTTTGGCTAGTGTGGGTAGCTCTAGAATTGGGGCTCTCTCCAACTATTTGTTAAATCTTCTTCCTGAGCCTTGTATGGCCCTTCTAGTTTTTCTAGGTATGCCACTTGTGAGCTACCTACTGGTTTCTCCATGCTATACGACATCTCAGAGTCACTCATTTCTGAACTTAGAATGTATGGGTAATCACTCACTTCTTGGGCCCATGACCTAGCTATATGATTGAAACTAGCTTTAGAAGATCTGATGCTTTGTCTATCCTATCCTAGATATCTTCTTGATCTAAGGTTCATAAGCCTTGGTTGTTATCCCAATTTTCCCAAGTGCAACTTCGTTGCAAAGTTCTTTCATATTAGTCACTTGTTCTTTTTACTTCCCTCTTGTGTTGAAGGTCTTCTCCAATACAACATCATTAGAATTAATTGAGTTTTATCACTCTTGAAGTTTGATCCCTCAATTTATGTGATTTTACTTTAGAGTTTGTTGCCAAACGATACTATTTATGCTTGCATTTGAGTAATTAGGGTTCTTGTACTTGTGTCATGCCCAATGTAGCCCTAATTAATCAATACCACTAATCGTTCTTAGCCTAATCGTGGAAGTGACTGAGGGGGTTGAGAATGATCCAAAATCAAGTCTCTTCTCCTTCTTTGTCTCAAGGCACACATTGCAAAGATCACACTCACTAGTGACCTTCTTTTGACACCCTCCAAGAGCTCTTAATGGACCTGTAAAAGTCCCAAGTTTAGCTCAATCTTTTAACTTCAATTGATAAACAATTTTGATTCAGCCATTTTTTAGAGACCCTTTTTCCCTGTGTATTGCACAATCTCCCTATATTTTGATTCTCTTTGAAGGCTCCCTTGTCTTCTAAAGCCACCTTGACTACCCAAGCTACTGCCAACAGACTTCCTTGTCTCATGCTATCTTGATGTGTAAGTCCTTTCAAGCTGCTAGCAAGGCCTATCTACTACTACTATATTGAGCAGAAGTACACCAATCATAGTGCAGATAATTGCCCCTATAACAGGTAGGAAGAGAGAAAGTCTCAGCCACATTGATATAGGCCATATACCTATCCTCCATGGGAGCAAGCAAGGGAGGCTCCAAGATATATGGCATAGCAAGGACCTCCTCTTACTCAAAGCCATATGAACCACAAGGATACTCACAACCTCAACCTATTTTGGGTCAAAAACCACCACACCCTTAGAATGTGGTACTAGTGAAGAATATCATGCCTGAGGAAAACCCCAAATGCGAAGTTGTCCATGTAAGTACATGTGTTAGCAATGGCTCGACTAGTCAAGCTTATGACCTGCAACATGCTAAATATTACTATTATGAGAACAATTATGTGACTATGAAGTCTTTTATGAGCAATTATAGTATGAGTATGACAACTACTTTGATTCCTATGGATCTTATGAAATCTCTCTATCACCTCCAAATTTGGTTTATGAGGACTAAAAAAACAACAATGAAACTCTTTTGCTCTCTCTCTCTCTCTCTCTCTCTCCCTCTCTTAAAGATACAAGTAATACAATGGAAAGATAAAGATGAATGATGTCAAATCCGCTACAAAAATACATGGTAAATTAATACAACTTCAAGAAAGTGAGAAACTTTGTGTTAAAAAGCTTTGTGATATCCCCCCTCCTCATGTCATCACATGTGCTACATCTTTTCCAACGTAACTCAGTGTGGGGCCTTGGCTATTTCTTTGATTTTGTTCCTTGGTTTGTTGAGGATCTTCAACTTTTGCTTGTTGTTTTTCTTAAGATTTTATGTGATCTTTTGAATTGTGTTCTCCCAAGCTTCATTGAGTCCATACCACTTATTGTATCATTCTTGTAACACTTATTTGCACTCTTTCTTGATCTACACTGCATAACCTGCTAGACACTCATTGATCAACAGTGACCATGGTGAGAAAATGTGTGAGTGTTCCTTGAAAAACCTAGTGTTGAATGCATCTTCAAGTGTTTGTCACAGGAGAAACATTAATTGTGAATAATATGACCACAAACAATATAAACTAGGTGCCATGGATAAATCAAACATCAAGCATTTATGGGTAGTTTGAAATCCAATAACCTCAATCTCTACCACTTGCAGGCTCTCTGGTGTTGTTAGACAAAGTTGTATCATGATGAGTATCTTATGTGTCATCTTGATTGCAATATCTATTATGCATTTCGTCCATCTTGTAGGCATATCTTATTACTTTAATTTTATAATCATGGGGAAAATTATTTTTCAAGCGGTAGGTATGGGTAATTGAGCTAGATCTTACTAATTGATCTTTCTCTCTATAACCTATAGTATGGGACAACAACATGAGCGCTTCTTTTAAGAAGAGTAACATCAATTCAAAGTGTTGTTGATAATTAGTATTATCAGCTAGGAACTTCTTGTTGGCTGGAATACCTTGATTATAATTTGCAACACTTGAGTATGCTACTTGAGTGGAGCAGATAATCAAAGTTCCTAAGTCTACTGATTGCATTGAACTCTTGACCATAGGAAGGGTTTAGGAGGCCAAACTCTTCTTAGGAAATTGATCATTCACTCAGAATGACTAATGAACTCTGGAAGGACTATTGAACTCTACTGAAATGAATATTTAGTGGATAGTTCAACCAAATTCAAGTATTATGATTTTCACTACTTTTAAGTTGAATACGTTCAAAGCAGTGACTCGATTATAGGAAGTATTCAAGACTCAAGCATCTTAGGCTTGAGGGGTGTTGAGATATCAAGCTCAACATGTGATGATCCAAGATGACACATACCAGTTTTTCATTTCTCTAACATGTATAGTGGTCACGCCAGTATATGTCAGGGATACTTCATTGAACTTTATTAGTTTTATCTACCGAGAGTGATGGCACATTTGTTCCTTGCCAGCTCACTCATTCACGGACATTAGGTTTTTCCTTATGTACTGATGTTGATATATTGCACTTGTTGTATTCTTGTTTTTAGGTCATTCTTGTACATTCCTTTTTATGTAATAGAAGAAGAAGAAGATCATCCTTCCTTGCCTCAATCTATGTGTGTGCTTCTCCTTGAGAGTGAGAGTGTGTATGTGTGAGCTCTCTTCCTTATCTCCTTCCTCGTGACATGGTATCAGAGCCAGCGTGGTTGTAGAGAGCTCGTGGAGAAGGCGACGATGAAGAGTATGCAGCAAGGCATGGAGAAAATGCAATTCACAAATGACCTCCATTTGCTACGAAAATCGGTGTGAAGGTAGAAGAACTCAAAATATTTTCGCGAGTTATCCTTTTAGGGTCACTCACTTTTTTCAGATCGAAGTTTCGGAGCCATCTTGAACTCCGTTTCGAGCCCGCAAGGTGGGGCCCGCAAAAAAACCAGGTCAGATTTAGAAATTGTAACTTGCATTGTGTTCGGCAACACTCGTATATTCCACGTCCAGAATTTCAAGCGATTTTGTATACTCTTGATACACGAAAACTGTGTTTTTTTGAGATCGAGCTGTCACATCATAGTGCAACAGTGTTCAAGCAGAAGTGTTGCTTGTAGTGTTTTGCAGTGTTGTGAATTGCTATAGAAATGGCAAATGCAGATGGAATGAGTCAGCTTATGAGCGATAAGCTGGACAAGAACAACTTCCATGCTTGAAGATTCAGAATGACGAATTTCCTGATGGGAAAAGGCTATTGGAAGTACATCGAAGGAGAGAATGAAAATGCTCTGTAGTTACCAAAAAGGAATCAGACTGCAGATCAAGTAAGAGCATATGAGGAATGGAATCAAAGAGCACGAAAGCTAATGTACTGGCTATCTGTTAGCATACAGGATAGCATGATTGGACACATACAAGATGCCAAGACTCCAAAAGAGGCTTGGATCAATTTGGTCACATTGTATGAGACCAATACAAAGGCACGGAAATTGCAACTCAAGAACGAGCTGCATGAATTGGAGAAGAAGAGCATGTCGGTAAGTGACTACACCTTGAAAATCAAAAGCATATGTGAGTCACTTGCATCTATTGGCGTGAATGTAGATGATGATGATAAGGTGGAAGTGTTTCTTCATGGTTTAGGAGCTGCATATAAGCAGTTCAGAACTTCTATATAGACTAGGGAAAATATTCCAAATTTTGCTGATCTGGTATCTATGCTGATTATTGAAGAAAAGAATCTTGGTGAGGATTCAAACTCCCAAGGAAAATCTAGTTCTGAGCAGGTATTCTACTCTGGTAGAGGAAGAGGTAGAGGTAGAGGTTTTGGAAGTGGAAGAGGAAATAGTAACCAAGACCAAAGTCACCAATAGAATCATGCAGGAGGAAGAGGACAGTTTCGAGGCAGGGGGAGCCAAAGAGGCCACAAAAAATTCCAAAGAAATGATTCAGGTAATGACAGTAAAGAATGTTGGAATTGTGGTAAACCTGGACACTTTGAATGTGATTGCAGGTTGAAGAATCAAAATAACAGAAGGCAGGAGAATAACTATGCATCCACTGGTGCAGATGATTCTGAGAAGCTGTTCATGATTCAACATCACATGATGAATACGATGTCTTTTGGTGTTTCAAAATCAAATGATAATGTCTGGTATGTTGATTCAGGTGCTTCAAATCACATCCTATTGAGCATACATGAAACATAAAACTATCAATGGAGGATGGAAAGGTAAAACATCTTGTTTATGTGCTACATGTTCCAAATATAACAAAGAATCTGGTTTCTATTGGACAAATGGTTGACAAGGGATTACAAGTCAGGTTCAATGCTGATGGATTATATGTAGAAGAGTACAAGCACGATGGACGATTGGTTTCCAAAGGAAACAAAGTGGGTAGGATGTTCACCTTAAATGTGAAGATTCTTGAAATGAATGCAACCATGTTTGCAAAAGGTGCAGGAGTTATTGCAGATATAGAGATGTGGCACAAACGGATTGGACATGCTAACTTGCAAAGGCTGAAATTGATACAGTCAAAGGAGATTGTCCATGGACTACCAAATTTCAAAGTTGTAGAAATGCAAAATGTATGTGCAGCATGTCAATTTGGTAAACAGTCAAGAGCATCATTTCCACATGACAAGCATGTTAGTGAGAATGTACTAGAAGTAGTACATACAGATGTTTGGGGTCCAGCAAAGACCACATATATGGGTAGTTTTAGGTTTTATGTTACTTTCATTGATGACCATATACACAAAGTATGGGTATATTTCATGAAAGAGAAGAGTGAGGTGTTCACTCACTTCTAGAATTTTAAAGATATGGTGGAAAAGCAGACAAGGAAGTACGTTCAGACATTAAGATGTGATGGAGGAGGTGAATACATGTCAAATCAGTTCAACAGTTTTCTAAAAAATCATGGAATTCGGCATCAGTTTTCATGCAGGTACCCATCACAATAGAATGGCGTTGCTGAACACAAGAATTGACATATTGCAGAAATAGCAAGAGCCTTGACGGTTGAGAAGAATATGCCTCATTGTTATTGGGCAGAAGCTGTGCATACTGCTGTATACATCATGAACGGAACTCCAACTGCTACTCTACATCAAGTTACACCTAAAGAGAAGTTTACAGGTGAAAAGCCAAACTTATCACATGTGAAAGTTTTTGGTTGTATTGCATATGTACATGTCCGAGATGAATTGAGGACAAAGCTTGATCCAAAAGCAAAAAAGTGTGTCTTCATTGGATACTCCCTTGAGCAAAAGGGATATAAATGTTATAACGCACTCACACGAAAGGTAAAGGTGAGCAGAGATGTGGTATTTGATGAAATTTCAAGCTTCTATGTAGATGCCAAAGTACTGAATCTTGAACCAAATGACAAAGAAAATGTTGAAAAATCAAGTGCAGAATCTCAAGCTTGGAGTGGACCGGATGCATCACCAAACAATAATTCTAACTCAAATCCATGGAGTGGAAGATTGCATGGAAATTTCAGTCCAACAAATTCATCAAATACATCCAAGAAAGGTAAAGAAAAGATTTCTACAGGTCATAAAACATGTGCATGTTTTGAAGACGTTGATGGAGATTCAAGCAGTTCAGAAAAGAGTCTTGATGAGGAACTTGGACTGCTCTCTGTGAAGACTCCAAGAGTAAGAAGGGCACATGCAGATGATTCAAGGAGAAGTGACCCAGGACCAAGAAGATATGGGAGGATGCGGAATTCAGTGCAATGATTGACATATGACAGTTATATGGCTTGTCATTGTGCCTACATGACAAAGGTAATACAAGTTGCTGAACCTTCTTGCTTTGAAGATGCAATTGGAATTGCAGATTGGGAAAAAGCTATGGATGAGGATATGGCTGCACTTTATGGAAATGATACATGGAAACTAGTTCCATTGCTACAAGGAAAGAAACCCATAGGCTGCAAATGGGTTTACAAGGTAAAACATAATGCTGATGGTAGCATAAGCAGGTATAAAGCAGGATTGGTAGCTAAAGGATATGCACAAGCATATGGCATTGATTATGATGAAACATTTAGCCCTATAACTAAAATGTCTACTGTCAGAACACTTGTTGCATTAGCTACAGCAAAAGGATGGATTTTGCATCAGATGGATGTGAAGAATGCTTTCCTACATGGTGAGTTACAAGAAGAAGTATATATGGACCAGCCACAAGGATATGAAGATTCAAAGCATCCAAAATATGTTTTCAGGTTGCAAAAGGCTTTGTATGGGCTCAAGCAAGCCCCTCGTGCATGGCATGCAAGGATTGCTGATTACTTAACTAGCATTGGCTTTTCTATGTGTGATGCAGATCACTCACTATATGCAAGGAAGGTTGATGATGGCATCAGTATTGTGGCTATTTATGTTGATGACGTGATTCTAGGTGGTGATAATGAAGGAAGCATCAAAGAGGTAAAGAAAATTCTTATGCAGGAATTTGACATGAAAGATTTTGGTCTGTTGTGCTATTTCTTGGGCATTGAATTTATACATACAGAAACAGCTATATGGATGTCGCAAAGGCAATATGCCTTGAATATGCTGCAAAAGTATGGTATGATTGATTGTAAGCCAATTTCTATGCCATTACATCAGAATTTGAAGTTGGATATTACATCAGGTGAAGCATTGGAAAATGCTACTATGTAAAAGAAAATTGTGGGAAGTCTTATATATCTCACAATTACATGGCCTAATCTAAGTTATACTGTAGGACTTGAAAGTTAGTTTATGTAGGTTCCCAGGAAGCCACATTTGGATGCTCTGAGGTGCACTCTACGTTATGTGAGTGCTACTTTGGATTATGCATTGTTTTATGAGGCTTGTGTAGATTTGCAGGTTTATGGATACACCGATGCAGATTGGGCTGGTAGCATTCCAGATAGAAGATCTACTAGTTGTTTTCTATTCTCACTTGGGAGTGCAGTTGTTACATGGAGCAGCAAGAAGCAACCTACTATTGCTTTGTCCAAATCTTAGCAGCATACAGTTAGCACGGAATCCTATTTTCCATGCTAGAACAAAGCATATGGAGGTACATTATCACTTCATCAGAGAGAAGGTATTAGTAGGTGATATTGATCTTGTTTATTTGAGAACAGATGAGCAGGTTGCTGATATTTTCACCAAAGCACTTGGAGATGAGAAGTTGAAGAATTTTTGGGAGATGCTTGGATTACAGGATATGGTGTTGAGCTTGAGGGGGAGTGTTGAGATATCAAGCTCAACATGTGATGATCCAGGATGACACGTACCAATTTTTCGATTCTCTAACATGTATAGTGGTCATGCTAGTATATGTCAAGGATACTTCATTGAGCTTTATTAGATTTATCTACTGAGAGCGATGACATATTTGTTCCTTGTCAACTCACTCATTCGTGGACATTAGGTTTTTCCTTATATATTGATGTTTATATATTGCACTTGTTGTATTCTTGTTTTTAGGTCATTCTTGTACATTCCTTTTTATGTAATAGAAGAAGAAGAAGAAGAAGAAGAACATCATGTGAGTGCTTCTCCTTGCCTCAATCTATGTGAGTGCTTCTCCTTGAGAGTGAGAGTGTGTGTGTGTGAGCTCTCTTCCTTATCTCCTTCCTCGTGACAAGGGGGAGCTATTGGTGCAAGGATCAAGACTAAGATCTTGACCTATGCTCTTTGGATTTCTCTCAAATTCATGAAGCATAAATTTAAATCTCTTAGAACCTATGTTTAAGGTTTCAAAGGTTAATCCTTCATATAAGTTTAATGAAAAAGTAAATGTAAAAGGTGGAAGGAATCTCATGATTGAAGGAAGCCAAAAGTCATGACTTTACTTTGAATTCGAATTCAAATTGATCCTAAGAATTAGTACTCCTTTTTAGGTGCAAGATCCAACCACTTTCAAGTCCAAAAATGTATATAAACACTATCTCTCTAGTTATAGGATAAGTGGAGCATTACAAAATGATTAGAGATGATTGCTTGAGCATTCATTGTACTATGTTGAAGTGAGAGAAGTCCTCCACAACTTCTTTGTATCATATCTACGATATCAATATAGATTGTGATTCAAAATTGGATGTGTATATCTTGAGATATGGATGTTATGAGCTTGCATACAAAGTTTCATCAACATTGAATGTGTAGATCTTGAGATATGAATGTTTATATGTCACTAATTTTGCACATCTTCATCTTTCTAAAAAAGTCAGGGTGACCCCACAAACTTCTTAAACTTATAGCTTAGTGCATATTGAGTCTAAATTCATGAAACAAAATTCTTTGGTTATCCTAACACTTTAGTTGGAATTATGCATAATCTCTTTGGTTAATTTGTACAAGGTTGTGAGCACTAACGGAATCTCTAAGAGCTTCTCATAAAAAAATAGAAGGTTTCATAGGATTTATGATCATCAGACTCATATGTTTTCTCATAGAGATTTGTGAAAGATTTTCGAGAGGACTTAGGTGTGATCAATGCATATTGTGGAAGCCTAGCGATTGCACTTAGTATCCATGAATTTACTTTGGCTATTGTTGAATAGGATTCTTCCAACACGCTCTCATGTTTGCAATTCATCCATCATCTACACACAAAGTTGACTTTCAAGGCCTCTTATGCACATGAAGAGGCTCCATGACCACTCTAGTATGGGCAAGATCTTCTTGTACATTCATTTTATGTAATAGAAGAAGAAGAAGAAGATATTCTTCCTTGCCTCAATATGTGTGTGTGCTTCTCTTTGCATGTGAGAGTGTGTATGAGCTCTCTTCCTTATCTCCTTCCTCGTGAAGTGGTATCAGAGCCAGTGTCACTATAGAGAGCTCCTTGAGAAGACCAACGGTGATGAGTATGTGAGAAGGCGTGGAGAAAGTGCAATTCACAAACGACCTCAGATTGCCATCTCAACCTTCATTTTGAGCCCGCAAGGTGGGGGCCACAAAAAAACCAAGTCAATTTGTAAAACTATAACTTGCATTGTGTTCAACAACACTCATATATTCTAGATCTGGAATTTCAAGCGATTCTGTGTATTGTTGATACAGGAAAACTGTGTTTTTCTAAGATCAAATTGTCATGTCATAGTGCAACAGTGTTCAAGCAGAAAGTGTTGCTTGTAGTGTTTTGCAGTGTTTTGAATAGCTGCAAAAATGGCAAACACAGATGGAATGAGTGAGCTTATGAGCGATAGGTTGGAGCCTTTGGGGATTGATTAGTGGAAGTGAACCAAGACCTAGGTTGGATGAGAATCGAACCAATGACTAGAGAAGGGCCTTTAGGGAATGGACTGAAAGAGACAAGAGGGTTATCTTTATCCTTTCCCAACACATTAGCAATAGCACGATCAGCCATATCCAAGACTTGGATTCAAGCATGAAGGTATGTGAGACGCTTGAGAGGATTTATTCAACAAGCACCAAAGCAAGGAACATACAACTCAAGAATGATCTCAACAACCTTAGAAAGAGCTCAGGAAGTAGCATAAATGACTAGATACTTAAGGTCAAGGAATTGTCAGATGCATTGGGATCCATTGGAAGCCATGTAGATGATGACGATCTTGTGGCTTATACTCTCAATGGTTTGAGAGATGATGACAAGTGGAAACCCTTTACCAATTCAATATATGTAAGGGATAATCTTCCCGATTTTGAGCTATTGGTTGCTCTCATGGTCAGCGAAGAGATGAACATAGGTGGAAGTTCAACTAAAAGCAAGGATGCACAAGTTTTCTTTGCAGGTAATCAAAGGGGTAGAGGAAGACGAGGACAAGGAAGGGGCAAAGGAAGGTTTGGAGGAAGGCAAGGCCACTCAAGAAATCAAGGACATGACCAAGGCACCTCGTCACAAAGAGGTAGAGGAAGAACAAGAGGAAGAGGAGGACGGGATCAACAAAACAGGAATCAAGATGGCGAAGGATGTTACATATGTGGAAAGTTCTGCCACTATGCTAGAGATTGCTACCAAGGAGGAAACGAAAGGAGCTATAGTCAAGGATCTTCATACAAAGGCCAAGGTAATTATGCTTCCACAAGTTCAGAAAATGACAATCTCTTGATGATGCACATGAATGGGAATTCAAGCAAAGTAGATAACACTTGGTATATTGATAGTGGATGTAGCAACCATATGTAGAAAAAGGTGATGATACAGCCCATGAGATCTCCCATGTTGGAGATGTATCTTTGGATGACAAGGAGGAAGGAAGATGTCTCAAGGATGTCTTGCATGTACCTACCATCACAAAGAACTTGGTGTCCGTTGGGCAAATGGTTGAAAGAGGCTATCAAGTAAGATTTAACAAAGGTGGATGCTTTGTGGAGAACCCTAAGCAAGGTTACAAGTTCATAGCAAGAGGAAAGAAGTAAGGGAGGCTCTTCATTTTGGAGGCAAATTCTCATTCCACTCAACATGTCTACTTCACATATGGAAACAAGAGGATTTTAGAGTTGCATTTGCGGCACAAGAGGATAGGTCACATCAATATACAAAGAATGAGGGAAATGCAATTCAAGAGGTTGGTTGAAGTTCTTCCAAACTTCCAAGGAAAAGGTATGAAGCATTTATGTGAATCTTGTCAACTAGGGAAGCAAGCGAGACTTCCATTCAAGAAGAGTGGCTACATAAGTCAACATCCATTGGAGTTGATACATCAGATGTGTGGGGGCCAACCAAAGAGCAATCCATTGGAGGTAACAAGTGCTCTGTCAATTTTATAGATAATTGCACAAGGATGGTTTGGGTTTATTTCAAAAAAAACAAATCAGATGTGTTTACATGTTTCAAATCATTCAAGGCAATGGTAGAGAAGGAAACAAGTACATATATCAAGAAGCTAAGGTCCGATGGAGGGGGAGAGTATTTCTCCAAATAATTTTCTAATTTTTTACTAGATCAAGGCATCAAGTGGCAAGTAACATGCAGGTACACACCCCCAAAAAAATGGGGCAAATACTACCATGTATCTTATGAATAGGGCTCCTACCTCAGGGATCCATGGCTTGGCACCATATCAAGTCCATTATGGTAAGAAACCTGATCTTTCCCACTTGAAGATATTTGGATGTACTTGTTATGTACATGTGCCAAGTGAATTGAGGCACAAGCTACAACCAAAGGCAGAAAAGTGTATGTTTCTAGGATATTCAAATGATCATAAAGGTTACAGGTGCTTCGACCCAAACACAAAGGACTTGAGGATATCAAAGGATGTAGCATTTGATGAGCCACTCCCTTGGTATATGAAGCATGATTTTATGCGGAACTATGAAGAAGAAAAGCATGGGCATGATGAAGAACAACTAAACCTAGAGCTAAGCGGCCCAAGGTGTTCCATCAATGAAGATAGTTCAAGCATGAATTCACCATGGAGGGGGAGATCTTCATCAAGCTATGAAGCACAATCAATCAAGAAAGGCAAAGCAACATTGGTGGATTTGGATGAAGAAGGTAATGAAGTTGAAGATGATGGACACATGATGGAGAAAGAAGCCACGTCAAAGAAAGAGATCAAGTACCCAAGTCAAAGAAGGTCTATTCCTCCAAAAGTTGAAGAAAGGAAGTCTT
This sequence comes from Ceratopteris richardii, assembly GCA_020310875.1. Classification (NCBI taxonomy): domain Eukaryota; kingdom Viridiplantae; phylum Streptophyta; class Polypodiopsida; order Polypodiales; family Pteridaceae; genus Ceratopteris; species Ceratopteris richardii. The sequence continues at coordinate 11,891,969 of CM035429.1, forward strand.
CTAGAGTTAAGTATCCAACTCAATGGCTTACTTATGATTCATACATGGCAACTCATTATGCATATATGAATAAAGTAGTACAAGATCATGAGCCCAATTGCTATGAAGACGCAAGCAGGTACATTGAATGGAAAGAGGCAATGCAAGAAGGGATCGGCGCACTTGAGGAGAATCAAAGATGGACTCTAGTGCCCAAGAAGGAGAACATGAAGGTAATAGGTATTAAGTGGGTGTATAAAGTAAAGAGGAATTCAGATGGATCTATTTCTAGGTTCAAAGCAAGATTGGTGGCCAAGGGTTTTGCACAAACCTATGTAGTGGACTTTAAAAAGAAATTCAGCCCTGTGGCAAAGATGATCACCACTAGGAAACTCATTGCAATGGTGGCTACCAAAGGATGGAAGCTTTTCCAATGGGATATCAAGAATGTCTTTCTCAATGGAGATTTGGAAGAAGACATATACATGGAGCAACCACTAGGTTTTGTTCATAAAGAGTTTCCACATCATGTTTGTAGGTTGAAGAAGGAACTTTATGGCCTAAAGCAAGCTCCAAGGGCTTGGAACCAAAGATTGGTGGACTATTTGATCAAATATGGTTACAATCAATGCAAGGTGGATCCATCTCTCTTCATCAAACAAAGAGGAGAACTTGTAGTCTACATGTGTGTGTATGTAGACGATCTTATCATTATAGGTAATGATACAAAGGGCATTGAGGAGATCAAGGAAAAGCTTGGAAATGAGTTTAGGATCTTTGATCTTGGAGATCTTAGGTATTTTCTTGGCATTGAAGTTGTATACAAAGAAGAAGGTATTATGCTCATACAAAGGAAGTATATTCTAGACCTACTTGAGAGGTTTGGAATGCTACATTGCAAGCCTATTTCAAATCCCATGGAAGTCAATGTAAAGCTAAGCTCCATTGATGGAGAACCTTTAGAGGATGTAACTTTGTATTGATCAATTGTAGTCTCTTTCAATTATGCTACAAGAACTAGGCCCGACATAGCATATGGAGTTGGAGTGTTATCACAATTTATGCATAGTCCAAGGACTACACACTTGCAAGCTCTAAGAAGAATGTTACGATATCTCAAGGCCACTATAAATGAAGGATTTTTCTACTCATTTGATGATGATATGCAGGTCAAAGCTTATTCTGATGGTGATTGGTCCAGTTTGAAGGAAGATAGAAGGAGTACAAGTGGCTACCTAGTCATGCTAGGTAGCAAGATCATCTCATTGATTTCAAAGAAGCAACCCACGGTGGTATTATCTTCCACTGAGGCTGAGTATAGAGCTTTGGCTCAAATCACATGTGAGCTAATGTGGATTAAGAAGCTATTTATGGAGCTTAATTTGCAAGTTGACACATATCCAATTTTTTGTGATAAAATGAGTAGCATTCATCTAGCATCGAATCTTGTCTATCATGTTAGAACCAAGCATATTAAAGTGCACTATCACTTCATAAGGAAAAAGGTGATATCCAAGGAAGTTTTAGTACATCATATTGGTACCAAGGACCAAGTTTCCAACATGTTTACAAAGGCTTTGGATGGGATGAAGATTTCAGAATTCAAGCAATGCATCAACATGAAGGAGCTCAGATGAGGACGAAGAATTGAATCTTTGAGGAGGAGTGTTAAAAGTCAAGCTTCAAGCTACAAATTCGTGGGGAATCTTTTATGGACATGTGGAGCAATCAAAGGAAGCCAAAATCCACGAGATTCCATTAAGAAAAGTCACTCAAGCACTCCGCAAATCATCTCAACTAAGTCCTCCAAGTTAGGAGGCTGATTTGGAAAGCTACTTCCTAGATTTTAGGGGCACACTTCTCACTACAAAAGGAGCACGTATCCCGACTTCTTTTGGGCCATCTTCTTCAAGTTTTAGCTCATGTAAAGTGAGCACTAAGTACTGGAGTTGTGATAAGCAAGCCCCTTGCTTGCTTGTTTGTTTTCTTTTAGTAGACATATCTATGTGTGTGCACAGTCAATGTTGCAGCTTTCTACCCCTGGGTTGTTAGAATTGGTTCTCCCTCATATTGTATTCATTTGATGTAATTCTTGTCTCATTGGATATCTATTAGAGTCTAGTTTATGCTCACCAATTCTTTGGAGCATTCTCACTGAGTAATTTGGGAGCAACATTCATTTTAGTGAAGTTATATGATTGATATCTCTCTCTGTGTGTAGGCTCTATTGGAAATATTTTCCTCTCTATTGTAAGGGCTGCTTCTCCTTCTCTATTTATCCATTTTCTATGATTTTGGTATCATTCGGTAGCTATTAGAGTGCTTTAAAGTTGGTACAATTTTGAGGTTTATTCTCTCTATACTCTTTGAGAAAAGCTTGTTGGAACGAAGTGAGGTCTCTGTTTGACTAGCAGTTGTGAGCATTCAACTAGCTCATGTTATAGACATTATTTCTCTTTGTGTAAGCATCCATTTGGAGTGAAACTTATTTTCTTGGAAAGCTCTTAGTGTCTACTACAAGTCTACAAAAGTTCATTAGAGTTCTCTGCATATGCTCTGAGAAAGAGCATTTTTTGTATTCAGAGGTCAAAGAAGGATACCTGTGGAGGTCATTCGTGTTTCATCGTTGCATAGGGGTTGAGATACTTCCCCCATCATTGGTCACATTGTATGAGACAAATACAAAGGCACATAAATTGCAACTCTAGAACGATCTGCATACATTGGAGAAAAAGAGCATGTTGGTAAGTGACTACACCCTGAAAATCAAAAGCATATGTGAGTCACTTGCATCTATTGGTGTGAATGTGGATGATGATGATGATAAGGTGGAAGTATGCCTTCGTGGTTTAGGAGCTATATATAAGCATTTCAAAACTTCTATATAGACCAGGGAAAATATTTCGAATTTTGCAGATCTAGTATTTATGCTGATTATTGAAGAAAAGAATCCTGGTGAGGACTCAAACCCCCAAGGAAAACCTAGTTTTGAGCAGGTATTCTACACTAGTAGAGGAAGAGGTAGACGTAGAGGCTTCAGAAGTGGAAGAGGACACAATAACCAAGACCAAGGTCAACAACAAAATCATGGAGGAGGAAGAGGACAATTTTGAGGCAGGGGGAGCCAAAGAGGTCACATAAATTTTCAAAGAAAGATTCACGTAATGATAGTAAAGGATGCTAGAATTGTGGTAAACCTGGACACTTTGAATGTGATTGTAGGTTGAAGAATCAAAATAACAAAAGTTAGCAAAACAACTATGCATCCACAAGTGCAAACGATTCTGAGAAGCTATTCATGATTTAACATCACATGATGAATACAATGTGTCCTAATGTTTCAAAACCAAATGATAATTTCTGGTATGTTGATTCAGGTGCTTCAAATCACATGACCAATCATGCAGAATGGTTTATTACTTTACAGAAATTACGAGTTCCTAGATATGTTGAAACAGGTGATGACACATCACACCCTATCGAGCATACAAGAAACATAGCATTTTCTATGGAGGACGGGAAGGTAAAACACCTTGTTGATGTGATGCATGTTCCAAATATAACAAAGAATCTAGTTTCTATTGGACAAATGGTTGACCAGGGATTACGAGTCACGTTCAATGCTCATGGGTTATATGTAGAAGAGTACAAATGAGATGGAAGATTGATTGCCAAAGGAAACAAAGTGGGTAGGATGTTTACCTTAAATGTGAAAATTCCTAAAATGAATCGAAACATGTTTGCAAAAGGTGTAGGTGTTATTGTTGATATAGAGATATGGCACAAACAAATTGGACATGCAAATTTGCAGAGGTTGAAATTGATGTAGTCAAAGGAGATTGCCAATGATGACCAAATTTCAAGGTTGTAGAGATGCAAAAGGTATGTGTAGCATGTCAATTTGGAAAACACTCAAGAGCATCATTTCCGCATGATAAGCATGTTAGTGAGAATGTGCTAGAAATAGTACATACATATGTTTGGGGTCCTACAAAGACCACATCTATGGGTGGTTGTAGGTTTTATGTTACTTTCATTGATGACCATACAAGAAAAGTATGGGTATATTTCATGAAACCGAAGAGTGAGGTATTCACTCACTTCCAAAATTTTAAGGCCATGGTGGGAAAACAAATAAGGAAGTATATTCAGACATTAAGTTCTGATGGAGGAGGTGAATACATGTCAAATGAATTCAGCAACTTTCTTTAAAATCATGGAATTCGATGTCAATTTTCATGCAGGTATCACACCACGACAGAATGGTGTTATTGAATGCAAAAATAAACATGTTGCAGAAATAGCAAGAGCTTTGATGGCTGAGAAGAATATCCCTAATTGTTATTGAGCAGAACAAGTAAAGCCAAACTTATCACATATGAAATTATTTGGTTGTATTGCATATGTACATGTTCTAGATGAGTTGAGGACAAAGCTTGATCCAAAAGGAAAAAAATGTATCTTCATTGGGTACTCCCTTGAGAAAAAGGGATATAAATGTTATAACCCACTCACACGACAGGTAAAGGTAAGCAAAGATGTGGTATTTGATGAAAATTTCAAGCTTCTATGCACATGCCAAAGAAGGACTGAATCTTTAACCAAATGACAAAGAAAATGCTAAAAAATCAAGTGGAAAATCTCAAGTTTTGAGTGGACCGGATGCATCACCAAGCAATAGTTCCAACTCAAATCCATGGAGTGCAAGATTGCATGAAAATTTTATTCTATCAAATTCATCAAATACATCCAAGAAAGGTAAAGAAAAGCTTTCTACTGGTAGTAAAACATGGCAGGTTTTGAAGACATTGATGGAGATTCAAGCGGTTCAGAAAAAAGTCTTGATGAGGAACTTGGATTGCCCTTTGTGAAGACTCCTGGAGTAAGAAAGGCACATCTAGATGATACAAGGAGAAGTGACCCAAGACCAAGAAGATCTAGGAGGATGCGGAATTCAGTGCAATGATTGACGTATGATAGTTATATGGCTCGTCATTGTGCCTACATGACCAAGGTAATACAAGATGCTGAACCTTCTTGTTTTGAAGATGCAATTGGAAATGGAGATTGGGAAAAATCTATGGACGAGGAGATGGCTGCACTTTATGGAAATGATACATGGAAGTTGATTCCATTGCCGCAAGGGAAGAAACCCATAGGTTGTGAGTGGGTTTACAAGGTAAAACACAATGTTGATGGTAACATAAGCAAGTACAAAGCCCGATTGGTAGCAAAAGAATATGCAGAAACATATGGCATTGATTATGAGGAAATGTTTAGCCTCATAGCTAAAATGTCTACTATCACAACACTTGTTGCATTAGCTATAGCAAAAGGATGGACTTTGCATCAGATGGATGTGAAGAATGCTTTCTGACAAGGTGGTTACAAGAAGAAGTATACATGGACCAGTCACAAGGATATAAAGACACAAAGCATCCGAAATATGTTTGTAGGTTGCAAAAGGCTTTGTATGGACTTAAGCAAGCTCCTCGTGCATGGCATGCAAGGATTGCTGATTACTTAGCCACCATTGGGTTTTCTATGTGGATATTTATGTTGATGACTTGATTGTAGGTGCTGATGATGAAAAAAGCATTAAAGAGGTAAAGCAACTTCTCATGCAAGAATTTGACATGAAAGATCTTGATGTGATGCACTATATCTTGGGCATTGAGTTTATACATACAAAAACAGGTATATGGATGTCACAAAGGCAATATGCCTTGAATATGTTGCAAGAGTATGGTATGGCTGATTGGAAGCTAATTTCTATGCCATTAGATCAGAATTTGAAGTTGGATACTACATCAGGTGAAGCATTGGAAAATGCTACTATGTACAGGAAAATTATGGGAAGCTTGATATATCTCACAATTACAAAGCCTGATCTAAGCTACACTATTGGATTTGAAAGTCAATTTATGCAGGTTCCGAGGAAGCCACATTTGGATGCTTTGAGGTTCACTCTATGTTATGTGAGTGCTACTTTGGAATATTCATTTTTTTATGAAGCTCGTGTAGATTTGCAGGTTCATGGATACACTGATGCAAATTGGACTGGTAGCATTCCTGATAGAAGGTCTACTAGTGGTTTTCTGTTCTCACTTGGGAGTGCATCTATAACATGGAGCAGCAAGAAGCAACATACTCTTGCTTTCTCAAGTAGATATGCTGAGTATACAGGTGCTGCAATGGCAACATGTGAGGCATCATGGCTAGAGATGCTACTTGCAGATTTAGGTGTGGAAGTGAAAAAGCCTATCACCATCTATTGTACACGCCAGTATATGTCAGGGATACTTCATTGACTTGTACTAGATTTATCTACCGAGAGTGATGGCACATTTTTTTATTGCCAGCTCACTCATTTGCAGACATTAGATTATTCCTTATGTATTGATCTTTATATATTGCACTTATTGTATTCTTGTTTTTAGGTCATTCTTGTACATTCCTTTTATGTAATAGAAGAAGAAGATTATTCTTCCTTGCCTCAATCTGTGTGTGTGCTCCTCTTTGAGTGTGAGAGTGTGTGTGAGCTCTCTTCCTTATCTCCTTCCTTGCGACAAAAAATAGGTGCATTCATTCTCCATCATTGGATCTAGGGAAGATTTGGACTGGCAAATCAGTGCTGACATCAATTTGGATAAGATAAGCTGCTATTTTTGGAAGAACTTTGCATTATTGATCTTTGATCATCGAAAAATGCTTATCCAATAAAAAAAACTCATGGATGCTCCTTGCTTTAAGCTTTAGTGCATCTCCACCCTTGAATGTGAGCTCATCTTGACCATCCACCATGGTTTAATCATTTTTTCCTATATGGTAGCCCTTCAAGCCTTCAATTCGCTTATTCTAGGAAATTGTGGTGACCTTGAAAACTAGATTTTTTGCTCTTTGACCCTCCAAATATCCTTTGATGAAGATAAAAATTTGGAGGGCTATAAAGGTCTCCTTTAAGAATATGCAAAAGAAACTCCCGTTTGAATCTCCCTTATATAAGCTTGACTACATTTGGAAGTTTGCAAGGTGGCATTAAGGTGTCCAGGAAGCTTTGATAGCCTTGAAAATTTGTACAAGTATGTAGCCACATATGATCTTTATACATGCCAAACCACATGACTAACAAATATTCATATACAAGATTTTGTAGGGTCTAAGTGGATAAATTACATTTTTACAAAATGCACATGGCATATCATTGTGATAGAAAATCCATTTACATGTCAAAATTCAGGCTATAGACTACCCTTGAAAGGCTTTACCAGATTTGATGACATTGAAATTTCTACCCTAATTTCTAAAATTTGACCATCTTTGACTGCTACCCTTCATTCGCTTGATTTCTTCCAAACTTTGCATGTGAACTGCCTTTGACATCCTTGATGCATCTTGGAATTCTCAAAGAATTCTAGATACCTTCACGGATTGTGTTTCCTATAGGCCTTCACAAATGAAAGAGGAGAGAAAATCTCGACGACACTGCTCACCCGAGCGACCACTATGTCCCTTGCCAATTTTGTTGCACTCCCGAGTCCCAGTTGAGCTTTGAGCACCTTAAAAATCTCCTTATGCAAGTCCCAGTCTTGCAGGCATCCAATTGGTAGTTACCCTTCCATGTTTTGTTTATGTCGCTAACATTGCCTTTCGTAGCATAGTTATGCAATGATAGGATATGTGGTACGGACCTATTCATTATGCTAGCTACCATTTTGCTTCAACAGAACAAAATTACTCTATCAGTGAGTGAGAGTTCTTGGAATTAATATAGTCCAATTAAGAAGGGCCGTAAGCTTACCTTTCATATCGATCATTCTGCTCTCGTCTACCTCGTCCGACAGCAGCATCTAGGTGGTCGGCTTGCTCGCTGGGTACTACTACTCCAGGAATATGACTATGATGTGGTACACCGTTTGGGTTCGGCACATGCCATTGCCGACTTTTTATCCAGACTAGATTCCGATGAACCTCCGATTTGGGATGGATGAATCTTCTCTAGATATTTATACAACTACAACATCGAGTGCATCATAGGCTACTTTACCACTTGTTGACTCCTACTATGATACTTTAATGATTTTTCTCACTACTAGGTGTCCCACTAGGTTCGGTATCTAACATCACTGCACTACAAATTAGCCATCTATAGTCCTCATTTTTGTATTATTGTTGGCCAACTATATTATCCTTTTGGGGTGCTACTTCGATGTATTCCCCCTCATGAAGTTCCCTCAGTGGTTGTTATGACTCATTCTTTCCCATTTGGAGGACATGTTTTTGCAGACTTGACCTACAAAAAGATCTTGCAAAGTGGTCTATGCTGGCCTACCATGCAGCGTGATGTTAGGAAATCCAAATGCCTTGTCATTTGAGCAGTAAGTCTCTATTCTGTTGCAGGAAGATTAGTCCAGAGAGAACATGTCCATTATGCGTGTTGTAGATCAAGCTTTCCTGGCTAGTCAGAAGGGCAAAAGAAAATGGAGCTCTTCAACTAGTAAGCAAAAATTTGCAAATGTTGCACATTCGAAGAAGGAAGATAAAGATGAGAAGAAATCAGAAAAGCAGAAATTGTTTTGCAAGTACTGTAAAGGGAATGATCATATCATAAAGAACTATCCAAAACTGGCTGCTAAAGAGGCAAAGAAGAAAGAGGTTGGAATGGTTGTTGTAGAGGCCTCTAAACCAAAAACACAGTCTGCAACTTTGATCCATCTTCTCATGAGCAGTGCATGTCTGCAGTAGACTCAGATGTTTGGTATTTTGATAGTGGGGCGACCAAACACATTACCTTGCAGTGGAGTTTCTTCTCTTCACTCGAGTGTGCCCCTACAGGGAATATTGTTACATGCGCCAACAACTCCTCTTATCCTATTATGGGAGTTGGTAAGATGATTTTGACTACCGTTGATGGTAGTTCTTTCACTTTTTCAGATGCGTTATTTGTGTCAGGGATCAAGAAGAACCTGTTATCAATTTTTGCATTAGCCAAGATTGGCTTGGTTGTGAAATTTGTTGATGATAGGTGTACAGTTCATGATCTGTCAAATGGCGATGTGATTATTGCTTCTGGCATTTTATGTCATGGGCTATATAAGCTCATAACTATGAAAGATCTCTGAATGATTCAGCATGTGCAGTACATGATTCTCAGGTTATGTTAGATGCAAAGCTTTGGCATGCATGCTTTGTTCATTTGAATGTTGCTAGTTTGCTACGCCTGTAGAAATCTGAAATGGTGTCCTCTTTGCCCAAACTTGAGGCACCTGGAAAACATGTTTGTGAAGGTTGTATTTTGGGCTAAATGCAGCATTTCTCATTTCTGAAAGATGGTTCAGTTCTGGCTACTCAGAAATTGCAGCTTGTACATAGTGATGTCTGTGGTCCTATGCAGACACCTTCTTTTGGAAATTAGCTTTACTTTGTGACTTTCATTGATGATTTTTCCAGGCATGCATGGGTATATCCATTGAAGGCAAAGTCCGAAGTGTTCATGTGCTTCAAACAGTTTTTGGTTTTGATTGAAAATCTATTAGCATGTAAAATGGGCACCCTCCATTGAGATCGAGGGGGGAAAATATGTCTTCTGATTTTAATGCATTTCTGGCTTAATGTGGGATAAAACACCAGTGTACAATGCCATATAGAACTCAACAGGATAGAGTTGCTGAACGAAAGAACAGGTCACTCATGGAGATGGTGAGGTGTATGGTCAAGAGTGAGGCTTTACCACATAGTTTATGGCTTGAAGCTATCAAAATTGAGAAGTAACATCATGTTTAAGAGGTTGGAAAAAGGAGGAGAGAGAGTCTACAGCATGAAAATTCACCACCATTGGATCGTGTTGAATCGACGCTCGTGATGGGCATCCGGATCTCTAGAAAAAAATGACAAACTAGATGTCATGTCCATCATGATTGCTTTGGGAAAGATAGAGAGAGAGTATTCTATTGAGATTCGTAGCAAATCTAGACCGTAAGATGCATATGAATTGGACGTCTCAAATTAAAGCACAGTTTTGCATGACTTGAAGACCGTTTGATTAAACTTAGATCCAAGAGTAGTAATTCAAAGCTTCTCAATCCTCTAGAGGGATAATCTCAAGCATTGGATGGACACATCATCCAACGATGCACAACCAAAGGTGCATTTCCTCTTCATTTTAAACTCAACCATAGGATTTTCTCCATATCGAAGGATGCAAATCAGACACGAGTGGCAAATTTCAAACTTTGTGGGTCCTTGAAACCACTAACAAAGAAAATTCTAGTTTTCTCACCAAATTTTGGTTGTTTTGACTAGCCCAAACCAAGGGAAACCTAGGCCTAGCCTACTTTATTGAAGCTCTAGACTGTGGCCACCACCCTCCTCTCATTGGTCCATCACTAATCACCCCTTAATCTAAAAGGCCCATGTAGGGTTCATTTTTTTCCCTAATGTGCACCTCTGTCATATCGTACTCGTTCAGGCTCTCATAGTGCCTCTTTTGCATCAAATTGCTATGCAATGGCTGCATCTAGTCTCTGTGATGAGAATGAGCATGTTTTGTTTGAAACACAAAATTCAGAAAATTGGATGGCTGCTATGCAATCTGAATATGACGCTATAATGAAGAATGGTACTTGGTCTTTATGTGACTTTCCACCTGGCAAGAAGGCCATTGGGACTAAGTGGGTATACAAGCTGAAGCATAAGCCTGATGGTACAGTTGACAGGTATAAGGCTAGACTTGCTGCAAAGGGTTATGCGTAGGAACGAGGCATTGATTTTGATGAGATCTTTGCACCTACTTACCAAATGACTACAATTCATAGCATCTGTGCACTTTCAGCTCATCATCGTTGGAATGTACATCAGTTGAACATTAAAATATCATTTGTGAATGGCGACTTGCATGAAGAAGTGTATGTTTTTCAGCCCCGTGGCTTTGTGCAAAAAGGGCATGAAAACCAAGTGTGCAGGTTAAAGAAGGCATTATATGGTTTAAAGCAAGCACCACATGCTTGGTATGAGAAGATACATGCCTATCTGATTGCACATGGTTTTGAGAATCGTCCAACCACCTTATATGTTAAGCGTGCCAATGATGTGCTTTTGATCATTGTTGTCTATGTTGACAACATGTTGCTCACTGGTCCTATTGAGAAGCATATTGCTGATTTTAAGGCTTATTTGCATGCCTCATTTGAGATGTCTGATTTGGGGCATTTGCATCACTATTTGGGCATTCAGTTTATGCAAGTTGATGGTGGACTAGCTTTGTGTCAAATGAAATATATTGACACATTATTGCAACGTTTTGGCTTTGAAGACTGTAAGCCTATTGCCACTCCTATGGAGATAGGTTTACGATTGAGTCTTCATGATGCTGGAGATGCATTTGATGTTGTTCTCTATTAGCAGGTTGTTGGATGCTTGATTTACTTATGCATTACTTGGCCAGATATTCAGTTTGTTGTCTCCCAGATGAGCAGGTTTATGCATTGCCTAGGAGTTAAGCATTGGCAGGCGGTTAAGTGCATCTTTCGCTACTTGAGTGGTACTCGGTTACTTGGGTTGTTTTATCCCAAGGGGGGATCACTACCGCCAGATTTGCATGCTTTTTTTGACTCTGATTGGGTTGGTTGCTATGACACTCATGTGTCCACTAGTGGCTTTTGCTTCATGCTTGGTAGCTCATGTATATCTTGGTTGAGCAAGAAGCAGCCTACTGTGGCCACTTCCAATTGTGAGGCTGAGTATAGGACAGCTTTCCAGCGACTGTTGAGTGTGTGTGGCTCAGATGCCTTATGGCTGATTTGGGTGTTGGTCAGTCTTCTTCCACCAACATCTTCACTGACAGTCGGAGCACATTGGCAGTTGCGAGGAACCCTCTGTTCCACACTCGCACTAAGCACATTGAGGTGCATTATCACTATGTTAGGGAGAGGTTCTCTGTTGGGGAGATCAGTTTGGCATATGTGCCCATGCAAGAGAACATTGCAGACCTTTTCACGAAGGCTCTACCTAGGGAGAAGTTTGAAGCTTTCCACAAAGCTTTGGGCTTACTTCCTTTTCTGGAGTGATTTCCACATAGCTTGGCACTTCCTTATACATGAGTGCCAGATCCTTGTTCACCACATCACTCCTAGGGGGGATTTTTTGATATATTTAGGTAGTGATGTGTGTGAACACATTAGGACCGTCGAGGCACTTTTTTCCCTCTTTAGGAGGTTTTTTTCTCTTGGCTTGTATATACGCATATTGCCCTAATGGGCTACTTATCTTTGTACATTCTCTAGTCATACATTCAGTATTGTGTGTTGTGCTCCAAGCTTCTTCTCCTTCCTTGTGTTGTTCGCGTGCTTCCGCAGACGTCTATCTCCAACATTAGGCACCGGACAACCTTTGCATTGTCAGCATTTTCCTCTCCAATGAGTCTTTCCTTTGGAACCCTTTAAATAATGGGGGCTCAATTTTATTGTACCCATCACCCTGCCAACTATATCAACTACTAACAGATATATGCTCACCTGTACTAATTATGCTACACACTAGGCTCAGGCTTAGGCAGTCCGCTCTGCAACAGCTCAGGTTGTTGCCAAGTGTCTGACTTGTGATGTTTTTCCCCAGTTCGAGTTACCTCTGGAAATTTGTTTGGATTGAGGCACCCACTTTTCCAACACTCTTATATAGGCCTTAACTCAAACTTTTAATATCCTCCATAAATTTAGTACACCTTATTACCCATGTGCCAATGGATTGGTTGAAAGTACAAATAAGACCTTACCCACCATGCTCAAGAAACTAATCATGGAATGCCTTGAGCGCTAGGATTAACTTCTCCCTTCTTTCCTTTGGGCTTATCAAACTACATACAATGTATCTATTGAATGTACACCATTCAAATTAGCTTGTGGACTAGAAGCTATTTCTCCAATAGAACTGGTCGTACCCAGTTTATGAGTGTCTATTGACAAGAAGGTATTACCAGCTGATTCTTTTTCTGCACGTCTCCATGCCTTTTGATCTCTAGATGAACAGAGATTGGAAAGTTTTTTGCTAATGCAAGAAGTTTAGATTCATCAGGCCAAGACTCATGATCGCTTTTTGAGAAACCTTTTCTTTGATGTGGGATAGTTATTCTTATTCTATAACTCTAAGTTTGATCAAGTTGCAAGAAAATTCAAACTTTGGTGGCTCGGTCCATACCGGATTTTGGCAAAATTGGGTCTGATAACTTTCTAGTTAGAAACATAAATCGAAGTCCAGATTCAAAGTCCAGTCAATGGCTCCAAGTTGCATCCTTTTTTCCCACCTTTTGCGTTTACCATAATCATCGCGCCACCCCTGTCTACATGAGTTTGCATGGCAATTATGTGAATCACTCTGACGTGCGCTCATCATTTCCTTTCCCCATCCATGTTATGACATTGTGACATTTCTTTCTTATTTTAAACCTCCTCTCTGACATATGATGTTCGTCACTTTGGGAGTGTGCTTTTATGAGTTTGTATTGCACTTACTGCTTATGTGTGGTGTTGCTATCGCTTACTATGAAAATCCTTGCTCCTTGCAAAACCTTGATGATAGTCATGATGGATGACATGTAGGCATTCCTACAGCCTCAACGTCTTGGTACTTTTTTCCTCCAATGGGATGCAGCATTGGCTCATCCCACTGTAGAGAGCATTATCGAACCGAGTAATATTGCTCACTGGACTGTTCTTTTGAATGGCCAAGAGCTTAGTGTCACTGCAACTGAGGTCATCAAGTGCTTCTTCCTTCCCATTGAAGGAGTCACTTTTGTTCGTGCAATATCTCACATTGCTATGGAGTAGTTGTTTCCTCAACATAGCTCTAACAAGTCTGCTTTCAGCTGTTGCCCAGAACCTAAGCATTCTATTCTACATTTCTTGGTCCTCCTCTTCAATTTGCAACATTGCCCGTATGGTATATCCCACCAATTCTATTCCCTTATTGTTGTGGCTGTTAACCAACTGGTCAACTAGTCGTTAATCTTGTTGAACCACATCCCCCACAAATGTCAGACCATCTCCCGACAATTGGATGCCGACAACCACCCAAAAACCTGCATCCCTTTCCTACTCTCCATATTATTTCCTAGTGAATTCCCCATAGGAGCTTGCATAGTGTTGGTATTGCATTCTTTTGCCCAGTAGCCCATTCCCTCCACCAAAGACAAAGAAGAAGAAGACGAAAGCATTAATGTGCTTCTGCATGGCCCCCAACATTGCCAGATAATCGTGTGTTCCTCCTCCTCCCACACGTCTCGGGCTGACTCCCACCACCCTTTTCCACCCCATTCTCCCTCTCCCCCCCTGAGAATAGTTCCCGATCGGTGCCTCCTATTCAACCCGATGAGAAAATGACAATGCCACCATAGTGCATGACTGCAAAATCCTCTGCATCGCCTCCTCCAATCTCCCCACCACCCATCTCCCCACCTCCTATTTAGATGGAACCCTCTCCTCATTGCAATTCAATCACATCTTCTCCTTCCTATTCACCCCCTATTTCTCCTTCTTCATTGTCTATGCCCTCTCCTCGGATGTCCCCATGGAACTTGATTAAATCCATCATCGAGGATGATCTCTTTCTGCCTGAATTAGCTCCCTTGCCCACTCCTCATGAATGTTTTTGAAAATTCGGCATCAACGAGCAAGCTATTGAAAGGTTTGTATTTCAAGCTCAAGAGTGTGGAAACATGCCCCAAATTGAACTTCCACATCATCCACTATCAAAGGAGGCTGATTTCCTTGAGTTGGAGGCATCAAATGATCCCTATAATGGAAAGAAGTTGATTAGAGAAGATTTAGATCACCTCTTGATGTGATTGGACCTCACTTTTGACATGTATATATGATTTGGATTGGTTCAAGAGGTTGGTATGTGACCTTTAAAGCCGCTAATGAGTTTTATTATGACTAAGAGTCGTAGAAATATGTGCCCAATCTGCCCCTTGCTTAAGCACACCCCCTACTAGCTATTATCTGCATATTTTGTAGAGCTTTCACTTGTACACACTCTATCTATCTAGATGATTTTGACAGACCCCTCAGCCTTGTAATTGTTGTTTCTCCTTCATCCCAAATCCATTTTCAACTATTTTTGTCTTTCTCAAAAGCTTATAAGCTTTAATTTTGGTGGTATAAGTGTCGAGTTTAGTGCTTGCACATGTGCAGAGAAATGTCTAGAACATTGTGTGTAGTTAGCTAATATTCTGTGAAGAGATCAAGTTATCTGTTTTGTCGCAGCTACTTGAGGCATCATCGAGTATCCAAATGGGGTGATTTTACTCTCATTTAAAATATATTTAAGTCTAATTTAAGTTTGCAAAGTTTCAATTTCATTCTCTTCATGTACATAGAGAAACATAGAAAATGCAAAGCCTATGTCTGAAAAATTTCAAGATCCTAGGTGGGTTCATTTGCTTTTGTTGTGCACATAGGAGCGTTTATTCGAAAATAGTGGTATAAAAGTTATAAGCGGAGTATCAAAGAGACAAGAAGGAGCTATTGAAATAAAGTGAAGACCTCATCAAAGTTTGAAGGAAGGAAGCAAAGAATGAGCACATCAACAACAAGGGGAGGCAACAAGTCATTGAATTAAAGATGAAACTTCTTCAAGGGGAGTAGCTCTATTTTTTGAGGTAAAATCCATATTTTCCAACTTCATTGCATCAAGTGGGAGGTTCAAAAGAGCTAGAAGGCACCATGGCTGATCTTAATGCTCAGATTGAGAAGCTTGAAAAGGGAAACTACCAACCATGGTGATTTAGAATAAGCAATTATTTGATGGGGAAAGGTTTGTGGGGACTGGTGAGTGGTGGAGACCCAAAACCCTATATAGATGAGGTAAATCCAACCAATGAACAGAGAAGGGTAGTAAGAGAGTGGTATTAAAGGGAAAAAAGATTCATTTTTATTTTATCTCAGCATATTCGCAACTCCATGATAGGACATATTCAATTGGATACATCGAAGAAGGTGTGGGAGTGTTTGGAGAGATTGTACTCAACCTCCACAAAAGCTAGAACAATTCAGCTCAAGAATGAACTAAACAATCTTAGGAAAGGCCCCTCTCAAGGTGCTAATGATTACATATTAAAGGTTAAGGAGCTTGCAAATGCACTAGGATCAATCGGTTGTGCCCTAGATGATGATGATCTTGTTGCGCACACCCTAAATGGACTTAGGAATGATGAAAAATGGAGGGCATTCACAACTTCATTGTATGTAAGGGAATATAACTAATCACTCTCATGGTGATAGAGGAGATGAACCTTGGTGTTCATAATGCCAAGGATAGCCAAGGGCATATATTGTATCCAGGTAGAGGACAAGGAAGAGATAACCGAGGTGCTACAAGAGGAAGAGGAAGATATCAAAGCAACCAAGGAGATCAAGGACAACAAGAAAATGCAGGTCAAAGATGTGGAAGAGAAACAAATAGAGGAAGAGGTGGAAGATTTGGTGGAAGAGGACAACCCACTTCAAATGGATGCTTTGTATGTGGTAAGCCTGGTCATTTTGCAAATGAATGTTATCATAGAACTCAAAGACAAGGTAATCAAAGCAACAACAACAATTATAGAGGTCAAGGTAATTATGCAAACACATAATCTAGCCAAGGGAATCATTATTTACTTTCCATGAGGTATGGTGAAGATACAACACAAGTTAGTGAAGATGTATGATATGTAGATAGTGGATGTAGCAATCATATGTCATGTTGGAAGGAGCTTTTTAGTAATTTGTAGGTCTGAAAGCATCAAGGATATGTGAAAATAGCTGATACCTAAGAGCATACCATTCAACATGTGGGAGATATCAATTTGGAAGGAGATCAATGGCAAAGTGCTTATCAGAGGTATTACATGTCCCTACTATTACCAAAACTTGATTTCAGGCCAAATGGTAGAAAAAGGCTATCAACTTAGGTTCAATGAAAGAGGATGTTTTGTTGAGGATCCAATGGCAAGATTCAAGCTCATAGCAAAAGGAAGAAAGCAAGGGAGAATATTCACAATGGACATAAATCAGCCACACCATTCAATGTATGTCACATATGGAGACAAGAGGATAGCAAATTTGGATCTATGGCATAAAAAATAGGTCACATCAACCTACAAAAGCCCAAGGACATGCAAAGGAGGAGCTTGGTAAGAGGCCTGCCAAATTTTACATCTTAAATGCTGCATGAAATTTATGAAGCTTGTCAACAACGAAAACAATCAAGGTTGCCTTTCAAGAAGAGTACCTATGTGAGTGCGAATCTTTTAGACCTCATTCACATGGATGTTTGGGGTCCAACAAGAGAAGCATCCCTTGCTGGAAATAGGTATTTCGTAACCTTCATTGATGAATTTTTAGGAAAAGCAATGTTGTATTGCATTAGAAACAAATCAGATATGTTCCACTACTTTCAGAAATTCAAAGCACAGGTGGAGAAGGAGTCTGGCAAGTTTATCAAAACTTTGAGATCCAATGGAAGGTGAGAGTACTTCTCCCATGAATTTTCTGAAATTTTTCAGGTCAATGGCATAAAAAGACAATTTACATGCAGGTATACCCCTCAACAAAATGGGATAGCAGAGAGAAAGAACACACACATAGCAGAGGTAGCAAGGTGTATGCTCAACAAAATGAATATGCCACATTGTTACAGGGGAGAAGCTACATATACAACCACATAGATCATGAATAGATGTCCTACATCAGGTATACATCATCTAATCCTTGAGGAAGCATGGAGTGGAATAAAACCTTGCATTTCATATCTTAAAATCTTTGGTTGTATATGCTATGTACATATACCTCAAGAGTTGAGGTCAAAGTTAGAAAATCTGAAAGGTGTATCTTTTTGGGATATTATGTGGAACAAAAGGGGAATAAATGCTATAATCCCATCACCAAGGAGCTCAAGGTAAGTAGGGATGTTGTCTTTGATGATTTGAAGCCTTGGTATGCATGCACAAGTCTATTGCAAGTTGAAGAGATAGTTGAGACAGATAAGAAGAAACATGATAGAGTTCAAGAAAGCATGGATTTAAGTGGTCCAAGAAACTCATCCAACCCAAGGACATCCTCATCATGGAGTGGAAGGCTTAGGGAAAGAGAGAACAGCTTTGAAAAAAGCGAAGTCAAAGGCAAAGAGAAGATTGCAATTAAAGAAGAAAGTTATGCGGATGAGAGCATGTTCGAAGATGAGGAGATAGAAGAAATTCAAACCCCAAAAGTCACAAAAAAAAGGAAGAGGATGACAACCACACCTAAAGGAAGTGAAAGAAGGTCTTCAAGAGTAAGATATCCATTTCAAAGGTTAACATAGATAATTTCATTGCAAAGCATTATGCATACATCACTCAGGTAATCAAGGACAAAGAACCAACTAGTTATGAAGAAGCTACGGATTGCAAGGAATGGCAAGAGAGAATGAAGGAAGAGCTCAAGGCACTTGATGAGAGCCATACATAGAGCTTAGTACCAGCTCAAGAAGGCATGAAGCTGATAGGTAATAAGTGGGTTTACAAAATCAAAAGAAATTTAGATGGTTCCATTCCTAGGTACAAAGAAAGGTTGGTGGCGAAAGGGTTCTCCCAAAGCTATGGGATAGATTATGATGAAACTTTGCCCCGTAGCCAAGATGCCAACAATTAGGACTTTGATTGTACTGGCCACATCAAGGAAATGGAGCTTATATCAGCTGGATGTGAAGAATGCCTTCCTAAATGGAGAGATTGAAGAAGTAGTCTACATGAGCCAACCTCAAGAATTTTCTAATATGAGGTACCCAAATCATGTTTCCAAGCTAAGGAAAGCATTATATGGAATAAAGCAAGCCCCAAGGGCCTAGAATCAGAGGTTAGTGCATTATTTATCAAGTTGTGGAAACAAAGAAAGTGTTGCAGATCCATCACTTTACATGAAGAAGCAAGGAGATAAGATGGTATACATATGCATCTATGTGGAAAATTTGATCATCACATGAAGTGATATTGCAGGTATTAAAGATACAAAATCAAAGCTAGGAAAGGAGCTCAAGATATCTGATCATGGAACACTAAAGTAGTTCTTGGGAATAGAGGTAATCTATGCACACCATGCCATCTTCTTGATTCAAAGAAAATACTTGTTGGATGTGCAATATAGGTTTGATATGAGTGGTTGTAAGCCACTTTCTCAACCCATGGAGCCTAATACAAAGTTGGTTGCATGTCAAGGAGAGGCTATACAAGATATTACACTGTATATAAGCATAATTGGTTCATTAATTTATGCTACATTCACTAGAACTAATCTTGCATATGTAGTAGGTGTTGTCTCTCAATTTTTGCATGCATCCACTCATGATCATCTTATGGTAGCAAGAAAAGAAAAGTGCTTAGATACATCAATCACACGATCAAACAAGTTCTATTTTACCCATATGATTCTGATCTAATCATCAAAGGATATAGTGATGCTGATTGGGCAGGTCACAAGGATGATTGGAGGAGTACATCGGGTTATGTTTTCGTGATAGGTACAAAAGTGATATCTTGGAGCTCTAAGAAGCAACCCACAATTGCTCTTTCATCCATTGAGGTTGAGTACACAGGTTTAGCATTGGCTACATGTGAGCTATTATGGCTTAAGAAGCTACTTAAGGACTTGGAAGTGGAATTGAAGGAGTTTCCTCTTTATGGAGACAACATTTCAAGCATCTACCTAGCTAACAATCCCATGTTTCATGCAAACAGCAAGCACATAGAGGTTCATCACCACTTTGTTAGAGAAAAGGTCATGGCGAAGGAGCTAGATATAAGGTATGTGAACACTAAAGTGCACGTTGTAGACATGATGAAAAAGTTTCTTGAAGGTACAAATCTTGAAGGATTCAAAGAAGCAATCAACATAAGTCACATAGGATGAAGTAACGAAGGAAAATGAATTGAGCTTGAGGGGGAGTGTTGAAAGTTTTGTATTTCAATCTCAAGAGTGTGGGAAGATGCCCCAAATTGAACTTCCACATCATCCACTATCAAAGGAGGTTGATTTCCATGAGTTGGAGGCAGTGTTGTATTTTGACGGTCTACCATGCCCTTCAATTTTGAAGGTTATTTATAGGTAATAGCTGTATTTTCGATTTTTAGTGTAATTTTTGAAGGTCTAAAAGAATTTGTGACCTTGTTTTACGGTCCAAAATGCCCAAAACGGGCAATACGGCCGTCAAAAATCAACACTGGTTGGAGGCATCAAATCATGCCTATAATGGAAAGAAGTTGATTAGAGAAGATTTAGCTCACCTCTTGATGTGATTGGACCTCACTTTTGACATGTATATGCTTTTCATTGGTTAAAGAGGTTGGTATGTGACCTTTAAAGCCTCTAAAGAGTTGTATTATGACTAAGAGTCGTGGAAATATGTGCCCAATCTGCCCCCTTGCTTAAGCACACCCCCTACTAGCTATTCTCTGCATATTTTGCAGAAATGTCACTTTTACACACTCTATCTATCTAGATGATTTTGGTAGACCCCTGGTCTTGTAATTATTGTCCGCCTTCATCCCAAATCAATTTTCAATGATTTTTGTCTTCTTGGAAAGATTATAAGTTTTACTTTCAATGGTATGAGTCTTGGGTTGAGTACATGCACATGCGTAGATAAATCTCTAGAACAATGTTTGTGTAGTTAGCTAATACTCTGTGAAGAGATCAAGCTATTTATTTTGATGTAGCTGGTTGAGGCATCATCTAGTATTGAAATGGAGTGATTTTACTTTCATTTGAAAGCCTTTTAATTCTAGTTTATTCTTGCAAAGTTTCATTTTCATTCTTTGCATGTGCTCAAAGAAACGTAGAAAATACAGAGCCTATGTAAGTTTTAGGATCCTAGGAGGGTTCATTTGCTTTTGTTGTGCACATAGGAGTGTTTATCCTCCAACACAGGCTCGCTTGCATGAATTTAGTAGAATGAGCACTTACCTACTCCACCTCGAATCCCTCATAGCACGAGATTTTGGTCATGTCACCCACTCATGCACTGATCTCACGCCTACGATTAGTGGCTACAGTCCCACCTTCACCAAGTCCAACAGATTGCCCACCGACAACATTTTGAAGTACAATACTTGACTGACACTCTCAGGACCGAGTTGCATCAAATGTAGTACTTCAAAGCATTTTTTGAAGAAACTCACCGAGAAGTGGATAAGTACTAGAAACAAGAAACCAATCTGGAACAAACCAACCAGCACCAATTGTAGAAGATTCAAGATTTGCAAAAAGAAATCATGGTCAAGACATTGCTATCAATCAATTGCAGTACCAACTTCAAAGTGAAGTTGATGATCACAACTTGTTGTGGTAGACACCCTCTGTGTTGCAGGAAACAAATGAGTAGTTTTCCCTAGAACTCACATAGCAAGGAGAGTAGCTCCGAACCCTCAACCAGTAGGTTGTCATGATGCAGCAGAGTATTGACAAAGCTCACAGTGTGAAGGTGACAACAGAGCAATCTGCTCAAGAGCACCAACAAGTCCTCTGCACTCAATTGGAAGTGGGCTAATCTCTACCGGATTTAAGTTGAACAACAACTCAGTACTCAATGCAAATGTTGGAAGCATGTCACCCGGTAGGATTTTTACTTACATGAAGAATTCAGCCTTCGGTTGGCAGACTCACAAAGTCATGCCATTTTGTCTCAGGCATCAACTTCCACCCAATCCAACGTGGTCATCCTCAATCCAGCTAAAGTACAGCGTCTACTAAAGTCCATCAATAAGAAGATTCATCAAACTTTTGTTGATGCCCGAACTTCTTTTACTGCTACTGTTTTTCCTTCTTTTGATGATGATATGGAGGAAGATTAGTGTGCTTTTTTTGTAAACTTGGGTTCAAGTCCTCTAAGCGTGCTAGCGTTAGAGCTATCAGAGCATTTCGTAATTATTAATTAAAAAATACACCAAACAATCTCGTCAAAAAGGCAAGAGCTACATCCTTGTACTTATTCAATATAATTAAAAAGATGTCGAAGCATGTAGCGAGAAAAGGAAGAGGCTCATAGGCAAGCTGTCGACCTGAGGCCGTGAAGCCAAAGTTAGATGTCTGTGGGAATAACCTTTATCATGCAAAGTAGAGAGTGAAGTTTGGCTAAACTTGTTGTCATCTCTCTTAATTATATTGTTTGGTCTGTGTAGTCGATTGATTATCTTAAGTGGCTCGATGATAATTAGTTAATGGTCTGATTAATCTATCTTTCACGGTAATAATTTTGGTGTTGGAGAGGAATCGTCTATGTAGTTCCGTATAACCAAACTACTATGCGAAGTCTGTTGTTTGGCTCTGTAATCATTTCAGTAGTAAGATTTCTAGGAGAGAAGATACCAAGGAATTCTGTTAACATAATTTTTGCCACCCAAGAACCCTTTTCATTGCCCTATTATTGTAGTCCCACTAGACACAGTCGGCTAGAACAAAGGCTTAACAACCCATTTTGTCCATGGGAAGGCTCCTTGCCTACTTTCCAACTACTTGCTAGGTTCCCACTTTGTGACAGCGCTTCAAGATGTAGCTACCCAAGTTCATGAAAATCAACAAAGGTTAGGTGCTTGATTTCTTGAGGTGAGCTAGAATTTAGTCTTCGAGGTTTGTCATGTGAGAAAAATAGTCGCCCAAAATTCTCATATTGACCTCAAAATTTTAGGTGCCTAAATTGGCCACCTTGGCAACATGAGAAATCTTGCCCAATTTGGACCACATGAGGCATTGTTTTGACTTCTTCATCTTGTTCCTTGCAATAACTTGATTTTCCTCTTTCTTTGCTATTCAAGTGAAAATTATCACTTTTTACCTCTTTTTTGCCTCCTTGTGCTTCCTTTGCAGAAACATCATTTTTGTGTATACAGGCTAAACATTATTTATTTTGATTTAGTTCTTCATTTATTTCAATTTTTTCAATTGTGCAACACTCTACACTGCCCACCATCCAATTTAATAGGTTTTCATCTTCTTGAGGTAGGGAAGGCATTATTTGAGTGTCCATTGTATACCGAGTAGCTCGGTAGTGTCACACCCTTCCTACAAGTATATCTGCAACTGATTATTAGCCTTTGAAGAAATTCATAGCCTATTCCTTCCCCAATCTATATTGCTTTGGCTTGTCTTAGCCAAGGCTTTCCTAGGAATAGAGGATAAAAGGACTCCTAGGGTAGAGCAATGACAAGAAAATCCGAGAGATATTGGCAACCTTGAACTATCATGAGTACCTTTTCAATGATGCCCTATGGTGTGACTCGATGTTGATATGCTAGTGTCATAGTGCAAGTATATCTGCAACTGATTCTTAGCTTTTCAAGAAATCCATAGCCTATTCCTTCCCCAATCTTATAATGCTTTGGCTTGTCTTAGAATAGAGGATAAAAGGACTCCTAGTGTAGAGCAATGACAATAAAATTCGAGAGATATTGGCAACCTTGAACTATCATGATTACCTTTTCAATGATGCCCTATGGTGCGACTCGATGTTGATATGCTAGTGTCTTCCCAAGACTTGGATGGTAGTGGGTTAGGCATTGGGCATTCTCTTATGAAGTGGTCTCCTCCACATCAGTAACATGGTCCACTTGCAACTAGAGGTCTCATTGGTTCTCATACAAGGGCAAAAGATCTAGGAGAAGCACATCGACAACAAAGATTAAGGGCAAAAGATCTAGGAGAAGCACATCGACAACAAAGATTAAAGACTAAAGACTAAAGAATTGATATGGCAACATTCCCAAAAGGTCTTGTCCAGGGCGGTAGAACTAAGAGGAGTGAGTGTTACACATAGGTGGTGGTGCACTATTTTTTTTGCATTCTCTTACACACATTTTTGTGGAAAAGAAGATTTTTATATACATGTAGGATAGTTGTTATGCAATAGGGAGGAGTCTTTCCTTGAAAATATACAAGAGACTAGTTATCTTAGAGTAAGTTATTTTTATGTTTTCATGAAAAAGGTGCAAAATTCGTACTTTGGATTTTCCTTGAATTTTAAGTGTGTGTTTTTCTCAATTTTGGGTGTATGACACTAGTTTTAAGTGGTTTGATGTATTACTTAACATGGTTTCCCTCTTTTGAAGCTATTTTGCAAGATTTTTCACTTGTTTAGGTGATTAGAGCAAGTGAAGGAAGGAATTTTACAAGTTTGTGAGCTTTATACAAGGCTCTTACACTCTTTCTTTTGCATTTTCACCTATTTCATATTTTGTTGAGAGGTTTGAAACGAGTCATGGCATATGATAAAGTTATCAATATTGAGTGCGTTATGATCATTTTTGTGATTGGCCTTGTTTTGCTATCATGGTTTGAGAGAGATGCCTTGAGTGATCTTTGATCACCATCTACTTGGCCATCCTATATCCTATCATCCGTAGAATAGTGTGGAATGTGTACCATATCATAGATCAAAGGTGTGCACATCATGGTTTGAGAGAGATGCCTTGAGTGATCTTTGATCACCATCTACTTGGCCATCCTATATCCTATCATCCATAGAATAGTGTGGAATGTGTACCATATCATATATCATGAAATGCGACTTGATCAACTATCAATAAATAGTACTACATTGCACATCGTGAAAGGGTATCTTATTGCCTATCACGGAACGTGTTGATCATGATCTTGGCTTTGGATTCAACCCTTGATGCGCCGCTTATATAACTTGTTGTACTAGATCGTGATTAGGGATTCCTTTGGAGATCTAACATGGAATAGTACTTGGCTGCTCAGATTAACACCCCATCCATCTCGTCTACTTACTACCTCCAATTGCAAGTAGGTAGTGGTCTATTCTTTGTGGATTTGAAAATTTGAAAGTGTATGAGTGCACTCTTTACCACAAGCTGACAATGAGTGTGAATGTTGGGAATGAGACAAGTATGTGGCATGACGAAAGAGTTTAAAATACAACGAGACTATCATCTATAGAACCAAAGTTTGTAGCTTCATCTCATGGTTAGGAATATGTTACCATTTGGACGACAACAAGTGTTTGAGATGCAAGTTGCCTTTGTAGGCGAGGTGTTCTATACTGTATCACGTGACTAACATTTGAAGCATATGAATCAAATGAATTCAATGGATAGGGTTTATTGATGACATTCTAATCCAGTGCTTCAGGAGAATTGTTGTACTCTTTTTTTTTTGCTTGAAATATCATGGGCATATCAATACCATGGCATATTTATCAAGCAAATCAGAGATTCACAAAATGCTTAAATAGCACACCACATTAAAGGCTCAAAGGCCTTCCTCCATCATATCATTTCTAGAAGGCCATACATTCCAGATGGAGACAAGGCATGATGAGCATCTACCCAATTACCAGAAGACATGGTTGTGGCAATGATTGCAATCCAGAAATTGATTATAGGAACTCCATGTTACACTAGAAATAATAGAATTATTCGTCACCTACTTAGGAGGATAGGATGCACAATGCTCCTATGAAGTGGAAAATCCCACTTTAAATTGGGAATACATTTATGCAGCGACATTCCCCGTATGGACCAATAAAAGTGGTATTTTTATGTGATGATTGGTTTTAGAGTTTTATTGGGTTGGACGTTGCCCTAGACATACTATCTTCTTGATTCTAAAACAAGGAAATATTCATTTTATTAGAAGGCAAATATCTAGACCTAGAGATGATTCAAATGCTCTAGAAAAACATGCCACTTGATCCAAAAGGCTTGTCAGAGTGACAATAGCACTCTAAAATTGCTTATAATTGGATAATGATATATGGGATCACTTTAGTCTAGATCACTCTCTTAATGAGAAGGCCAAGGTTTTGCAAAAATAGCATGTGTCCAACACTTAAACATCTCAAACAGGCCGTAGAAGATGTACATGTGGAATTTTTGTACAAGGATAGCTAAGAAACCCTCCTTGTTAAAGGAAGAACAATCATTATAAGGTCAAGGGAGGGGGGAGTTTAAATTCTTATAGCCATACCTCACAAAAATTATTAACTCCCCTTGCTACATCAAAATGCTTTCTTGCACCAAAGTATTCTCAAGAAGTTGAAGATATCACAAGTGGATCCCAAAAATCCACTAAAGGATACGTCCAAATCCAAGTGAAAGTTACATCATCCATAGAAACTTCCATGTATGGCTAGACCATATCATGACACATTCATGCACATCATGGTGCCAAAGAAAGTTTCTCAAGCACTAGTCCAACTAAGTATTATGCAAGTAACACACATACTAGAGCCATCACCAAGGAAAAGGAGGTATAAAGCTCACACAAATTATGTCTCTCTTAAGGCTGCGCATTTCACTTGGAAAAAATATTGGCAACAACACAATACATGTCATAGTGGGATACGAAAAATTTTAGTTGTAGAATGACAAAAATCATGATCCAATTAGGTTTCCTCAAATCCATGTCTCCACATACAAAGAGGGTAGTCAACCATTACGTTGTCAATACAAGAAGAAACAAGCAAGGATGTAGAGAGATTCTTCCAAGAGGCCACTACAAAGGACCGACACTACTACAAAACACGATAGGCAAGAAACACAAAGCCGTACTGTAATCAAGTGATTTTGAGTACTTAAGACCCGAATTGAGGCCACAAAATATTTTAAGTACGTGTAAATGCGCGAGCAATCCTACTTTGTGGATAGAAAGCACCCACGGTGTTGGCATCATATGGGGAGAAGCAAGTACGGCATACATGCAGATCTAGCACTAAGGCAACCCATTAAATTTTTCCAAACCTTACATCATTTTAAAAGTGATTCTCATCACTAAAAACCCTTGTAAATATCGTTTCACCTTTTTGTAGCTCCATTTTCTACAAGCCGAGGAGTCCTCGAGCTTGAGGAGCATTAGAAGTAGTTGCCTGCCAATTTTCATATTTTTTAGATCTCGTTTGATCCCTCGAATAAGCCCTGGAACCTAATTTTTAACTAGGTCGGACACTAGGTCTGGACAGGGCCAAAGCTAGTAAAAAACTATAAATAGAGCTAGAGAGCTCATTTTTGGGCTAGCTTCTTGTAGTTTTGAGCTTGTATGAGAACTTGGTTATAAAAGAAGTGATTCCATTGTCTTACTCTCTTTGTTCTTTCCATGTTTGCATGTGTGTGTATGTGTGTGCATGTTTGTGTGCTTCTCACTCACATATTTGTGCCTTCACTTGCTCGAGGTCTTCATACCATCCTCATGTCTTCCCGGATTGACATTAAAGGAGGTGCTACTCATCACTGAGCTACACCAAATTTTGGCACTGTTTCCGGGGATTCGAGCTTTGAGGACGAGCGTGTGATGGTAAGACGTAGAGAGGACGCGTTGGAATGGTAAGTAGTAGGTAAATTTCTGATTTTTCTCCATTTCCATCTCCATCTTCATCTCCATCCTCATCTCCTTCTCCACCTTATATTCCCACTTCCAAATCATTTCCCTCATTTTCTTTGTGCGAGTTTGAGAGAGAGCAAGTGTGTGTTCTTGTTTGTGTGTGTTTTTGCATGTTTCTTGCAGGTTTCAGCTTCATCATCATCTCCAGCAAGCTCAGCAGGTACGGATTCTGTCTGCGCAAACTCCGAGGCGTCGAGCTCGAGCTATCGCGACACACCGAAAAGTTGCCCCAATCACGATTCTGAGTGCACCACGACATTGCGCAGCCCTAGAGCTCCTAGGATCACTAGACAGAACAGAAAAATTCACCATATCCTGACCTATTGCGACACCTCGAGGTATCGCGACACTCCCAGGTATCGCGACACTCCCAAGTATCGCGACACCTCGACCTATCACGACACTCCCAAGTATCGCGACACCTCGACCTATCACGGCGCTCCTAGATATCGTGACACCTCGACCTATCGCGACACTCCCAGGTATCGCGACACTCCCAAGTATCGTGACACCTCGACCTATCGGGACACTCCCAGGTATCGCGACACTTCCAAGTATCGCGACACCTCGACCTATCGCGACACTCCCAGGTATCGCGACACCTCGACCTATCGCGACACTCCCAGGTATCGCGACACTCCCAGGTATCGCGACACTCCCAAGTATCGCGACACCTCGACCTATCGCGACACTCCCAGGTATCGCGACACCTCGACCTATCGCGACACCTCGACCCGACCTATCGCGATACATGGGCTTAACGCATAAAATTTGAAGTGAATTAAATGAGTGAATTGAGGTATAATTGGGCTTAGTTTTGGGACACATTGGGGTGATATTAGAGCCTTAGGAGTGGGCAAAAGACCTAGAAACTAGGGAGGAAAATTCCTGAACCCTGAGAGCCTATTTTGACCCCTAAGTGCCTGAATGGTCATAACTTTGCCATACGAACTCCGATTGGGGAGATTTTGGTCTCCTTGGAAAGCTTGTTGAGAATCCTACGTGGAGTTTTAGAACATGTATTTTTAATTTGGCCATTCGGTAGAATTAGGTGGTCATAAGATTTTGGGGGTACAGTGAGTTACTCCAAGGGGGGCCTGTAATTGTTGATGTGTGTCAGTCAATCCATTGTGGTAAAGGAGCTATATTAACTTGAGAACTTTTGCAAGAACATTGTGTGCAAGCAAGGCATTCCAAGGCAAGCTAGCAAGGGTGTGTACCAAGCTTGGGAGAAGGCTTCCTAGGCTTGTGCAATAGTCTAAGCAACCAGAGGATTGAGGTTGGAAGCTCTCTCAACCCTCCTTTGTCAATTCCTAGCCTAGGCTAAGTATGACTTAGGTGTGGTAATTAATTAGGGCAACGTTAGGCACGAATCAAGTCCAAGAGAACTAATCAACTAAGTGCAAGCATTAAGTAAGTCTTAAGTGCGAAAACCCTAAGGAACAAAAGTAAACTCGAATCGATCACTTATCAAGTGCGAACTTCACTTAAATATTCTTGACGGCATGATCTTGAACAAGTGCTTAACATATTAATCAACTAAAAAGAACAAAGTGATTGGTACAAATTCACCTGCAACGAAGGTGTACTTGGGACCAAGGGGGTAGATAAACCAGGCATATGAACCTCAGGTCAGGCAGACACTTAGGCCGAGACAGACAAAGCCTCAGATCTTCTGAAGCTAGTGTCAATCACACTGCTAGGTCTTGGGCCCAGCAGTTGAGTGATTACCCATACACTCCCCAATCAGAAACAAGTGATTCTGAGATGTCCTATAACATGGAGAGACCTGTAGGTAGTTCAGGGGTGGCTTATCTAGAAAAGCCAGAAGGACCTTACAAGACTCAATTGGAATACATCAGGACTAATCGTCTAGGT
The DNA here is from genome assembly GCA_020310875.1 of Ceratopteris richardii. NCBI lineage: Eukaryota > Viridiplantae > Streptophyta > Polypodiopsida > Polypodiales > Pteridaceae > Ceratopteris > Ceratopteris richardii. Next base: position 11,921,221 of record CM035429.1, read on the forward strand.
GCTCGCATCTACCAAGACGGCCTAAGAAGATCTGTGGTCCAGATTAAGAACCCCGATCAACCCCATGGACCAGAACACCCGGTAGTCAAGTTTGAGAATGGAGCATACCTAGATAAAGAGGGGACTATATATGTAGTCACCACTCTTCCTGATAGAACAGATGAGTTTGGAAATGTGATTGCAGAGACCGACATGGGTGATATAGAGCAAGGGAATTTAGAGAGAGAGCCAAGAACTCCCCGTGGTAAATCCGTCTTGACCAGAATCATGACTCCAGAGTGGATTCCAAAGGATAATAAAAACATAGATTTGCTTCTAAACCAAGAAACTGATGAGGCTTTTTGGAGGTATAAACCTGCCCAGCCTCAGGAAGTAAGTGCTCTCAAAATCTATGAGTTTAAAGACCCTGATAGCCCAGGCAAAGTAACCTACCTAGACAGTACATCAGAGAGGATCTTCGTGGTCACCGAGCATGGCAGACATGCCTACACATGGAAGGGTGAATTTGTTTCTCCCCAACCACGGTCCAATATGTCCTACAGTCACCAAGGAGCTGGCACCTCCCAGGCTCATGGAGCTCAAGGAGATAGAAGTAGAGATAGACCTGAAGTAAGCTTTGCCAACCCCCAGGGAAGAGATAGAAAGAGAACAGGGATGGATAGAGAAGAAACCGAGAGATTTAGAGACCCAAGGAACCAAAGAAATGCTGATGATTTTCCTTTGCCAAGGCCGAGAGAACACACTAGGACCCTGAGGCCAACTCAACTGGTGAAGTCCATGAAGAATTACTTCGATGGCACTGGAGACCCTTATGACCATGTGGCAGAATTTAGGCAAGTCTTGAAAGCTGAACAGGTAGAGGACCTATTCACACAATATAATGCTTTTGGTCGGAACATTGCCCTTACGTGGTTTCAACCACTGAACGAGAGGCATTTCAGAAACATAGACCAGCTCCTAGAGGCATTTATCATTGAGTTTTCTAAGAGTGGCATAAGGCACAACACTTCCTCACTAATTCATAGCTTCAAGCAAACACCTCAAGAGACAGTCAGACTAGCAGGAAGACGGTTTAGGCAATACCTAGAGAGGTGCCAGATGCTTGAGTTACCCACACCAGCCAAGCAAGTGGCTTTGTTCTTGGATGGCTTGTTGAGCACCAAGCTTAGGTCATATGTGTATTTGAAGGACCCCAGAACTATAGAAGAATGTGTGCGCATGTGCATAGACATTGAGGATAATCTAGGCGAGGAGTTAGAGCTATCAAAAATCTATAAGGATTCGGATAGCTCTAGTAGTCTCACATCTGCTCAGTCCACATCCGTTGAGGAACTTGCAGAGAAGGTAGCTCAAAAACTAGGTGTCTCTAGCAAACAAATTCCAAGATTTGCCCCAGTTAAGCGGTGCTACACTTGTGGAGGTGACCATATGGCAAATGTGTGTCCCATTATGGCCCAATCCTAGGTGAATCCTAGTAGCCAGTACTGCACCATAGAGCGAAGGTACACCAACCACACTGCACAGGACTGCCCATATAACAAACAAACTGTTAGGCAAAATTACCCTCAGCCATATCCACAACAGGGTAGATACCAGAATCAGTACCCACCACAACAATACAACAGACCACAGCAACCTTATCAGCCATCTTATCAAGGGCAGCAGAGACCTCAACCAGTCCTAGTGCAGCAACCCCCTGCTCCAACCAATGTGATCCTAGTGAAATATGCATCTGCTGAAGAAAATCCGAACAGAGCCATAGTCCTAGTCACCCCATTGCTATTAGACAGTGATCCAAGTGACCATAGTTTTGACTCCACACATATTGATAGCCCACAGGCTTACTACATGCAGTCACCCGAGCATAACGAGTCATACTATTATGAGGACCCAAGTGAAAATAGTGGGGAGCCTGAGTATGCTAATGTCATGTACACAAACCCCAAATCTAGACCTCAACCTAGGCAGGTACGATCCCCATTTCCTAGAGGACCATGCTTCAGATGTCAGGGAGATCACCTTATACGTGATTTTCCACTGCCTGCCCCTACACAAACCCAACCAGTGACAATTCAGGGTTTCTGTCAAGACTGCGAAAAAGAGCATCTCCTACGAGATTGCCCAAAGAACCCTAATAACATGCCTAAAATCACTCCTATCAACATCATTGGGTTAGTGGTAGACTCTACGGGAAGTATAACTTCCACAGCCCCAGTGCATGTGGTCACTAGAGCCCAAGCCTTGCAGCAAACTCAAGGAGTAGGGCAGGAAAAGAGTTCTGAGGTTAGTGAGATAGAGAGTATAACCAAGAAAAGGACAAGAGCATGGAGAGATAGCCGGGAGAGAATGAAAAGACAATGGTCAGAGAAAATGAGCGAACTTGAAGAAAGCTTGAGAGAAACCAAAGCAAAGATAAGTGAACTCGCATCTCAAAACCACTCTCACACCAACCCTCCTCCACCACCTTTCCCTTTACCTGCCAATCCATCTTCTTCCATTCCCCAACCTTTCAATACACCACCCTTAACCCACCCACCACCTAGAGTAGGATCAGTCCTAGCCGATCCCATTCCTGAAGATCTAGACATGATGCTTAAAGCATATCAGACCAGAATCCAAGAAGGGCCCAATCTAACAGATCATGAGAAATGTTACCCTAGAGCCGATCTAGAGATAGAGCGAACAAAGCTTTGTGCTAAAATGGTCGAATTGGCGCAAGCCATGTTTGAAGCCAGTTGCTTGTTCAATGGCTCTAACCCCATCAGAACACCATTGCACTTTGATGGTCTATTGGATAGATTGGAGAGGTTACTTGCAAAGTCTGGAAAAGGAGCCACCTCCCAGGCTAAGGAGAGGGCAAGTGATAGAATAAGCATTCCTCCCCAGGGAGCTTATGTGCCTAACTGCACTGAACCAGACACCTCTTCTTCTATGAATAGGTATTCACCAGAGTTCCTGAGAGAGATTCAAGAAGAGAAGTGGGCAAAGGGAGTGAAGTCCCTCCTCCCATTGAACTTGTGGATGACGCACATGATCAGTTCCCACAGGACATACCTTCTATTTATGAAGAACAGGAAAGTGCCCACACTCATGAGAGGTTAGACTTTGAGTCTAATTCCTTGCAAGAATTACCACATTTCACAGGCCCATGGGAAACCAAGTCTACTTGCCTGAGAGCACCCACAATCATGATAAGGAACGAAGATTCAATCATACCTAGGAATACAGAGGTAGTAAAGAACACTAAAGTGCAGTGCAATCTCACTTTAGAAGAGCTACTCAAAGTTAAGCCAAGAGTGTGGAAACACATAGCCAAACAAGTGCTAGACATAGCGAAATCGCGTTCCCAGGTGGGATCTCATAGAACAGTGCCTGAAATACCATTGGATAAGATAGGAGACATGAGTGAAGGAGAAGAAGGAAATACCTATCTCCCAGTTACCCATCAGGGATACACAACCAAGGCAATTTTGGACTCAGGTGCAGGAGTTGCAATTGCTACAACTTCCCTATGGAAGCGTTGGGGCAAGCCAGCACTCCGACCGACGAGAATGAAATTGCAGATGGTCGATGGCCATATTGAGAGGCCCTTGGGATTGCTAGAAGGCATAACTCTCACTACATGTGGTGTTGAGTTCGAACATACTTTCGCTATATGTGACTTTAGCAAAAACCAAGCCTACGAGATGATTTTGGGAAGGCCATTTATGCGGCAATTGCAAGTAGTACAGGACTGGGGAACCAATTCCTTATACTTGCAACACTTAGGTGTTACAACCAAAGTCAATCTCAAGGATTACTCTCATAGAGACGTATCGCCCATTCAATGGAATCCCATCCATAGAGCCAAGGATGTCACGGAGTCAGTGCATTCCATAGGATCAGCATCCTCATGGATGCATGAAGACACCCACTTATGGATGTGCAAAGTGGCAATAGAAGAAGAGAAAAGAGAAAAAGCCAGAGAGGTAGGTGCGAAAGAGACACATAGATCAATTCAAGACCCAGCGTATGCACCTGTAGTATTTCCCGATGAAGAGTTTGAACCTCACGGCTGGGCAAAAATTTTAGCAACAATGGATGTAGCCATCAATGAAGAGCAGTGGACACCCCAATGTGATGAGGATGGCTATGACATTTCAGTCTTCTCAATAGAGCCAATCATGGGAGATGCAGTTTTAGAAGAATGCGAACCTAGCCCTGATACATTTGAGGATGCAAGTGACTCCGACTTAGAGTCAATCATTATGGACCCACCTTTTGCATCAGATGAAGAATACTTCTATGAAGTTGAAGCTTACCCCCAGAGACACGGAGAAATCATGAATGATGTGAGGTTAGCCACACAAGTAGCCACTAAGAGTGGAGGAAAGAAAAGAAAGAAGAAGGAAGTCACTCTGGAGGCAGAAGAATCCTTGTTTGAGGTCCCTAAAAACTTAAAAAAATATGAGATAGACGATAGGAGAGTCATGATAAGAATGCCTAAACGTGAGGCACAAGCAGGAGAGGCCTATGATAGCAAGGAAACTACCAAGAAAATAGTTGTCGCCATAGAAGAGGGAGAAGAAAGATGCACCTACATAGGGCATGACTTGACGGAAGAAGAAGAGCAAGAGTTGGTAGCTTTGCTAAGAGAGTACAGAGATGTATTCGCTTGGAGCTATAAGGACCTGAAAGGTGTCGACCCAGACATATGCTCACACACGATTCCCATGACCTCAGATGCCAGACCATCTAAGCAGAAGCCCTATACATACAATGATAACTATGCTGCTAAGATCAAGGAGGAGATAGATAGATTGGTAGAAGCTGGGTTTATCTATGAGATTGAGCACACTCAATGGGTATCCCCCATTGTGGTTGTGCCCAAGAATGGAAAATTGCGTGTGTGTATTAACCTTAAAAAAGTTAATGCTGCCACGATTAGAGACAGTTATCCACTTCCTATTACTGAGCATCTATTAGAAAGGGTAGCAGGCAAGGAAGTGTACAACTTCCTGGATGGATTCTCTAGCTACAATCAGGTAGCCATTGCACCAGAAGATCAGCATAAGACGGCTTTTGCCACAGAGTGGGGCATATTTGCCTTTCGGGTAATGCCATTCAGGCTTACCAATGCACCTGCTACCTTTCAAAGATTAATGTGTCACGTGTTTAAAGAGTTCTTGAGGAAGAATTTGGAAGTCTATGTGGATGAACTTTGCGCTCATTCCAACATTAGACAGACCCATATACCTGAACTCAGACAAATCTTTGATAAATGCAGAGAATATCAAGTCTGCCTGAACCCAGAAAAGTGTGTTTTCATGGTCAAGCAAAGCAAAATTCTAGGACACATAGTGTCTAAGAACGGCATATCCACTGACGAAGAGAAAGTGAGAGCCATCGCAGAACTACCTAGGCCAAAGAACGTCAAGGAAGTACAGGCTTTCATGGGGCATTGTGGTTACTACCGCCGGTTCATTCACATGTATGCTGTCATTGCAAAGCCCATGTATGTACTTCTGACTAACTTTGAGTGGACTGATGAATGTGAGAATTCCTTCAATGAGCTTAAACGAAGATTATGTTCAGCACCAATCTTGACCACACCAGATTGGAACAAGCCATTCCATGTTCATGTGGATGCCTCCAATTATGCTATTGGATGTGTACTTGCACAACCTACGGGTGAAGGTAATATTGATCTTCCTATTGCCTATGCCAGTAGACAGTTGAATGCTGCTGAACGGAACTATACAACCACCGAACGAGAAGGATTAGGCATGGTGTACGCGGTTAAAAAGTTTAGACACTATTTGCTTGCAAATAAGCTCAAATTTTTTATTGATCACCAAGCTCTACTGTACGTGGTAAACAAGCCATGTAATACAGGCAGATTAGTAAGATGGTTTCTCTTACTAATGGAATATGACTTTGAGGTAGTAGTGAGGAAAGGCAGGACTCATTTGAGGGCTGACCATCTCTCTAGGCTCACATCTGGAGAGGGCCCACAAGGAGTGTCAGATGACTTACCTGATGCTTACTTGTTTAATTTGGAAGTTGTACCTCAGTGGGCTAAGCCATTAGTGCCATTATTGACATATGGGCCTAACCACCCAATAATAAACACACAAGATAGGGAGATAGTAAAAGCCTAGAAGTATCATATCATGGCAGGAAGTGTGTACAAACATACAGATCACGGGGTATTAGCCTGTTGTGTGGAAGAGGACGAGTACGCGAAGTGGTTGCAATTAGCACATGTAGGTGCATTAGAGCAACACTACTCAAAACAACAAACTCTACAAACATTGAGGAGACTTGGAGTATACTGGCCAACTATGGAAGCAGATGTTCATAGGATGGGCAAGGAATGCCCAATTTGCCGCACTAAGCCACCAGTGGAACATGCCACCCTTTATCGTGTGTCTCTAGTGCCAGATTGGAGCGAGCCATTAGTGGCCTTTCTGAGGACGAAAACATTCCCTCAAGAAATGACTCTGGTTAGACAAAGGAGCTTAGAACAAGAGGCGCTAGACTATGCTCTCATTGGAGATAATCTATACAGACGAGGAAAAGATGGGTATCTTAGATTGTGTGTCCATGAGAGCGAATATCTAAAAATATTAGAGACTGCTCACCAAGGTGTAGCAGGAGGACACTTTGGTCCAGATCGGGTGTTCAAAGCAATTTTGTTTGCAGGTCTTTGGTGGCCAACTCTTCACATGGACGCACATACCTATGTGAAGAGGTGTGAGGTTTGTCAACGAACTCAGTATCCCATACGCAAGGATGAGATGCCATTGAAACCTATGATGGGTGGACGTGCATTCTCTAAGTGGGGAATAGACTTTGTTGGTCCTATTAATCCCCCAGCTAAGGGTTCACATGCTGAGTACATCATTGTGGCCACAGACTATCTGACCAAGTGGGTAGAAGTGAAAGCCACTACGAAGAATGATGCTCAAACAATAGCAAAGTTCTTATCTGAAAATGTGTTCACTAGATACGGATTGCCAATAGAATTAGTAAGTGATAGAGGCACTCACTTCTTAAATGAAGTCATTGAAAATCTTCTTCACGAGTTCTTGGTGATACACAAAAAGTCTGCCCCCTATCATCCACAAGCTAATGGCCAGGCTGAGAGCACAAATAAGATCTTATGCAATGTGCTGACTAAATTGGTGAATAACAAACATTCTGATTGGGACAAACAGCTACACCATGTTGTTTAGGCATATCGAGTTGCCTACAAAACGGTACTCCAAGCCACACCCTTTCAGATGGTGTTTGGTCAGAATGCGGTGCTACCCTTGGACTTTTTGATACCTACATTGAAAGTAGCACAAGAGCATGGCTGGACAGGCCATGAACTCTCCTCTCGAATCTTTGATCTTGAACGTCTAGGTGAGACAGCAGGAATCTATGCAGCCAAGAAGAGGCAAAAGGCGTATTTTGATACACATGTGAAGGATAAAGGCTTGAAAGCAAGAGACCTAGTCCTAGTCTACACATTGAAACAACATGCACGAAAATTAGAGAAAAGGGGCTATGGACCACTGATTATCAATAGGATCTCCACAAGCGGAGCAGTACAACTAGCCACTTTAGAGGGCGACATACTACCAAGTTACATAAGCGGATGTAGAGTCAAGCTATATCAAGAACCCTTAATTGAAGAAATGCTCAATCGACTCAATACTGCAAAGAAACGTAAGGATGAGGAAAAGAGAATTCGAGAAGAAGCACAGGCTGAAGCTTTAGAACGCATTCGACGAATGAAATTGAGAAGGCATGGTAGAGATCAACCCATGACTGACGCCCATGAAGCTCTAGGTTATCACATGGCCATGTGCGAGGCTTCAAGTGAACTGGCCCGTAAGATAGTTGATCGACGACCTTTTGTGACCCTAGAAGTAGAACAAGGAGAGAGTGCAAGGACCGTGAGAGCTTTAATTGATTCAGGAGCGGCCACTAGTGCAGTTCGGCTTTCGAATTGCCAACAATTGCAATTGGAGGTAAAACCCCTAGAAGCATATCTGATAGGATTAGGAGGTTTTGAAACCCCTTGCATGGGAGAGGTGGAACTTCCCCTCTACATTCAAGAGGTCCTCATGCCAGCAAAAGTACTAGTATGTGAAGACGAGGATCTTACCGAACCTCTCGTCCTGGGCCAAGACTGGATCTATGATCACGCAGTCAACCTCAACCTAAGAAGTGGACTGCTTCAGGCTTGGGTAGGCCAAAGCCGCCTTACGATTGAATTAGAAAAGCAAGCACTCAAACCATTAGAACAGGCACCAACTCCTGGTCCCTCCAAGAACCCACATGAAGATAATGTTATTCTTGTCCAAAGTTCTATGGTGCAGAGGATTGTCACTCTTGCCAAAGGTACAGAAGTCAAGGAGGAACTCCCATCTGTTCCAGAGAAGAATCTCAAGGGGAAGGTCCAGCAACACCCGACACTAAGGAGACCGATGAACAAGAAGCATGAGCACCAACTTTGGCAGTATGAAGTGCCTCGTGGCATGAAACAGATATGGATACGCAAGGGGAAAAAAATCACGGCCCCAAAGACAGGGTCTCAAAAGAGCATCAAGCAAGCCACACTCTCAAGGACTAAAACGAAGGAGATTGTAGCTCAGTGATGAGTAGCACCTCCTTTAATGTCAATCCGGGAAGACGTGAGGATGGTATGAAGACCTTGAGCAAGTGGAGGCACAAGTGCGTGAGTGAGAAGCACACAAACATGCACACACATACACACACACGCGCACACACGGCAAGACAAAGAGTGAGAAGCAATGGAGTTCTTAGATTACTTTCAAAAAGCTCTTACAAGTTCGTTTCAATTACAATCTAGCCCCAAAAATGAGCTCTCTAGCTCCTTTTATAGTTTTTGACTAGCTTTGGCCCTGTTCAGACCTAGTGTCCGGCCTAGTTGAAAATTAGGTTCCAGGGCTTATTTGAGGGCTCAAATGAGATCTACAAAATACGAAAATTGGTAAGCAACTACTTCTAAGGCTCCTCAAGCTCGAGGACTCCTCGGCTTGCACAAAATGGAGCCACAAAAAGGTGAACATGGTATTTACAGGGGTTGTTAGTGATGAGAATCACTTTTAATTGGTGTAAGGATTTTGAAAAATCAAAGGTTGCATTAGTGCTAGATCTGCATGAATGCTCGTACTTGCTTCTTCATGAAGAAAATTATTGGCCTACTTGCCAGATCGTCGTTGACTCCCTTGTCTGCTTGTGCCTTCTCTCCCTTCTGACTCTCTTCTCTGACTGCCATGCCTCCTCAGTCCTTCAGTTCCTTGTCTGCTGCTAACACCCCCCCTCTCTCGCGTCTGTCGTCCCTGACAGGCCCTTGTTGTGTGGGTTTTTGGATGTAGTACTCAACGACATCTTGCGCTAGGTGATGTTCGGCAATCCTCAATCCTTTGGCCAAGTCGGTGAGTAGAGCATCCCAATCTACCGGCCCGGGAACCTCTGAATGTGGCATACGTAACTTATCTGAATGGAGAGCTTGTTCCACTACAAACAATTGTAATAAATGTGAGGGCCTGGGAATGAAGATCTCTGAGTGGTATTCCCAGAACCAGGTGACAAACATCTCTTCAAATGTCTGTTTGAAGCACGCCGGTAGGTACTTTATGCGGGCATGCCATGCATAAACAACATTAATAGAGGGCGTTGTGCTCATGTCATAAACAAGATCCTGATTGCCTTCATTAAATCCGGGCGCAGAGAGGTGAGGTTCCTTAACATTCTTGAAGGTCCGGAAGGTGACTATCATGAGTTCAAAAATTTTAAGACACATCAGTGTCATGACATCTGGTACGTTTTTGAACCTGACACCCCAATGCCGAATTGTCGATATCATATACCCTACAATAGGTTGACCTTTAGGTGGTGCTAAGTAGACATAGTTGAGCCACTTCTCGCAGCCTTTGGTTGTCAGCACCATCTTTGTGTATTCCGGCCACGACCTTCTTCGGAAAATAGGACAGTAGCAGGGATTGTACTTGATATACACGGGCATGTTATTCCATGTGCGATTCATTTCCGGGTAGGTTTCAAGCAGCCGAATTCTCCAAGTCGGTTGGCGAATATTTCCCTGCTTGGCACTTTCTGGGATGTCATCTGGTGCAAACTGTGTGGCAGAGGTTGGTTCCCGTGAGGTGTGGTGCTTGATTTCAGCATTATAGTCCGCCATTAAGACACAAAAAGGAACATACAAGTCGTCGGAGGTGCCGATCCACCTGTGATGAGAGAGGTTCCTAAAATAGTCTGATTTTATGACCACCTCTTCTAAGCGTGACATCGATGCTATCTGGACTGCCACCCTATCATCATGAGTTCTGGCCACTTTTTCCAATTTCTGCATCCATTCCGGAGCCTCTATTTCAAGGGTGTCCATGCCCTCATCTGTTTGCTTGCCTCCAGGTGCTGGCATCGGAACGTACGGGTCCTCAAAGGTTTCCTCTACTTCGATTGGTACTAGGTCTTCAGGTTCTGGTTCTACCAAGGGGGAGGGTTGGCGTTCATACACAAGCACTTTCTTTTGTAATTCTTCGAGTTGTGCTTTGAGCGTTGCTCCTTCGTCAGTTGTGTCAGCTGCGGTTGGGACCTCTTTGGGTGGTGCTGGTTGAGTTGCCAATTGCCTTCGTAGTTCGTCTCTTTCCTTTTCTAAGGTTGCATGGGCTTCGAGGAGATCAGCATGGGTTTCCAATATGATTTGCATATTGTCCGAGGGAATGGCCTTAAACTTCTTCGGGTCAATTTCTTGTGGGGAACCGTCCATGGCTAATTCCAAGTTCTCTTCGTTTTGTGTCTGAAGCCGTCTATTTTCTTCCAGGGCTGCAGACATATGCTTCCGTAATAGAGCCATGTTGCGGCGGAGCTTGAGGTTCTCTGTGATTTGGGAGTGTAGCAGATCATCCATTTGTTGTCTTTCTTCGGCATCTGGCTGCGGTGGATTTGCCACTAATTGCTCATGTTGTTCTTGCAATGCGCTAAACTGCTGTTGTAATTGTTTCTTCTCGTGCTCTAAGTCAATGAATCTTCCTTGTAATGCTTCGTGACTCCTGAACAAACTTGTATGCTGAGCATCGAGGTGCTGATAGTGTTGTTGTAACTGAGACATGCACTGATACATGTTATTAAATAATTATTAATGGGGGTGGGTGCAGTAAGGGTGTTCAATGCAGAGGGAAAGGGAAAGGGGAAGGGAAGTGTGAATGCAGTGCTCGAAAATGGTGAAGTGGGTGGTGGGGGAATGGGAGATTGTGGTCGTATGGGGGGCGGGAGAGGTGCAGAGGTGGGTGATACTTCCATAAAATCAAAAGTGGAGACAGTGGTGGGAGTGATTGTGAACATGGGGACCGTGGTTGCGGTGATTGTGGTGAAAGTGTATAGTGGTGTGTGTAATTGTGAATATGAACTATTAGGAAGTGTGATCGGGGGAGTGGGTTGACTGATGGTTTGTGCGTCGGGGTGTGTAGTGGACGCGGACGCGGTGACAGCCGAGGTTACGCTGGTAGAGGGAGGTGAATGTGGCGGGTGTGGGGGCGAAGGTGGTAAGGGAGGTGATGGAGGTGCACTTGATGTATGGGCTTCCTCGGTGTCTTGAGCGGTGTGTGCAGTGCCCGTGGTTGTGGGGGTGCCTTGTGGTCCTGATCCTAATACATTCATTTGTTTCCCTGTTCGTGGGGGACGTCTTCCGTATCTTCTTTCCATTCTGCGTGATTGTGCCAGGGCCGTCTGCACTGCCTCAGGTACTCCTAAGGCATCAGAGATCATATCCAGTGTGGCATGATACTGTTCGTCAACTCCTTCCTCCTCAAGGATTTGGTGCATGATAGCCTTTCCTGCTGCAAGGGATAACTTATGTTGTTGTTGGACCCTGTTGATGGTATCGTAGAGCTTTTTCAACTCCTTTGTATATGCTGGGGCACCCTCTAGCTCCTATATAACTTCTTGCTCATAGTCATGCGCCTCCTCATCAGAAAATCCTTCCTCTTCATCCTCTTGGCCTTCTTCTTCTTCATCCTCCAATTCCACCACTTCTGGTTGTCTTGGCTGGGGTTGTTCTGTAGCCGTTTGTTGTCCACTACCCTGCTCTGCTTCGACTTCCGCATTAATAGCTTCAATGATTCTGGCAACTTCTTCATCCGTTAGATCTTCCAAAGTGAATCCGTGAGGAAATTCCAGATCAGTAGGTACTGGTGGAAACACAAGGTTATGGCCATCTGTGTTGTGCCTGGGTAACCTGATAGTAAATGGTTGTACTCGTCTGGGAAGCCTTGGAGTTGTTTCAGGTGTTAGGGTTGCACCGCGAGCTTGTGCACAAGGCATCTGGACAGCGCCTCTCATCTTCTTTGAGGGAGGCCCTACGGCTGACAGTCTGCGTTGAAACTCCTGTGCTCTGGTCCAAATGAGAGCCCTTTGCACCGGTACATCATATGCGAGACATCTATACACAATTCTGGTAAGCGCACAGCATCCATACAGTACAGATTTTTGTTTCTTATACCACCTTTGATGAGCCAAATGGATCTGGTCGATAATCCAGTGGGGCATATTGATTGTCAAATCAAAGGCATCTGCTAAGTAGAGGCTAAACCAGATCTTTTTGGGAGGCATTGTGAACCTTTCCTGCACGGGGAATGCGAAATGTTGCATGACCATGCGTAAATGAATGGCGATCGTAGGTGTCATCGCGACCATGTCCTTTAACTTCGTCAGATTCCTGTTCTTCATATTATCGGGGACCATAGTCTCTTTCTCCGTAGGAATGTGCATACCTTTCATGTCGAGAGCTTCTCTTACCAAGTTGATAGTCAAGCGGAAACGCTTCAGCTCATTGCCCCTTGTGAGTGATGGGAGTACAAAGGAGCTGTATCCTTTTTTGTCTTTGCTTGGAGTGAGGGTGCTAATCAAGTATGAGCACCTTAGAAAATCGGGCTTTGGTAGTTGGAACTTGAAATAATCATAGAGCCCAGCCTTCTTCCATATCGGCTTCAGTCCTTCGTTATTCTGTAGCTTTTCAAACTCCCTGGTAAAGAAGTGGTATCTGCCCCAACGTCCATTGAATTCTACCTCGGACTCCCACATGTATGTGCCTTCACCCAGAGGTCCCGCAACGTCACTGAACCAGTGTGAGGTTTTGCCCACAGGCATTGTGTGACCCTGTGGAGGATTCTGAATCGGTATGGCATGTAATGCCCTTAATGCCGCTGGTCTTTCCTTTAATTCCTCCTCGACCGAAAGGCTTTCGATGTCCACCACTTGGGGGCTTGTGCCTGCCTGGGAGCTAGTTCCTACCGTATCTGCCATGTTACTTCTTGCTGCCTGTCTCTGTGAGAATATACAAGCATGTGTTAACATTGTACAGGACAAGAGAGAACCGTTGTTGTTCCCATTACAACATTAACATGAGGGTCGGGAGCGAATAATGGGTTAGTAAGTGCTCGGTGCGAGTGTGTGTGTGGTTAGGAGTTCGATAGACCTAAGAGCTAAGTGGAATGATGTAGTGTGATAGTGATGTGGTTAGTAGGTTGTCATGGATTTACAAATGGGGTCCGGGGGTTTGTTACAAGTCTTAGGCTGCCAAATGCAGTGGATGGGTTTTGCTCTTGGTTTCGTAGAGACTCTCGAGAGCTTTATCGGTGTGTCGGCTTGAAAATGAGGCCTTTTAGTGACCCATTTACAAGTGATTATGTTCGTGCTCATGGGCCTTGGTGTGTTCTTGAGTGTTGAAAACGAGTGGATGCCGGCTGTGCGAGTGGATGGATCACGCTGTATAGGGTGTGATCTTGGTGTAGCTATTTGAGCCCGCAAACAAGACTTAGGCACCCAAATTTGTCTTGATTGTGGGCTGGCCTTCATCGACTTCTTGGGCACCCAAATAGACTTCACGTTAGCAGATGAGCTTCTGAAAGACTTCTTATTAGTATCGTGTTGTTGGTTACTAATAAGAGGTTTTGCCCGTGTGGTTGGCTTGAGTGCAACCGGTTGTTCGCCTTTCTGCACCCACACTTGTTTCACTTGCTGCGACATTTTGCTGCGCAGGTACTTTTGATCTCCGACATAGGTATTACTCTGCTTCTGCTGCCTTTGATCCACCTTTGGTTGCTGCCTCCTTCTGGCCTTTGGAAAAGAAGGGAGTTCCGTTGCATCCCTGACTCCTTTTTTGCGAATATCATTCCTCTGCAACACATAGTTTTGGACAAGAACAACATGGTCATCTTCATGTGTACTCCTGGAAGGACCAGGAGTGTGTGCCTTTCCTAGTTCCTTGAGTGCTCCATTATCTAACTCTACTGTAATTCGACTATGATTGACCCATACCTGAAGAAGTCCACTTCTTAGGTTTAAGTTGACTGCTTGGTCATAGATCCAGTCCTGACCCAAGACAAGAGGCTCCGTGAGGTCTTCGTCTTGGCACACTAGTACCTTAACTGTCATTAACATGTCCTGAATGTAGAGGGGGAGCTCCACCTCGCCCATGCAAGGGGTTTCCACACCTCCTAATCCTATGAGATAAGCTTCTATAGGATTGACCTTTAATTTCAATTCTTGACAGTAAGAGAGTCTCACCGCACTAGTGGCTGCACCCGAGTCAATCAATGCTCGCACGGACTGTGCACTAGTTCCTTGTCCTACCTCTATGGTCACAAAAGGTCGTCGATCAATTATTCTATGGGAACTTGTTCCTGCGACTTCACACATTGCCATATGATATCCTTGATCTGCATAGTCATTTGTTCTAGGCTGATCTCTACCTTGTCTTCGCAACTTCATCCTTCTGATGCGTTCTAAAGCTTCTGCTTGAGCTTCTTCTCGAATCCGCTTTTCTTCTTCCTTGCGTTTCTTGGCGATATTGAGTCGACTTATCATTTCCTCTGTGAGAGGTTCCTGATATAACTTGACTCTGCATCCGCTTATATAGCTTGGGAGAACGTCACCTTCTAATGTGGCTAGTTGCACTGCTCCACTTGTTGAGATTCTATTAATGATCATGGGTCCGTAGCCTCTCTTCTCCAGTTTCCTCGCATGTTGCTTCAATGTGTAGACTAAAACTAGATCTCCTGCTTTCAAGCCCTTATCCTTCACATGGGCATCAAAGTATGCCTTCTGTCTCTTCTTAGCTGCATATATCCCTGCAGCTGCTCTCAGTCTTGTTTCTCTTAATCGTTCAAGGTCAAAAAGTCTAGAGGAGAGTTCATGACCCGTCCATTCGTGCTCTTGTGCTACTTTCAATGTAGGTATCAAGAAGTTCAAGGGTAGCACCGCGTTTTGGCCAAATACCATCTGAAAGGGGGTGGCTTCGAGTACCGTTTTATAGGCGACTCGGTATGCCCAAACAGCATGGTGTAGCTGTTTGTCCCAATCAGAGCGTTTAGTGTTCACTAATTTTGTCAGTACATTGCATAAGATCTTGTTGGTGCTCTCAGCCTGGCCATTTGCTTGAGGGTGATAGGGGGCAGACTTCTTATGTACTACCAAGAATTCTTGGAGCAGATTTTCAATAACTTCATTCAAGAAGTGAGTGCCTCTATCACTAACTAGCTCTATAGGTAGCCCATATCTAGTGAACACATTCTCAAATAAAAACTTAGCTGTTGTTTGAGCATCGTTCTTCGTTGTGGCTTTTACCTCTACCCACTTTGTTAGATAGTCTGTTGCAACAATGATATATTCCGCATGGGAACCCTTAGCTGGGGGATTAATAGGACCTACGAAGTCTATTCCCCACTTAGAGAATGCACGTCCACCCATCATAGGTTTCAGTGGCATCTCATCTTTACGTATAGGATACTGAGTTCTCTGGCAAACATCACACCGTTTCACATAGGTATGTGCATCCATGTGAAGGGTTGGCCACCAGAAGCCCGCAAATAGTATTGCCTTGATCACCCGATCTGGTCCAAAGTGTCCTCCTGCTACACCTTGGTGAGCAGTTTCCAAGATCTTGAGATATTCACTTTCATGGACACATAACCTCAGGTAACCATCTTTACCATGCTTATATAGATTATCACCAATGAGTGAGTAATCCTGGGCTTCTTGTTCTAAACTCCTTTTCTTAGCCAGAGTCATGTCTGGAGGGAATGTTTTCGTCCTCAGGAAGGATACTAGTGGTTCACTCCAATCTGGCACAATGGACACTTGATAAAGAGTGGCATGTTCCACATGTGGTTTAGTGCAACAGATTGGGCATTCCTTGCACAACTTTTGGACATCGGCTTCCATAGTTGGCCAATGCACTCCGAGTCTTCTTAGTGTCTGTAGGGTTCGTTGTTTTGAGTAGTGTTGCTCTAATGCACCTACATGTGCTAATTGCAACCATTTTGCGTACTCATCCTCTTCCACACAACAGGCCAAGATCCCTTGATCTGTGTGCTTGTACATACTTACAGCCATGATGTGATACTTTTGGGCTTTTACTACCTCTCTATTCTGTGTGGCTATTATTGGGTGGTTAGGTCCATATGTTAACACTGGTACCAATGGCTTAGCCCACTGCGGCACCACTTCCAAATTAAACAAGTAAGCATCAGGAAGGTCATCTGATACTCCTTGTGGGGCTTCTCCAGATGTGAGCCTAGAAAGATGATCAGCTCTCAAATGAGTCTTCCCTTTCCTTACCACAACCTCAAAATCATATTCCATTATTAAGAGAAACCATCTTACTAATCTTCCTGTATTGCATGGCTTGTTTATGAGATATAACAATGCTTGATGGTCAGTAAAAAATTTAAACTTGTTTGCAAGCAAATAGTGTCTAAATTTCTTAACTGCATATACCATGCCTAAGCCTTCTCTCTCCGTAGTGGTGTAATTTCGTTCAGCTGCATTCAATTGTCTACTGGCATAGGCAATTGGAAGATCCATATTACCTTCACCAGTAGGTTGCGCGAGTACACACCCAATAGCATAATTGGATGCATCCACATGAACATGAAATGGCTTGTTCCAATCTGGTGTGGTCAAGATTGGTGCTGAACATAATCTTCGTTTAAGCTCCTGGAAGGAGTTCTCACATTCATCAGTCCACTCAAAGTTAGTCAGAAGTCCATACAGAGGCTTTGCTATGATGGCATACATGTGTATAAACCGTCGGTAATATCCACAATGCCCCATGAAGGCCTGTACTTCCTTGACATTCCTTGGCCTAGGTAGCTCTGCTATGGCTCTCACTTTCTCTTCGTCAGTAGATATGCCATTCTTTGACACTATGTGTCCTAGAATCTTGCCTTGCCTGACCATAAAAACGCACTTTTCTGGGTTCAGGCAGACTTGGTATTCTCTACATTTGTCAAAGATTTGTCTGAGTTCAGGAATATGGGTTTGTCTAATGTTGGAATGAGCACAAAGATCATCAACATAGACTTCTAAATTCTTCCTCAAGAACTCCTTAAACACATGGCACATTAGTCTCTGGAAGGTTGCAGGGGCATTGGTAAGCCCAAATGGCATTACTCTAAAGGCAAAAATGCCCCATTCAGTGGCAAAAGCTATCTTATGCTGATCTTTTGGAGCTATGGCTACTTGATTGTAGCCCGAAAATCCATCGAGGAAGCTGTACACTTCCTTGCCTGCTACTCTTTCTAAGAGATGCTCTGTGATAGGAAGCGGATAATTATCTCGAATTGTGGCTGCATTAACCTTCTTTAAGTTAATGCACACACGCAGCTTGCCATTCTTCTTGGGCACCACTACGATGGGGGATACCCACTCAGTGTGCTCAATTTCATAGATAAATCCAGCTTCAACCAGTCTATCTATCTCCTCTTTAATCTTGGCAGCATAATTATCGTTATATGTATAGGGTTTTTGCTTAGAAGGTTTAGCATCTGAAGTCATGGGGATGGTGTGTGAGCATATGTCTGGGTCAACACCCTTCAAATCCTTGTAACTCCAAGCGAATACATCTCTGTATTCTCTTAGCAAGGCTATTAACGCATGCTCTTCTTCCTCTGTTAGGTCATGGCCTATGTACGTGCATCTCTCCTCTCCTTCTTCTAGGGCCACTACTATTTTCTTGGTGGTTTCTTTGTTATCATAGGCCTCTCCTGATTGTGCCTCTCGTTTAGGCATTCTTAACATGACTCTCCTGTCATCTATCTCATACTTCTTAAAATTTTCTGGGACCTCAAACAAAGATTCTTCCTCTTCTGGTGAGACTTCTCTCTTCTTTCGTTTCTTCCCTTCTTCCTTCGGGGTCACATGTGTTGCTAACCTTACATCATTTGTAAGCTCTCCATACCTCTGGGGTTGAAATTCTACTTCATAGAAGTATTCTTCATCTGATGCAAAAGGTGGGTCCATAATGATTGACTCTAGATCGGAGTCACTTGCATCCTCAATCGCATCAGGGCTAGGTTCGCATTCTTCTAGAACTGCCTCTCCCATGATTGGCTCTATGGAGAAGACTGAAATGTCATAGCCATCTTCATCACAGTGAGGTGTCCATTGTTCTTCATTGATGGCTACATCCATTGTTGCTAGGATTTCTGCCCAGCCGTGGGGTTCAAATTCTTCGTCAAGAAAAACTACAGGCGCATAGGCTGGGTCTTGAATTGATCTATGTGTTTCTTTTGCACCTATCTCTCTGGCTTCTTCTCTCTTCTCTTCTTCTACTGCTACTTTGCACATCCATAAGTGGGTGTCTTCATGCATCCAAGAGGATCCGGACCCAATGGAATGCACCGATTCCGTATCCTCTTTGGCTCTATGGATGGGATTCCATTGGATAGGAGGTACATCTCTATGAGAGTAATCCTTGAGATTGACTTTGGTCGTAACACCTAAGTGCTGCAGGTACAAAGAATTGGTTCCCCAATCCTGTACCACTTGCAACTGTCGCATAAAGGGTCGTCCCAAGATCATTTCATAGGCATGGTTCTTGCTAAAATCACATATGGCAAAGGTATGCTCGAACTCGACACCACAGGTGGTGAGAGTTATTCCTTCTAGCAATCCTAAGGGTCTCTCAATGTGACCATCGGCCATCTGCAATTTCATTCTCGTTGGCCTGAGTGCTGGCTTGCCCCAACGCTTCCATAGGGAAGTGGTGGCAATTGCAACTCCGGCACCTGAGTCCAAAATTGCCTTGGTGGTGTACTCCTGGTAGGTAATGGGAAGATAGGTGTTCCCTTCTTCACCTTCACACATATCTCCTATCTTATCCAAGGGTATTTCTGGCACTGTCCTATGTGATCCTACCTGGGAATGAGGTTTCACTATCGCTGGTACTTGTTTGGCGACATGTTTCCATAATTCAGGTTTAACCTTGAGTTGCTCTTCTAACTTGAGATTGCACTGCACTTTAGTGTTTTTCACTACCTCTGTGTTCCTAGGTAAGACTGAGTCCTCATTTCGTACCATGACCGTGGGTGCCCTCATACAAGTAGACTTAGTTTCCCATGGGCCTGTGAAGGGTAATTCTTGTAGAGAGTTAGACTCAAAGTCTAATCTTTCATGAGATTGGGCACTCTCCTGCTCTCCATAAATGGATGGGATGTCTTGTGGGAATTGATCATGTGCATCATCCACAAGTTCAATAGGAGGAGGGACTTCACTTTCTTTAGCCCATTTGTCTTCTTGAATCTCGCGTAGGAATTCTGGTGTGAACCGATTCATGGAAGATGATGTGTCTGGCTCTGTAGAGTTAGGCACATAGGCTTCAGGCACATAGGCTTTCTGGGCAGGAAGACTTGCTCTTTCACTTGCCTTGTCCTTATGTTGAGAGGTGGGTTCCTTTTCTGATTGTGCAATCAGCTTCTCTATTCTTTCTAACAGTCCATCAAAGTGCAACTGTGTCTTCGCTGAACTAGAGATGTTAAATAGGCGACTGGCCTCAAACATGGTTTGAGCCAACTCCACCATTTTGGCACAAATTTTAGTTCGTTCAAGCTCTAATTCTGCTCTAGGGTAGCACTTTTCATGATCAGTTACGTTTGGCCCTTCTTGGATTCTGGCCTGATATGCTTTAAGCATCATGTTTAGGTCCTCGGGAGTGGGATCTGCTAGGACTGATCCTACTCGGGGTGGTGGAATTAGGTGAGGCGGGTTGGAAGGTGGCTGGTCGGATGGCGATGGGAATGGTGGTGGTGGGGTAGTGTGAGAGGGAGTTTGAGATGTGAGTTCAGTTATCCTGGCTTTGGTTTCTCTTATGCTTTCCTCAAGTTCACTCATCCTTTTAGCCCATTGTCTTTTCATTCTTTCCCTACTATCTTTCCAAGCTCTAGTCCTCTTCTTTGTCATGCTCTCTATTTCACTAGCCTCTGGGTTCTTTTCCTGGTTTACCCCTGGGTTTGGCTGCAATGCTTGAGCTCTAGTGATCACTTGCACGGGTGTAGTGGAAGTGACACTTCCTGTGGAATCTACCACTAACCCAATAACGTTAATAGGAGTAATTTTTGGCATATTACTAGGATTCCTAGGGTAGTCTCGTAAGAGATGTTCCTTTCCACAGTCTTGGCAAAAACCCTGGATCGTTACTGACTGGGGTTGTGTCGGTGGAGGCACAGGGCAATCACGAATGAGATGATCTCCTTGACATCTGTAGCATGGTCCTCTAGGGAGTGGAGGTCTTACCTGCCTAGATTGAGGCCTAGGGTTGGGGTTTGCATACATGACGTTTGTGTAATCTGACTCCCAACTAGGTTCACTTGGCTCTTCACTATAGTAAGACTCACCATGCTCAAGAGACTGCATGTAGTAGGCCTGGGGGCTATCAACATGTGTAGAATCAAAGCTATGGTCACTGGGGTCACTTTCAGAAAGCAATGATGTTACAGGGACTATAGCTCTATTCAGGTTTTCTTCTGCAACAGCATACTTTACTGGAATCACATTAGCTGGAGCTGGGGGTTGTTGTGCTAGCACAGGGTGAGGCCTTTGTTGGTTTTGGTAGGGTTGGTAGGTTTGTTGAGGCTTAGCATACTGCTGAGGTGGGTACTGGTTCTGGTATCTTCCTTGTTAAGGGTATGGCTGTGGGTACGTCTGCCTAACGGTTTGCTTATTGTAGGGGCAATCTTGCGCGGTGTGATTGGTGTACCTTTGTTCTATGGTGCAGTACTGGCTACTAGGATTAACTTGGGGTTGAGCCATAATGGGACATACATTCGCCATGTGGTCACCACCACAAGTATAGCACCTTTTCACTGGGGCAAATCTTGGGATTTGTTTGTTAGTGACACCTAATTTTTGAGCTACTTTCTCTGCAAGTTCCTCGATTCATGTGGATTGCGTGGAAGAGAGGTTAGAGGCACTATCCGAATCTTTGTATATCTTGGAAAGATCTAACTCCTCCCCTAGGTTATCCTCGATGTCAATGCACATGCGCACACACTCTTCTATGGTCCTAGGGTCCTTCAAGTACACATAAGATCTCAATTTAGTACTTAGCAATCCATCCAAGAATAAAGCCACTTGCTTAGCTGGTGTGGGTAACTCAGGAACAGGGCATCTTTCAAGATATTGCCTAAATCTCCTTCCTGCAAGTGTCACGGTCTCTTGAGGGGTTTGCTTGAAGCTGTGAATCAGTGAGGAGGTATTATGTCTTATGCCACTCTTAGAAAATTCAATGATGAAAGCCTCTAGGAGTTGGTCTATGCTCCTGAACTGCCTCTCGTTTAGTGGCTGAAACCATGTTAGGGCAGTGTTCCTAAGGATCAGACCAAAAGCATTGTATTGCGTGAATAGATCCTCCACTTGTTCACCTCTCAAGACTTGCCTAAACTCAGCCACATGATCGTATGGATCTCCAGTGCCATCGAAGTAGTTCTTCATGGACTTAACTAGCTGAGTCGGTCTCAAAGTCCTTGTGTGCTCTCTAGGTCGTGGTAGAGGGAACTCATCCGCATTTCTTTGATTCCTGTGAGCTCGAAGTATCTCAGGTTCTACTCTATTTGTTTCCGTCCTCGTTCTTTCTCTGCCCACTGGGTTGGCAAAGCTTACTTCTGGTCTATCTCTACTTCTGTCTCTTTGCACTCCATGAGCTTGGGATGTTCCAGCTCCAGGGTGACCATAGGATACATTCGATCTTGGTTGGGGGAAAACAAATTCACCCTGCCAAGTGTAAGCATGCCTATCATTTTCTATCACCACAAAGATCCTCTCCGAAGCGTGATCTAAGTAGGTCACTCTGCCTGGGCTATCAGGATCCTTAAACTCATAGATCATGATTGTTCCTATATCAATTGGCCGATCAGGTTTGTACCTCCAAAAGGCTTCGTCAGTTTCTTGATTGAGGAGCAAATCTATGCTCTTATTATCCTGGGGAATCCACTCCGGTGTGATAATCCTAGTAAGAACCGATTTACCTCGAGGGGTTCTAGGTTCTGTACCCATGTTTCCTTGCTCTAGGTCCCCTAAGTCCACTTCTGAGATCACATTCCCAAATTCGTCCGTCCTATCTGGGTGACTGGTGACTACGTATATGGTTCCTTCTTTGTCCAAGTATGCTCCATTTTCAAACTTGACAGCTGGGTGCTCTAATCCAATGGATTGATCAGGATTCTTAATCTGTACCACAGACCTTCCTAGGCCGTCCTCATAGATGCTGGCACCTAATTGGTTGGTCCTAAGGTATTCCAGCTGTGTCTTGTACGGGCCTTCTACTCTGTGCAAGTATGGCACTCCTGAACTTCCCGTAGGTCTGTCCATGCCTTGAGACATCTCTGATTCACTGGTCTCAGAGCTAGGGTAGTATGAGTGGTGACTCAACTGCTGGGCCCAAGACCTAGCAGTGTGGTTGACACTAGCCTCTGAAGACCTAAGGCTTTGTCTATCCCTTACTAGATGTCGTCCTGATCTAAGGTTCATATGCCTATTTAAGTAGCCCAAATTTTTTTGCCCAGAGTACAACCTCGTTGCCGATCAATTGGTATCAGTCACTTGATTCTTTTTTAGTGTGTTATTTATCGTGTTTGAGGTCTTGTCTGATATTACGTCGTCAGGAATACTTGAATGTTCTTCGTACTTTTAGGTTGATCGTTCCACGTTAAACTCTTTTCCTTTAGGATTCTCAATCGTACAAAGATTATGTAGTTATCTTGAACTTTGAGTATTTAGGTAACCTTCAACTTGATAGATGCCTATCGCCGCCCTGGCTTACTCCTCTCACTAGTCGTTCTTAGCCTAAGCTAGGAATTGACACAGGGGGTTGAGAATTTCCAACCTTTTGTTTCCTGCTTGGTTGCCCTTGAATGCCCAGGAAGTGTGTTCCCAAGCTTGCACTTACACTTGCTTAGAACGCCTTTCGATGCTCTCAATAGATCTGTAAGAGTTCCAAAGCTAGCTTTAAGATTTAAATTCTAAAGACAGAACCAATGATTTCCATTCCTGTAGCACAAACACTAACTTGCATAGTGATTTTTAGGAAAACAATTCTAAAGACCCCTGACTTTGATCCCCCTAGGTATGGTCAACTTCAAAATACCCTATCTGAAAATCAACGCATTATCTTTATAAAAAACAGTTGAGGGCGTGTAGTACATGCCACGAGCTTTCCAACAAGCCCTAGAGCTCAAAAAATTGATTTCGTATGAAAAAGTTATGACTGTTCAGGGTTTAGGGGGTTAAGACAGGATTCAATCTGGCTGACAGATCATAGGATTTTCTCCCAAATCACAAGTGTAGGAACCTCCAAAAATGCTAATAGATTGACTATTTTGCCCCAAAATTATCCCAAATTTTGAACAAAAGCAAACCCTAATTTTTGGCCGAAAAGCCTGTCAATCGCGATCCATAGGTCTGTCAATCGCGATTGACAAAGGTGTCCGTCGGGCCTGTCAGTCACGATCGACAGTGTCAATCGACAGGGTCGATCGTGGCTGTCAATCGCGATCGACGGTATCAATCGCGATCGACACGTTTTCCGGGTTTTTCGTCAAAATTTCAGTCAATCGGGGGCCTATCAGTCGCGATGGACACGTGGCTACGCGTAAAAGTCAATCAATCGTTGAATTTCAGTCGGTCGCGATCGACGGTGTCAATCGCGACTGACAGAGGTGTCGGTCGTGGCTATCGATCGCGATCGACGGTGTCAATCGCGATTGACAGGGTCCTATGTGGCAGTCTGTCGGTCGTGAAGTCTGTCGATCGCGATCGACAGGGTCTGTCGGTCGCGATTGACAGGGTCTGTCGGTCGCGATTGACAGGGTCTGTCGGTCGCGATTGACAGAAAAACACGGAATTTTTCTACTGTTTTAGGTGATTTGGGATGTGCTCATCATGCTTGTGCTAGTGGTGAACTTTGTTTTACCAAATGATCGAATTTTCTGTCGATCGCGATCGACAGAGGCTGGCGACTGCGAGACAGATTCGACGAGTTTCGTATCTGCGCAGAGTGCTGGGGATGATGATTCAGCCTGTACCTGCTAGACAGCTCAAGAAACATGCAAAAACAGCACACACAATTTCGCTCTCTCGCTCTCTCTCACAAGTGAAATGAGGGAAATGAGGTGGAGATGGTGATATAATCAAAAAACAGAAATTTTCGCGATGATGGAAATGGAGGTGGAAGATGGTGATGATGATGATGGTGATGATGGTGGTAAGGTAAGAAAGAGAAAAATAGGAAAAGTGGAGAAATTACCTATAACGCCAACGTCTCCAATCTACGTCTTACCATCACACGCTCGTCCTCAAAGCTTGATCCCCGGCAACGGCGCCAAAATTTGGTGTAGCTCAGTGATGAGTAGCACCTCCTTTAATGTCAATCTGGGAAGACGTGAGGATGGTATGAAGACCTCGAGCAAGTGGAGGCACAAGTGCGTGAGTGAGAAGCACACAAACATGCACACACATACACACACACGCGCACACACGGCAAGACAAAGAGTGAGAAGCAATGGAGTTCTTAGATTACTTTCAAAAAGCTCTTACAAGTTCGTTTCAATTACAATCTAGCCCCAAAAATGAGCTCTCTAGCTCCTTTTATAGTTTTTGACTAGCTTTGGCCCTGTTCAGACCTAGTGTCCGGCCTAGTTAAAAATTAGGTTCCAGGGCTTATTTGAGGGCTCAAATGAGATCTAAAAAATACGAAAATTGGTAAGCAACTACTTCTAAGGCTCCTCAAGCTCGAGGACTCCTCGGCTTGCACAAAATGGAGCCACAAAAAGGTGAACATGGTATTTACAGGGGTTGTTAGTGATGAGAATCACTTTTAATTGGTGTAAGGATTTTGAAAAATTAAAGGTTGCCTTAGTGCTAGATCTGCATGAATGCTCGTACTTGCTTCTTCATGAAGAAAATTATTGGCCTACTTGCCAGATCGTCGTTGACTCCCTTGTCTGCTTGTGCCTTCTCTCCCTTCTGACTCTCTTCTCTGACTGCCATGCCTCCTCAGTCCTTCAGTTCCTTGTCTGCTGCTAACAGAGATCCCTAGTCAACACTCTAGGCATACCTTGTCTATTTGGGTCCCTAAGCAGTCAATGAAGGCTAGCCCCAATGCTAGGCAGATATGGGTGCCCAAGGCCTGCTTACGAGCCCAAATAGCTCCAACTCTAGTCACTAGCACAATTCAACACTCACAAGTCTTCTTGGCAAACAACTCAGGAACTCTATTTACATCCCACTCTAACACGCACTCGGTCAAACCTAGGAATGTCTGGAAATGGGTACCCAAAAGGTCCCAAATCCAGCACAATCTAGTCCATGAACCTTTAACCGTCATCAGCTCAAGGAGCCACGAATCCTCAAACAAAATCTGGAGAATTAAACCCTGTATCAAACCCCCAGACCCATTTTGTAAATCCATCCACTCTGAAGTAGATGCATTCTGAGTACCTTGCATATCCAAAGTATGCATCTAGAATGACACTAACCACTAATCCCCACTCACATCTATCACAAACACTTCATCTCTAACCACTAACCATCTCGATTGTCATGTTAGTATTGTGGAGGGAACACTATTACATCCTGTTTCCTATGCAACACTAATGTGCCTTCCTTCTTCTAGCAGATAAGCATCAGAAGTGTCATGGCAGCTGTAGCAGGAACAAGCTCCCAGGCGGGCACTAATACTCGAAGCAATTGGGATACCATGCCTGTGGAAGTGCCACTGACAGCAAGGCCGGAAGAGCTTTTGAATGTGAGAAGAATTCCTATCTCCGATCCTCCAAGTGGCCTAACAGAAAGAGTGAAGGGGCATTCTCATTGGTTCAACGAGATGCCAGGAGATTTGGGAGATGCAGACCACATATGGGAGTCCAAGTTGGAATTCGGAGGAGTCTGGTGGACATTTCAATTCTTCTCAAGAGAATTTGAAACCTTACAGAATGCAACTCCTCTTCAAGATATTTGGCTGAAAGCGGGGTTGCAAGATTATTTTAGTGCAGCTTTACCTAGACCTGATTTTCTGAGGTGCTACTACTTGATTGCCACACTGAAGGCAACAGGAGATAAAGATCATTCAGGCACATTCCTAGTACCCTCTCTATCAAACCAGGAGGAAATGAAGAAGTTTGAGTTGAATATTACTTTAATCAGGGAAGCCCTTCAGATGTATGGCACTCATGTACCCTCTGACCGGGATCCCTTGATACCGGAGTCGATGAAGAACAACAAAATCAAGTAGTTGAAAGAAATGTGTGCCCTCATCCCCAACATCGCCATACCACTGCGGATGTGCCTTCAACACTTCGCATTTCCAGCGCAAGACCGGTTCACCCAGCCTCATAAGAAGATCTGGTATGGGTTATACCTAGCAGAGACCGGGAGCTTACCTATGAAAATGCCAGTATGGATCCTTGATCAGTTATATGAAGCAGGCAAGCGAGGAGTGAGGAAGCCTACTTTGAATGGCTGCTGCACCATTACAAGAATCATCTACAGATGCCTAGCTTATGATGTGCCAATTCCACAAGCCCTCAAGTACTCACAATTGGAATTCTTCCAGGGGCGGAAATCAGGGGATCAACCCACTAAAAGAATGCATGGATCACTTTCACAGGTTCTGATTCCTCGCAAAATTGCCATAGAGACCTCCTGTAGAGAAGAAGAACAAGTAGCCCCTTTCACGATCCATCTCCAAGGACTACAATTAGGAGACTTGGTACAACCCACTCCATCAGCCCCCCCACTACCCACAGATGTTGAGTTTGCATCCATGGCTACATTGGCAGCAGATCCATCCTTTGACTTTGAAAGCTTCTTACAAACAGCACACTTGTCTGAGAGTGAATTATTTTCTGACAATGACGGTCCGGGATCATCATCCCAAAGAGAACGGCCACAGAGTGAGGCAAGAAGGGTACATTGGGAAGATGAGGCACAACACACTCAGGCGAGAGGCACACACGAACAAGAGGAGATGCAGAGGAATGAATCTGAGGAGAGTGAGGAGGAAACCCCTGCTTACACTGCACAACTTAAAAGGCTCTACAAAGCAATCAAGCAGGTACAAAAAAGACATAAGCTATCAGAAGAGGCAAATAGAGCACTAGTGAACCGGATGTTGCAAGCGGAGAACGCGGATCCCCACTTTGTAGAATCATTGACCCTTTTGGCGAAGACATATGGGATTATACAAGCTATGCGGATCATGTTACATCGCAACCCTCCTCAATACGATCAACGAAGGATCGATACACGACCACGAAGGGGGAAGATGATTCAAATGGAAGTCTCTACAGCCCTCCCTATACCACCACCCAAGAAGATGTTCACGAAGGGGGAAGATGATTCAAATGGAAGTCTCTACAGCCCTCCCTATACCACCACCCTATAATAGGTCACCCTTCATATTTCCCAGCCCTCGGACAGCCACTTGCCACTACCCAAATCTTAACACACTCATTCCCGTCTACCGATACTATCCCTCTTTCCCAACCCCGCACCACTGAGGCCCTCTGGACCTTCTCAGAACCAACACCCATCACCGGACCTCCATTCTTAACAAGCCTTGTAAATATACTTCAACAAATAGAGAATTATAATAAAAAGTCCCTTTCCCAACCCACCTCCCCCACATTCACTGGCACCACTAACACACCACCTACCATTCCCGTATTCACGACTCACACTTCACACACCATCACGTCCGATCCTATGGACATTTCACCTTCCACAGGACCACTCACCACCACATTTGTCTCAACATCACCACTTGTAACTTCACGCACATCACCACACACACCCACTGTCAGCACAACATCCACTTTTCCCTTTCCCATTTCCCGACCCCCTGCATCTTTCACCTCCACCTCTGCATCCACCTCATTCAGTCATGCATTGGACACCATGTTTGAAGCCGCTGCCCAGCTTAAGGAAGAATACAGATTATTGGAAGAAAACAATAAGGAGCTGTGTACTCTATCCTCCCACCTCCAGGCACGGGTCAATGCCTTGGAGTTAAGTAATACAACATTACAACACGAAGTGACCACCCTCCAACAATCGAATGCAGAGCTAGAAGCGAAGTATACGGAGACGGGTAAGGCTATGGAGGAACAACTGAGAGATCAGCTAGCCCGTAACGCAAGGCTACAAAGAAACATGGCTCTACTCCGACAACACCTAGCGGCTGCCCAAGAAGAAAATAGGAGATTACAGCAACAAAACCAAGACAACCTCGAAGCCGCCATAGAGAATACTCCAGGGGCACCCATCGACCCCGCTAGCTTCCGGACCATCCCTTCAGAAAGCATACAACAAATCTTCGAAACCTATGCCAACCTCTTAGAAGCACATGATCAGCTGGTTGACCAAGCAAAAGAGCTACAGAGATCCCAAGTGCCTACACCACAACCACCAGAAGCTAAAAAGATGGTCCATGCAGCTACTTCTCCAGAGCCCGAATCTTCAACAACCAATGAGGTACTTGAGCTACGACGACAAGTGGCAGAATTAAAGATCAAGTTGTTACAGTATGAATGACCCCCTTCTCCACCTGATCAACCACTAGAAGAAGAAGTAGTAATCATTCGAGTGGAGGAAACATTTGAAGACAACCATGAGCCTCAACCCCTTCCAAGAGGCAGAATCACGGAGGAAGGACAAGACACTTATGAAGAGCCCCCTTCGGCATGGATGAAACAGGTAGAAGAAATGGGGACAACTCAGGAGGAACGTATCTCCACTCAGATGCTGGCAATGAGGACCATTGAAGAAACCATACTTCAATCAGAGTATTTCAGACACCTGGCCCCTAGAAGACTGATAACTAGTTCTGAATTACAATATGAACCCTATTTTGTATTATTGGCTGACTACAACGCAGAAATCAAAAGAGTCACTAACAGGTACCCCGCGTTCGCAACACAATTCGAACCAGAGGATATTCCAGAGGCATCCAAAAAAGGGGCCATATTCCAACCCATCTGGAGGCAAAAGTTACTCGAAACCTATCCGGAAATGCTTAGAACATGGGACCACGCTCCCATGCATTTGAAGTATAACCCTTGCTTCGGACCAATACAAAGGAGACGATCATGGAAAGCATTTTCTATAAAGGTTCGGAACAACGCAAATTGCAAACAATGGCTGAATTACCCCTCAATCGCACCACCAACAGGCACACCTACAGTAGCATATATGATAGCTACCATCAGACATTGGATGCCACGCCTCCACCCCTTGCCAGATGTCGCTGCACAGATGATGCTCAAAATTGTGGACATGATGCAAGTGGTGCTAAAGACTTTTCGAAATGTACGTAATATCGAACCGCCAATTCCGGGCTTCATCAACGGTAACTATGACCTACTTTATGATATGAGCACAACCCCGAGCATACGAGTCGCTTATGCATGGCACGCAAGAATCAGGTATCTCCCTGCTTGCTACAAGCAAACATTTGATGACATGTTCACCACGGGGTTCTGGGAAGCACACTCAAAAGTGTTCGTGCCCCGCCCAACCCACCTACTACAACTATTTGCATGTGAACAAACAATGCACTCAGAGCTCTACACCACGCCACAACCTGACATGCCTGGAGCAGTAAATTGGGATGCCCTGCAAAGAGATTTGGTCCGGGGACTATGGATTAAAGAACAAGAATTGGCAACCGACATATTACAACAGTACATTGATCAAACCATGGAGTAGAGGTCTATCAGAGACGACACACGCTAGGGGAGGAGAGTGTTGGCATCATATGGGGAGAAGCAAGTACGGCATACATGCAGATCTAGCACTAAGGCAACCCATTAAATTTTTCCAAACCTTACATCATTTTAAAAGTGATTCTCATCACTAAAAACCCTTGTAAATATCGTTTCACCTTTTTGTAGCCCCATTTTGTACAAGCCGAGGAGTCCTCGAGCTTGAGGAGCCTTAGAAGTAGTTGCCTGCCCATTTTCATATTTTTTAGATCTCGTTTGATCCCTCGAATAAGCCTTGGAACCTAATTTTTAACTAGGTCGGACACTAGGTCTGGACAGGGCCAAAGCTAGTAAAAAACTATAAATAGAGCTAGAGAGCTCATTTTTGGGCTAGCTTCTTGTAGTTTTGAGCTTGTATGAGAACTTGGTTATAATAGAAGTGATTCCATTGTTTTACTCTCTTTGTTCTTGCCGTGTGTGCACGTGTGTGTGTATGTGTGTGCATGTTTGTGTGCTTCTCACTCACATATTTGTGCCTTCACTTGCTCGAGGTCTTCATACCATCCTCATGTCTTCCCGGATTGACATTAAAGGAGGTGCTACTCATCACTGAGCTACACATGGGTTCACAAAGTAAAGAAAGAAGTTAAAAGTAAAAAACCAAGGTTGACACAAAGCCAAAAACCAATACAATCAAATGAGGTTCCTAAGTGCCCAAGGGCTCACAAAGTAAAGAAACAAGCCAAAAGTAAAAAATCAAGGTTGATACAAAGCAAGAAACCATTATGATCAAATGAGGTTGCTAAGTGTTCGATTCAGTACTCACAATATTGATGATGCATTTGGAGGCATCACAAATGATGGTTTAGTCCTAATAGATCATGGCTTCTAAGAAAAGGCACAATTGGCACCATCCTTAAGGACTAGTGATAACAATGATAAAATAGTCTCTACGGTAGGAACCTTTGACAAATCAACCCATTGTAAAGGTGGGGGTGATTATGAGAGGGATTCACAATGGGAGTTGTGTTTTTGATCGATGGATTGTTTTCAAGATCACTCTAGGGTCTGTTCATGTTTGTGGATTGAGGGCTCTCGAGGCATTGGTTGCGATGATTGACTGGTGGTGGATGCTAGTTGTGGATGTGGTAATTGTGGTTTTTCTAATTGTGTTTGTTGTTTGTGATGATTGGATCGTGCTTCTTGTTTATCGAAAGAGGAATCCGATGTTTGCAGGGATGGCACAACATGTTCTTGTGTTTGTGACTGTTGGGATTTATTCTTCTAGGGTTGCAATTGCTATTGCAAGGACATCGCTACTATTGGAGCATGTTGTTGATTGATTTGCCTAGCTCCTCAAATTCTTGACCAATGAAAAGGGGTGGATGGGTGGCTATAGTGTGAGAATGAAAGGTGGTCGGAGGAGATTTTGAATGAAGATCAGCATGTCATTAAAGGTTGAGAGTCTTGTAGAGAGAAAAGAATATCTTGATCCCAACCTTTGTTGTTGAACAACTATCCATGATGCACTTTCATTCAAGGAATCATCAATAAAGTGATATTCCTCATGATCTTGAATCTCTTTCAATGGATATTTTCGTCCATATTTCCTCTCTTTCTTCCAGATATCCTCTTGTACTTGGTCACACAAGTATTTTCACCATTTCTCTTCAACTTAAGGCATCACCAAACTAAGCTATACATCTTGATCAATTGGGTTGTGTGTCACATGAGAAATAGGTTCTTTTGACAAAGATTCAATTGAATCTAGTATTATTCATGGATCACAAAAGATTCAATTGAATCTGGCATTATTCTTTCTATCACAAAAGTGAGAATGGGATTTTGAACTACAATAATATGTGTTCTCTCCCTAAGTAGGCTAACTTCTCTTCTATGACAACTCAATGAGCTATTTTCACATGCTGATATTCTTTTTTCAAACTGGATGTCATGGTAACAGTAGTGATGTGTTTTCACATTAGGAATTATTTTTCTCAAAGTCTCATATGCTTTGAACATCATTTATAGATCCTAAAGGAGATGATCTCCAAGCATGGAACCAAACTTCTTCTAGCTATCTTAGTTTTAGATGCTACTATTTTTTTGGAGATGCCATAGTAACTGCATCTTGTAGCTCATTCCCCTAGCTTTCCATTTTCTTTTCCCATTTTTGACATATCTTCTCTTTACAATAGCTTCGAGTCACATTTCTCTTAGTTTTCTTCTTATCCCAAGATCAAATCCCTGAAATTGATGATCTATATTATCAATTTCCCCAAGACATTTCGTCTATTTACACAGACCAAGTAGAACAACAAGAAGACAAAAGATTAGATTTTGAATCTAATTCTTTACAAGAGTTGTTGTTGATATATTTAGATAGTGATGTGTGTGAACACTCTAGGACCGTCGGGGAACTTTTTTCCCTCTTTAGGAGGTTTTTTTCCCTCGGCTGGTATATATGCCTATTGCCCTAACATGCTACTTATCTTTGTACATTCTAGCGGTAATACATTCAGTATTGTGTGCTATGCTCCAAGCTTCTTGTTCTTCTTCCTTGTGATGTTCACGTGCTTCTGCAAATGTCTAACTCCAACAATTGGTATCAGAGCAGGTCGCCGCTTCATCTAGGGTGTTGTCTACACCTCTCCGGTTGTAGTCTTAGAATCGCACGAAATCTGGTAAGCATACTCAAGGTGTTTCAGATATCAAAACATCTTTGTTATGTGGTGCGGAAATCATGATCTTAGCTCGTTTCGGCCTCTGAATGCACTATCACAGCACTTGTGTAGGCTATTTCATCTTTTTTGTGCCAAAGATATATACCATTTTTAGTTTGCCAGTATAAGTGTCTTGCAATCTGCTACAAGTTTAGTAGAATTCATCTCGGCAATTTTGTTCAACTTTTTGAGATACAATCAATTTTTTGCATCAAGGTATTTTAGTCACCATCCATGGCTAAAAGCACTAATGTATTCTGTATGTTGGCTATTGAGGATAAGTTGGATGGTATCAACTACCCATTACAGGCTTATATGATTCATGATGTATTGGTCGCAAAAGGACTATGGAATATTGTGCAAGGTGTTGAAAGACGTCATGTTACACCTACGAATACAGGTGCTGGAGCTAATGGAGATGGTGTCGAAGATGGTGATATTATATAGATTCCTGTTCGTGCTATTGTTTCTATTGCACCTATTGCATAACAAATTTATTGGGCTGGCAGAGATGCTCAGGCACATGCATTGATAGCTTTGTCTATCAAACGTGCCATTATTCCTCAAATTCGCTCTTGTAGAACAGCTAAGGATGCTTCGGATCTATTAGGCTAGGAATGAGGCTCGTGTTGCTTATCTCCGAAAACAATTGGAGAGTGAGTACATGAATGAAGGTGATTCTATGGACAATTTTCTCACAAAGATCAAGGATTTGAAAGAACAGTTGATTTCTATTAATGAAGTTATATCAAATAGCTCACTTATATAGGCCATTTTGAATGGTCTTCCTAACTCATATCAAAGTTTTGCTTCTGCTCTTCATTTGATTATGAAAGGCAATCCGAATCCCTTGTCATTTGAGGAGTTAGTCTTTGTTATGTTGCAAGAAGACTAGTCTAGGCAGATCAGGTCTATTATGTGTGTTGTAGATCAAGCTTTCCTAGCTAGTCAGAAGGGAAAAGGTAAATGGAGTTCTTCTACTAGTAAACAAAAGTATGCAAATGTTGCACATTCGAAGAAGGAAGACAAAGATGAGAAGAAATCAAAAAAGCAAAAATTGTTTTGCAAATATTGTAAAGCAAATGATCATGTCATTAAGAGCTATCTAAACTTGGCTGCTAAAGAGGCAAAGAAGAAAGAGGCCGGAATGGTTGTTGCAGAGGCATGTACATAAAAAACATAGTCTGTTCATCTTGTGCAAGAAGAAGAATGGGCATTTACTACTGTTTGCAGTTTTGACCCATCTTCTCATGAGCAATGCATGTCTACATTAGACTCAAATGTTTGGTACTTTGATAGTGGGGTGATCAAACATATTACCTTGCAGCGTAGTTTCTTCTCTTCACTTGAGCCTACCCCTATAGGGAATTCTATTACATGCACCAACAACTCCTCTTATCCTGTTATGGGAGTTGGTAAGATCATTTTGACTATTGTTGATGGTAGTTCTTTTACTTTGTTAGATGGTTTATTTGTGTGAGGGATCAAGAAAAATCCATTATCAGTTTTTGCATTAGCTAAGATTGGCTTGGTTGTGAAATTTTTTGATGACATATGTATAGTTCATGATCTATCAAGTGGTGATGTCATTATTATTTTTGTCATTTTATGTCGTGGGCTGTATAAGCTCATAAACTATGAAAGAGGTTGGAGGGATGAGGCTAGGAGTGTTGTTGAATTGTGAGAACAAGGAGCTCATGGAAAACTAGGATAAGAAGAGGTAGTAAAATTGCACTTCAAAGGGAAATTACGCTTGACAAAAGGTTTTCATTGACGTAGTTGTTGTAAATGAATCAGCTTGGTAATTGATTGAAACCTCTCCTATGTATCATGAGGAAAGAAATAGTTTTGCAAAGCATTGTATGGTAAAGTGTGTGAATCTTGGCTTAGATCCCTATATCCAAACCATCTTTATACTTCCTTTGCAAGGTATCTTCAAGAACATCCTCAACCATGCCAAACAGTAAAAGACTTTGTTAGAATCTCTCCATGTAAGTACTAATGGTATCTCCTTCCAGGTGAACATAGTCTGCAAATGATGAAAATGTAGATGGCATTGCGGGGAGATAAAAGACTCCTTAACATTATCTTGAAAAGCCTTCCATGTCATTGGACAATCTGCACTATGTCATAAAAAATTCCACCAGAGTTGGGCCTTCCCTACTAAATAATTAGTAGGAAAATTAACTTTATCATTTTTGAAGGAGGATTCATATGAATAAAAATCATCAAATTGGGATAATCATGATAAAACAAGTTGTTCATTCTTGCAACCATCAAACTCTGAGAATTGGAAGTTTTTGAGAATGACCTTGGAATGTGTGCCATCAGCTTGAGTGGTAATAATGGTCATGGCCACGCTTGCAAGATTATCCTCCTCATAAGGAATCTTTTGAAGTATTCATTCATGTTCTCCGATCCCATTTGGGGCACCTCAAATTTCATGTCACAAGAGCTCCAATTGTTGTTCAAGCGGTACCCCAAGTAGTGGTGATTCACCAAAGCCCTCCATAGTATGCATAGGGTCCATGGGTGTATAGAAGAAAAAAAAACCCTTGATAAAGATGTGGAAAAAAAAGAATTCTTGAATTTAAATGGAAAAGGGAGGGATTGTTCTTGAGAATTGAAAAAGTAAGAGAGATGAAAGTTATGTTAGATTTAAGTACAAAAGAGTAGAGTGACAACACAAGTGAAGAGTGTAGTGATAAAACAATTGGCTTGTATATGTGAGATTGTGGGTTCAAATCCCTCCTTGGTAGATGAGAAACTCGTTATTGTTAGCTGTTAATTAAAGAGTGTTCACATGTAGCTAACGATTCCCAAGGGAGCCATGGGTGCCAAGGAAGCCAAAGATACCAAAGCTCTATGCTTTAGTTGACACCATGGAGTAAGTCAAAGGAGTAAACATAGGCCCAAATTGTAGGTTCAAGTTTATGAATTGAAACCAAAACGAAAATAGAAACCAAAAACCAAAAACAAGAATAGAAAATAGATATTAAAACCAAACCTAGAACTCGAAAACAAAAATGAAACTAGAACACAAACAAGGATCGAGATCGAAATCAGGATCCAAATAGGAAAATGATTTGATGCAAAATAGAGAGTATTGGAACCCCTCTAGAGTGACACGCATAGGCTCTGATACCACTCTTGTAAGATCTTATGGACATTGTAAGACAATGGTTACGCGATATAACACAGGAGCAATAGCAGAGAAGATAACAGATATAGGAGAATCTCAACAATTTTCTACTAGTAGCAAGTACAAAGATGATGGCGTTGTCCACCCGTGCGCTCTCAAGGTAGAGCTTAAATGGTGATCTAGACAACTCTGGATAGGGAGATACAAGGTAGAGGTATGCTGGCTCAATTCGATATCTCAGGTAGTGCAGAAGTCATGTATATATAGGATCATGGATGGCCTTCCATGGACGGCTATACATGGGCGGTAGAGCATGGGCGGCCACCGCCTGTGTAATTGCCATACACGGCTTAGACCAGTTGAACCGACCTAACAAATATAAATGATTTTTGACTCCGACAGGAAATATTCCATGGAATATTCCCTTTACCGGCACGCCAGGGGTGCTGCCCCTAGACCCCCACCAGGGGGCCCGCTGGCCCCCTCTGACCCCCCAGCCACGGGGCCCACTGGCCCCCTTGGACCCCCCAGCTGGGGCTGCTCACTGCTGCCCCGGACCCCACAATTGGGGACCCTGGTAACTCCCTTTCATTACAATACCTTACATGGTCCAATATGACCTTCATCCAACATGCGAGTTGGGATTCCCATCAATTGGGTAATGCACGCTTGGCTTCTCCTCATAATGGGGGCCTTACAAAATGTGCATACAATCA
Source organism: Ceratopteris richardii (assembly GCA_020310875.1). Lineage (NCBI taxonomy): Eukaryota > Viridiplantae > Streptophyta > Polypodiopsida > Polypodiales > Pteridaceae > Ceratopteris > Ceratopteris richardii. The sequence goes on from CM035429.1 coordinate 11,957,852, forward strand.
TGAGGGGTAGAAATTGATCATATACTAACACCCCCCCTCAATGTTTACCGATGATAAATCAAGTAGGTCTCGGTCCTATGCCCATCTGTTGAAGATGCCTGTTGAGCTGCTCTCTTCCAAGTGCTTTCGTGAATATGTCAACACAATTTGCCTCTGTTGGGCAATATTCTAGCTCCACAATTTCATCTTCAATTAGCTCATGAATGGAATGGTACTGTACTTCTATGTGCTTGGTATGAGCATGAAATACTGGGTTCTTTGCAATAGCCATACAACTTTGATTATCACACTTGAGTACAGTCGCCATATTTGATGGAAAGCCTAGATCTGCAAGAATTCTCCTTAACCAGACTGCCTTACAAGAAGCAAAACAAGCTGCTTTGTACTCTGCTTCAGTGGAGGAGAGTGCGAGAGTTGATTGCTTCCTACTTACCCAAGAAAATATTCCTGAATCAAGTGAGAAACAATATCCAGAAATTGATTTCTAGAATCACAATCTCCAGCCCAATCTGAATCACAATATTCTTGAAGTGTATCACCTGTGGTATACAAAATACCAAAATCCAAGGTTCTTGCAATATACCTTAGAATTAGCATTCCATAGTTCCAGTGACTCTCCTTAGGTTTGTTGGAAAACCTGCTTAACACTCCAACAACATAGCAAATGTGTGGTCTAGTGTTGCACAGAAAAATAAGACTTCCAACGAGCTTCCTATACTTCTTAGCATCTACATCAGGCATGTTATCATCCATAGATAGCTTATGATTTACCTCCATAGGTGTGCTTGTTGGTTTGCAGTCCATCATTCCAAATGCCTCGAGAATTTCTTGGGCATATTTTTGTTGTGAGATGAAAATGCCATCCTTCCTTTGCCATACTTCAATTCCCACACAAAAATGGAGTAGACCTAAGTCTGTCATTTCAAACTCAGTTCCCAAGCTGATCCAAGTTTGATTGATGAGTTCTTGATGATCTGCTGTAATGATCAAATCATCTACATATACAATGACAACAACTAGCTTGCTATCCCTTTTCGTTACATACAAGTTAGCATCAGAAGTACTTCTTTCAAAACCCATATTTTTGAAAAAATTATCTATCCGTTGGTACCAAGCCCGTGGAGCTTGCTTAAGTCCATACAAAGCTTTCTTCAACCTGCAAACTTTATTTTCTGAATTAGGCACCTCAAAACTTGGTGGTTGAGATACATATACCTCCTCCTTGAGGTGACCATTCAAAAATGTAGATTTGACATCCATCTGGAAAATAGGCTAGCCCTTTTGTGCAGTTACTGCAAGTACCGTCCGAATAGTTGTCATGTGTGTTCTTGGCGCACACGTTTCTTGAACATCAAATCCTTTGATCCGTGAAAAACCCTGTGCAACTAATCTTGCCTTATACTTTTCTAATGTTCCATCTGCTTTATAGTTAGCTTTCCAAATCCATTTAGTACCTATTACCTTCTTCTTTGGCGGCAAGTCGACTAGATCCCATGTATCATTTTTGAGTATACTATCATACTCAGACTCCATTGCCACTCTCCAACCTGGATCATCAAGGGCTTCTTCAATGGTGGTAGGTTCCTTTATCGAGCCCATGATATCTGCCATTAGAGCCATGTTAACAATGTGTTCTGAGGCTCTTCTTTGCTCCTCTATTCTCTTTGATCTTGGTAATCCATCAGAGGATGATTCTGGTACATCTACATGTGGATTGTGATCATCAAAGAGCTATTGTCCCCACTTCGGGAGTGGCTTACGCTGTGCAGCTACAATTTGTTGGCTTTTTATTGAGGAGGGTTATGATATATCTATGTTTGTGTGTGACCCCTTGCTAGAAGAGTGCGACTCTAATGAGGTCATAGAAGAAGAGGAGAATGATGAGGGTCTAGAGTCCATTGTGATGGATAGTTGCTTTGACTCAGAGGAGCACTATCTAGAAGATGTAGGATTAATTACCCAAAGAGGAGAAGAACCTCTCACAACTATCAAAACTATAAATTTAAGGGATGAAACTGAAGGTAGTCAAAAGAAAAAGAAAAGAAAAGCAGTGAAACAAGTAGCGGAGGAATCATTGTTTTAAGTACCAGATAATTTCAAGAAATATGAAGTTGAAGATCAGAAAATTTTTGTACGAATGCCTAAGAGAGAGGCAACTATAGGAGAAGTGTATGATAATAAAGAAAAAAACAAGAAAAAATTATGGTAATCATTCAAGAGAACGAAGAGCGATGTACGTACATAGGGGAAGACCTAATTGAAAAAGAAGAAATAGAGCTTGTAGCTTTATTAAGGGAATACAGGGATGTGTTTGTGTGGACCTATGACTGCTGATGCCAAGCCCACCAAACAAAAGCCCTACACATATATAATGATACTTATGTAGCCAAATAAAAGAAGAAATTGATAGGCTAATTGAAGATGGATTTATCTATGAGATTGAGCATACTGAATGGGCATCCCCCATTGTAGTGGTTCCAAAGAAGAACAAAAAGTTGTGAGTGTGTATTAACCTTAAAAAAGTTAATGTCTCTACAATCAGAGATAACAATCCACTTCCAACCACCGAACATTTATTGGAGCGTGTTGTAGGCAAGGAAGTTTATAGCTTCCTTGATGGATTTTTAGGCTAAAACCAAGTAGCCATTGCCCCAGAAGATCAACACAAAATGGTTTTCACCACAGAGTGGGGAATCTTTGCATTTTGTATGGTGCCATTTGGGCTCACCAATGCACCTGCAACATTCCAAAGGCTCATGTTTCATGTCTTCAAAGAGTTCTTATGAAAGAGCTTAGGACTTTATGTGGACGATTTATGTGCTCGTTCCCAAGAAAGAAGATACCACATCCTTGAGCTCACACAAATCTTCAACAGGTGTAGAGAATATTGAGTTTGATTGAACCCAAAAAAGTGTGTGTTCATGGTACATCAAGTTAAAATCTTAGGTCATATTGTTTCTAAGAATGGAATATCAATAGATAAGGATAAAGTAAGAGCCATAAGAGAGTCTCCAAGGCGAAGGAATGTTAAAGAGGTACAAGCCTTTATGGGCCATTGTGGATATTATCGTAGGTTTATATGAATGTATGCAATCATAGCTAAACCTTTATGCTATGTTGACAAATTTTGAGTGAAACGATAAATGCAAAAAATTCTTCAATGAGCTGAAGAGACGTTTGTGCACAACATCAATATTGACGATTCTTGATTGGAATAAATTATTCCATGGCCATATAGATGCTTCCAATTATGCAATAGGATGTGTGCTAGCACAACCCATAGGTGACACAAATCTAGATTTGCCTATAGAATATGCTAGCAAACAGCTAAACGCAGCTGAATGAAACTATACTACCACTGATAGAGAAGGCTTAAGCATGGTATATGCTGTGAAGAAGTTTAGACACTATCTATTGGCCAACAAGTTCAAGTCTTTCAGTGATCATCAAGCTTTATTATATTTGGTCAATAAACCTTGCAATAAAGGATGTTTAGTAAGATGGTTACTTTTACTAATGGAATATGGTTTTGAAGTGGTTGTTAGGAAAGGTAGGACCCACCTCAGGGAGGATCACCTTTCTCGCAATTTGGGTATAAAAAGGAGAGCAACCACTAGTGTTGCCACAAAAATTCCATCTAGGAAAGAAAACCATGACTAAAGAAGAACCAAGAAACTTGGAGAAGCTCAACCACCAAGTATCCAACAAATATGGGTGCCTAAGAAATTAGCTACATCTTAACAAGGACGATTACACACATGGGATCTACTTTACCATTTGAAGTATATCATGCATTCTATTGAAAAGAGTGCATATTCTTAAGAGGATAAAGGATATCCTTTTCTAGGTTAAATGTCATTTTATTCCATTTACCTTTTTGCAAATACAACCAAGCGTATTTAATGGGTTCAACGAGGTACATTTATATGCCTCTTAATGAACCTAAAGGCTTAATCTTAATGGTCTTATCTTTAAGGCTTGCCCTGATGTTCTCTATCGGATCTTGAGTCTCTTTTATCTTTGGCCATTAGAGAAAATTCTCAATGGTATGCAATTCCCACTATCCCATACTAGTGAGTTCTTTCTCCAATCTATAGAACTACATCCCTAATCTTTTTGCCTTCTTTATCCTTTCAATGCTCTTTGATCATTTCCAGTGATCATGAATTCCTTCTTGGCATCGTATACATGAGAGCAAGGACTAAGGTGTCAATCAATCTTATCTTTGTTCAAAGATTTCTTTGTTCAACCTTTATCTTTTCCCTTGCCATGATTTATGAAACCATAAGAGTTTGATCCCTTTGATCATTTTAGGCCAATTGGTTTTCTCAAAATCCCTCTATCCGGGTCAACTTGAGATAAGACCAAGTCTTTTATCCTTTAGATCGATTCTACTTCTTGATATTTACCCATGGGATTAAATTGGGATCTCTAACTCATACTTTCATGAGTTTTCATGTAGCTTAAGCCTTTAACATCTTATTGATGTTTTCTAGAACCTTTAATTGTACTCCTTTAAGGAATCAATAATTATATGTCATCCCTATGACTTTATCAAGTTTTCATACTTACCTATCTATCTTATCCATTCTCAAGTTTCTTGAAATAGATATGTTTCAAGGCTTGTTTATACTTTAACACTGAGTCACAACAAAGGAGAACAAAGACATGTTCTCTTTTTCTTTTTACCTAAAGACCATTATATGAAGCAAAAAAGTGGGCATTTTACAATATCTAGAAAGCATCACGAGTCTTGCTTGTAAATATTGTCACTAGAAGCTTGATCTCATATCCCAAGTAGTCAAGATAGATATACTAAAATTCTTGCTGCCATGAAAACTAGTTGTTGAGCATGACCAAGAATCCCACATCATGATCTTGGACAATAGATTAGAGATGAAAAGGTACAAGTAAGAATTCGCGAAGCTCCTTCATTACATCTATAACCTCAACAAGCACAGATGATAGCTAATTAAAAGTTACTCGAAAATTAGAGTACATGTGTTGCAAAAATCAGAGCATTTTAACAAGGCACTTAAGATCATCCCCTTTGTATGGTTAAGATCCCCATTGAATGCCTGGCCATATTAACAGAATATGAAATACATTTCACAAAAGCATTCCCAAGAGAAGATAATATTCAACAAAATTATACTAAGAAACATTCACACATGATCAGAGAAATGCTCAAGATAAATCAAGCTGAACACAAAGTGGAAGCAGAACTCCAAATTATATTTCCATTAAAATGATCTTTTACATTTCATGTGTTCTACAAGAGTAATGTGAATCTACAATAGAAGCTGATCATAGCTTTCCTCAGGCTCAAGGATATTGGGATCCTCTGGCACATTAGAACACCTATCTTGCCTCTCTTGCTCCAAGATTGGCTCTTCAAGGTCAGCCATGTCCCCCGGTTCATCTGCAAGTGGGGGAACAGGCTCCCTTGAAGCTGGTTGGAATCTCTTCGTATCTGCAATGTGCTTCCTTCCAACCTCTTGGTCTTCATCTGGGCATTCATTCAGCCCATTGATTCTCATTCTAATGAAGCTCACTTGAGCATCATCCTTCTCCACAGCTATGCAGTGCCTGAACATCTTTAAGGAGCAAGCCAGAGTCATTCCTGAAACAGCAGAAAACCACTTAGAGGCTTCAATCAACCATGACTAATGAAAATTGTGAAAATTGAAATTACCTGTGCCCGAAAAAAGGTCTAGGACCCAGTCATCATCATTGGAGAATAGCTGAAGCAATCTCATTATGAGTTTTTGTGGCTTCTGATAAGGGTTAACCAATGTCATGTCCCCAGCTACATGACGAAGTTTCTTGGTAAAGGCTGGGAACATGAGCACATTTGAGATCCCATTCTCATTGCAATGCTCCCTGACTCTCCTTTTGCTTACTTCATCATAATAGCCAACTGTAATGCATTCAGTGGCGCTCACAAACCGATGCAAAGGAGTGTGATTTACGTTTGTCTTCACCCTGCAAAAAAGAACTATGAGTCATAGAGAGCATTATTAAAGCCATGGAGATAGAAAGAAGATTACTTACCAAGTGAGGCACTCCACAGCATGACATCTTACCTTCAGAGCAGTTGAAACAGAGAAAGACTGGTCTCTGCTATGGAAAATTACTATCCTCCAAAGAGGAGACATAGTCAACTCTGCAAAATCAGTGACCATCTTCTGAATCTGAGGGTGTTTGAAGGGTTCATCATCATTAACTGATCCCAACATCCTAAATCCATAGGGTATGTCCGCTATGAGAAGGGAGAAATGTTTTCTAGGCACAACAGAACAAATATTATTTACATCACTACAGAACACATTGTAATATACAGGCCTAAGGGGGTCTAGGGGATTGGAGAAACATTTAAGATCAGGTTCATCATCAAAATCCATCTCCTTCGCTTTCAGTCTAGATTTCTCATGCCTTGCTCTTTGAATGTGAGCAAGGAATGCAGGGGGGCAATCATCTAGTACCTCTGTAAACTTACTTTTCCTTGGTTTCTGCAGAAAAAATTGGAAAGACAATTAAAAGAGCTCTTCAATACAGCAAACAGAACATAAGGAACGGATGCATGGCATCGATTTCTTGTTGGGGTAGATGCTAGGCATCGACCTTCTACTGAAAATCGATGCTTGGCATCGACTTTGGGACATAAGTCGATGCCTGGCATCGACTTTTGCCACGAGGTCGATGCCAGGCATCGACTTATGTTGCAGGTCGATGCCAGGCATCGACTTATGCTGCAAGTCGATGCCAGGCATCGACTTATGCCCCCAAGTCGATGCCAGGCATCGACTTCTGCCTGTAGGTCGATGCCAGGCATCGACTTTTGCCTGCAGACTGATGCCAGGCATCGAATTTAGCTGTAAGTCGATGCCATGCAAGGCATCAAATTGGTTAGGTGAATCAAGGCATCTAACTTAATGGCAAACCAGGCACAACCTCAGAAAGAGAACCTACCCAATCACGAAACAGGATGAAATATTCTGATAAGGCTTTGTAGGATGATGTGGTTGGATAGTCTGCTTGGACCTCTGTCCAAGAAAAGCAACCCAGCCTCTTCATCATCACCTCCTGAATCTTCATGTACACTTTATGACTACAGACACAGAAATATAAAAGAGACTAGGTTAGACCAGAAGCATGGGAGGAGGGAAAAAGGATCTGAGAATAACATACATACTTATTGAGCTCAGTCACCATCTCCTCCAGGCTTAACTCCTTCGAGATTACCCTTGACAAAGTTGATATGATCAATGTATCATCCTTGATTCCTTGAAGGGCCCTCCATGGGGTCAACTTCATGTCCTCAGGAGCCTCTTCAATTGAAAGGTCAACTTTCCTTCCCTTTCCCTTCAGATCAACTTGTGGGTCTGGCCTCGACTTTCGTTGCTTCTGGCCCTTGACCTCCTTGTTCTCCCACATTGTGAAAATTCTATCCTGTAGATCCCAGATCTCACCTGATTTGAATGCCGGTTGAAACCATGGATCATATTTCCTCAAAGCATCAGACTTTCTATTCTCATCCAATGCAATTCCAACCTCAATAAGGCATTGCTTTCGTAGATTGGGATGTATTCTTCCAGCTTCCTTCACAAGACAATCTTCATATTCATGGTGGAAGAACCGAATTCTCTCTATGGAGGACATTTTCTGCCTGTAGTCATTGTCGTTGTTGTGATCCCAAGCAAGAAGCTTGGCTTCCTCAGTTGTAAGACCAGCATATATCTTACACTCTGCATACCTAAAGAAAAATGTAGTATGGGTGCTCCTTCACTAACTGTCTACGAGCCTCTGCAGAGTGTGAACCTCCAATCACATAATAAGTGTAATCCTCAAACAAACCCTCATTGAACTCGTCCACACAGCTGCACTCATTCGGATCCACCATGACAAGGAATGGCACAACAGTAGCATGAGGATTTATTTTCATTTTCTTCTTAAGATTCTGGACGTGCAAATTATGTGGCTCCCTGATCTCAAGGGGCCTCCTCCCTGTGACTGGATCTACGGGTGGCCTGTGGATGATATTGATTGGCAGGTGGAACAACTGCCCCTTCTTCACAACTTTTCTTCTAGCTATGTCCTCCCTCATCTTATTCTGCTCAGTACCAAGAACACCAGATGCAAGCTCTCCACCAGGTGCAACAATTATGTCCCCAGAGCTAGAGCTTGAGTCAGAAAACTCCTCTTCTGAAATTATCTTCTTTTTCTTTTGGAGCTTTTTCTGCACGCTCTGCTTACCCCTTGCCTTTACAAGGGTCGTCTTCTTCTGTTGTGTTGGCATGATATTGCCCAGGATCCATGGCATCAGGTCCTTGATGAAATTCACTGAGTCCCTGCATATTTGAGCTAGCCCTTCTGGAACACAGCACTCTGGGCACAAGAAATCCATCTTGCATATGACATTTCTTAATCCTTTCGATGTCTCCACCAAGAAAAGCAGGTTGTCAGAATCTTCATCTTCATAATCCAGTTTGTAAACAAGGCCATACTGAAAACCTTGTGTTGTCGTGATCTCTCCTCTGCCATAAGCCCCTGCGAACACAAGGAGGACTGCATTCTTCTCTTCAACGTACTGAAGGCACCACTCTAGATTTGTCATGTCCCGAAGTGGACGATCTGTCCTCATGACCTCCGTCTCCCTAGACCTTTCCTTCATATTTGGATCCTCCTCAGGAATTTTTATGCTACTCTGTCCACCTGAGGATATTCCTAGTGGGTTGCTGGCCTTCTCAGAGGATAATGGTGCAATAATTTTCTTTGGTTTTGCTTGGTGACCAATGCCTTTGTCACGTTGCTGGTCACCAGAGCCCATGGTGACTCTGAGCTTCTTGAAGGGCCTTTCATCCTTGGACTCCGCATCCCTGAAGGCACTTGGAAATATCAGATCAAACGTAAATGTGGTTTTCAAAGGCCCAAGTCCATGCCAGGCATCGATTTTGAGCTTCAGATCGATGCCAGGCATCGATGTTTAAGTGCATGTCGATGCCAGGCATCGACTTTGTGTGCAAGTCGATGCCCGGCATCGACTTGAGGGTGAAAGTCGATGCCAGGCATCGACTTGGGGGTGCAAGAGTCGATGCTTGGCATCGACTTTTGGGCCCAAGTCGATGCTTGGCATCGACTTTTGGGCCAAGTCGATGCCTGGCATCGACTTTTACCCTCAAGTCGATGCCTGGCATCGACTTGCACACAAAGTCGATGCCTGGCATTGACTTGGGCCCAAAAGTCGATGCCAAGCATCGACTTGGGCCCAAAAGCCGATCCCAAGCATCGACTTTGCACCCTAAAGTCGATGCCTGGCATCGACTTTTCAGTGCATGTTGATGCCGGCAAGTCGATGCTTGGCATCGACTTTTGGGCCCAAGTCGATGCCTGGCATCGACTTTCAGGTGTAAGTCGATGCCAGGCATTGACTTGGGGCTGCAGGTCGATGCCAGGCATCGACTTGCACCGAAAACTCGATACCAGGCATCGACTTGCAGCCCCAAGTTGATGCCTGGCATCGACTTGGGGCTGCAAGTCGATGCCAGGCATCGACTTGCACCGACAAGTCGATGTCTGGCATCGACTTGCACCTGCAAGTCGATGCCTGGCATCGACTTGCAATCCTAAGTCGATGTCTGGCATCGACTTACACCTTAAAGTCGATGCCAGGCATCGAGCTGTACATGCTTTGGATCCATATTTCTAGAGGTAAGAAAAATAAATACCTAGAAATCAGACTTTTTACACAGACATACAGAGGGAATCTTTTTGGAATCTTTATTTATGGTATGATTTTGTCTACCTCTTGGTACTTTTGCCAACATTCTTCTTCTCCATCAGACTTGGCTTGCTGGTATGCTGAGCTCTGTGCTCCATGGCTGTCTGTGCTCTGCTGCTCTCTCTTGCTCGTGGATTTTGAAAATGCGAATGATCTCCTCCTCTGGTATTTATAGGCAATTGGGTAACTTGAACCAGATACTAACTGGATCTAACTGAATGAGTCCAGTTGCTAACTAAATCTGTCAACTTATCTAACCAGGGAATAGCACCCACACAAATAGGCTGTTTCAGAGCCACTTTAATGAAATATTCATAGACCCTTGCAACTATTTATATACATTTGCATAGAAATTACATTTCAATGGCAAGAGTATGGTATGTCCATGAGGATGTCTAAACTCATGTAGAGATTTTTTTCTTAGAATCTCTTTCTTGGGAGAAAATCAAGTCAAAGTTGTGTTAAATGTGGGAGACTAATGACATCTTTATAGTATTACCCTCCTCACTTTAGTTCATATTTACATTTATCTTGTAACTCACTGTTGAAATGGAAAATCAATGTATGAATAAACATTCAAGTACAGAACCTTGCAACTATTTATATACATTTGCATGGAAATTAAACTTCAATGGCAACAGTATGGTATGTACATGAGGATTTCTAATCTCATGTAGAAGTTTTTTCTTAGAGTCTGTTGCTTGGGAGAAAATCAGGTCTAAGTTGTGAGATTAATGACATCTTTATAGTGTTATCCTCCACACTTTAGTTCATATTCACATTTATCTTGTAACACATTGTTGAAATGGAAAATCAATGTATGAATAAACATTCTGTGTACCTCTTTTACACATAATTCTTTTTTAATATACTTTCATCTACCTCTTTGATATCTAGCCAAGACCACAATAAAACCTAATCCTTGAAATCTTAACCAAATGTAAAATTTCTTCTTGTATAGTGTTCAATGGCATAGCATATTCCAGTTGGAACTCAACTTGGATATATTCCAGTTGTAAAATTTCTTCTTGTAAAATTTCGCCAAACAATTTTATTATATATTCTTGTTGGAACTCAACTTGGATATATTTTGATTCATTCACAATGCTTAGACTCAATGACTCATATGTAGTTAGAAATCAACTGTCTTTCTCATTTGAATCAAAAGTGAATCAAATCTTTGGTTCCCTTATTAGTGTATATTTGAGTAATTAAGTGATTTGATGTAATTTGATGTTTAATGTTATTTAATGTACTTTAATAAGCTTTTGATTTCATATCTTCTTGATGTGACATTTGATGTGACATCTTCACTTGATCTCGGATTTCTACTTATTTAAAAAGGTCATTCATCTTCAGTCTTCTGTGAAATCAGTGAAGATGAGCTCAATCTTTTCAGTGGATGCTTGGGCATCAGCTTCCTCTGCTCATATTGATTCATTGTTCTCAGTTGAACCTTTCCAGAGAAGTGATGATCCCTATGATTTAGAACGTGCTGATGATTCCATGTTTTCTGTTGAGTCATTTAAGTTATCCAATTCACAGTGCAATGCTGCTCAACCAAATGCACCTCTTGATCTCCCATCTGATCCAACCATTGATCTCCCTTCTGACTCAAGTGCATGTGGAGCAACGAAAAAGCAAAGCAAGCTCAATCTACGATTTAAAAGAAGGTCTCGTGAAGTAAGTCGAAAAAGATTTAAATTTCTTACTTCAGATAGACAGATTGCATTGGATATTGTGAAGCATTGTTGTGGTTTGAAATGTTTGTATAATTTAGGAATGAAGAAACTAAAGCACCTAAGAGAAAAATTCCTCCATTTAGATAGTGAAAGGCAAGATATATACCTTGTTTCTTGCATGCAAATGATTGAGGATAACATGTCAGTAACGCGTGTTGGTTTTGAATATTTCTTTACTCAAGGGATGCCATGCTGTAGGGCTGCATTTAAAATTGCAATGGGTGTAGGAAATTTTAGAATACATAGGGTTCAACAAGGGTTTTTGAATGGGGATCTCATTTTGGATACGTTCCATGTTGGGACCAAAGGATCTGTTGGACGTCATGCAATGAATTGGATGATGAACTATTTTAGCTTGCATTGTGAAGTTATGCCTACAACTGGAAGGTTGCACTTGTCAGATAACTTTACTCGTCGAGAGGTATTTCAAATATATAGAGAAGACATGGAAAATAGAAATGAGAAGTATGTGTTGTATCGTCACTTTACTCGATTATGGAAGGAAGAGTTTAACAATGTTTCTATTCCTCGTAAAGTTAGAATGGGTGAATGTTCAGTTTGCGCCACTTTGAAAAACATGGCAAAAGGGGCTACAACACCATAGGAAAAGCATAATTTTAAAAACCTTCTTAACAACCATCGTGACAGTCAAGCATTAGAGAGAAAGAAAGCAATTCATCATCAAAGTAAGGCACTCAGAAATCTGGAGCGTTATATGTGTTTGTTGATCGATGGTATGGATCAAAAAAAAACTTGTTTGCCACATTTTTATCGCATCCCTAAGGACATTGGAGATGAAGTCCTTGTGCAAATGCATTTGGTTGGTGCTTTGGTATACAATGGAACTGTAATGTCCAAGGTTTTCTTCACATATCCGAATGTGCATAATGATCCAAACCTTACAGTTACTGTCATTCATCGTGTTTTGCAATCATGGAAGGGTCTTTTGCCACCAACTCTATATTTGCAACTAGATAATACTGCAAGAGAGAATAAAAATTCTACAGTCTTTGGATATTTAAGCATGCTTGTTGAAAAACAGGTATTTCAGAAGGTTAAGGTAAATTTTCTTCTGGTTGGCCACACTCATGATCACATTGATCAAATGTTCAGTACTTTCTCTAAGAAGTTGGCACGTAACAATGCTTTTACTCTTCCGATTTTATCTGAGCTGATTTCAGAAGCATATACTCCAAAACCAGAAGTTCAACACCTCACACACATTTATGACTTTAAGCACTTTTGCTCAATGGGCCTTGATAACAGTGCTAAGGTTTTGGCTCCATTGCACAATATTAGTTTCAACCATGTATTCTTGATGAGGAGGGTTGATGAAATAACCTTTTTATTTGCAAAGCAGTATTCATCTTCTCTTGGGTGGGAGCCTAAAGAGGGATGCAGATTCTTATTGCAGGTGCCTAATTTGTCTACTGTAACAGTGTATGGTGCAGAACAATCACCATATGAAGATAAAAACAATACAGAAAGATGTGGAAGTGTGGTTGATCAAAGTAAAAGCTGGATGCATGCACTCATTGAAAAGAAGAGACATATTGAGCATGCAAAAAAATATGCTGGAGATCAAGATGTATCTTGGTGGGAGGACTTTTTCAATCATCAAGAAGAGATTATACAGTATACAATTGCAGGTCACTGGCTAGTTGATGTTCCATTCACATGGGATTTTTGTACACAAAGATCCGTGAATGTGGCCCAAGCATGTAATGCAGATGCACTTCAACATCCACCAGAAAGAAATATTTATACATCCACCAGAAAGAAATATTTATGTAGGCCCAAGGATGACAAAACAGGCAGAAGCAAGATGGCAAGGAAATTTAATAGAGATAAATGTTGGAACGCTTATTGCAGTACTTGCTGATGGTGGTGAGGCTACCAGACCATTTTGGATTGCAAAGGTTTTAGAGATAACTAAAGATATTGATCAGAGAAGAATAGAGGCTTTGATGGTGCATTGGTATTACACTAAAAGTAGTAATGCATTCACAGGTAAATATAACTTAGAAATGGTGTGTGATACTAAACGAACAGGTTCAAAAAGGAAAAAGAATATTCGAAGCACATCCACTCTTAAAATGGATGATGTAGATATTCTTGTTTATGATTTTTCCTTGACAAAAACTGGTCACTTGAGGAAAGCAACCATCAACATGATAAAACAAAAGCTTCCAGATGTATGTGGTACAGGAAATCATAGGAAAACAAGAAGAATTGTGCATGATCCTGCAGAATTTGGTATGTACGTGGATGAAGATAGAGCTCTTGTGGATATAGAAGAAGAAGAAGAGAGCTCTCAACAGTATGAGACTGAATCAAGTGCATCAGATGATGAGGGTGTAGACATAGATCGACAAAGTTGTGAGTTGCATTGAAGCTCTCAGACATTTTTAGTGCTTATGTAAATGCCTCAAAGTAGTTTGGTTAATGAAACCATGTTTTGTAGCAATTTTGAATAACAATCAGATATCCACCCATTAAAGATATGTCTAAAATGTTATTTTTGTGTAAAAACTATTGATTTCTACATTCTTATATATATTTTAGACATGTCAATGTCTTATCATATAGATTTTGGACATGTCAATGTCTTATCATATGCATTTTGGGACACGTCAATGCCTAATATAGTGAAATTTTGACTACATTTTGAGCTCATTTTTTTTTGAGAAAATGACAAAAAATGTCAAAAATTACTTGTTTTCACCTCATTTTTGTAATATATGTATACTGGCGTAAAGGAATTCCAAAAATGAGGTGAAAACATGTAATTTTTGACGAGAGTGTTCTCTTTTTACAACATAGTTCTTGTTTGTTACGACTCGCTGTTCTTTGGTTACTACCAAGATCGAATCCCTTTATGAATCCCTTCCTTGCATATCTGATGCTCACTTTGTTTGAGATTAACCCAAGCACACTAAGGTACATGGTATCAAATGTGATCCTTAAATTTCATGAAATTGTTAAGGAATGCATCTTTGCTTAGACGTATCATATCAATGATACCTTTCTTCCCTGCTTTAAAGAGTTTTCATCCCTAAAAATTGTTAGCTTTTAGGAATTTGATATTCCTCCATGCAATTTTTTAAACCCAATTGGAGCTTTATCAATGCTCAATTTCTTTTCTTTCAGGTTGACTGAGCAACTTATTGAATATCCTTGAGATGAAGCTTCCATTATCTTTAAATTTGGTGTCCCATATGATGGAATCCACTTTAGTGAGTGTAAACCTAGATATCCCATACCACTCATTTTATGTTCTCACCTTAGTGCAGACACCGTTAGATCTTACTCTAGGATTACTTAGCGAGAAAATGTTTGTCTTACTCTAATCAAGTAAACATGCTTGTGAGTTATATCATTACGAAGTGTTCATATATTCTTGAAAAAAATTTGAGCCTTCTTTGAATTATTTCTTTGATCAGATGCAATCAAAGGTATCTATGTTTATGCTATTTGATAATATAGCTAGTGATTCTTTTCCTAGAAATTATCTATTGACATAATTAGGTATCTATTTCAAATGATATAATCATGTGTCTATCATGTCTTGATGGTCATGTTATTAACCCAATTGTTATATCTTTAACCATATTGGTAAATTGCTCCTTATACATAAAACATATCTTGGAGTATTGTCATTCAGAGTTTCTTTCAACTCCTTAATATTTTGTCTTCTCTAGATATGCACTAATGAGTTATAATTCTTCACTCCTATAGAAACTCTTTTAAACCTCCAAATTAATCATACATCTTTTTCAAAAAAAGAGAATTGTATGGGGGAAGAAAAGACTCAATCATCTCATGGCCCAACATGTCACTTTATGACACTTTCTTCCCTTGTTAGTGTGATCATTGTCCTCAATGATCAGTTGTTTAAAGTTCTTAAGGCCTTCCAACTTCATGTCTTCTTTTATGATTATGAAAGGCTAATCCACCACTCTATGTAGGGTTTCATATAGCCTTTAATTTCTCTTTTGGATATATTTATTTCGGGGGCCGTACTAGTCTCTGGTCCCTTCTTCTTTTCTTCCCCCTTCTTGAGTGGACAGTTCCACTGTGAATGGCTAGGAGACAAACACCTAAAGCACACGTTCTCTCTTTTGGCCCTCTCAAACTGATCTGTAGATAACCTAGGCCCTTATGATCTTTTTTTTTATAAAAACTTTGTTTTTCCCAAATGCAACTTCTTCTTGAATTTAGTCATACTAAGAGGCTTGAGAGGCTGATCCGTCTCCATAGGAGTGTATTGAGGATGGTTATGATCCTCATAGATCTGTGCATACTTGATCGCCTCCTCAAATGTCTTAGGTGCATTCCTTCTGACTTCCCTCTTTATGGGGTAGTCCTATCCCACACATCCCAATTCCTCTCCTCCTCATTCTCAGGAAGAAACTCTTTTAGAAAAAGAGCCTCAAATTGAGTCCAATTGTAGGGATAGAGTTTGCCTCCTTAAGACTCATCCACCACTTGTAAGCATGCAGGCCGAGCGAGAGACTCGCTTATAGCACACGGTACTCTGTTGGGGTGCCCTTCAATTGATGCAAATCATGCCACTTTTGCAAAAAAAATGTAGATTGCATCCTTGTTTCTATCTGGGTCATCCCTCGTAAAGGTAGGTTGGTCAAATCTTTCAAGAGGGGAGCTTCCCTAGAGCTCTCTCCTTTGTGCTTACTAGGAAGAGAAGTATCTTTCCTATTAATCTCTAGAGGAATAGGAGGGGTTTCTCTTTCCTTCCTAGCTAGGAAAGAGGTGACGTTAGTCTCAAGTGAGATCATTTGAGACTTTAGCTATTGGATGAGAGAGATGTAATACCACTAAGATCTCTTTCTAATTTAAGGGTCTGCTCTTTCAAGTCCACAAATTGATCATGAGTGAAAAACTCATCTAAAAGTTCCTCATATGTATATTCTTCTTGCTGAGGCTCTTTTTCTTCTAAGTTTTCTTCTACTTCCTACCCTAATTCTACTTCTTTCATTCTAGAATCAGGATCCTCTAGTTGCTCTTTAGATGGAGAAGTGTGTTCAACTACTTGTTTCCCTTTAGATTCCATGTTTTACTTCCCTTCCCCCATTCGCTAACTAGAGTATGTGCAAATGAATGGAAGTAAAGCTTGAATATGCAAGTAGAAAAGAAATATATCACAAGAGCACTTTCCTGGTACAAAATGAAGCTGCGGAAGCGATATCCAAGTGATCCTTGAAGCTTTAGGTTGCTGATTTTGAATCCTCACCAGGCCCAAAAAAAAAATTGGAAATGTTTGGTTGGTCCGGGGAGGTTCTAATCACCAAAAACGAACAAGAACAATGCTAAAACCATGTAGCAATAGCCCCAACTAGGCAATCTGAGTGAAATTGAAAAACTTTTGAGATTTGATAGTCCTCACCAGTCCAAGAAATGTAGCACAACACCTGTACTTTAAAGATATAAAGCTATCCCAAGTGAAAAAAGTGAATTTGGACACCGGATGATGAAAAACTAGGCCTGGAAGTGGCCGCCTAGTTCCTGCTGAAGCACTGTAGAGAGATTTTGGTTGAGCAAATCTTGTCCAAATCCAACAATGATGATCTCTAAGCAAAGTTTAGGAGTACAGCTTCGTAACTTGACAAAGATATTTGAAATCGGATATCGTATGAGCAAGCTATGGTGTGGAAAAGTTGGGTATGTCACGGGTAAGCAGTGGAAATGATAATCTTTAAGAACTAGACACTTTGGAAGGTCAAAAATGAAAAATTGAAGCTTATCAAGCAAATTCAATGACCGTTACCCAATCTCCACAACCCATAATACATATGTGCATCATTATTCTTCCAAAATCTAGATCCAAATCATGGATTTTGTTTCCCCAAAATTAAAACAAAACTCGAAATTTCTCTAACCACGAGCTTGAGATTGTTGCAGGTTCGAACAAGGTTGGGATGATAGATGGTGAGCTCAATTATCCCATAAGCAGACGAAGTGGGCTGAAGTGCTTAGTATAAAAGGAGAGCTTACTTCACTTTACCTCCAACTAGAGAGGAGGGGAGGAGAGAAGCCTCTGCGTGGGTGGCTGTTCTTGGGTCGTATGGCCTCGTCGAACGTGCTCCATCGCATGTGCGGCCTCTGATGATGTCGTCCCATGCGTGTGGTTTCTGTTGGTGTTGTCCCGCTCCAATACCAAACATTGAATGCTCGGATGATCCTCCTATTTTTGAGAGTGCTCTGCACGAAGTTCGATGAAGGGAGTTCGCCGACTACTTTTATGGAGCTCCTATACGGATTACAAAAATATATTTGACTACCCAGCCGTGTGGTGGTTTTTATTGTTTTCTCTCCTTCATACCCATAAAGGGCAAGGCTCTATACCTCTCATATGAGTGCCACTTGGCACTCATGTGAGTATCATACCTATCATGCATAAGAGGAGGTTGTCACCTCTCAATTATGATACTCCATATAACACAAACCTAGCTCTTGGTACCAATGTAATGTAACTATGATTTCTACCTATAAATGTAGCTAGCAAGAGGTCAAACATCTAGCAAGACCACAATCATAAGAGAGAGCATGTATCCAACCACCCAACTCCACCCATATATAGCTCTAGGCCAAGGGGATGCATGTCATTGGGATTGGCCAAGGGTCCAACCAAGTGTCCCTCATGTGGAAACTTTCCGAAGGGTCATCCTATGCCTTCTAATTTCCCAAGGTCTATCACATGCCTTCTAAATCAAAGGAGGACTCTTCTCTCATGTACACCCAAGGTGGCTCATAGAGAAGCTTCTCCCAAGACTAAGGTTCCCGCACCTTAGGATAAATCAAGCCTAAGGTTCACAACTATTCAATGTGGAGCTCTTATGAATAAATTCCCCAAGGGTTCAACCCCAAGCTTGAAGCATGTTTCAAGGGTAATCCAATGGCTAAACAAGGCAAATAAACATCATATTCTAGCATTTACAATCCATATACTTTGCCTTTTGAAACCATGAATTATACAATAAGTTCGATATGATTTTGATTCGGATCCAGACTCATCCTCTAATGAAGAAAGCTACACCCAACCACCATAGAATGAGACACACATTCCAACAAGCCATAGGTAACACATGTAAGCAATAAAATTCTGAGAGACAAGCTCAGATACCAATAGAGGATGAAAGGGAGTGTTGGATTACATAAGTGCTCAAGGTTTACATATAGAGTTCTCAAGGTCTATATATATACTTCTTGGATATATTTCACCCTTCTACTCCACTTATTGAGACTCATTCTCTTTGAAAAGGGACCTTATATGTTTGTGCAAACCTTTCCTAAGCTTGAAAAGGCCTTGTGAAATCTCCACGGGGCTGAATCCCACATTTCTATGGATGGGGGTTTTTTAGCATTTATAAGCCTTAGAGATGATTAGACATGGATTTAAGGAAAAATTAGGTTGCATTCAAAGTGTATTGGCTTGCATAAGTGCAAAGGGTCTACACATATGTTAGTAACATGCCAAAAGAGACTTGAAAAGTCCTCACAATCACAAGAAACATCTTTTGCATTGTCAAAACATTACCCAACTTCACAATGGATTACAAAACATATGAGAAAAACAAAATATTCATTGATTCAAAAGTTAACATCAATTCTCAATTGTCTTCAATTTTTGCACAATTTTACTTCTCGTTTGGAGACATTTTGGTAACACAATAGGTTAATATAAATTTAGAAATTGCATTAGAGTCTGGGAATCCAAGCACCATGGCAATACCTATTTGACCTAGAACCTTGCCTCTAAAGTTAACTCTAAGTGTAGTTACAACTAGAGATTTCCTAACCAAAATGACACAATTATTGCCTTGCATGATTGTAGACAAACACAAAACTTTTCTCTAAGCCTTTAAGCACCAGTCATGTAGTGTCCTTGAGGAGTGTAATCATTATGAATTTAACAAAATCATCCTTTGGCAATTTTTTGATGTAGTTTGCCAAGGATGAGCCATTGCCATGAGATGTAGGATTCCCATCAGATCTTGTAGAAAACTTGTTGACTTCAATGGCTTCCCATAAGTGAAGAAAATGATAAGTTCAAGTTACAATCTTATTAAGAGAAATTATTAAGTACCTTAATACCACTTACATCATGAAGCTTGTGTTCTTCTTCCCCCCTTATAGGGGCATCAAGATCTATGCTAGAGTGGGCCATCCCACTCTTTTCTACAACTAGGGATGTAGGAACTTTATTCTTCATTATCCTTTCTCATGCTACATTGTACTCTTGTTATGTGGCATAATTTTTATCATCATTCAAAATATATTCACACACCATCACAACAGTGTTTTCCATAGACTCACCTAATGAGATAGATTTCTTTTTAAGAAGATCAAATGTATTATCAAGTGGAACATGTGACATTGTAGAAAAAGGACTTAGATACTCATCAAGACAAAGTCCAAGTGCCTTCTCAATATCATGAAGAAATATGAATTCATCTTTGTCCACAAGGATGATCGAGAGAAATCCAATTTTGACCTCTGCTATTGTGGGGTCATAGGTGTTGAGATTTGATTTAATTTATCACACAATTTATCTTCCACACCACCATGTAATTCTCATTGAACTATTCCACTCTCTTTTGCTAAGTTAATGGCCTCTAGTTGGGGCTCATCTTTTTCATGGAAAAACCCCCTTGTGAAAAAGTTGGGGAATCCATGGGTGCAAGCTCGGAATCCTCATTCATAATCAAAATTGTTGTGGCAATGTAAGAAAGGTACCTAGTACCCATTCTTTTCTTTTTGTTTAGTGTTTTATTACGGGTACCATGTCATCCGACAAATGCCCTGCATCCTCAACGATTGACGTGAAGTGATTAAGGTTCTTCATAGAATCTTCATCACCTTTATGAATGTAGAGGAAAAAGTCCCTTGGAACCTACTTACCCTCATAAGGTGGGATATGTATAGATTAGTCTAAGATATAGAACTCAAGGAAGTCTATGATTTCCTCAAGCACATAAAAATTAAGTTTGGTTGTCCCATTGAGATCTGGGACTCTAGATACAAGGTCATGAAAATGTGTTTGACCTTTATACTCAATTGATTCTAAGAACTCTATGAAGAGTTGTCAATGGCTTTTGGACAAGGGGTAATAGAGGTGTAGACAACCATTGCATGTATATGCAACATGATTGCTATTGTGTTCTTGCTCAAGGAGTGCTTCTAGGTCTTCTTGGTTACAAAAGTGAGAAATGAGAGCATAAGACTTGCTTTTATAGTAGTTTCTATTTTTCCACGTGAGTGGGATCCATTTAAAGGTAAAAGTAAAAGCTATAAATGTAGAATTCATGCACATAACTCCTAGAGACATAATTTGGCGCATAAAAATGATTAAATAAATTACCATTTAACATGATAAGAACAACCAAAACTACAGAGTAGCAAAAATATAAATCTTAAAGTTCTAAAATTATATTATTGCCATGGAAAAAATCAATGATTGGACAATATGTACATCATATTGAGATAAAAAAGTTTTACAATATTAATTTCTTGAATGTGCATGAAATCTTGATGTAGAGGAAGGATTATAGGAATGCAAAATGGGTTATGTGTGCACTCCAGTATTGAGGTACTACATGAACTATGCCAATGAAAGTTGAGTTCCATCTACATTCTAGATAGGAATGACTTTAATTTTATATTCCAACCTCTTTTTTATTTGTAGACAAATATAAAACTTTAAATATCTTATTTGAATATAATAATATGTATAAATGAAAGAAAAATAACACATATTTATTACCTTATACCCTTGTATTTTGAATTTGGATTGATGTAGATCATCAAATCCCATTGTAAACCAATGTTCTCTCATGTTTGCAAGTGTCCAATGATGATTCACTGAAATGACTTCCGTTTTTCTGTTGGACTAACTTATCTTAATTTCAAATGAAATTAAACAACCCTAAAAAATTTATAATGGTATCCATTCACCAAGCTTATGCATCCAAGGACCATAATAGAATCTAATGTATAATGAAGTATGGTGCTTCAGATATCAAAAATCCTATGCATGTTGCACCAATTTTACAAAGGTATCTATCCCCTTTGGGTCATCCTTCTACAACTCCCCAATTTTCACCTACTAAACCCTCCACTTGCTCATGTGTGAGATCTTTACACATGAGCATTGTGGCAGTCTCTAGAACTATGAAGTTATGAAATAGATGTACAAAACAATGAACATGAACACACCAATGTTATCTTATAGATCTAGAAACTCTTGTAAATTTCAAAGAGTTATGTACATCCATCACCATCTTATGCCTCAAAGATGTCAAGGACCATATATCAAGTTGTGGCCACTCAACCTTGAAAAGAGAATCTACCTCAATCATCTCTAACTTTCCAAAACCATTTGATGTAGAGGGTAGAACATATTTATGTGTGTAAAAGAAAACTCTCTCACATAGAAGTTGAGGAGGATGGACTTGTGGAAAGAATAGTGATAGAACATTCGCATAGAATGCTTGGAAAGTAGTTGTAAGACATGAGATGGTTTCTCCTCCACCAAGGTAGAAGAAAATATGTTTGCAACAAAAGAAAAATATCCTAATAAGATAAATAAAGAAATTAGAAAAGAAACTAAAGAGTACTAAAGAGTAATACATACAATCGATAGGATATCATATTTTGTTTGAGTTTTCCAATTTCATGCTTGACATTGTAAAAAGATGTGGTACAATGGTAACAATCCCATTGCTTTTGAGATTTTTAAATCCCAATAACTTTCCTTTCCAATGAAGATCCAAGTTTCTACAACCTTTAACACGATGAGGGACAATACCAGAGGGTTGGATGTACACCCATGCATCTTTTCCGAACTCATGTTGTAGCCAACTTCGTTCTGCAACCTTGCTATTGTGACAGTTTAACATGATAACTTCATCTTTTGGCTGCATTTAAGCTTTAGGTGTCTCCATTGGAGTTCAAGCTATGGAAGTGACATTAGGAATTCAAAGCAGATGTACAGAGAAAGAAATGGAGACACAAGAGCTTCAATGGTGTGCTAGGCAGAGAAACTATTGAAAGAGATGACTTCTTAGGAACTGTGTATGAAAGTGTGAGGTTTAGGAGGGAAAACATTGTATTTTGATTTATTTTAAAAAAAGTCACTTTTTTCAGGTCAACCCATGCATGGATTTCGGATTAGGGATTAAAGGTAGAATTGATCATAAAAAGTGGTTGGGGGACATTGAATCTCTTCTCCTCTTCCCCCTTGAGCCTAGTAATTTAAAGGCTATAGATTGTGTCCACCAGCCTCTTTTTATTGGTCCACCAAAAATCACTCCTTAATCCAAAAGGCCCATGTATGCTTGATTTTTTCCCTAATGGTCCTAATCATGCTAAGTTTAATATCCAACCTTTTGAAGATTGGTCTCCAAAAGTGGCTTGTCATTTTTATGTCCTCATGTGATACTATATCCAAACTAGGAAGACCGTAGAGTCACTATAGGTTCTTTACAAATATTCTAACGAGTTCTCCTGTCTTCACTTTATCATGTGTCAGAATAAACCTATCAATGTCTACCTAGATCAAGTCATGCCATCTCTATTTCATAGCTAACCCTATAATAAAATCCATGGAGATAATCTCCCATCTCACATTGGGAATATCCAATAGATAGAAGACCTCCTATAAACCTCTTATCATTATTGACCTCACATTTTTTTGCACTTAAGCACATACTCTAGGATGTACTTATGAAGTCAAAGTGTGGGAATCTAACTCATGACCTACTGGCTAGGGGTATGATGGGCTAACCACTTTCTACAAAAGCCATGGTGGATGAATCCTTCCTAATCCTCCCTCTTGGGGTGTGGTTCAACCATCTTTTGCTCATAATTTCTTGATTCTAACACTCTCCTCCCCTTCTAGAGATCATTTTCCTTAATGATCAGTCCCTCGTATCCACTTGAATTCATGTCCTTATGCTTGCACAATCTCTTGAACCTTCTTGTTCTCAAATTTGGTCTCTTGAACCTTCTTGTTCTCAAATTTGGTCTCTTGAACCCTTGCTCTTAACCTTAGTGTCTTGAACCTTCTTATTCGCAACCTTTGTGTCTTGAGCCCTTGTTCTCAATTTGAGTATCTTGAACTTGGTTCTCATCCATGCTATGTATGTTGGACCCTTGATCTGATGCATGCATTGGAAAGCTCATTTCAAGAGCTTTCGAATGGTACATTACATATCTAAATCCAACCTTCCCTAAAAGCCATGGTTGAGGATTGCTTTCTAATCCTCCCTCTTATGGTGTGGTTCGATCATCTTCTGCTCCTCATTTCTAATATGGGGGAGAGAAGCCCATATCCATCTCGAAAGATAACTATGCACATGCCCTTTTTTGAAACAAGAGGTGTGATAATATACCCAAAGAAGGCAAGAAAGAAACACTTTGAAGGAGGGGAGGGGGCTGGGATTGAATCATAGCAAGGTGATGAAACATGTTCCGTGTTCATGGATAAATCATATGAAGATATGCTTTTGTGGAGCCAATGGAGCGAGAGCAAAGTACGTACAAAACAGTAATTCTTGCTAGTGTACATCGATGATCTCACTTAGAGTTGGAGAGGTTATCAAGTATAGTGTACAACGTCCATGTCTCGTAGGTGGTTTGGTAAAGCTTTGGCCTCTTGAGGCTGATCCAAAGTTCAACCCTTAGGCTAGATATGTAATGGCTTTCACCACGCTAAACTAGTTGTACTCTAACCTACCACTTGTAATCCATTCTAATCTCTATTTTGTGGGATATGGGAGGTCTCTTGGGTACTATGCGGATTCACCTATATAGTTGTACTTTCAAAGTTAAAGCTTGGGAGAGTAGACGCCTGCTCAACCTCCTTTTAAGAAAAAGTACAATGTGCAATAAATATTGCTCGTGAGTTTCGAAGAAAGTGATTAGAATGAAGAAGTGAAACATGACACTTCATGTCATTGAACACCACAATGAATAGGAAACCCTTATCATTGAACCCCACAATGAATAGGAAACCCCTTATCCTTCAATTTCCGCATATGATGTCAAAGTGCAAGCTTTTATGGAATACATTTGGTTGTGTTTCCAACGCATAGGCATGTGTCGACGATCCGCATTGCTAAGTGCCAAACTTGCCAAGGGGCCCTTCCTCAGTAGGGCGTCGGTAGCATGGACTTTTATCCACGCAAACTCTGATTTTTCCTTGTTGATTGTGTGAAGTAGCAGCATGGACTTTTATGCCGTTAATACTCTGCTTTCTTTGTCCATTGGTGCTTTCTTTGTCCATTGGTGAAGTTGTAGACTATTTCAGACTTCAAAGTTGGTAATGAGTGGATTGTTTTCTTGTTCGTTTGGAACACTCCAACCACCCCGAACTCATCGGAATCACCAATCGACATGGACATCTCAGAAATTTTGAGAGCATGTCATGGTAGTCAATATATGGTATGTGGAAAATATAATATCCAGTGGTCACATTTTTCAACAATGCAAAAGCACACTACAATACTATTCGTCCTCCATTTTGTTTTATTGATAATGATCTCCATTATAGGGATACTATGGATGCCAAATTTGTTTGACTATTGGGTATGTGACGGTCCACAAGAAGAAATTGTCCAAGAAATGGAGGGGCATCACACTCAAAGGTTGTTAAGCTGTTCACCAACCAAATGCACGGATTCAATTCTTGCAGCTTCGACATCCGTAGATCGGTTGGACATCCGTAGATCGGTTGAAGTAAGGGATCTCTTGAGACTTGAGTGCATGTGCTGTTCTCCACAATTTCAAAACTAGAAAGAGAGTAGCTATAAGCTCAAACTGTTTTGAACAAATCCTCTCTTTTTTCCTGCCGTTTTCCACCCTTCAAGTGGAATAAGCCCCATGCTTTAAAAGGTAGCTGAAAACCCATCAAGATTTTGTCTTTTTGATGTCTTCCACGTATGCAAGCAGACACATGGGAAGTTGGGAACGCGTTATGAGTCTTATGACCAGTCACGTAGACTCACGTATCGCACCCCTCTCCACGTACTTTTCTATCATACACACACACACAGAGGCGTCGGATTTCATTAAAATAATGCGGTTCCAGCCAATATTGAAATCTGATCCTATGTCAAGTTGTCAACCCACGGGAAGGCTATCTCTCTCTCTCTCTCTCTCTCTCTCTCTGCCAGTATCTCTCCCTATTCCTCTGTTGTCCGTTTCCGTCTTTCCTCTTTTTCTAACCACAGAGACAGAAGAGGCGTGCGCGAGCGATTGGCTTCATAGAAGAGAGAAGGCATTGCGTGAAGGAGAACTTGTAAGTGCAAAACATCTCCAACTTTGTGATGCTTAGTCAGTCAGTCAGCGATATCGGCCATCGCTACAAAAGGAGAATAGAGATATAGGAACAGGAAGAAGTGTTTCTCACTAGCTTTCGCAGATCCAGAAGGGGAACGACCTATATTTTCCGTTGTATGAAATGGGTTGTTGTCAGCGTCGCCATTGATATTGGCAGAGAGCAGGAAACGGGATAAGCTGCAGAGAGAGAGAGAGAGAGAGGGAGAGAAGAAGGTGGAGGGGACTCGGGAGACAAGAGTGGCCGCGTGGTGGTGCTGGCAGATAACTGAGTTACATAAGCTTTCATTGAAAAAAAAATCGATAAGCAAGAGAGGATGGCGTGCGGGCTGTCGTGCCTGAAATTACGTACAAGCGACAAGCGTACCGAAATGGCAGGCGGCGGCAACACCGGCGGCGCCCAGCGAGGGCCGCCGGCGAGGCCATTTCATGAAGTCCTAGCAGGGAAGGGCCAGGGTAAAAAACTGTACCCTCCGAAGATGTATGGGAACGACGCCGCTATATTTGACGACGAACGGCGGGGGAAGAACAGAAAGAGGAGAATCAGCTATGGCTTCAGTCTGGTGAAGGGCAGGAGCAAGCACCAGATGGAAGATCACCATGTGGCACAATTCCGCAGCTTCCGTCAGGAGCACGAGCTGGGCTTGTTCGCCATCTTCGACGGTCATCTCGGCCATTCTGTGGCCATCTATCTCCAACATCATCTCTTCGACAATATCCTTTCCCATGTAAGAGCCCCCCCCCCCCCCTTCTCGTCCACATACACACCGCACTCCTCTTGGAGATCTCTTCAAAATGGTAGAAGAACAAATTCTTGCTTCTTTATTTTCTTCCAGAAACGAAAAACGGAATTGTAATATACAGCTATCTTCTTGATTTGCATAGACCTTCTTAGTTGTTGCATGCATGTACTCGGGGAAGTAGACTCTATGCATGTAGGAATGAATATCAGCACACACATATTCTGGAATCTGCATTCACTCTCATATATATATATATATATATATATATATATATATATATATATATATATATATATATATATATATATATATATATATATATATATATGTATGTGTGTGTGTGCCCGCGCTCATTATCAAAAAAAATCTGGCAACGTAATTCATTTTGCGGTTGGCTGTAAAGACATCGAAACATACAGAGTAACAAAGCCGTCACCAAAATCATTTTCTGCTCCACAAAATGCCTACTTTCCTTCTTTTCTTTGCATTGTGATTTTTTTATGATATTGATGGAGAAAAAAAATCATATACAATTTTACTTAGTATTCTAGCAGATTTTTCCTCTTTTTACGTTAAAATTTTAAATCTTATGAATGGAGAAAAACATTACAAATGGGGGGATAACTTTTGCTTTTCTTCATTAAAAATGTGTTAGTTAAGATGAAAAATTGTAATACCAGGGGGGGAGATTGATAGAACTTTTTTTTAAAAGAGGAACTATAGTGGAGATTTATAGAACTTTTTTTAAAAAGAGGAAGTTCGACCGAAGTCTACTCCCTTTGAAAGCTTGAATTATTTGAAAATACAAGTGAAGGTGGGTTTAGTAGCGTTGGGATCCTTCATACCCCACAAAATTGAGTTGACAGAAATAGTTTGAAGGTAGTATAACTAGGAGATACTCGAAAGCA
Source organism: Ceratopteris richardii (assembly GCA_020310875.1). Taxonomy (NCBI): domain Eukaryota; kingdom Viridiplantae; phylum Streptophyta; class Polypodiopsida; order Polypodiales; family Pteridaceae; genus Ceratopteris; species Ceratopteris richardii. The sequence goes on from CM035429.1 coordinate 11,985,381, forward strand.
ATGGACGTTGGAAGATGAGTCTGAAGGTTGAACAAATAGTTTTTAATCATGGTCTATGGCCCATAATCTATGAGCTACTAATGAGGCGGGTGAACCCTTGCCCTTGCCTCAAGAGGTCAGCAACCCAATGAGCTGCCGCATTGCACACGGATAAGATTGATAGAGCTTAAAGAAAAAAATAGAGGTTCGAGAAGCGTCTACTCCCTTGAGTTTTAACTTTGAATGAACAATTGTATAGGTGAATAGGCATAGTACTCTTGGGACCCCTATATCCCACAAAGCAGGGGTTAAACAAGTTACACAAGGTTATAACTCATTTAGACTGGCCAAAGCCATTATATGTTCAGCCTAGGAGTTGAACACAAGACCTTTACCTCAAGAGGCTAGTGCCAAATCAACCCATCTATGAAAAGTGGAAAACATTGATAGAACTTCAATTGCTGGGGTTGAGAAACATTTAAGGCTTTATGATACCCCTTTACATTGATAGAACTTCAATTGCTGGGGTTGAGAAACATTAAGGCTTTTTGATACCACTTTACATGCCATAAACTTTGTCTTGAACGAGGTTACTCTTACGGTTTTTGATTCTCTGTACATTACTATGATGGCGCTTACTCATGAGGTTTCTATCAGGACATTTTCAAAGTTCATTATATTCCTTTGCATCCAAAGCTTCCACATAGGTGCTCTCATAATCAAACCTAAACCTGTGCTAAACGCATAACCACTGTCCAAAATTGTACATGATCTGGAGAGTGGGTAAAGATATTATGCTCTCCTTATTTCTCATTATGATCCTGTACCTAAGTAGGATCCAATGTTCACTTCCCAGAGTGTTAATGTTTTTAAAGCGAATTTCCTCATTCTATTTATATGCTGTATTTGAATTTGGTGAATCTCAATTGTGGATTAGTATCAGAAACAGATAATCTTCGGAAAAGATAAGGTTTCCTAGTTTGTAGAGACATCTTCTAGGTAATGTCTGGATTCTTTTTCACTAGCCATATGAACCCATCGGATTCCTTAGTTCAAAGGGGTTGAAAAGAAGATTTTTCTCAGATAGATTCCTAAAGTAAAAGCGGCCGCGGCTCAAAAAGTATTCTACTCACTTTGAGTGTATTTCCTTTCACTGTTGAGGAGAGCCCCTCAACACATTCTAGCTGAGTTCCATGTTGAACAGAGATTGAAGTTACGGTCGCTTAATATATTTTTGAAGATTCTTTTTGTGGTTCATAGGCTTGCAAATTATGACAGCCCTCTTTTTCACACAAAAGTAAACAATGTGAAGAGTTTTATGCAAAATAAATTTCATGCATGTGAAGACTTTTGCATATAATGCATTCATGAGGGGTTGACTGCTAAAATTGAAATTATTACAATAAATCAAGGTATGTATGAAAGCACGCTAAAGAAAAATATTTATGTGTGTACAACCGTAAAAGCATAGGCGTATTTGATTCCGTGCACCTCGGAATAAATGCGTGTACATGCTCATATGTTTAAACACACTTAGGAATGAATATATGTATGTGGATTGTGTTGACCATACATGAATGTGAGTAGTGTAGGCACGCATGTATGGACGTATATACTTAAGTTCGCATTCATGTTCTATGTGAATTTCAAGATGTCCTATATTTATCACTTTTTCTACTTGTCGACATCACTGAACAACCAAACCTTCTGAAAAGAAGTTGCAAATATATTAGTATTAAGACGAGTGTAAACATGATACCTGAAATTAGAGTACTTTGTAGAGGGAGATACTTGATAACGCCAGCGAATCCTTCAATGCTCATATATCCATTCTGACATCTCAAGCTAATTTTCGAAACTGTACATAAAAGTATACTTTAAAGTACATCTCGAAATTGTTGATTTATATCTACATGCTTGATACTAATTTCAGTCCATCTCCAAGAGTTCTCTTTTTCAACGAGAAATAATATTATTTTAGATAACCTGAATAAATTAATTTACCTTTCCTCACTGCAGCCTAAATTTTGGAGCGATCCCCGAGTTGCACTAACGGAGGCTTATGAAAAAACAGACAGTGAAATTATTCAAAGAACAAAGGAGCTAGGAAGAGGTGGGTCAACAGCGGTCACTGCGATTGTGATAGATGGTCAAAAGCTCATAGTGGCCAACGTGGGTGACTCAAGAGCAGTTGCTTGTCGTGATGATGCTGCTATACAGTTGACGGTTGATCATGAGCCTGGCAAAGAAAAAGTCTCGATAGAAGGAATGGGCGGTTTTGTTTCAGTCATTCCAGGTATCCTAAAACGCAAATTGTGAATCTAGAGACACTTGCTATCAGCATACGTAACCTTCCAATAATATCGGTTCCCTTGTTCAAGAATCTATGCATGGATACAAACACACATATACGAATGGATAAGTACACGCATACATGCATAAATCCATATTCATAGACGTACATACTTGCATACAGAAAAAAACTGATACGTTTATGCATAAATACTCCGTACATGCATGTGGCCATGCATATAAAAGTACATTCATACGTTCAGAAATGCATACATAACACGTTCATCCAGACAAAGATACTAACGTACTTGTGTGCATGAGAATTCACATATGCATGCACACACGGAAATACGCACATACGTACAAAAATACAGACAGATGCATATGTACACATACATATATACACGAAAACATACATACATGACATTCAAATCGTACCCGCGCACATTCACCATGCATGCATGTGTAGATACATCGTTTAAATACATAGTTGCATATGCATATATATATATATATACATATATATATATATATATATATATATATATATATATATATATATATATATATATATATATAAGTACAAACACATACATGCACCCATATACATATACATAATTACAATCATACATAGAAGCACAAACAAACATACGTATACACATAAATACATATAGACATACACATATATAAATACACATACATACATATGTATATACATACATGCACAAATATGTATATACATACATGCATACATATGTATGTCTATATATCTGTACATACATATGTATGCATGTATGTATATACATGCATACATATGTATGTATATACATGCATACATATGTATGTATATACATGCATACATATGTATGTACATACATATTTGTGCATGTATGTACATACATGCATAAATATGTATATACATACATGCATACATATGTATGTCTGTATATATGTACATACATACATACATTTGTATGTACATACATGCATACATACATACATACATACAATCATGGCTGCATGCATACATACATACCTGGCTGCATGCATACATACATACCTGAGGATGCATTGATACATACATCATGGACGCATACATACATACATATATACGTAAATGCATGCATGCATACGCACACATATGTAGTTTGATTGATTCATTAGAAAAATACAAACAAGCATAGATACACACATGCATACAAACATATGCATGCATACATACATACATACATACATGCATGCATGCATACAAGCCTACATACATACATACATACATACATATATTCATACATATCTTTGTACATGCATATATATGTACATACATGCATAAATACATATGTATGTATATACATACATCATGGATGCATGCATACATACGTAGATCCATGCATACATACATACACACATACATACACATATACATACATAAATACATACGTAGATATACACACACTTATTATAAATCTTGGAATTATATTACATGAGGAGAAATCCCTACTTATAGGTTCCAAGATTTAGATGGCTAGAAGTGATGTAGATATTGCACTAGATGATTCTCAAAAGTCATAGTGGACGGAAAGCTCAAAAGAATATTGGATGAAGTGTAGAATAATGGTTTCTAGGGTCAGTCCATTTTATGGATTAGCCCAAATCAGTGGTTAGAAAACAAATCACTCTACCTTATTGTGGGAATATTCCTTCAATATGAATTGTTGGATCTAATGATCATTCCAAGGTACGGATGAAGAATAATTTAAGGTTTGAGATAAAAGCATGATTTTTATTGAGGATCTTGATTGTGCAATACTATACTATAAGCATAGAAAGTTGATGGAACAACTTGGACATTTATTCTAATTTAAGTACGTAGAGCATTAGTGGATATAATCAAAAGGAAGAAGGGGCATCCTTGGTAAATCAAAGGAAATGGATATGAGGGGTTGAATGATGTGGCAACCAAGGAGGGAAGCCTTAAGAGGCCATGCAATGTTCTCGATAAGGAGAGTTTCCAAAGAATCATAATAGATTGAAACGTAGGGTCAGCAAAGAAGAGGGCAATATAATGAAGGTAGTGAAAAGCATCATAATGGAGGGGTTATGAGGGTATGCCATCACACAAAATCATCACATTGGAAGATGTTACAAGAAACAATCATTGGGGAGTGGATATTTTAGGCATCCACCTAACATGCTTAATCCAAATCACCATTCAAGATTTTTTGAGTACATGGAAGTGCCAGGCCATCTATCAATCTTGTATATCTCTTAGAAGTTTTTCAAATAAACAATGTTTAGTTCTCTTGGGTCATGTTATTTTTTATGGTGTCTCACTTATTAATCACTATTTCTTTCATGATATTAGAACCTATTTCCCAATTATAGTGATTTTAAGATAGCTTATGATCTTCAACCATGACAAGTAGTATCAATGAAACATAGTTTCTTTTTCAAAAGGAAGTTCAATAATAGCCTACTTTCCCAAACTTTAATTAATAGAAAGAACAATTTGCACCCGTGGGACACTCAGAATCCTTCATATAAATATACATAAGCGCTTGCATGCATGCTTACATGTGTATGTGTGCGCCCATGTCCTATATATCTTATATGTGCTTAAAGTTCATGGTTCACGTATAACACAAACGTTCGTGTATAATATACGTATACATTCGTATATACATACATACATACATACATTTTATATACATTCACGCGTTCATTCGCATAAATATACATAAGTGCTTGCGTGCATACTTACATGTGTATGTGTGCGCCTATGTACTATATATCTCATATGTGCACTAAGTTCATGGTTCACATATAACACAAACATTCAGTGGATGAGAAGGGGAAACCTTTACGATGGGCTGTTTGGAGATGGAAGCTAATAATGGCAATCTTTGTTGATATATTTAGGTAGTGATGTGTGTGAACACACTAGGACCGCCGGGGCACTTTTTTCCCTCTTTAGGAGGTTTTTTTCCCCCGGCTTGTATATATGCCTATTGCCCTAATGGGCTACTTATCTTTGTACATTCTCTAGTAATACATTCAGTATTGTGTGTTTGTGCTCCAAGCTTCTTCTTCTTCCTTGTGCTGTTCGCGTGCTTCCGCAGACATCTATCTCCAACAATTGGTATCAGAGCAGGTGGTTGCTTCATCTAAGGCGCAGTCAACACTCCTCTGTTTGCAGTCTCAGATTCGCACGAAATTTGGTGAGCATACTTAGGGTGTTTCAGAGATCAAAACCGCTTCGCTTTGTGGTGTCGAAATCGCGATCTGAGCTCGTTTCGGCCTCCGAACGCATTATTGCAGTGCTTGTGCAGGCTATTTCATCTTTTCGTGCCAAAGGTATATACCAATTTCTGTTCGCCAATATAAGCGTCTCGAAGTCTGCTACAGGTCTAGCAGAATTCGTTGGGGCAGTTATGTTCAACTTTTTGAGATACAGTCAATTTTCTGCATCAAGGTATTTTAGTCACCGGCCATGGCTGAAAGCAGTGATGTATTCCGTATGTTGGCTGTTGAGGATAAGTTGGATGGTACCAACTACCCATTATGGGCTTATATGATGCAACATGTATTGGTTGCAAAAGGATTGTGGAACATTGTGTAGGGTGTTGAAAGATGTCCTGTTACACCTCTGAGTATAGGTACTGCAAATACAAGTGTTGGAGCTGATGAAGATGGTGTCGAAGATGATATTCCGCAGATTCCTATTCGCGATGCTGTTCCTGCTGCACCTACTGCAGAGCAGATTCGTTGGGATGGCAGAGATGCCCAGGCACATGCATTGATAGCTTTGTCTGTCAAACGTGCCATTATTCCTCATATTCGCTCTTGCAGAACAGCTAAGGATGCCTGGGATACACTTACCACATTGTACCAAGCTAGGAATGAGGCTCGTGTTGCTTAGCTCCGAAAACAGTTGGAGAGTGAGCACATGAATAAAGGTGACTCTATGGACAGTTTCCTAACAAAGATCAAAGACTTGAAGGAACAGTTGATTTCTGTTGATGAGGTTATACCAGATAGCTCACTTGTGCAGACGGTTCTGAATGGTCTTCGTGATTCATATCAGAGTTTTGCTTCCACTCTTCGGTTGATGATGAAGGGCAATCCAAATGCTTTGTCATTTGAGGAGTTAGTCTATGTTCTATTGCAGGAAGATCAGTCCAGGCAAAACAGGTCCATTATGCTTTCCTGGCTAGTCAGAAGGGCAAAGGAAAATGGAGCTCTTCAACTAGTAAGCAGAAATCTGCTAATTTTGCTTATTCAAAGAAGGAAGATAAAGATGAGAAGAAATCCGAAAAGTAGAAATTATGTTGTAAGTACTGTAAAGGGAATGATCATATCATAAAGAACTGTCCAAAACTGGCTGCTGAAGAGGCAAAGGAAAGAGGCTGGAATGGTTGTTGTAGAGGCCTCTACACCAAAAACAGAGTCTGCAAATCTTATGCAAGAAGAAGAATGGGCGTTTACTATTGTCTGCAGTTTTGACCCATCTTCTCATGATCAATGCATGTCTGCAGTAGACTCAGATGTTTGGTACTTTGACAGTGGGGTGACCAAACATATTACCTCGTAGCGTAGTTTCTTCTCTTCACTCGAGCCTGCCGCTACAGGGAATACTATTACATGCGCCAACAACTCCTCTTATCCTGTTATGGGAGTTGGTAAGATCATTTTGACTACTACTGATGGTAGTTCTTTCACTTTGTTAGATGCTTTATTTGTGCCAGGGATCAAGAAGAATCTATTATCAGTTTCTACATTAGCCAAGATTGGCTTGATTGGGAAATTTGTTGATGACAGATGTACAGTTCATGATATGTCAAATGGCGATGTTATTATTGCTTCTGGCATTTTATGTCATGGGTTGTATAAGCTCATAGACTATGAAAGATCTGAAAATGATTTGGCATGTGCAGTAAATGATTCTCAGGCTATGTCAGATGCAAAGCTTTGGCATGCATGCTTTGGTCATCTGAATTTCGCTAGTTTGTTACGCCTGCAAAAATCTAGAATGGTGTCCTCTTTGCCCAAACTTGAGGCACCTGGAAAACATGTTTGTGAAGGCTGTATTTTGGGCAAAATGCAGCGTTCCTCCTTTCCAAAAGATGGTTCAGTTCGGGCTACACAGAAATTGCAGCTTGTACATAGTGATGTCTGTGGTCCTATGCAGACACCCTCTTTTGGAAATTACCTTTACTTCATGACTTTCATTGATGATTTTTCTAGGCATGCATGGGTAAATCCACTCAAAGTAAAGTCCAAAGTGTTCATGTGCTTTAAAGTTTTTGGTTTTGGCTGAAAATCTGTCAGCATGTAAAATGGGCACCCTTCGTTTTGATCGAGGGGGGGAATATATATCTTCTGATTTTAATGCATTTCTGGCTGAACGTGGAATAATACACCAGTGTACAGTGCTGTATACACCTCAAGAGAATGGAGTTGCTGAACGAAAGAACACGTCAATCATGGAGATGGCGAGGTGCATGGTCAATAGTCAGGCTTTACCACATAGTTTTTGGCTTGGAGCTGTCATGTGTGCAGCATATGTATTGAAAAGGTGTCCCACTAAAGCGTTGAAGTCTATCACTCCATATGAGGCTTGGCATGATAGCAAGCCATCTGTTGCTCATCTGCGTGTTTTTTGGTTGTTTGGCATATGCACTAGTGCCTGAACAACATCGCAGAAAATTGGATGATAAGGCAGTAAAATGTATTTTTGTTGGATATAGTTTTGAAAGTAAAGGTTATCGTCTGTATCATCCACAGACTAAACGCATTTTGGTTAGCCATGATGTTGTCTTTGTGGAAGATGCTATTCAGCCATTGCTTTCATGTACTAAGGAGACATCTGTTAGCTCCAAAGACATGTATGATAGTTTGATGCCTCTTTTTACAAGTGGACAGTCTAGTGCTGGTCCTAATGAGGCAACTTCTCAGCCTTTGCAGGTTTCATATGATGATGCAGATCATTTCATTTCTGATGCAGATTTACATGATGCACTTGTTGATGAGAGAGCTGATATTGAGCAGGTAAAAACTATGCCAAAATGGCTGGTGCAGACTTTGCGTGACAACAAATTAGATGCACCTTTGTCATATCGTACTCGTTCAGGCTCTCATAGTGGCTCCTTTGCATCAGATTGCTATGCTATGGCTGCGTCTATGTGATGAGAATGAGCCTGTTTCTTTTGATGAAGCACATAATTCAGAAAATTGGATGGCTGTTATGCAATCTGAATATGATGCTATAATGAAGAATGGTACATGGTCTTTATGTGACTTGCCTCTTGGCAAGAAGGCCATTGGCACTAAGTGGGTATACAAACTGAAGCGCAAACCTGATTGTACAATTGACAGGTATAAGGCTAGGCTTGTTGCAAAGGGTTATGCACAGGAAAGAGGCATTGATTTTGATGAGACCTTTGCACCTACATGCCGTATGACTATTGTTCGGAGCATTTGTGCACTTGCAGCCCATCATGGTTGGAATGTACATCAGTTGGCTTTGTGCAGAAAGGGCATGAAAACCAGGTGTGCAGGTTAAAGAAGGCATTATATGGTTTAAAGCAAGCACCACGTGCTTGGTATGAGAAGATACATGCCTATCTGGTTGCACATGGTTTTGAGAACAGTCCAATTGAAAGCACCTTATATGTTAAGCGTGCTAATGATGTGCTTCTGATCATTGTTGTCTATGTTGACGACATGCTTCTCATTGGTCCTATTGAGAAGCATATTGTTGATTTCAAGGCTGATTTGCATGCCTCATTTGAGATGTCTGATTTGGGGCATTTGCATCACTATTTGGGCATTCAGTTTATGCAAGTTGATGGTGGAATGGCTTTGTGTCAACTGAAATATATTGACACATTATTGCAGCGTTTTGGCCTTGAAGACTGTAAGCCTATTTCCACTCCTATGGAGACAGGTTTACGATTGAGTCTTCATGATGCTGGAGATGCATGTGATGTTGTTCTCTATCAGCAGGCTATTGGATGCTTGATTTACTTATGCATTACTCGGCCAGATATTCAGTTTGCTGTATCACAGATGAGCAGGTTTATGCATTGCCCAGGAGTCACATATTGGAAGACGGTTAAGCGCATCTTTCGCTACTTGAGTGGTACTCGGCTACTTGGGTTGTTTTATCCCAAGGGGGGATCACTACCGCCGGATTTGCATGCTTTTTTTGACTCAGATTGGGCTGGTTGTTATGACACTCGTGTCTCCACCAGTGGTTTTTGCTTCATGCTTGGTAGCTCATGTATATCTTGGTTGAGCAAGAAGCAGCCTACTGTGGCCACTTCCAGTTGTGAGGCTGAGTATAGGGCAACTTTCACAGCGACTGTTGAGTGTGTGTGGCTAAGACGCCTTATGGCTGATTTGGGTGTTGGCCAGTCTTCTGCCACCACCATCTTCTGCAGACCTTTTCACGAAGGCTCTGCCTAGGGAGAAGTTTGAAGCTTTCCGCAAAGCTTTGGGCTTACTTCCCTTTGTGGAGTGATTTCCACATAGCTTGGCACTTCCTTATACATGAGTGCCAGCTCCTTGTTCACCGCATCACTCCTAGGGGGGATTCGATGATATATTTAGGTAGTGATGTGTGTGAACACACTAGGACCGCCGGGGCACTTTTTTCCCTCTTTAGGAGGTTTTTTTCCCACGGCTTGTATGTACGCCTATTGCCCTAATGGGCTACTTATCTTTGTACATTCTCTAGTAATACATTCAGTATTGTGTGTTTGTGCTGCAAGTTTCTTCTTCTTCCTTGTGCTATTCGCGTGTTTCCGCAGACATCTATCCCCAACAATCTTAGCCTCCAATCGGGACTCCAAAAAATTAGAAGCAAAGTAAGATATGAAGAGGATATTTAAAGAAGTAATATGCACATTTATTGTAAAGATTGGTGGGCAAAAAAAGGGAACAAACCGATGAAAAAGATGTGTAAGCTACTAAAGAAGAAGAAAATCAAGGAAGATGTCCCTTTCATAGTAGATAACGAAGGGAGGGAACGCACTTTTGTGGAAGAGAATATAGAGATAATAACCAACCACTTCACTCAACTGATGGGGGTGTCCATGCTGTTCACTTCTCAGAGACAGAATTGCATGGTTCCCATATCTAGAATCAGATCATAAATAATTCGAGAAAACATCATGAATCTTTTTGATTCCCCGATCATCGCCACTGAGATTTTAGAAGTTATAGATCTCTCCCTTGTGGTAAAAGCCGAGGTTTGGATGCTCTCACGAATGAGTTCTTCAATACTTTCAAGAATGACTAAGTTAAACCCGTACTTATGGTTTGGCAAGAGGCATTACACTTTTGAGCGCTCCCTAATGCTCTCAATGAAGGGTTGATGAAGCTAACTCACAAAAAAGATAGAAAAAACAAGATTGAAAATTGGTGGTCGATCACTATGCTACAAATGGGCTATAAGATCTTAGCTAAGGTTCTTGCAAATCGCATTACATGCCATATGAATTCATGGATCAATGAGGAACAAAAGGGATTCATAAAGGCAAGATCCATCTTGGAGGCGATTATTGATGTGTGGGAAGGTCGTTAGTTTTCTAAGAGTCCTCCCAAGATGTCCTCTTCATCAAAATTGACTTTGACAAAGCATACAACCACATAGAGTGCAATTTCATTCTACAATCCCTAAAAGATATAGGTTGTGGACCTAAATTCATCAACATGATCTCTATGCTTATGGGGAATGCCACCGCTCGAATCAATATCAATGCTTAATGCTCTCAGGAAATCAGGTTGAAATGCTCTATTAGACATGGTTGTCCTTTGGCGTCTCTTCTTTTTGCCATAGCTACTGATGGCCTTAGGTGCTTGGTTACCCATGCGGTCCTTTTAGGACAAATCCAAGGCCTTGGACCCCCTCATATTCAGAATCAGATGCTAATGAGACTCTTCGCTGATGACACGAATGCTTTTGTGCATAATGACCCTAATAATATCAACACCTCATGGAATTGTCTAAATGTCTTCTATGCTGCATCTGGATCTAAAATAAATCACTCCAGAACTGCTTTCAAGGTTATTTTGGGGCCTTCATTGCATATCTTGAGTAATTAGGGATATAAAACTCAACGTAGTAGGGCATGCTATGATGATAAACACCTTCCTCATCTCATCCATTATCTATTTTCTGGCTTGTTGGAGACCAAAAGGCAAAGGAGTAATGAAGCTTGAAAGTACTTTTAAAATTTCCTTTGGACTAGTGATCCCAACCGGAGAGGCATGCCCAAGATCAAGTGGGCCTTGTGTGCTGAACAAAAAGAGTCTAGTGGTTTGGGCATTCTGAATGTAATAGGTTTAGCATATAAATTCACTTCTTCTCAAAGCTTGGTGCAATGTAGAAGCTTCTTGGGCAAAAATAATTCTTAGAGATAAATTTGCTCTTTCACTTCAAGGGATCCCTAAGTGGAAGGGTCTTGATCTGCACACCTTGTCGTTTTCGTAGCGTCTAGTGATGTCTAAAGGCTCTGTCCTTGTTTGTTTGATGTGGAAGAGCTGGAAAAAGATGAAACTATACATCAAGGTTAATGAAGAGTGAAAATGGGCAGTTGGGATTAGGCAAAATGATTCTATGTGGTTTCCTATTAAGGGAATCAAAGAAGTTGATTTGGAGAACATCCAAAGAGCAAATAAATTATTGAACAAAGGTTTTAGAAAGTGGAAGCATCTCTAGAACCATGATATAGGTCATTGGATACTGTTTGAGGACATAGACTATGCTAGGAGAATTGGCTTTGATGATCGGTGCCTTCTCAAGCAGAATGAACTCTTGGGACAACTCAAAGACTAGTCTTCTTCTGGGAAATGACAACCCCCCCCCCCCCCCCCCCCCCCAACCAAATTTAAGGCTTAAGAAGGAGCAATGGTAACAAATTAGACAAAATTATGAGGTTACATAAACACCTTGACTTCCATATTTCCCTTAACAAGGGATGGCATCAGAACTGGTCTAGCATCAGATGGCAAGTCATCTGTGGGCACTTGTGTCACCCTCTTGTTGAGAACAAAAAAAATGTTCTTATGTGGCAAATCCTCCATTGTGGAATTTGGACCAATGCCAAAGATAATAAAATATATGGGGCCCCCACTAGTGTAAGTGTTGCATCTAATCCTCTTGGTCATCTCTTCTTCTCATGCCCTAGAAGTAGCCCAATTCGGCAATCTCTCACTAAGATTTTGAACTTAACAAGACAAATCATTTGGAAACAAGCTCTACTTGGAGAAACAATTGGCTGCTCTTCAACTTCATTGAATTCCATCAAAGGGAAAGCCCTATGGAAGATATGGAAAGAAAGATGTGCGATAAACTTTGATGGCCATCAAAAAGAGTGGTCGATTGAAAAGTCTGCCCCTTTCAAACACCATAGGATGTTTGTCCTAAAAAAAAACAAGATTAAAAGCAAGTGGGTCACTCACAAAGGTGAAGAAAAACTCATTAAACTTCTCAATAAGTCTCTTTAGAACATTTATCTCATATCAAATTCTAGTTATCCTACCAATTTTGGTCAGTCATAGCATTTGGGCCATGATACCCTTGCTTTGTGGGATATAGGGGATCTCAAGGGCACTAAGCGCATTCATTGTATATTTGTTCTTTTATTACTTCAAGCATGGGAGAATAAGCTACAATCGAACTTCCTTTTACTTATTTAAAAAAAAAAAAAGAATTGTGTATTACAATTCAAGCAAGGGAGAGTAGGATAGGATGAATGAAACGAAATGGACGCGATCTCTCATATTATGGATTTTTTGTCATGTACACGTACGTGATGATCTATGAAGAGATAGTTTGATTTAAAATCGTGCTTATCGTATGGGGTTTGTAATTTTGTAATATTTTCTAGAACAGGGAAAGAGAAAGTTTTGGACGTTACTACATTTGTTAGGGATAATCACATAACATTCTCATGCAGGTGACATTCCAAGATTAGATGGGCAGTTGGCTGTTTCAAGAGCTTTTGGTGACAAGAGCTTAAAGATGCATGTTCGCTCAGATCCTGACGTCTGCATTAGAGATATTGATGCAGCAACAGAATTCATGATACTTGCAAGCGATGGATTATGGAAGGTATTTTACAAAAAAGTTTAAGTTGTTTTCTTTCATGTTATTCGACACTGAAATAATTGGGCATTTTCATTTCCTTTTTTTACTTTTAGGTTATGGACAATCAAACTGCTGTGAACCATGTTAAACTTTTGATGGACCCACAAAAGGGAGCAAGGAAATTGACAAGTGAAGCTGTTGCTCTTGGTAGCACGGATGATATATCCTGTATTGTTGTATCTTTTAGATAATCACGTACTCATTGGTGTACATAGAAATATTTTGATTGAGATAAGAGGTATCTGTTTACATCCCCTTTTTGTACATATACTTTGAGTGTAACTCTTATCCCGCGGTGAAGAGGAAGAAGAACTAAAAAAAAAAATGCCAAACCGAGCTTTATCCATGCATCAAATGTTTTCTGTCTTTACACATGGAAGGAATAATGAAAATTACCTTTAATTCATTTAAACAATTTATTTAATAGTATTGCCCAAGCTTCTTGCAAATTCTCAATGCATATGATCATTTTAGTACGTAAGGAACGGATTAATATGGACTGTGTAACTCACCATTCAGGGATCAAATTTTAGTGTCCAAATTCATGTACATTCAAATCTTTCTTAGTTGCAATTTCATGTAATCTCGTTGCCCTTCTCTTGAACATATGCTTTTTACAAAATTCTGGTCTCATAGTGATTAATTATGCTCTGAGGCTTACCGTTCAACTTGTAAACCGACCCCTCAAGAGCGATCATCATTGGTCAATGGCTTCGCGACATTAGCCTAAACCCAGATTTTATATGTATTCAAGAGATTAAAATTGACGGAGAAGACCTCCAGAAACGGCTTAGACATGTCTTCTCGACCCATGTTTGGATTTCAACGGCGCATCAGCGGGGGTCCGGTGGAACGGTAATCGGTATTAATCAACTCTGGTTTGAAAAGCTTGAGAACTCCATTGAAGATGAACGCCATCGATGGATTGCTATTTCTTTCGGTGCTCCCTTTTGTTTTACTTTAGTTTCTTTGTATGCCCCTAATGGGGAGTTAGAGAGACTTAACACTTGGGCCTCCTTGGACTCGCTCCCCCACAACGTGCTTATTTGTGGTGACTTCACATGGTAGAGGACCCTATGGACAGATGGATGGGCAAGGGTAGGGTCATCGATAGTCGGGAGAAAGAAACGTGGGACAAAACTAAACTACACTTGGATTTGGTCGAATTCAAAGACTCGAAGGGCTTTTCTTGGTCAAATCTCAAAGCAGGCGAGGACCTGAGGAAAGCTAGACTTGATAAATGCTACATTTCTCAGAGTTTTACTCATCAGTGGGGCCACCCTTCCCTCTCGCAACGCACCGACCTCACCATCTCTGATCACTACCCGATCGTCATCACTTTTCAACCCCCCACCAAGATCCGTAAGGCTCCGTGGTTCCATGCCGGTGTGCCCTCCTTCTCTCTCCCCTCCGTCCATCAAGAAATTTCAGATGTGTGGAAGGAGGCATTCGCCTCTGGCTTGTCCCCAGCCAAGTGTTGGAGAAGTGCAGTCGATAAGTCACGACAGATCATGATTAGATCCAGGAAGATGCTAGAGACTGTGCGGCGGGCTCGTAGAGAAGCTCTATATCATAGACTCTGGCGGCTCGAGGAGGAAGTGAACAAAGGAAAATCTCAAGCCCAGAAAGGACTTCGAAAAATCAGAGCGCTGCTGAGATACGAGGAAGAGATACAAAGAAAAATTTGCAAATTTTCTTCAAGGAGTGGTGGGCTGGCAAAGCCGACAAACCCACCAAAGAGATGTGCCGTATCCTCAAAAGGAAACACAACAGAGAATCGATCCCCTTATTGCTAGACGCAAATGGCAATGTATGCAATACGGAAGAAGATAATTTTGGGATCATTGAAGGGCACTTCACGAGACTCCTGGGGACCTCAAACCCCCTCTCCCACCATAGAAGGGACTGTATGGCAGCCATATCTAGGGTTTCCCCCCACAGGATACCACCCAACCTTCACTCTCTGCTTCATGCCTCTATCTCTGAAGCCGAAATCATTGAGGTCATTGATGCCCTCCCCTCAGGTAAAAGCCCGGGACCCGACGGGCTCACTAATGAGTTCTTTAAATCCTTCAAGTTGGTGGTTGCCACCCCTCTTCATTTGGTTTGGCAAGAGGCACTCAAGTTTGGCGCGCTTCCTTCTTGTCTCAACAATGGCATTATCAAGTTAGTACACAAAAAAGGGGAAAAGAACAGAATAGAGAACTGGCGTCCCATTACAATGCTCCAAACAGGATACAAAATCATCGCCAAAGTCATTGCCAACAGAATCTCTTGCCACTTGAGAGCGTGGTTAAGCGAGGATCAAAAAGGTTTCATCAAAGGCATGTCAATTTTGGAAACCATTATAGATATCTGGGAAGGTCTTGAATTTGCAAATGAATCTAAACAAGAAGTAGTTTTCCTCAAGATCGACTTTGATAAAGCCTACGACAGGCTAGAATGGGACTATATTCTACAGTCGCTACAAGATCTTGGATGTAGTCAAAAATTCACCAAGATGATCGCGACCCTTCTCGGAAACGCATCGACCCAAATTAACATGAATGGAAATCTTTCAAAGGTGATCAAACTTAGAAGATCTATCAGACAAGGGTGCCCATTGGCTCCCCTTCTCTTTGCCATTGCCACGGAAGGGCTTAGCAGGCTGGTGGAGCATCAGGTGGAAGCTGGTAACATTAAAGGCCTTCGTTTGCCGCATGACCACAGTCAGATCACCATGAGACTTTTTGCCGATGATATGAACGCTTTTGTGCACAATGATAGTACCAGCCTTGAGACGTTCTGGAAGTGTCTTGCTACTTTTTGTGAAGCCTCTGGATCCATAATCAACCACTCTAAGACCGCCTTTAGAGCTATTGGTGGGTCACAGCCTGACCTTCTCATTGATCATGGCTGTCAAATCATTCCGCAGGGCCAAATTTTTTGGCTTCTTGGGATTCCCTTGGGGTTTGGCGTCTCTATGGAACAACGGTGGAACTGGGTGCTTGCCAAACTCGAAAACAAGCTTAACTATTGGAGAGGTATGCAAATCAATCTTGCTGGTCGTGCTATGGTTATCAACACGTTCCTCTTATCATCTACCATTTATTTCCTTTCTTGTTGGAGACCGAAAGAGCATGATCTGTCCAAACTGGACAGTATTTGTAGAAACTTCCTTTGGACGGGCGACCACAATAGGAGGGGGGTGCCTAAAATCAAATGGTCCATCTGCACCAGCCATAGAGATAGTGGGGGACTTGGTATCTTGGACATTGGGTGCATGGCTAACAAACTGTCGGCCAAATGGATGATTAAGGCTTGGTGCAACGGGGAGGCCTCGTGGGCCAAGCTGATCTTCAGAAACAAGAATGAGTTGGCGCTCATGGGTTTCCCAAATTGGAAGAATCTTGACATCTTGACCTTGCTGTTTTCCCCGATCCCCGTCTTCCCGAAAGGCTCTAATCTGGTGTGCTCCCTTTGGAAGAGTTGGAATAAAGTCAAAAGCTTCACAAGAATAAGTGAAGACTGGAAGTGGGCTGCCGGTATCAGACAAAACGACTCTATCTGGTTTCCGATCCATGGCATCCGGAGTGTGGAATCTTGGAACATTCAAAATGCCAAGAAGCTATGGAACAAAGGCTTCAAAAAATGGAAACATCTCTGGAAACAAGACACCAACCGCTGGATCAACTTTGAGGATATTGACCCTAGCATCAACATTTCGCATGAAGAATGGAACACTTTGCAAAGCAGATGTCTCGCCTGGGACCGACACAAAGTTCGCCTTCTCATGGGACACGACATGTCGAGCTCGCTTGGTCTCAAATGGCACAATGGGAATAGCCTATCAAAAATCCCGAACACCAAAGAAACGATCGACTATCAGGTTAACCTCAACAAAAAGTGGTGCCTGTCATGGACGCGGCTTCGGTGGGACATGAAGTTCATGGCTATCTGGCACCCCCTCATAGAAGTCAAAAAGTCTGTCCTCTTATGGCAAATTCTTCATCATGGAATCTGGACCAACCTTAAGGCTAGCAAAATTTGTGGGATCCCTCCCTGGTGCAAACGCTGCCACCGGTCTATCGAAGATGTTTCACACATCTTCTTTACCTGCCCCAACTCCAACAGACTCTGGCAGGTGGTTGGAAAGAGAATTAGACTTCAAAAACGTCTCAGTTGGCAGCAAGCCCTGTTGGGAGAAGCGATCGGCTGCTCCGCGACTCTCTGGAACGCCATCAGAGGGGAGGTCCTATGGAAAATCTGGCGGGAAAGATGTGCTTTCAACTTCGGTGACTCCCCCAAGGAGTGGTCAATTGAGAAATCGCTGTTCCTCCTTGGCAAAAGGATTGTCAACTGTAAAAAATCCCCCCCCTTTAGGCATCATCAAGTACTCCTTTTGATCGATAACAAGCTTAAACCCAAGTGGGCCCCACATGAGGGTGATGAGAGGGTAATTAACCTTCTTTGTAATGTCATCTAAGCTCTGTAAAAGCTTCCCCTGCTTTGTGGGATTTGGGGGGTCCCGTGGGCACTAGTCCCCTTCTCTTGTACTTTTCTTTATTTAATTGAAGTCCGGGAGAGTAGGCTATTGCCGAACTTCCTTTATATTAAAAAAAAAAAACTTGTAAACCCACTTAGTGTGAATAGGATTCTTGCCACGAGGACAATCACATAACAAAAAGGCACCTTTTTTCATAAGAGCATCAAATATCGATTGCATAGGAGCCATCCAATTTTCTAATTTTTGTGCTTGATAAAGATTGACATAGTCGTTCTCATCATAAGGACTACAGGTATGCATTTCATGACAATTTGATGGAAAAGGGACCACGAGAACTTTATCAAATATCATAAAAAAAAATTACGCCCAATTTACTATCACTCAAAAGTTAGTGTTAACCATTTTGGCATTGCCTTTGCCTCTTCAATCTTTAAGCTCTTATCAACAAGCATAGAATGGTTCATTTCCTCATTCAAAATATTCAAGTTAAGGAATGAACTTGGAGGAGTTATACTAGATTTTTCACCACTAAGATGTCTACCGAAGCGTCATAATCATCATTTGAGATCATTTACATCTTTTTAATGCAAGAAAGTAGAGTTTGATCCACATCTTACACAAAAAGTACATCTTAGCTTGCCAAATTGTTTTTGGTTTGTAGTGAAAACAAGTGATTTTCACTTTCACAAATCTACCCAAAAAAGAAAATGTTTGATATCATCCAATTGTTTATATTGTTGCTCAGACACTACTACATATGCCAAACAACCAAAACCATGGAAATGAGCAACAAGCAACTCACCATGGAAATGAGCAACAAACAACTCACGTGCATGCAATTATTAGGTATATATGGAGCACACATTACAACATCAAGCTAGAAACGTTGCGACAATGTCCACCTCATGACCATGCAGCTTGTCATTTCCATGAGATATATTTTCTTTCTTAGCATGTCTCATGAAATTTGATTTGTATATGACATTGTGCATTGGTGTTCCATCCCGTAGTCATTCTAAATGAACTGAATTATGAATTCAATGTTCCCTTCCATTGATCAGACCAAAAGATGCCCATTTTACATGTTTACAAATTTCCAACCATAATTAGAAACTATTCGAAGTACCAATTGTCTTTCTGGAGTTAGTTTGAGTTGATATGTTCATGCATCCATAAAAAGCCATTTATAAAATCCATAAAGCATAGATTGCGACCAAATGATGATATTTGCATAGGAACATAGGCACCACTAGGAACACACTACAATTTATGTTCAACGCTCATTGCCTTTTACCCAAAATACAATGTTCAAAGGCATGATTACAAGGCGCATTAAGATTAGCTTGCAGAAATACTACAAGTGCATGGGTTGGGTCTCGAATTGATCTATAAGTTTCATTTGCACCTGCTTCTCCAATGTTTTCTCTTTTCTCTTCTTCTATTGCGATGTTACACATCCATAAGTGAGTGTCTTCATGCATCCAAGAGGATCTTGATCCTAGGGAATGCACTGACTCCATGTCATATGTGGCTCAATGGATGGGATTCCACTATATTGGAGGCATGTCTCTATGAAAGCATTCCTTGAGATTGACTTTAACTATAACAAAGTGTTCCAGATACAAGGAATTGGTTCCCCAATCCGGAAATATTAGAGCTGCATAGGTTGGGTCTTAAATTGATCTATAAGTTTATTTTGCACCTAATTCTCTAGTGTTTTCTCTTTTCTCTTCTTCTACTAAAACTTTACACATCCATAAGTGAGTGTCTCATGCATCCAAGAGGATCGTGATCCTATGGAATTCATTGACTCCGTTGTTGATATATTTAGGTAGTGATGTGTGTGAATAGGTAAGGACCACCGGGGCACTTTTTTCCCTCTTTAGGAGGTTTTTTTCCCCCGGCTTGTATATATGACCATTGCCCTAATGGGCTACTTATCTTTGTACATTCTAGTAGTAATACATTCAGTATTGTGTGTTGTGCTCTTAGATTCTTCTTCTTCCTTGTGCTATTCACGTGCTTCTATAGACGTCTAACTCCAACAATTGGTATCAGAGCAGGTCACCGCTTCATCTACGGAGCCGTCAACACCCCTCGGGTCACAGTCTCAAAATTGCAACAAATTTGATTCGCATACTCTGAGCTTCTTTCGGCCTCCGAACGCACTATCACAACGCTTGTGTAGGCTATTTTGTCTTTTTATGCAAAAGTTATATACCAATTTCAAATCCCTAGTATAACCCTCTCAAAGTCTGCTATAGGTTTAGCAGAACTCGTTAGGGTACTTCTGTTTAACTTTTTCAGATACATTCATTTTTTTGCATCAGGGTATTTTGTAAGTTGCCATGGCTGAAAGCAGTGATGTATTTCGTATGTTGGGTGTTGATGATAAGTTGGATGGTACCAATTACCCATTGTGGGCTTATATGATGTGATATATATTGGTTGCAAAAGGACTGTGGAACATTGTGCAGGGTGTTGAAAAACATACTATTACACCTGCAATACAGGTATTGACGCTGATGTAGATGGCATTGAAGATGCTGATATTCTTCAGATTCATGTTCGTGCTGTGGTTTCTACTACACCTACTATAGAGCAAATTTGCTGGGATGGCAGAGATGCTCAGACACATGCATTGATAGCCTTGTCTGAACAACATGCCATTATTCCTCACATTCACTCTTCTAGAACAGCTAAGGATGCTTGGGATACACTTACAACATTGTATCAAGCTAGGAATGAGGCTAGTGTTGCTTACCTCCGAAAAAAGTTGGAGAGTGAGCATATGAATAAAGGTGATTCTATGGATAGTTTTTTTGACAAGGATCAAAGACTTGAAGGAACAATTGATTTCTGCTGATGAAGTTATACCAGATAGTTCACTTGTGCAGACCATTCTGAATGGTCTTCCTGATTCATATCAAAGTTTTTCTTCTACTCTTTGTTTGATGATGAAAGGTAATACAAATGCCTTGTCATTTGAAGAGTTAGTTTCTGTTTTGTTGCAAGAAGATCAATCTAGGTAGAACAGGTCTATTATTCATGTTGTAAATCAAGCTTTCCTGGCTAATCAGAAGGGCAAAGGTAAATGGAGCTCATCTACTGGTAAGCAGAAGTTTGCAAATGTTGCAGATTTTAAGAAGGAAGACAAAGATGAGAAGAAATCAGAAAAGCAAAAATTGTTTTGAAAATATTGTAAATCGAATGATCATGTGATTAAGAGCTATCCAAAATTTGGCTGCTCAAGAGGCAAAGAAAAAGGAGGCTGGAATGGTTGTTGCAGAGGCCTCTACACCAAAAATAGAGTCTGCTAATCTTGTGCAGAATGAAGAATGGGCATTTAATACTGTTTGCAATTTTGACCCATCTTCTCATGAATAGGGTATGTCTGTAGTAGACTCAGATGTTTGGTACTTTGATAGTGGGGCAACCAAACATATTACCTCTAAGCACAGTTTTTTCACTTCACTCGAGCGTGCCCCTACAGGGAATACTATCACATGTGCCAACAACTCCTCTTATCCTATCATGGGAGTTGGTAAGATCATTCTGACTACTGTTGATGGTAGTTCTTTCACTTTGTAAGATGCCTTTATTTGTGCTAGGGATCGAGAAGAATCTATTATCAATTTCAGCTTTAGTCAAAATTGGCTTGGTTGTGAAATTTTTTGATGATAGGTGTATAGTTCATGATCCCTCAAATGGCAATGTGATTATTGCTTTTGGCATTTTATGTCGTGGGTTCTATAAGCTTATAGACTATGAAAGATCTGTGAATGATTTAGCACGTGGAGTAGATGATTCTCAGGCTATGGCATATGCAAAGCTTTGGCATGCACGCTTTGGTCATCTAAATTCTGCTAGTTTGCTATGCCTACAGAAATCTGAAATGGTGTTCTCTTTGCCCAAACTTGAGGCACCCGGAAAACATGTTTGTGAGGGCTATATTTTGGGCAAAATGCAGCATTCCTCCTTTCCAAAAGATGGTTTAGTTCGAGCTACTCAGAAATTGTAGCTTGTTCAAAGTGATGTCTGTGGTCCTATGTAGACAACCTCTTTAAAAAATTATCTTTACTTTGTGACTTTCATCGATGATTTTTCTAGGCATGCATGGGTATATCCATTGAAGGAAAAGTCCAAAGTGTTCATGTGCTTCAAACAGTTTTTGGTTTTGGATAAAAATCTATTAGCATGTAAAATGGGCACCCTCCATTCTGATCAAAGGGGGGAATATATGTCTTCTAACTTTAATCCATTCCTCGCTGAACGTGGGATAAAACATCAATATAGCGTGTCGTACACCTCAACAAAATGGAGTTGTTACCGCATGCATGAATATATCACAGCGACAAAGATAGATCTACTTGGATGAATGACCTTCTCAAGTGCATTGACAAGCAAACGACTGCTTGTCTTACTGCCATTAATATATCATGGTGATAACAAAAATGTAATCTCATCCTCCTTGTTAAGAAGAATTAGGATTTGAACAGTAGAACTTGAATCATGGAAGATCTTGGGAATGTGTTCCTCTAGGGAAGAAATAAAATATCAGTAAGCACCTCATAAGGTTAAAGGCTTGAAGGAATGTAATTGCGAACGATCGCAAGTATACTCCTTTCTCCTTTTTACGAACCTGACAACAGCATGAAACGTGTTCAAGACATAAAAAGCAAGAGCAAATATAAAATCTTTCCATAGGAAGTAGATGAGTAAGTAAATGATCATATGAGCTTAGTATACAAGTAAAATAACCATTGATTCTTAGATGAGACAATCTGTGTTTTGGAGGAACTTAAGAAATCACATTCGTGTTGTGGTGTCATCTAAACTATCATGAAAAATGACTTGCAAGTTCTTTGCCTTGAAAGTACTTTACTAGTGCTTTTCTCTTTACTAATAAGAAATATTATGTTGGCTCCTTGGTCACACTATTAAAGTACTTTCAAGGTAGGAAACAAGTGCATTCTATTTATTAATGCAAAGTATTTACTTCTAGCCTTTAGGAAGTGCTTCCATACACCTTGAACCAAACCTTCATCTGACCTCACCCGCCTTTCATGAAACTCCGTGACACCGGTTTGACAGAAGTTGTCTAATTGAATAATTTATTGGTCTTGAGCATAGCCTGAGCTAGTTCTGCCATTTTCATGCCAATTTTTGTCCGTTCAATCTCTAAATTTGCTCTAGGTTAAACTCTTGTCTAGGTATGTAGCTCTTGGCCCTTCTTAAAGTCAATCCTGGTAGGTCTTGAACATCATGTCCAAGTATTCAAGGGTTGGATCTGCAAAAATAGACCCAAGTTGTGGTCTATTCACCATGAGTGGTGGGGTGGGATGAAGTGGAGTAGATGAATTTTTGGCATGCGAGGGGTTTTGAGATGGAATGTATGCTATTTTTTTTTTTGCATTTCTCAGGATTTCTTCTAGTTCAAATAACTTTGTTGACCACTTATGATTGGCCTTCTCCTTGGTATCCTTTCATGTTCTTGTTTTCATCTTACTAGGCTCTCCTGATTCACATGAATTTGATTGTTCAATTGGTTTAGCCTGTTTTAAGGCTTGTGCCCTATTGACTACCTATATAGGAGCCATGTTAACACTCCTTGAACTTGAATCCACCACTAAGCCTACCACATTAATTGGTGTGACCTTGGGCTCACTAGAGGGGCTCCTGTGACAATCTCTTGGGAGATGTTCTTTGCTGCACTCAAGACAAAATCCTTGTATTGTGATGATAAGTTTGTCTGATGGCTTGCATATTGTATGAACAATCTTGATCCGTGTGGTTCGTGTATTTTCTTTCTATCATGCAGTATTGGCTGCTATGGCTTCCTTGGGTTTGATCCATGATTGGGAAAAGATTATCCATGTGGTCTCCTCAACATGTATAGTATCATTTCCCCGAGACCATTCTAAGTGTGTCTTTGCTCGAGAGTCCTAGCTTTTGAGTTAGATTCTCTACTAGTTCTTCAATGGAGGTGGGTGGCTTGGAAATGGAACTTGTAGAATCTTCAAAATGTTTATAGATTTTTGAAAGCTCCCATTCATCAGCTAGATTGTCCTCTATGTCTATGCACATGCGCACACATTGCTCTATGGTTCTAGGTTCCTTTGGGTACATATAAGATCTCCATTTCGCACTTAACAATCCATCTAGAAATAAAGTTACTTGTTTGGCTAATGTGGGTAATTGGGGAATAGGGCATCTCTCTAGATACTATCTAAATCATCTACGTGCAAGCCTAACTTTCTCCTAAGGATTTTTCTTAAAGCTATGAATCACGGATGAGGTATTGTGTTGGATGCCACTCTTGGAGAACTCAGTTATGAAGGCTTCCAATAATTGGTCTATGTTTGTGAATTGGCATTGATGTAATGGTTGAAACCAAGTCAAGGTTGTGTTCTTGAGAGTCATATTAGAAGCATTATATTGAGTGAACATGTCGTCAATTTTTTCAGCTCTCAATACTTGTCTAAACTCTCCTTCATTTGAGCTGCAGAACATTGAAGTGTTGTAGCTTTATTCCATCCAATGCTTTGGTAAAAATATTCCATATTGGTCCTCTATACTAAGATGCTCCACCTTTACTTATTTTCACATGATCTTCTTTCTAATAGTGGTAATGCACTTCTATATCATTACACCCTGCATGGAATACTAGGTTTTGAGCCAAGCATATGCTACTTACGTTGTCATAAAAAATAGGTATATTTTCAACTTGCATATCGATATCAATAGACAATTTCTTGAGCTACATTAGCTCATATGAGACTTGCCTAAGCCTCTATACTCAGCTTGAGTTGATGAGAGAGCCACTCTTGCTTGTTTCTTTGACATTGATGAGATGTTCTTCGTCCTTAGCATGATAAAATATCCACTAGTGCTCCTCTCGATATCCTTGAAACTTGCCCAATCAACATCACGATAGACTTATACATGTAATCCAGCATCAAATGGATAATGGTGCCCTTCATTCATTGAACATCTAAGGTACCTAAGTATCCTTTTGACTGCAACAAGATGAGGAACTCTTGATGCCTAGAAAATTTGAGATGACACTCAAACTACACATTAGGGGGAAAAGTGAGCCCTGCATGGGCCTTGTAAGGATCCCCTATTTTTCAGGACTAAAAAGCTTAATACATGGGTTTAAGGAGGCACATGAAACCACCATGGTTTTGTAGAATAAAAAAATGATATAAGAAATTTGGAATCTCTTTCGAATCTCGTGTCTCAAGCGTGAGGATTTGTGGACTTTGGATCATCCAAATCAATCGCTAATTTAAATCTCATATGAGGCTAGAGAGAGAAGGCATAAGAATCCGTCGGAGTGGAGCCCAAGAGCTATGCAGAATCTGTGCAAAAAAGTGAGCCTTTAGATCATTGCAGATCTTATGGATACCCACGTTTGGGGTTAATCATAATGTGCAAGTATGTTGGAGCCCTTAGAGGTTAGAGATGATCCAATCGCCAACTTTGAAAGAGCAACATCAGCCATTCGATATTGGCCATATCCAATGGGCAAGAATGAAAGCGCCAAAACTCTCACCAAATTCAAAATTGGTTGTCCAATCTAGAAGCACATCCAATGGCCTAGGAAAAAAGGCGCAATTTTCATGATTGCATTAATATCAACCATTTGATCTAAAGAAATCCAACGGTCCAAGTTCATATATACCTTAATGTTTTTCATTTGTTCTTGGCCTTTACATCTTTGAGAAATCCAAGGGCTCTAAATGATTTTGGAGCCTCTCGAAACAGCTCTCTAAAGAAAACCACAAATTATAGATGGTTTTTGGAGCTTTGACCACACCAAAACAAGGGAAGCCTATGCCTACTCTATGTGATTGAGAGACTAGAATGTGGCCATCACTCTCTTCTCATTGGTCCATCTCTAATCAATCCTTAATCTAAAAGGCCCATGGAGGGTTCATTTTTTCCCTAATGATGTGCAATATCTAGTCTTGTCATAGTAGCATACAAAAGAGAACCAATAATTGACATAAACATGGTTGACATAAACATGGTCCAATCCTCCACTCATAAGCACTTAATTCAACATTAAATCCTAATGTATTTGCAATGGGCTTATAATCATACTATCCAAACTTCTCCAAAGGATCTAGGATGTTTTCCTTTACATCAAGTATATACCTTCTTCTTTGATAGTACTTCAATCCCATTGAAGGAATTTAAAATTCCTAAGTCAGAGATTTGGAAGTCACATCCAATATTTCCTTTTATGTCCTTGATATTGTCTTGATCATCCCCTTAATGATCAACCAACACATATATACAAATGAAAATAGTTTTGATACCTTCCTTCTTCACCAAAAAGTGATGGGTGTGTATGAATCTGATTGTATCCACATCTTACCATGTAGTCCACAAGTCTTTGGTTCCAAGACCTTGTGGCTTGCTTAAATCAATAAAGAATGTGGAAACCTATCATCTTTAAAACGTCGGGGCTAGTCCATGAAGACTACCTCTCTAGGCTCTTGATTTAGGAAAGTCTTGTTCACATCCAATTGGTAGATCTTCCATTATTTTGAAGCTGAAATTGCGATCAAACTCTTTATGGTATCCATCTTAGCTACTAGAGTGAATGTTTCATCAAATTCTATGCCATATGTTTGATCAAAACCTTTGACAACCAACCTCATTTTGTACTTAGAGATGCTCCCATGTACATGTCTCTTTACTTGTACACCCATTTGTTTCTAATGAATTTCATGTCCTTTTCTTTTGGAACTAATGAACAAGTATCATGTTCTTCAAGTGCCTTTCTTTCCTCCACCATGGATTCATTCCATTCCCTGTGCTTGTTTGCTTATTCAAAACAATTAGGTTCTTCACAATCTATAACTTGGCTCATGTAGGTGTAGTGTCTACAATGGAATGATGTTAGAGGTGAAGCTCTCTCAAACGTTTGGAAACAAAGATGCACAAACAACTTGGACAACCCGCCTAAAGAGTGGTCAATTGAAAATTCTCTTTGGTAGCCTAGCTAGAAGAATTTGTAATTGAAAAAAGTTTCCTTCCTTTAACCACCATAAGATGTTCATTTTGAAAATAAAAATCTTAAAAGTAGGTGCCCCCCATGAGAGGGGCGAAAAACTTATCAAGCTCCTGTGGAACTCTCACTAACACACTTGTATTTTTTTTCCCTTTCAATAATTCAAAATGAGCTTCATTGCAAAAACGTTATACACATGATTGATGATTGGAAATTGTATTCTAGGTAGTCAAAAGGATATGCAACAAAGGTATTGATGTGGAAAATTGTGAGTTATGGAGCATGAAAGTATAGTATATTGCTTGCATGCCATGTGCTTATAGAGCCTTGTTTTTGTTGATGCCATGAATTCCATTGGCTTACAATGCCTTTAATTTTTATGATATTGTTGTATTTCTCTAAGCTCCATTTCCTTGGGGAAATACTATCAAGATTATTCTATTCACATGGTATTCTATATGCATTTATATAGAAAATGGAATTCATGCTTAGGAAAACATACATACACAAACTATGTGACATTTAGAACGTAATGGCATGGTAACATGCACTTCTATTTGATGTTTATCTTCAACATCAAAAGTTCATATGCATGCTTGTGAGCATAAAGAATATGGGCTTGAGGTTTAACTCAAACCACCAAAACTTCATTTCAAGGTTCACAATCTAATACACATAAGAAAGTAAATAAAACATTTTGAAGAAAAGAAATATTTAGAAGTTATACCTAAGCAAAATCTTTAGATTCTTTCAACTTAAGAAATATGAGTAAAGTATTTGTTATTTCCCCTATTCGGTATATGTGCCCTCACATATGAAATGGGTGGATTCTAAATATTGGTCTATTTTTGGGTACCACTAGTGCTTGGACTTAGCAGCTTGAGATAGGATTCTTATCACTATCAAGAATTTGAGAACTTTTATTTCATCCTAATTTGGTTTTATCTTCAACTTTAGATTAACCAAAACATATGACTTAGATAGTTCTTCTATGGTCACATCAAACCAACATTTACTTGATTTTCATCCTACTCAAGGACTATTGTAACATGAAGGAGAAATTGTTCCTTACATCATGGTCAATATCACTTCTAACTAAACTTTGTCTTACTTAGGAAACTATTTGCAAATATTTTGGCTTAAGTTCTTGAGAATGTTCTATCTTTTGATCAATTCCTAACTCTTTTCTCATTAAGAGTGTTCTAAACTCTTTTAAGAGAATTAATACTAGTAAAATTAAAGAAAAATCATATTAATAATTCGACATAGACTTAGCATCTTGAAGATTCAATGGGTTCTTTTTTTTCAAAAGGAATTTTGACTACAACCTACTCTCCCAAGATTTAATTAATAGAAACAAGAATTGTACATGTGAACGAGACCAGCACCCATGGAAACCCTCCAGTTCCACAAACTAGGGGTTGCTTGAAGTCCCGCATAAAAAAACAAATTATTCTGGACACACAATATCTCAACAATATACCATCAAGACGCTTACATGATTAAGAGTCATACAAGTTTTTCTAATATATCATGAGCAATATAAAAATTGAGATCATCCAAACCAGATCCCCAATGCATAAAACAGATGAAGAGATAGTTGGACTACATCTATAGATCATCGAGAACCTATTTGAACCATGCAAGGAAAACATTCGTGATAAATCAATCCAAACAAACTCTTCATTACTGGATATGTGATCATGTGTAGTTTAGTCTACCATGTAATGGCACCTAACACCGTGAATCATCATAAAGGAAAGCGCTTTTAGTTATGTTCGGTTCATGAACTACAATGTGGTGCCATGTGCAAAACATTTAATCCATCAAACAATGTTTTGTGTTTCTGTTTCTATTGGACAAGAACATAAAACACAGACTATCATGACATCACAAAACCTGGATTGATAGTTGCACACCTCGATATTCAGCCCAAGATGATCCAAATTTCTAGTCCATTTAGAGTAGCAAAGCATCATGGTAGAGTTTCGACGAAACGTCAAACTCTCTAGCATTTTTCCTTGGAAGTCCTCTCCATCATTTGCACTCCTGATCAATATTTCCTAGCTTTGAACGCTTTACTTTGTCTCACTTCAAAATATTAGAACTCCCACAACAGAGCCTTGCTTTCTATGTTTGTCTTCAGATAAATAGTTGATGTCCTACTGTTTGCTATCGAAAAGAGCTCAATCGTATTCTTGTGTACACGTCCTAAAAATCATCGTTGAATGATTTCCCATTGTAGATGTAGTTGCAAAAATGTCACTTTTCAATTGTGGAGTACACATGGTTGCACCATGACATAAGGCATTCGGAGTACATGCAAGCATAGAAAGTAATTTTTCTCTTCACAGTTTGGTTGAGTTCATCAGCAAAAGATCATTGTTCTGCTGTAGAAGACTTCTGAAATTTGTTCGTTAGTGCAATACAGATGCTCTGCATAGGTGTGCCAATAGAACTCCAAAATTGCTAGAGGTGTTAGCTTTAAAACTTGAATCGATTTTCTAGAGCTCATAGAAAGTGAATTGTACAAGAAATCACTTTGTCTGTTCATAGTGTATCAGCAAAGTATCCTCAACAACAAATCATCAATCAATATCTGGGCATCATATCGACAGATTGATGTTTGCTATCGGAATTCCTCTACCTTTAAAGTTTACGCCCAGCTTCAATCATTGAAAAATTCTAGTAATCTCTAAAATAATTTCCGACTCTTCGGTCCATAAAGAAGTTGTAATCATCTACTTCTTTTGAGCTTCAATCTCTGTTCCTCAATGCATACTCAGATTCAATTTCAAATTTGTCCGGTTATGAGAGTCTTCATTAATTACTGTGCAAAAGCTATCACATTTTAAATGCGTAGCAGCACCACCCCGCTCGAAGAAGAGATGCCGACCTCAAAAATATTACATCTTCATCATTAAACCTCCAGCCTTTCCTCTAGATCGTGTTTCCCTCAAAATCCAAATCTTTTCGTGATCGAATGGTCGCCTGAGTTCTTTGTGATTTTTGCCATCAGCCGTCGAAAATCCCCCCTTCTCTCCTCCAGTTGGTCTTTTCTATTTATCCCTCTCTCTAGGAGAGTTCCTGATCGTCTCCCCTGTGACCACTACTTCATGACCCTCTTTCTCCTTTGAGAGCTCCCCTGCCACATGCCACCTTTTCTTCTTCTCTTTGCAAATTTCCCCCATTTTGGTATTTATGAGCCTCCCTCCAATCTGTTCTATAATTCACAACATGAGAGCCTTCCATTGAGCCTTTCCTTTTTTCCTAGAGAAAAATAAAAGAGAGTCAAATTTCTTTGAACAATCATCCTTTAACCTTTTGGATGCTTGCCATCTTCCAAATGTGTCCCCTTAAACAAGTGACCAAAGGAACATGAGACAATTCTATGATCAAGATTCAACAAATTGCCATCAAGCTCCCTTTTCCCATATGAAAAAAAGAAGTGGTTAATCATGACAATGTGATCACTGAGAAAAAATATCCATGACATCCACCCCCTCGAAACTTGTGCATCCTCCGGATGTGCCAAACTTGTGTGGCCTCTCGACACGCCATCACTGATCTCGATATCTATGGGTCTTCAAGAATCCAAATGTGAGTGAAATCAAGTGCATGCGATTTTGAGCAAGTGTGCCTATGCACGGCCATGTAAAGTGTCCTACATATGCATACTCTAGGTGCATGAAAAAACCGCATGGTGCAAATAAGAGAGGTATCAAGCACTCGACATCAAGGCTGCACACTCAAATTGAACTCACCAGCTTCACATATATATACAACTCATTACAAGTGTGATCAGCTGTGCACCTACAAGTTTAAATGTACTCGTGCTCTTACATTTTAGTTATTCATATATTAGGTGCATTAAGGAAAAACTAAATGTTGCAAAAATCAAACTTTCCTGGTATCTAAGCAAGGAAGCTCACATCACTCTCAACTCCACTCTCTTATAGATGAAATCACTTTTCCTTACTCAGAACTACTCTTTTTATTCATTCAAAACTTGATTCATTATTTTTCAATGATATT
This sequence comes from Ceratopteris richardii, assembly GCA_020310875.1. Lineage (NCBI taxonomy): Eukaryota > Viridiplantae > Streptophyta > Polypodiopsida > Polypodiales > Pteridaceae > Ceratopteris > Ceratopteris richardii. The sequence continues at coordinate 12,016,350 of CM035429.1, forward strand.
TATCTATCTAATTGTGCAGATGGAAATGCTTCTACGGGATTCAAAAGACGTGTTTTCTATACATTTTTACATGGCATATTTGGCGTGCAATGCATCTCAAAAATGGATGGGAAAAAATATTTTGGGGAGCTAAGAAAAAAGATAAGGCTTTCTGATCTTCACTTCACTTCCCATTTCCATCACCTTCCTTCAATCTTCTCCTGCATTCAAGCACTGAACATGTGACAAGAAATATCGAATCAAAATATTAATATGTACACATGCAATCTATGATAACACTTCACGAATATCTATTTTTAATACAGTATGTATAGACAATTCAAAAACCATTTCTCTTCTTACAATCCATTCAAATTCCTCATTCGGAATTGGCTCCAAATCTTCACCTATACTCATAAACTCAGAAAACACATCAGTAGCATCATATTCCAAAAGATTATTTGAAAAAATTTCATTTTCTTGAAAGCTATATACATTTTCTTGCTCTATTTATTTATGCATTTATTTATTAACTATGTATTTATTTTATTTGTTTATATATTTATTTATTCATCTATTTATTTATATATTTATGTATTTTATTTATTTATTTATTTTATTTATATTTATGTTTGTTTATTTATTTATGTTTTTATTTATTTATTTATGTATTTACTTATATTTATTTATTTTATTTTTGTATTTATTTATTTCTTTATTTATTTATGCATTTATATATTTATTTATTTCTTTCTTTATTTTTATATTTACCTTTATCCATCTCAAAAAATCAAAATATAATTATTAATTATTTACATATTTATATCTACAAAATTTACTTTTACAAATTCTAGGGCTTCCTTCCCAATACATCCTCATGGCTAGGTTTTCTCCCAAAAAAAACTATGTTTAAAAAATAGCCATCTTTGAATCGCATCAATCAGAGTCACATTCATAAATACGGTGGCTATGTATATAAACCACCTTATTCGCTTGTCTATCTCTTGGCGACTTGTTTGGTCGCTGTAACTCTCAGAGAATTTGGACATCCATGTTTAAATTATTTGAGCATAAGTATCTTTATTTATGATTCTTTCAAGTTCATCATGTGCAGAGTCAGGAACACATGTATATGAAAATTGCATATGTTTGATTCATAATCAAAATTTTCTTGCAAGCATGTATTTTCTTTTGTTTCATGCTTGAGATCATTTATAGGAATTTTATCCCTTTCATTATCTTCTATCATGTTTCCATCTTTGTTAAAATGAGGTTTTTGAATAGAATCATTTGAATCCCTCTTCATTTGGAAGTGTTCATCATGCTCAGACATCAAATCACAGGCATCTTTATTCTCCATGGTAAGATCATTCCTTTTTGAATGAGTTCCCGAAATTATGATTTTGCTTGTTTCTTCAACCTTTCCAAGAACTTTACATCATCATCACACTCGCGCTTCCTCTTGGAGTGATTCAATGTCATCAAAATTAAGAAAATCCTATTCATCTAAATCATTGAACTCCCCCTTTATGTAAGAATCTTTATAAACTTTATATTCATCCTCAAAAACCTTTTCAAGGCTTTGGATGTTGTTTGATGTCAATTGAAATTTTTCATTTCAAAAGCTCACTATAGTGTTCTATACCTACTTCAGCTCTCTCTTGCCTATTCTCCTCAAAGGATATGTTTAGACCACATTCTTCATCCATCTCATCGATCATCGACTCTTGGTCAAGTGCATCCTCAGATATGAATCCTTCTACATCTACAATTGAATCAACTGATTCTTCATTTGATTCATAGTGGCTAGATCTAGGCTCTTTAGCGGAGTCATAAATTTCTATCTTTTCATGCTCACCCTCACTCGGTACAGATTCTTCATCAGATTTGTCATGCATTTCTATGAGTGTTTCATTTGACATTTCATGCTCAATCTCATCCTCATAGGAACTCAACTCAGAATGATTGTTATTGCCATACATATCACTATATGAATGAGAAATCAACAACTTATTTTCATCCTTCTCATGATTGTTCTTGTACCCCTCTTTGTGGAGTGTGGCATCATCTACATAGATATCACTCTCTAGAACTCCAATTAGTGGTTTATCCTCTATCGTAAAAGTAGGATCATTGTCCTGCATCTCAGGACATATATCTAATGTAGTATCACTCAGAAGAATATCAGAAACTTGATCTGTAATTGAGTTATCCTCATGATGAGCATCGCAGTCATAATGTTTGGCATGCATATCACTTTTTAGAGAACTACTTATTGACATCTCCTTGATCTTGACATCTCCTTGATCTTGACATCATTTCTGTTGACATCATTTCTATTGATAATTTCTTCATGTTCATCTTCATACATTTTAGACATCTTTGGCTTTTGTCTTGTTGTATATCTTGGATTTATATTTATATAATTACTTCCTATGAGATGTGAGGAGTTTGTTAGACCAGAAGAAGCTTCATATTGATTTCTTGTTTGAGTATCTTCAATTTTTATTTGATTTATTTTTAAATTAATTGGTACTTGGTATCATTAGGGTTTGTACTTTTGGCACACTCAAAGATGTATTTATTGCAAATACATCTACTCTCCCATGACATCTTAAAGGTTTAGGGTTTGTATCATTTATTATTATTGGTTCTTCTTCATGAGCCTCGATATAATTATATGTGTGGTTTCCAGTCATACTTCTTTCTTTTTCGACCGGCTTTTCTAAGTGTTTTTGAGTTGCACATTATTCTCAAAGTTCTATTGATCAAGTCCTAATTCTTCTTAACAAGGAGGATGAGATTACATTTTTGTCATCAACATGATATATTAATGGCAATAAGACAAGCAGTCGTTTGCTTGTCAATGCACTTGAGAAGGTCATTTATCCAAGTAGATCTATCTTTTTCGTTGTGATATAGATATTTGAGTTCATGCATGCCTTGAAGAAGTCCCAAAAAAAAAACAAATTCTCGGTACACAATATCTCAATAGTATACCATCAAGATGCTTACATGATTAAGAGTTATAAAAGTTTTCCTAATATATCATGAGCAATATAAAAATTTGAGACCATCCAAACTAGATCCCCAATGCGTAAAACACATGAAGAGATAGTTGGACTACATCTATAGATCCTCAAGAACCTATTCGAACCATTCAAGGTAAACATTGGTGACAAAGCAATCCAAACAAACTCTTCATTAGTGGATATGTGATCATGTGTAGTTCAGTCTACCATGTAATGGCACCTCAGACCTTGAATCATCATAAAGGAAAGTGCTTGCAATTATGTTTGGTTCATGAACTACAATCTGGTGCCACAGCAAAACATTTAATCCATCAAACAATGTTTTGTGTTTCTGTTTCTATTGGACAAGAACATAAAACATAGGCTATCATGAGACTATAGAACTTGGATTGATAGTTGCACGCCTCAATATTCAGCCCAAAATGATCCAAAGTTGTATTCCATTCAGAGTAGCAAAGCATCATGGCAGAGTTTCGATGAAACGTCAAACTCTCTAGAATTTTTCCTTGGAAGCCCCCTCCATCATTTGCACTCTTGATGAATATTTCCCAGCTTTGAACGCTTTACTTTGTCTCACTTCAAAACCTTATAACTCCCACAACATAGCCTTGCTTTCTATGTTTGCCTTCACATAAATAGTTGATGTCCTGTTGTTTGCTATCGAAAAAAGCTCAATCGTAATCTTCTGTACGTGTCCTGAAAATCATCATTGAATGATTGCCCACTATAGATGTGGTTGCAAAAATGTCACTTTTCAACTGTGGAGTACACATTGTTGCACCATGACATAAGGCAATCAGAGTACATGCAAGCATAGAAAGTAATTCTTAGCTTCACAGTTTGGTTGAGTTCATCAACAAAAGGTCATTATTCTGCTGTACAAGACTTCTAAAATTTGTTCGTTAGTGCAATATAGGTGCTTTGCACAGGTGTGCCAATAGAACTCCAAAATTGCTAGAGGTGTTAGCTTTGAAACTTGAATCGATTTTCTAGAAATCACTTTTTCTGTTCATAGTGTATTAGCAAAGTATCCTTAAAAGCAAATCATCGATCAATATCTAGGCATCATATCGATAGATTGATGTTTGCTATTGGGATTCCTCTACCTTTAAAGTTTATGCCCACCCTCAATGATTGAAAAATCCTAGTAATCTCTACAATAAATTCTGACTCTTCGGTCCATAAAGAAGTTGTAATCATCTACTTCTTTTGAGCTTCAATCTCTGTTCCTCAATGCATACTCAAATTTAGTTTCAAATCTGTTCGGTTATGAGTGTCTTCATTAATTACTGTGCAAAAGCTATCACATTTTAAATGCTTAGCAGCAACTTCCCGCTTGAAGAAGAGACACTGACCTAAAAAAAATTACATCTTCATCATCAGACGTCTAGCCTTTCCTCTAGATCGTCTTTCCTTGAAACTCCAAATCTTTCTGCGACCGAATGGTTGCCTGAGTTCTTGGTGATTTCTTCCTTCAGCCGTCAAAAATCCTCCCTTCTCTCCTCGAGTCCGTCTTTTCTATTTATCCCTCTCTCTAGGAGAGTTTCTGATTGTCTTCCCCGTGACCACCGCTTCATGCCCCTCTTTCTCCTTCGAGAGCTCCCCTGCCACATGCCACCTTTTCTTCTTCTCTTCAAAAATTTCCCCCATTTTGGTATTTATGAGCCTCCCTCCAATCTGTTCTCAAATTCAAAACATGCTAAAAAAGCAACATGAGAGCCTTCCATTGAGCCTTTCCTTTTTCTCGAGAGACAAAGAAAAGAGATTCCAATTTCTTCAAACAATCATTGTTTAACCTTTTGGTTGTTGGCCATCTTCCAAATGTGTCCCCTTAAACAAGTCACAAAAGGAACATGAGACAATTCTATGATCAAGATTTAACAAATTCCCATCAAGCTCCCTTTTCCCATATGAAAAAAAGAAGTGGTCAATCATGACAATGCGATCACTAGGAAAGAATCTCGACGACATCGGGTTTGCATTTCCAAGGCTTACTAAAAAGACTAAAGAACTTGGTAAACAAGCCATATGTTTCTTTACCTCCACAAGCTCAACCAGTTGTTGAAAGAGAAAACTCACCACCAATGAAAGTTTATGTTCTTGATTCCACGGATGTTGGAAAACCTTCTTCAATTCAACAACACTCTCAAGAGTTCATGTGGGAAATACAGGAAGAGAAATGGGCCGAGAAGAAGGGTACTCACACTCCTATTTGTGAAATTGATGATTTGCATGATCAATTTCCCCTAGACATTCCATCTATTTACATAGACCAAGCAAAGCAACAAGAAGATGAAAGATTAGATTTTGAATCTAATTCTTTACAAGAGTTTCCATAACTCACAAGCCCATGGGAATCTAAATCTCTTAAGATCAAAACTTCCACAAGATTGATAAGAAATGAAGACTCAGTGGTTCTACAAAACATTGAATTCATGAAGAACACTAAGGTTTAGTGTTATCTCATCTTAGAAGAACTGTTGAAAGTAAAACCGGAGCTATGGAAACATGTGGTGAATGAGGTTCCAAAACTTGGTTCCAATATGTCAAAAGTAGCCTCTAAGAAAAAATTCCGAGAGATACCTCTAGAAAAAATAGGAGACATGAGTGAAGGTGAAGAAGGTAATACTTATCTTCCACTCACCTACCAATGTTACACAACCAAAGGTATCTTAGATTCAGGTGTTGGTGTTGCGATATTGAAAGCTTCAAATGGTTGAAGGCCATATTGAAAGAGCTCAAGGATTGCTAGAAGGGATTACTTTAACCACTTGTGGTGTAGAGTTTGAACACACCTTTTCTATATGTGACTTTGGCAAAAATAGCATCTATGAAATGATTGTAGGAAGATCCTTCCTATGGCGAGTGCAAATAGTCCAAGATTGGGGAGCCAACTCCTTGTATTTGCAACACTTTGGGATCACAACCAAGGTCAATCTGAAGGATTAGACCTTCAGACCCCCTACATTGGAATCCAATCCACATGGCAGAAGAAGATTCAATCTCTATTTATTCTATAAGTTCTTTTCATCCATCGTGGATGCATGAAGATACTTACTTGTGGATGTGCAAGCTCATAGAGGAAGAGGAGAGATGCCTAAAATCGAGAGAAGAAGGAACTTCTCAAGGAGCCAGATTGGTTAGAGACCCAACCTATACATTGATGAACTTTCTTGATGAGGAATTTGAACCTTATGGTTGGTCAGAAATCTTAGCAACCATGGACATTGATGTCGATGAAGAGTAGTGGAAGCCCCTTGTGATGAGGAGGGTTATGATATCTCTTTGATCATGTTTGAACCCTTGTTAGAAGAGTGTGACTCTATTGAGGTCATAGAAGAAGGAGAGGACTGTTATCAAGTCCTTCAGTGTATGCACACACAGAGGCAGAAAGAAGACGAAACAGGAATAAAAAATACAGAAACAATCGATGCGATATTGGGTGCAATATCCCCCCCCCCCCCCCCCCCCGTGTACTCTGATGGACGAGTCTCTCAGAGTACACATATTTATAGGTTTATTTCTATTATTTCTTGAAAATAGAAGTTACATGAGGGCCATCGCTTTTAGAAGCGTCTTTTAGGAAAAACTACGTTATTTACAAAAGGTGTCACTTTCTAAAGTGAACCACTACTTTTACAACAAGATAAACCTAAATATAACTATTTAGAAGTCTTCGATTTAGTCTTTGAACTTATTTATTTACGCGCATCCATTTGTATCCACGTCCTCATGTTTCTTCACTGCTAGATCAAACACAACCACATTAAAACCTTCTGGACATTTAAAACATTAGAAATCCATTTAACCTTCCATGATTCCATAAGATACAACATGTCTCCCAGTTGACAAGCAACTGACTTGAGTTGATAAATATAAAGATAGACATGGATGATCAGTCGCATGTCCCATCACTGAACAATATTAAGCATGAACCATGTAAAACACATGCATGGAATCAGAAACCTGAAAGTTTAATGTAATTGGGAATAATATGCAGAAATTAAATAATCATAGTGAGGTGATAAGGAGGTCTTATGTATCCATTGTGATTCCTCAAATGAGTGTTTTTTATATTTGACTAAATACCTATGATATTGCTTACTAGTTCGTATAGTGGTAATGTCATAATCTATTACTTTCTCGGGAATCAATATTTCCACATCCTCTTCAAGTAAAGGAGGATCATCTAAAATAGGTGTGAGTGGTAAAGTATCTTGAAAATATTTCAACAAACTTATATGGAAAGAATTATGTATAGCCCAGTGAGAAGGTATATCTAATAAAAAAGAAGTTTCATTTATTTTCTCAATAATGCGAAAAGGTCCATAATACCATGGAGCAAGTTTTACCTTAGGATGTTGAGAAATATTTTTTAAACGCCTTTTAATGATTCGTAACCAAACTAAATCATTTTCATTAAATTTTTTGGCTATGCGCTTCTTATTAATACTCCGCATGTAACGTTCTTGACTCTTCCTAATATGCTCATGCACTTCAGCAGTGTAGAAATATGATCTTGTGCAAAAGAATCACCCATAGGAATGTCATTTGAGTGAGACTCATGGGAGTGGGAAGCTTTCTTCCATAGACAATTTCATATGGTGCATGACCAGTAGTAGTGTGTGGGGTGTTATTATATGCAAACTGAAGTAAAGGGAGTTTTTCATCCCAATTACTTGGATTATCTAAAGAGTAACAATGTAATAAATCCAAAATAGTACTATTTGTAGCCTCACTTTGACCATTACTTTCAGGATGAAATGCACAACCAAAGTCTATTTTTTATCCTAGATGTTGAAATAATGCCACCCAAAAATGGTTACAAAATAGAACATCTCGATCTGAAAGAATAACTTTAGGAAAACCATGATGTGGAAAAATACATTTAATAAATAACTTAGCAGCTTGAGGTGCAGTTAAAGTCTTTTTAGAAGGAATGAAGTATGCATGTTTACTAAACCTATCAACAATTGTCCAAATCATATCAATGTGAGATGCAGTTGTAGGAAGACCAGTAATGAAATCCATAGAAATCTGTTCCCATGGTCCATCAGGTATAGGACGAGGCATTAATAATCGGAATGGTTTACCATGATGTCTATTTACACGCTGACAAACAATGCAATGAGTAACATACTGTGCAACATCGTTTTCCATGTTAGGCCAAAAGAAGAAATCTTTACATGCAGAAATAACACTTTGTATGCCCTATGACCTATATATGGTGGTTCATGCATCTCTTTCATAACAAACTCTTTGAATACTTGTGTAATGCATAACTAGTGTTGGAAATACAAGAATCCATTATGAAATGTGTAATGATCCTCATGATGTGATGTGGAATTATTGAAAGCAATCCATGCTTGTGAAAAATACAAGTCACATGCATAAGTAGAAATCATATCATGAAATGAATGAATCTGAATAGCAAAAATATTATTAATTGAAACAGTAGTTGTTTGTGGGGATGGGAGATGACTTAAAGCATCAGCTACAACATTAGCTTTTCTTGGGTGATATTGAATCAGAGGTTGGAAGTTTTGTAGAAATGAAGCCCATTTAATATGTCTATCGAAAATCAATGGTTGATGTAATAAATGCTTAATAGCTTGTTGGTTGGTTTTAATTAGAACTTCTGAACCCATAAGGTAATATTTCCAAATTTTCAATGCATGCACAACAGCTAACAATTCCTTATCATATGTACTATAATTGCATTTAGAAGGTTTGAGTTTCCTACTTTCAAATGCAAGAGGATGATCGTTTTGCATTAAAACAACACCTATACCAGAACCACTAGCATCTGTAACTACATGAAATGGTTGTGCAAAATCGGGTAATTGAAAAACAGGCTCATGGGAAAGTGCATACTTAAGTTTATCAAAAGATTGTTGTTGTGCTACTCCCCATACAAATTTTAGATTTTTCTTCAATAATAAAGTAAGGGGAAGGGCTATATAAGAAAATCCCTTTACAAACTTTCGATAAAAGCTAGCTAATCCTAAAAACGAATGGACATCATTCACTGATTGAGGTTAAGGCCATTCTTCAATTACTTTAATCTTCTTGGGATCTACATGAATGCCTTGACTAAAGACGATATGTCCAAGATACTCTATCTCGTTTTGGAAGAAACAACTGTTTTCAAAATTAGCATAAAGTTTATTTTTACGTAACAAATCAAAGACTGTTGCTAAATGAGTTTCATGTTCACTGTCATTCCTACTATAAATAAGTATATCATCAAAGAAGACAAGAATGAAGTCTTGGTATTCAAGGAAAATATTATTCATCATACGTGCAAAGGTGGCGGGTGCATCGGTAGGTCCAAAAGGAATTACCATGAATTCAAAATAGCGGTGTTGAGTTCTAAAAGCAGTTTTATAAATGTCATGCGATGCCATTCTTATCTGATGATACCCAGATTTGAGATCGATTTTATTGAAGACACAAGCTCCACAAAGTTTATCTAGCAACTCATCTATCCTAGGGATAGGATACCTATTCTTAATGGTAATTTTATTAAGTGGTCTATAATCAATGCACTTTCTATACGTCTTGTTCTTCTTTTCAACTAAAAGAACAGGGGCTCCAAAAGGAGAAGAGCTAAAAAGTATTAGTTTTTTGTTGAGTAAATCTTTAACTTGTCTAGATTATTTCATTATGGTGTAAAGGTCCATCCCTATAAGGTGCTTTATGAGGAGGAGAGCTACGAGGAATTAAATCAATCCTATGGTCAAGAGATCCCCTAGAAGGTGGTATTGCAGAAGGAAAATCAGCCATAAAACAATCCTTATACGAGTCCATAAATGACTTATGTGCACTTGGAAGTGTATGTGTATAATCAGTTATATTATTCACAAAGACAATACATGAGTTATAACCTTTGCTAAAAGCTCATTTGACTTGCGTATGACTAATGAATGGGAAGGGTTGAAAATCATGCATCACAGATAGTGAAACACCTTTATTTCGAAATTTGAAAGTAATCATGTGTGTATCATAATCAATGCAGGGGCTGTAATTATGTTGAAATGGCATGCCAAGTATAACATCATATGACTGCAACGGAGCAATTAAAAATGAACGTTCATCTACATATGAGCCTATACAAATTTGAACATTAAGCACCTCATTCATAACATTATACCTATTCCCTATAAACGCAGCCTTAACCTTATACATAGAAGGATGAGTAGTAAGGTTAAGATTTTTAACTAGCTTATGAGAAATAAAATCATGCGAGCTACCATCGTCATGTAAAACATTCACTACTACGCCATTAATGGTGCCATGCATGGAGAGTAGAGAATGGTTAGAAATTCCGTTACCCAGGGTACTTAGTTCTTGCTCTAATACTTCTTCAGATCAGTTAGGTTCAGTGTCAGTAGGAACAACCTCCATGTTGTGTACTTGAGCTTCAATGGGTTGCCTATTAGTAGGTCTCATCCTATAGACAGCTTTGGTATGACTAATCATTCCACGATTCCAACAAGTTATACGGGGTCATTTTTGTTGAGCATTCATTGTCGTATTTTGAAGAGTGGTAGGTTTGTGAGGCTGGCCAAGGGTTGATTTGTTGGATGGTACTAAATGGGATTGAGGAGGGCGTTGGAAAGTAGGTGAAGCGAACGTAGTAAAAGGTCGCTTAAAAGGAAAATTGGCTTTGACGGGTGGTTGATGTTGACGAATTTGTTGTAAGCAGTGTTTTGGTGATAGATTGGAACTCCTTTTTAGAATCATGAGCGAAAGAGATAGCTTCATACAAGGTTGTAGGTCGGAGGGTATGGAGCTTTGCTTGGATTCCCATCTCCAAGCCATCTTCATATTTTCGTTCCAAACTTGCTTCAGGAACCTACTCAAGTGAACAAAGTAATAAAAGACATTGCCAAAAACGTTCAGTATAAATGGATACATTATCTCCTTCTCTCCATCCAAAAGTTGTCCATGCACGCCATGCATGTAGATGGAACTAGGAAGGAAGGAAAGACTCCTTAAATTTTTCCTTAAATGTGTCCCATGTGGTAGGATAGTTGGTACTATTCCATACAACATTCCACCATAGCTGAGCTCTTCCTACCAAATAATTGGTAGCAAACTTGACTTTCTCACTTTTTGAATATGACTCATTAGAGTAGAAATCATCGAATTGAGAGAGCCATGACAGGACAAATTGGCCATCTTTTCGTCCATCGAATTTGGAGAATTGGAAGTTCTTAGCACCTGTCTTGGAACTTGCACCTTCTTCTTGTGCAATGATAATCGCTTTCACCACTTTGATTAAGCTACGATCATCACTTTGTATTTGCTGGAGCATAGCATCACATTCTTGTAGAGCTTGTTGAGTTGCTTGAAGTTCTTGTAGCATAAGCTCTAATTGTTGCTCGAGTGAGACCCCAGGTAAAGATGAATTGTCAAAATCCTTCATTGTTGTAGGGTCTATATCTAGAGAACAAAACCCCTCTTTCAAACTATGTTGGATACTCAATCTAATAGGTTACTTAAAAATATCGTTCTGAGAGCTTTCCAACGATATATTATATGCTAAAATCCGAGTTATGTATTGTAAATTATGCCCTATTCTTTGATGCACTCCTCTAGAAAATTGACGGGCGCTTCCACATGTGTGAGATCATCTTAGAAATTGTAAAAGGAAGAGGGAGGTGAAAGTTGATGTAAATATGACAAAAGGGAGATAGAGTGATAACTCAAAGAGATGGAGTAGTGGTTATAGTACTTCCCTTGTAAGTAGGAGGTTGTGGGTTCAAATCCTCCTACCTTAGGGAATCTAAAACTCTCTATTGCCACTCAAAATTAAAATTGCCTCGCGTGTAGCCAATGGCTGCCAACGGTCGCCAAGCCTTGGGTGTCAATGTATTGCCTAAGTTATTTGCCTTAGTCGACGCCTCAGAAGGAAACGCGGACACGGACGTGGATTCGGAACGCAAACAGAGAATGCAAACAGGAATCAATCACGGAGATAAATACAAACAAACCCCTCCTGAGTGATAAATGCCAGGCTCTGATACCACTGTTATCAAGTCCTTCAGTGCACGCACACATAGAGGTAGAAAGAAGACGAAACAAGAATCAAAAATAGAGAAACAATCGACGTGATATTGGGTGCAATCTCCCCCAGTGTACTCTGATGGACGAGTCTCTCAGAGTACATGTATTTATAGATTTATTTCTATTACGTCTTGAAAATAGAAGTTACATGAGGCCGTCACTTTTAGAAGTGTCTTTTAGGAGAAACTACTTTATTTACAAAAGGAGTAACTTTCTAAAGCGGACCACTACTTTTACAACAAGATAAACCTAAGTATAACTATTCTACAAGTCTTCGATTTAGTCTTCGAATTTATTTATTTACACGCATCCACTTGTATCCACGTCCTCATGTTTCTTCACCTGCTCGATCAAACACAACCACATTAAAACCTTCTAGACATTTAAAACATTAAAATCCAATTAACCTTCCATGATTCCATAAAATACAACAAGGACAGTGAGGATCTAGAGTCCATTGTGATGGATAGTTGCTTTGAGTTAGAGGAGCACTATCTAGAAAATGTAGGAGTATTTACCCAAAAAGAAGATGAACATCTTTGAAGCATTAAAATTGTAAATTCAAGGCATGAAAGTGAAGGTAGTCGAAAGAAAAAGAAAAGAAAAGTAATGAAACAAGCGCAAGAATCATTTTCAAACTACCAGAGAATTTCAATAAATATGAAGTTGAAGATCGAAAAATACTGGTATGAATGCCTAAAAGAAGAAGTGCACCAAAAAATTTGTAGTAATGAGTGAATAGAACAAAGAGTGATGTATGTACATAGGGGAAGAACTAAGTGAAGAAGAAGAAGTAAAGCTTGTAGCTTTATTAATGCAATATAGGGGTGTGCTTGCATGGACCTTTAGAGACCTAAAGGGGGTAGATCTAGAAATATGCTCTCATACGATCCCCATGATGGTTGATGCCAAGCCCACCAAACAGAAGCCATACACATATAATGACACTTATGAAGCCAAAATAAAAGAAGAAATTGACACACTGATTGAAGCTCGATTTATCTATAAGATTGAGCATATTGAATGGGTGTCCCCCATCATAGTGGTGTCCAAGAAGAATAGAAGGTTGGGGGTGTATTAACCTTAAAAAAGTTAAGTCCACTATGATGAGAGCTATCCGCTTCCAATCACCAAACATTTATTAGAGCATGATGCAGGGAAGGAATTTTATGGCTTCCTTGATGGATTTTTAGGTTACAACCAAGTAGCCATTGCCCCAAAAGATCAACACAAAATAGCCTTTGCCTTCCCATCTGGCATGGATAGTTCAATGTTTTCTATATGCTTGATAGGATGTGATGTATCATCACCTATTTCAACAAATCCAAGAATTGGTAATTTTTTCAAACTATTAAATCATTGTGCATGGCTAGCCATGTGGTTTTAAGCACCTTAATCAACATACTAGACATTTCCATGATATTTAAAGATCCATAAACATTTTATTCATCATGTGAGTTCGGACCATGAAAAACTTCTCTAAATCATCTACACTTGTGGATGCATAGTTGTTTTGTTGCTTTTTGTTGTTTTGATTCTTTAACCACCAATCACGTCCAATGTGATCAAATTTACCACAATTCTAGCATCCCTTACTATCATTACCTTAATTATTTCTTTGGAAATTTCTATGGCCTCTTTGGATCCCCCTACCCCGAAAGTGGCATCTACCTCCAATATACGATTGTTGTTGACCTTGGTCTTGGTTTTTGTTTCCCCTTCCACTTTCGACGCCTTTACTTTGGCATCTTACTCTGTTAGAACACAACAACTGCTTATTACTATCTTTTCCTTGAGATTTTGATTCTTCAAAAAGTTCCTTTCTTCAATTATCAACATGGAAACAAGATCAACAAAATTTGGAATATTCTCCCTTCTCTGAATATAAGTTTTGAATTTCTTATATGCAACTTTTGAACCACGAAGACACACTTCAACCTTATCATCATCATCATCTACATTGAAGCCAATAGATGCAAGTGGCTCACATATCCTTTTGACTTTTAAGGTGAAGTCACTTACCAAGATGCTATTTTTTTCAAGTGTATGGAGATCATTCTTGAGTTATGATTTTTGTACCTTTTGTATTGGTCTGATACAATGTGACCAAATTGTTCAAAACCTCTATCCAAGTTTTGGCATCTTGTATGTGCCCAATCATGCTATCTTGTATGCTACTAGAGAACCAATACATTACCTTTCAAGCTTATTGGTTTCGCTCTTCATATCTCTTAACTATTTTGTACTCCAATTCCTCTTTGATAATTGGGGAGGGTTTTCATTATCTTCTTCAATGTACTTCTAGTACCCTTTTCCCATCAAGAAATTTTTCATTCTAAATCTCCAAGCATGAACATTTTTCTTTTCCAACTTATCCCTCATAAGTTCACTCATTACATTAGCATTTTCCATTTCTATAGCAATCTAGATTACTGCAAAAAATCTAGAAGTAGTACCTTTGCTTGAACACTACTTGAAAACTCGATCTCCAAAAATCATTGTTTTTGTCTATCAGTAGTACACATAATCATTGAAATTCTAGGTCTCTATAGAATGCAAGTTACAATTTCCGAAAATCACCTATTTTTCCCACGGGCACCAACTTGCGACCTCAAAGCGGAGGCCAAAATCGCTTCGAAATCTCTTTGCGTGATTGTTTGTGAAGGGTGTGGCCTCCATGTGTCCTCATAGACTCTTCATTATTGACCTTCTTCATGAGCTCTCCACAATCACATTGGCTATGATACCATTTGAAGAGAAAGGAGATAAGGAAGAGAGCTCTCATACACTCTCACACACAAAGAGAGAAGCACACACATATTGAGGCAAGGAGGAGTTATCTTCTTCTACTTCTTCTATTACATAACGAGCATATACAAGAACTAGGTTGCATTATTCGTTATTCAAAAATTCGTTTATTCGTGAATAATGACAGAATTTTACAGCAACCCCTCCATTATTCGACTGAATTATTCGGTGCCACATCAGCTTATTCGGAGATGAGCGAATAATTTTTGCACAGTAATTCGACTATTTTCGGTTGAACATGCTTTTCGATCAGAAACGTTTTTTATCAAAAATTTTATTGCTCGAAAAGTCTTCAATCGAATTAGATTTCGATCGAAACAAATTCGGTTGAATAATTTTTTATAAAAGAACACAAGCAGAATCATTTTCATAAGAGTTACTTTGTTTTTTACGAACTTACAATGTTGTAGATAGAGCAAAGTATAAACTCTTGCTATAAATATTTAGTTTCGTACTTAAATCATAAAGAAAACTATATTTGTTTGCGAATTAAAAACTATTGTGATTGTTTGACTCAACATTGATTCTTACTTCACAATAGTATATGTATGTGTGTGTATGATTGTGAGTAAACATGTATTGTGATTGGTTGAATCAATATTGATTCTTACTTCACAATAGAATATGTATGTGTATTTGAGTGTATAATTGTGAATGAAATCTATTGTGATTGTTTGTTTCAACATTGATTCTTACTTCACAATACTATATGTATGTGTGTGTATGATTGTGAATAAAAATCTATTGTGATTGTTTGAATCAATATTGATTCTTACTTGACAATACTATGTGTATGTGTATGTGTATGTGCATGTATGTTATATGATTGTGAGTGAAAATATAATATGATTGTGTATGTGCATCTATATGTGTGTGTATGATTGTGAATTAAAAACTATTGCAAATTTTGTAAAAGATTTTATGTTTTTTTTATAATTCAAGGGTTCAAAAGGTATTAATAAGTGAAGATCAAAGGCATACAGGGTTGCATATCAGCTAAGAGAAGGTTCTTGTTGTATCGATTCAATATAACTTCACAGATCTATAGATCTTCTATAGAAAGTTGTATTGTATTGATACAACAAGAGCCTTCTCTTAGCTGAGATGTTGGGCCTTCGCACGAAGACAATAACATCAAGAGGGATTTGTTGGGAGGAAAGAAATCGATTTGTTGAGACAATAACATCGAGAGGGACGATGAAGTTTTGATAGAAGTCGACTTATGCACTTGATCCTTGGATACTTATGATAAAAAAGATGCAAACAGGTAAGATTTTACTTTTTATGATATAGTTTAGTATTTTTTCAAGCATATAATAATGAATGTGTGTATGTATGCATGTGAGTATGTAATATGTGTGTGTATGTAAGCATGTGAGGGTATATGTGTGGCCGTGTGTGTATGTATATGTGCAAGTATCTATATGTATATGTATATGTGTATGTGTGCATGAAAGTACGTGTATGCATGTGTGTATGTATGTGCACATGAAAGTACGTGTATGCAAGTGTGTATGTGTATGTGCGTGTATGTTATATGATTGCAAGTGAAAATCAAATATGATTCTGTATGTGCATGTGTGTGTATGATTGTGAATTAAAAACTATTGTAATTGTTAAAAAAGGTTTTATGTTCTTTTTTATAATTCAAGTGTTGCGAAGGTATCAATAAGTGAAGATCAATGGCAACTTGGACAATGTATATCAGCTAATAGAAGGTTCATGTTGTATTAATACAATACAACTTCACATATCCATAGATCTTCTTTAGGAAGTTGTATTGGATTGATACAACATGAACCTTCTGTTAGCTGAGATATTGGCATCAAGACAATGAGATCAAGAGGGACTTGTTGGGAGGAAAGAAATAGGCTTATTGAGATAATAGCATCAGGAGGGAAGTGTTATGGCCAAGTTTTGATAGAAATCGACTTATGCACTCGAACTTTTGATACTTACGGCAAAAGAGATGTAAACAGGTAATAAAATATTTTACTTTTTATGATATAGTTTAATATTCTTTCAAGCACATAATAATGAATTTTTACTTGTTTATATTTTTATAGGTTATTTTGAAGGTTGATTGATTTTGAGCTGAGTATGAAGGTACAAGTTTCCCATTAAAAAGGGATCATTATCAATTGTTAACGTGAATCATTGAATCGTTAACTTCGCTTTTTTGTACGCTCAAATCAATTTATTGTGTGTATGTGCTTGTATTTATGTATATATACATATGCATGTGTGTATGTATGTATACATATGTATGTGTGTGTATGAATGCATGTAAGTATGTATGCGCATGTGTGTATGCATACGTATGCATGTGCATGTGTGTATATGCATATGTTGGTATGTGCATGTGTGTATATGCATATGTATGTATGTGCATGTGTGTGCATACATGTGTCTATGTATGTATGCATGTGAGTGTATGTGTGTGTGTCTATATGTGTGTGTATGTGCAAGTATCTATATATGTGTGTGTGTATGATGTTGTGTCTACATGTGTACATGTTTGTGTGTGTGTATATGTGTATATGTGTGCATGTTTGTGTGTGTATGCATATGTGTGTATGACATGCACATACATACACACATATGCATACATGTAATTTCAAATCTATAAAACAAAAACACTAATTTTAGCTCTGAAGAAAAATCTCTATGCTAGGATTAGAGCTGTCTAGACTCTCAAACATGTGCAAAATGAGTTTTTTATCATAAAAATTTGATCAAGAGAACTTTTGATCAAAATTTTTTCGATCGAAATCTTTTTCTTCGAAAGAATTTTTTATCGAAAGTGTATCCCTGTCTGTTTTTTTTCAGTGTTTATTTGGACAACCCCAAATAAAACAAACATATACGGTATTTTTTAATTATTCGATCAAATAAATGCAACCTAGTACAAGAATGACCTCATTCAACATTACAACTATTACAATATATAAAACTAGTACATAAAGAAAACCCTAATTTCTAAAAATAATTGATTTGGCGAGAAACAAATGTGCCATTACTCTCAGTAGATAAATTTGATAGAGCTCACTAAAAGTATTCCTGACATATATCAACATAACCACTGTACATGGAAGAGAAATAAAAAGAGGTACATGTCATCCTCAATCATCACATGTTGAGCTTGATATCTCAGGTATACCAAGATGGCTACTCTTCCTAATCAATGAAAACATCAATGATAGGATAAGGTGGATGGGAATGCTTTTTGGTATGCATTCCAAAAAATCAATTGATCAACCGTTCTATACTAACATCAATCCTAATGAAGGTGACTTGCATCGGTCTCAACCAGAAATTATTAATAGGGATCTATTATCTTAAATGTTGGAGTTCTAGGCATTACTAGTACTAGTTTTGATATACTTTTCTTACCTAATGTTTGCATTAGATCCCATAGACCCGTATGGTTACAAATCTCATGAACCACATGATAAGTTTTCCCTCCTATTAATCTAGGTTTTCCCAAACCTTAAATTTACACACAAAGTAGTAACATTCATCACAACAATCTTGGTGTGCTATGCAAACCTATCACCTTGCTAATGTCTTAGCTCTAGTTTAGGTTCTAAATACTCCAAAAGGTAGGACAACCTCAGTTTGAATCTTGTAAACTAATTGAAAAGTCTAATTCGAAGAGCCTCTTGGAAATATGATGCAAACTTTGCTTTTATCTCTTACCCTTAGATTTTATTTTGCATCTTCTTTGAGATTCAAATAAATATTTAAATCAACCTTCCTAAATTGATGAGGCTTTCATTATTGTACTCTAATAACATTTTCGATATTGATTCATCTAGTTCTTAGATCATCCCTTTTCTCTAAGAAGACCTCTAAAAGCATAGACAGCTATGTCTCTGTATCCAATTGTAAAAATTTAGTACGAGAAATTATGGTCTGGTCATAAAACGTTTAATGACCTATCCCTAGGAGTAAATCAAGCCTTCTCAAAAACAAAAACTTTCACTTTTCATCTCTTTTCGAAGAGAAAAGTATATGGAATCTCTTCCACTTTTCTTTCCCTAAAAAGAGGTGATAACGAATTTATTTTCCCCCTTCTTATCTAAATGAAAAATTGCAATGAAAATGTATCATGAAAATTTCCTTTCTTATGTGGTGAAAGTGTCCTTGCATACAAAAACCCATGCTACATGAGTGTGTGCTAATCTGAATGGAGAATGAATCTCCCATATCAATGAAAGACACATTTTGCTAAGAGAAGAGGAAATGAGCTACAATGTATATCTAATGATCTAACTGTTGTATGATAAGCAATGATATAAATACATGCTGCAACATACTTCTTTTTCTATTTTCACAAAAGGAGAGACATGTTCAAGGAATTTTATCCCACTTAAGAGGAAATGATGGAAGTTGGAGGAGAGAGATGGAGATAGATAATTGAAAACAAAGAGCTAATAAATTTGTGAGTAGTGACTCTCTCATACCATATTGGCGATCTTCATGCTTTGTAAAGGATTAGGAATTTTCACAAAAGAGCACATAATTTCTACAGTAACGAATCACACACCCACAAACACACACGCACATACAGTCTATACACACACACACGCATATATATATATATATATATATATATATATATATATATATATATATATATATATATATATATATATATATATATGTATGTATATATATATATATGTGTGTGTGAGATATGTATGTATATACATACACACACCACACACACACACACACACATATATATATATATATATATATATATATATATATATATATATATATATATATATATATATATATATATATATATATATATATATATATATGTGTGTGTGTGTGTGTGTATGTATATACATACATATCATTCATACACACACAGATATATATATATATATATATATACATATATATATATATATATATATATATATATATATATATATATATATATATATATATATATATATATCTATATATATATATATGCGTGTGTGTAGAGAGAGATACATATGTATCGATTTGTTCTAAAAAAACTTTCTCTTATTTTCAAACACACTTGACATTCAACAGAATTCAATACTCATAGATTGGGTTTTCAATTTATACTCAAAATAATCTACATGCTATGGAGAAACTATGTTTCACCTTCTAGATTCCAAAAATCTTCCGATAATTATTGCACAACAAAAGTATGCATATGGAATATTTGAAATTTAATAGATATGTAAACCTCTTGAAGGTCCAGCTTTTATTCCACTAACATATTTAAGTGCACCTCTTAGGGTGGGGTTGGGGGTTCAACCCCTATGGGCAACGTTGAGAGACCCCGCACTTGTGTAGTGAGATGTTTAATATATCCCCTTCAGAGGATCATTGGGCCTTTGGGCATTCCAATTCAAAGCACCGCTCGGGCAGTCAAATTCAAAATAGTCCTCTCGTTTGGCTTTAAGCCCGTCCCTCTCGAGTTTCTACCTTGTGGCTATGTATCATACTAGATGCTAAGCATTCAACCATGTTTTGTGGGAATTGGGGAGTACGATGTGTGCTATGTCCACATTTCCTTGTCCTTTCAAATCAATCCAAGCTATCAAGAATACTAGATTTTAGATCCTTTTGAGATGGGCGGTTTGCATCAGCAAATTTGAAAATTAATGACAGTGAAAATAAAAATATCTTTAATAAGCCCTGGATTGAAATATAAATTTCAGCTCATTATGTAGTTGCTCGTGGTTCCATGTATCCCTTGAGTGGAGGGCCTTGCCTTCTAATAAAATGTACAAAATAAACTCTAAAGAAGTTGAACTACGAAAATTTCTATACTTTTTTATAAATTTGGAAATTTGTGCAACTTATGGAGTTAAATATGACATTTTATAAACAGCCACTTCCAAGACAATAATGTGTAGAAAGGAAACGACATATGTGATCTAGACGGAGCAAAAATCTAATGTGATTTCTGTTCTTTGGAGAATAAATGAATACAAATGCTGGTATGAATTATGATGAATTGTGTTTGCATATTTTTCTTTTACCTTTTGATAACTATTCATTTCTTTTATTTCTCCCGAGCGACGCAATTATATGCACTTTCTATTGATGTATTTCCTGTTCTTTGATTTTTTTTTTTGTTTCCTAAGAAAACTACGGAAGATTTCAACTATGACAGCCGAAAGAGAAAGATAAAGTAGACGTTGGGAACAGAAGGAATGTGCAAACTATTTGTTAGCCTGCCAATCTAGTGGCTGACGTCTTGAAATTGTGAGAGAAAGTCTTGAGTTCAAGTCTTGATCGGACGTGTTCATGAATTTCTCATGATGGGTGCCTCTACCTTACCGGGTTGGATGTGTGAGTGTGTATTTCCAATTCATTGTACTCTCAAAAAAATTAAAAAAAGTAAAAATAAAATTTCGACAGGAAGTATGCAATATGCAACTAACAATAATGATATATATAGTTTTGCAATAATTACTCTAAGTCTGTTATATTAGCATCTTATAAAATTGGAAAAGGGTAGGGCGGATAAGCATTTGCATGTGCGTCCACATTTCTTTCCAACAAGTATCGCTCGTTTGGGCGGATGTAAGACACAGCGGACACGTTACATTTGTGGGTGAGTCTTATCGGACAAACAATGACTTGGACATTCGAGCAAACCATTGAAAAGGAATGCGGGTCCTTTTCTGTGAACGTACCCTGAACTCCATGAAAGCTCTATTATTCTACACCATGGTAGGTTAAGAGACGGCTCACTCTGGTGGTCCCCTTAACCGTTTCTGCACGTACGCAGGATCGTCCTTTCAAAGGACCGCCAACAATAGCTCCGATGTGTGTGTGTGTGTGAGAGAGAGAGAGAGAGTTCGGGACAAACAGAGTAGCAGCATAACTGATTTTTGCTTTTCATTATGGATAAATGTCTGTGTTTATGCGATTCTCGAGATGGGGTGGTTTTTGCAAAGCACTTTTTAAAGCATCAGATGTGGGGATTTTTTTTTTAATAAAAGGAAGTTCAGCCTTAGCCTATTCAAATTGTGGAGCTTAACAATGACCTGTAAATGATCAGAGAGCTGAAGCGAAGGATCAGCCAAACATTTAATGTCCCAACAGTTTTGCATCATGTTTATGTTAATATAGGCTCTATCAAGTCTAACTGTGAGGGGAGTGCTTCTAAAGTGATTAGACCACGTGAATCGAGTAGTATCAGAGCAGTCACACAAGTTTTTATTATTAAGGAAAGAAAACCAAGATTTTTTTTTGGCCCCACTAACAAGGTTATCACTGTTCCCCGATCTATCACCCATCTTACAAACCATGTTAAAGTCACCAAGGATAACAATCTCTCCATTTAAACCAGCGAGCTCATTCCAACATTTGATTTTTTTAGAGTAGGCATTGGACACATAAATGCTGACAAAAACACAATTAAAAGGAAAACCACACTTAATAGAAACCCACTAGTTGGTCTCACTGGTAATAACCTTTTAGATAGTGTGAACTAAATTCAAGGCAATACCAATAGCCGCCCCTCCCTTACCATGGGGGTGATTAGTGCAAAACCATCTATGACTATGAGAAACAATGTTAAGGTGAGAGTTCAAACCAAAACCAGAGGTTTTAACTTTCTGCAGACAAATAAAGTCAAATCTACCATCCACATCAAACATCCACTGGTTCAGAACTTTAGCCCGAACTGAATCACTTAACCCTTTAATGTTTAGGGAGAACAACTTGATGTTATTCATTAGATACACCGGAGGGAAATAAGAACCACAAAAACTACTTTTTCGAGTTCTTGCCAGGTTTAATAATTGACATAGAGGACCTTCATAGGATCCTCTTTCTTTGTATTGGACTTAACAGATATTCCTCTGATTTCTTCTTCGTTACCTTCCATTCCTTCATCAACTTGAGCTGAACAGGAGTTAGAGACCTCTTAATAATCAGAATATAATGTCTGTTAAGTTCAGCAACAAAAGTTACATCATTTTCAGAATCTTGAAAAGAGATAGGGGGAGGGGCATGATTGTTAGAAGTTACCATTTTTTGACTTCCACTCTTTTTTTAACCTCTTTCCATCCTTCTTCTGAGGAGACCAGGGAGAGATTTTCCTTGTTCCCAGCAGGGTCCTCAATATTGTCGTTGATAACTTTCTCATTACTGACGTCTTTCTTGTCCGACCTTTGAACTTGCACAAACGGATTAGAAACTTCTTCCAGAAGCGCTTCAAACTTATTACCTTGAGAAAAACTCTTCTTTTTTTATTTAGACCCTGAGACTTTGGGTTGATAAGAATTATACTTTCTGCTCGAACTTTCACCTGTGATATCATTCTTCTTCAAATCATTGGATCTATTCTCTACCAGCGTATGATAGTATTTAATCAGGTGCCCCTTTTTATAACAATTAAAAGAAGCATTTGGGAGGTTTCTATACATTATTTTTTGCTCATGCAGGTGTTTACTGTCAGAGTCTTTTATCACTAGCAAGGTCTTAATGGGAGCAGCCATATTGACCTTAACCAAGATTTGGGGATCCCAACGAGGATTTATCAAACCTTTATTATGTTGTCCTAACATTTTACCAATCAAACTTCCAAGTTTGTCAACCCAAGGATAAAAAACAACACGTAAATCAGGTAGGTCAACCCAAACAGGAACCTTAGATGGTTTGGGACCTTTAGGGTCAAACCCCACATACCATTTGAAGAAGGTAATGGGGGTAAACCTAAACATCCATTGACCTTTACTGACCACCTTCAGCACGTTACAAGCATCGTCAAAGTAAAACAGAAAGTAGTTATTCGGTAGGTATTGAATGTGATTAACAAAAATACCCCTAGCTTCCCAGTTACTCTTTATCCACTGTTCAAGATTATCAAGCGCAGGTCAAGGACCGTGATAGAGCCCTATGACAACCTTGTCTGTCATTAGGCTCTGCCAGTTGTTGAAAACGTTAGTGTCGATAGTTTGTGTGTAACCTTCTTCATCAGTGTTTTCCAACTCAATGTTTATTTTGTGTGCTACATCGTCTTCAAACACTTTCTTCTTGCCTTTGTCGAGAACAGGAACAAGAGCATAAACCGGGTTACCTGAATGTTCTGGGAAATTGAACAGAGGGTTGGAATAACCTTTATTGTTTTGTAGAGCTTCACTGAACGACTTAGTAGTCGAGTCAGCCCCACCATTCTGCAAACAATCCACCACACATCCTTTTTGTTCAAGCTTATGCCTTTCAAGCTATGGTGTGGCGAAGGTGATGTCTTCTGAGTTCGCATCTGGAGATAGAGCGAAAGCCTAGTACCCATTTCTAATGGCATCATGCAGCTACATAATGGAAGCGAAGCACAGAGAAGAAGACAGAAAGCCCAATACTAGGGCACAAACATAGGCCCTTCCTGCAGGGCGAGAGGGCAAAACAGGAGTTCTGCCTGCTCACATAGAGGACCTTAACCTAGGGTTTTCGTCTTCCCACAGGTTCTCTCTTCTTCACCCATCATTGCTTTTCTCGTGGAAATAATCTGCTCATTTTTTTATTGTTCACAAACACTGTCAAAGCTATGCGGCTAAAAGTCCGAAGGGGCGAAGCCATTAAGTGAATTCACGCTCATATAGTGGTGCAAGGATTTTCAAATCATCATCACCTCTCATGAGATCTCTAAAATCTCTCCCTTTTTGTACCTTCGGAATACAATGGTGTTGTATAAATCTACCGAAGTAGGAGCTTCGCATAACGAGCTTCTCATCACGCTAGAAAAGTGCAAAGCGCTAACCACTTTGTGCATCAACTCTTTACTCTACTTTATTTGGTTTCTTCACCTTCTTCGATTGAAATGGATATTCGAGTCGGCAGCGAAAAAATTAGCAATTACAAGTTCTCTTTCTTTGATTACCCATTAGCACAAAATTTAAGAGCAATGGATTGATGTCCACAATATCCACGAATTTTGGTAGCAGATGAATGTGACTGGAATTTGTGGATTAGTTTCTTAGGCGTTGATTCAATGAATTTGCAAGGTGTCATAGGTCCTATTGTTGTAGAGCATGCATGGAGTCTCCCTCTCTCTCTCTCTCTCTATAGGAGGGTCCACTTAAAGTCATTTGAGGAGTCATTCCACCCAATGTTACCCACCTCAATTGTTGCCTATAGGGGGAAATCTTTGTCAATATTCTCCATGTTTTTTTGACATCAATACTTAGAACTCAACTAGAAATTTCGACAATAGTTCTTGTGACTAGTGAGTGCAATAAAAGACAAATCATTAATAAAAGTGACTAATATGTGCAATAAATTTTAGTCAAAATAATAAAAGTTTCTTGTGTGCATGATAACTTCTTTTTTTCTATGATAAAAGTTATACTTAAAAGAAAGAAACTTGATTATCATATGGAGGGAAGCAGTGCATTGTGATAATCAGTTGGTGAACAAGTTAGGGGAATTCCAAGTGAGATAGAATCCTTTGTGTGACTTCTTCACTATGATTATTCAAATAGAAGTACTACACCTTCCTGAATCGCTACATTTATGATTAGGTGGGACCGTAGGATAAAGAAATCTATTGAGAAGCCACATCATTTGTAATGAGCTATGAATTGAGTGAAAGAGAATATGGAGAATCTTGGAGAGGATTGGAAAGTTGAGTTGTCAAGTGGTGAAGTTGGTCCAACAAACCAGCATAGGACTAGCCCTACCTCTTTGGGTATGTAAAGTAGACCTTGTAGGCTTGTGGTTAGTGCAATAAAATCCAATAGGTACTTTGAAACATCAACAAGAACAAGTTGATGCAAAATAGATAAGTTGCACCTTGTCTAGCTCATTAAAACATTCTAAAAAAGGATGGAAGCTATGTCTTCAAACACTCAGAGTAGCCAACAAAGTACCAATTGGAAAAATTTCTCTTAAGGGAGTGTCATACATAGGGTTGGCTTGCCAAAATGCATAAGAGCCCTAATTTATAACAACTATAGAAGGAGCAATCACCTTAGCTCTTAACTGGTGTCATCCCGATTTTTTAGGGGTGTGTAGAGAATGATCGTGAGATTGTAAAACTTGAATAGATCTGAAATTAATGAGCCAAATGACTTTCAAATTTGTACACAACTAGACAATTACACCTTTCTAATGAATGCTTAAACACTCGATTGGAGTTGTATAAAGGGAGCAACAATCTCTGCAAGTTGACTCAATCTGAGGAAGAAGCAAAGAACAGAAATGGCACCAAGCAATGATCAAAGAGTGTATGTATTGCTTCAAATCAACAATCTCCTTAATGTAAAAATGTTTTGGAGTCTTTATATAGACTCTTGAGGAAATGACCACACCTTTTCTCCATGAATTTAAATTCAAAATTAGGCGAGTTTGTTAGTTTAGATTGATTGGAATCTTTTTCTACAATCTAGGAAAAGAGAAAATTGAAATCACATCTACTTCTTGATTGATTGATTGAGAATCAATCTCAACCACTTCTAAACCTTGGCTTTTGGGGCTTTTACACTTTCCTTTTACAAAGGTAAATGCGTTGAACCTTACAAGAAATGATCATAAGTGATCAACAAATTAATACAAAGAAAATATGTGCACGTAGCCAACCTATAATTCCAAACTCTAAGAGCTTGTTTCAATCCATACAATGCTTTCTTAAACATAAGATGTATGATTAGGGTTTTCAAAACCTGATGGTTGTCACATGTATACCTCTTCACTTATCAAAGCATTTAGGAATGCATTTTTCACATCAAGTTGGAGGAGTCTCCAATTTCTTACAACAGCTACACTTATCAATGTTCTGATTGTAGTCATCTTTGCAACTGTTGAGGATGTTTCCTCGTAGTCTATACCATGAGTTTGTGAGCATCCTTTGGCAAATAATCTTGCCTTGTACCTGCAAACTAATCCATCTGAGTTTCTTTTGGCTTTATATACCCATCTACAACCAATACCTTTTGATTGGGTGACATTGGAACCAAATCGCAAGTGTTCATCTCCTTCAATGCATCTATTTCTTCTTTCATGGCCTTCTCCCAATTAGGGTTTCCCTTTGCCTCTTCATAGTTTGAGGGTTCCTCTTAAATTGAGTCCTTTGCCAAGTAGGTTGAATGCTTTGTAACAAAATGGTGGAATCATATCCATACCCTTTTGGTTGTCTTTTCTCCCTTGTTGACCTTCTAGTGCTTGCTTGGAGCATTCTCCACACTCTTGCATCTTTTTTTTTTTGGCTCTTGACCTCCATAGCTTGTAATCCTTTTCCTTTTCATCTTGGTCATCATCTGTATGACTTCTTGGATCCTCGACCTGTGTATCATGCTTGCTTCCTAATTGATGAGAATCAGAATCAAGATCATACGGTAGAGTTACCTTTTGTTTGCCTTCATCATACCAAGACTGTGTTCTTCAAACACAACATCTCTACTTGTAGTGAATTGCTTAGTTGAAGGATTATAGAACCTGTAACCCATCTGAGTTGAATCATACCCAATAAACATTGCCTTTCTTTCCCTTTCATCTAGCTTACCTCTTATTTGCGATGGTACATGAACATAAGCTAAACAACCAAATACCTTGCAATGTCCAAGGCTAGGTTTTCTTCCATACCATGCTTCATAAGGACTCATACCTTTGAGTGATTTGGATGGTAGTCTATTAACAAGATACACAACAGTTGAAATAGCCTCTTCGCATAGATAATGTGGCAACCTCTTCTCTTCAAGCATTGTTCTGGTTGATCCAATCAATGTCTTGTTTCTTCTGTCTACAATTCCATTGAATTGAGGAGAGTACCTGGTAGTCACTTCCCTTTTGATACCTTTATCTTACTCTTTGGAGAAGTATTCTCCCCCTCCATCATATTTGAGCTTGTTGAGTGATCTACCTGTATGGTTCTCCACATGTGCTAGATACTTTTTGAAGCAATCAAACACTTTATTCTTACTCTTGATAAAGTACAATATATTCTATCTACTATGGTCATCAATAAATGAGACATATTACCCTGATCCTACCAATGAAGGTTCTGGCTTGGTCCCCATACATTTGTATGTACTAAGTCCAATATGTTATTGTGGATGTAGCCTTTGTGATTGAATGGTTATATTTGTGCCTTCCCAATCTGACATGCATCACATCTGTTGATCGTGTGTTGTTTAAATATATTTGGTAATACAAGAACACTTTGATCCCTGCATATATCCTTTAAGGTTCTTTCATTCACATATGCTAGCCTCTTATGCCACATTTTAAGCTCACTTAGGATTTGAGACCCAAAGTTGAATAGAGCTATATTTTTGGTTTCTCCTACTTCAAAAGTAAAGAGCCTACCATGCTTCTCACCTCTGGCTATCTTCTTGAAGCCTTGACATGGATCTTCCACAAAAGCTCCATGTTGGGTGAAACTAACTTGCAAGCCTTTCTCAACTATTTGGCCTACTTTATTAGGTTTTATGTAATAGTGGGAACATAGAGTAACTTGCTCAGAATATTTTTCCTACCATTGGAAGCTTTGGCATTACCAATCTTCTCCACAGTATGCTTTGTGTCATCCCCTATTCGAGCTTCATGTCTATACTTTGGACATTCCAAATCAGATAAAAGAGCTATGCTACCTACACCATGATTTGGACATACTAAATCTATCTAGAGTAAATGATCATCTTCTTTACCTTCATTATGGCTTAGATTCTTCAAGAGCAATGAGTCTTCATGTTGTTGATCTTCATAATAGTTTTTGTAGTCCCTTTTGTTACGGCCTCTATTGTTATTGTTGAAGTTGTGTCCACCTCTACCTCTATTGTTGTCATATCCACCTCTCCACTTCCTTTTTGGGTCTTCCCATTGAACCAACAATTTTCAGTGGTGTGGTTGGTCTTATCACAAATGGCACAAGGTTGGAAATTTTTACCTTTGATTTTTTCATGCTTTGATCCTTTCTTCTTCCCTTTCCACTTGCTCTTGCTTGCAAAGTTAGCTTGGGAAGTCTCCTCTTCATCTTCTTCCTTCTTCTTGCCTTTCAACTTTTTGTCCTTCTTATCTACATATAGAGCACTAGTTGAATCAGCATGATAGGAGTTACCTTCCTTTATGCTATTGTTGGCCTCTTGATTGAAGAGTTGCCCAAGAAAGATGTTGAAGTCTATAGTTTGCACATCCATGATGAGATCATAGGTTATGGTGAAAGATTGCCATTGCTTGTCACCTCTAATCCTATTGAGAATCTACCTCATGATGGCCTCTTCTTCAATCAACTCTCGAATGGATGCCAATTGATCAGCAACCTCCTTGAACTTTGTTACAAACTCAGTGATGGTTTGTTTTTGACTCTTCTTTATCTCGTTGAACTCATTCCATAGATGGTTCTTCCTTGCCTTCGTACTAGCAAAAAAGAAAGTCTCTAGGGCATCCCAAGTCTCTTGAGATGTCTTACATCCTCTAATATGTGGTAATAGAAAATCAAAGATAGATTTGAGTATGTATGACCTTGCTTGAGCATCTCTTGCACACCAAAGTGTGAGCTTATCTGTCTCCTCTTGACTAGGTCCTCCTTTGGATCTTGGAATAGCATTGCTTCATCACCTGATACAATCCCATATAGATCCCTTCCTTGCAAATAAGCCTCCATTCTCATTTGCCAAGCATCATAATTGTGCAAGATTCTCAATCATTGATGGAAATGGATCTCCCATCTTGGAGTTGCTCAGATACCACTAAAAGAAAAGTTGGAGAAGCATGTAGACGCTTGAAAAGTTGAGTTGTCAAGTGACGAAGTTGGTCCAACAAACCAGCATAGGACCAGCTCTAGCTCTTTGGATATGCAAACTAGACCTTTTAGGCTTGTGGTTAGTGCAATGAAACCCAATAGGTATTTTTGAACATCAACAAGAACAAGTTGATGCAAAACAAATAAGTTGCACCTTGACTAGCTCACAAAAACCTTCTAAAAAAGGATGGAAGTTATGTCTTCAAACACTCAGAGAATGATCTCGAGACTGTAAAACCTGAAATTCTTTGAAAATAATGAACCAAATGAGTTGAAAATCTGTACAAAAAGAAGGAAGAAAGAGCAAAGAAGAGAAATGGCACCAATCAATGATCAAAGAGTATATGCATTGCTTCAAATCAACAATTTCCTTAATGTAAAAATGTTGTGGAGTCTTTATATAGACTCTTGAGGATATGGCCACACCTTTTCTCCATGAATTTGAATTTGAAATTAGGTGGGTTTGTTAGTTTAGATTGATTGGAATCTTTTCCTACAATGTAGGAAAAGAGAAAATTGAAATCACATCTACTTCTTGATTGATTGATTGAGAATCAATCTCAACCACTTCTAACTCGTGGATTTTAGCCCTTTTACACTTTCCTTTTACAAAGTTAAATACCTTGATCCTTACAAGAAATGATCATAAGTGATCAACCAATTAATACAATATGTGCACATAAGTGCTATTCTTCAAGGCATATTAATGGAACCATCCAAATGATAACTTTGATGAAGAACATGTCCTCCTCAAGCATAATGAAAGCTTTATGTTCCAACATTGAGAAGTAGACAACTAGATCTAGACTCAACCAATAGTGACTTAGAGCTAGGGTGGGATAAGATGGGAACTTTGAAAGATATCTAAGGTGTGTCCTTGATTAATGAGGAAGTAGGTAAATAAAGTAATGAATACTGAACCATCTTGAAGTTTGATAATAATGATTTAGGTATTGCAACCTTTCTAGATAATTGAGAAAAAGAAGTGATGAGAATAAGGAACCTTAGGAGTATAGTAGTTACCATCCACCTAGCTGTGAATATTTATGTTAGTTACTCATAAGAAAAATAGGGGATTGTATTTCTAGATTAAAGACCTTCAACACAACAATTATGTAAGCCAATGGACAAAAGTTCATGTACTTATGAAAAGAATCAAGATAACCAATTCCAAGAAGTTCCATCTACAGTTATTCGACAAACATCATTCATTAAATTGAGGGTTCCCAAAAGACTCATGGAAGACCACTTACTTTGAGAGATTTCAACCAAGTATTGTAGATGTTAAATGCTAGGTATCCTTCTGTCAAGGGGTGATTTTCTATGAGCATAAGACCACAATATCTTCTACTATATATCAAGAATGCATGGATAAATATAATAACACATAATGGATTTCAATGAGACTAGAGAGAGAAAATGTATAAAAAAAATTCCCAATTGCATTCGATCCACAACCTTCAAGTGAAGGAAGTTGGAGAAACATAGAAGGAAACAAGGATATGAGACAAGAGAACAACATGGAGAATATAAGTCTATAAGAATGAATCAAACTGCCAAACCAATGACTACGCTAATAGGTGATGGTTTTTCAAGGCCACATGTAGATTTCCCTCATTAGAATAAGAAGTGGAAAGGAGATACGTGGATCAAAGTATAATGATAGGGGCTGTGTTTCAAGATCTTACGAACATGGATACGCAAAGAGTACAGAAACTGAAAATGCACCGAAATAGGTTTGTGAAATAGACGAGAAAGTACACAATATTGGGGCAATCTCCCCCCATGCACTCTGATGGATGAGTCTACAAAGTGCATGTATTTATAAGTTTTTTATTACATCCAAAATAGATATTACAATGAAAGTGGTGCTTCAAAAAACAAGCGTGAAAGTAAAAATTTGCTCTCTTTTATGGAAGCTCTTATCTTCTATTTACAAAAATCACAATAGACAATGATCCTTATCTTAACCATTATTTTCATGAATTTCTAGAAAGAACCCTCTATATGTGTTCTTATTTACGAAATATATATAGAAAATATAATTTCTCTTATTCGCTTCTAGACACATCCAAATACATCCATGCCCATCCACATCCTCACAAACCTTCGACCGCTATATTAAAATCACAAAGCATATTAATATCTCAATAATAAACTCCCATAATTCAGCGTTCCATATGATAACATGCCCCTCATTTGAAAAAGCAATTGACCTCAGTTGATAAAAAATAAAATAGACATGGATGGCTAGTCACTGTTGATATATTTAGGTAGTGATGTGTGTGAACACACTAGGACCGCCGGGGCACTTTTTTCCCTCTTTAGGAGGTTTTTTTCCCCCGGATTGTATATACGCCTATTGCCCTAATGGGCTACTTATCTTTGTACATTCTCTAGTAATACATTCAGTATTGTGTGTTGTGCTCCAAGCTTCTTCTACTTCCTTGTGCTGTTCGTGTCTTTCTGCAGACGTCTAACTCCAATAATTGGTATCAGAGTAGGTCGTCGCTTCATCTAGGGTGCCGTTGACACTCCTCGGTTTCCAGTCTCAGATTCGGATGAAATTTGGTGAGCATAGTTAGGGTGTTTCAGATATCAAAACATCTTCGCTCTGTGGTGCCGAAATCGCGATCTGAGCTCATTTCGGCCTCTAGACGCACTATCGATGTGCTTGTGCAGGCTATTTTGTCTTTTTGTGCCAAAGGTATATACCAGTTTTTGTTTGCTAGTATAAGCATCTCGAAGTCTGCTACAGGTCTAGCAAAATTCATCTGGGTAGTTCTGTTCAACTTTTTGAGATATAGTCGATTTTCTGCATCAAGGTATTTTAGTCATCGGCCATGGCTGAAAGTAGTGATGTATTCTGTATGTTGGCTGTTGATGATAAGTTGGATGGTACCAACTACCCATTATGGGCTTATATGATGCGACATGTATTGGTTGCAAAAGGATTGTGGAACATTGTGCAGGGTTTTGAAAGACGTCCTATTACACCTGTAACAACAAGTACTGCAAATACAGGTGTTGAAGCTGATGGAGATGGTGTCGAAGATGATATTGTGCAGATTCATGTTCTTGCTACTGTTTATACTGGACCTATTGCAGAGCAGATTCATTGGGATGGCAGAGATGCCCAAACATATGCATTGATAGCTTTGTCTATCAAACATGCCATTATTCCTCATATTTGCTCTTGTAGAACAGCTTTAAAGGATGCTTGGGATACACTTACCACATTGTACCAAGCTAGGAATGAGGCTCGTGTTGCTTACCTCTGAAAACAGTTGGAGAGTGAGCACATGAATGAAGGTGATTCTATGGACAATTTCCTAACAAAGATCAAAGACTTGAAGGAACAGTTGATTTCTGCTGATGAGGTTATACCAGATAGCTCACTTATGCAGACCGTTCTGAACGGCCTTCCTGATTCGTATCAGAGTTTTGCTTCTACTCTTCAGTTGATGATGAAAGGCAATCCAAATGCCTTGTCATTTGAGGAGTTAGTCTCTGTTCTGCTGCAGGAAGATCAGTCCAGGCAAAACATGTCCATTATGCATGTTGCAGATCAAGCTTTCCTGGCTAGTCAGAAGGGCAAAGGAAAATGGAGCTCTTCTACTAGTAAGCAGAAATCTGCAAATGCTGCACATTCGAAGAACCAAGAAAAAGATGAGAAAAAATCATAAAAGTGGAAATTGTTCTGTAAGTACTCTAAAGGGAATGATCATATCATAAAGAACTGTCCAAAACTGGCTGCAAAAGAGGCAAAGAAGAAAGAGGCTCGAATGGTTGTTGCAAAAGTCTCTACACCAAAAACGGAGTCTGCTCATCTTGTGTAGGAAGAAGAATGGGCGTTCACTACTGTTTGTAGTTTTGACCCATCTTCTCATGAGCAGTGCATGTCTGCAATAGATGTTTGGTACTTTGACAGTGGGGCGACCAAACATATTACCTCGCAGTGTAGTTTCTTCTCTTCACTTGAGCCTGCCCCTACAGGGAATACTGTTACATGCACCAACAACTCCTCTTATCCTGTTATGGGAGTTGGTAAGATCATTTTGACTACTGCTGATGGTAGTTCTTTCACTTTGTCAGATGCTTTATTTGTGCCAGGGATCAAGAAGAATCTGTTATCAGTTTCTGCATTAGCCAAGATTGGCTTGGTTGTGAAATTTGTTGATGATAGATGTACAGTTCATGATCTGTCAAATGACGATGTTATTATTGCTTCTCACATTTTATGTCGTGGGCTGTATAAGCTCATAGACTATGAAAGATCTGAGAATGATTTGGCATGTGTAGTAAATGATTCTCAGGCTATGTCATATGCAAAGCTTTGGCATGCATGCTTTGGTCATCTAAATTTTGCTAGTTTGCTACGCCTACAGAAATCAGAAATGGTGTCCTCTTTGCCCAAACTTGAGGCACCTGGAAAACATGTTTGTGAAGGCTATATTTTGGGCAAAATGCAGCGTTCCTCCTTTCCAAAAGATGGTTCAGTTCGGGCTACACAGAAATTGTAGCTTGTACATAGTGATGTCTGTGGTCCTATGCAGACACCCTCTTTTGGAGATTATCTTTACTTCGTGACTTTCATTGATGATTTTTTCAGGCATGCATGGGTATATCCACTCAAAGCAAAGTCTGAAGTGTTCATGTGCTTTAAACAGTTTTTGGTTTTGGCTGAAAATCTGTAAGCATGTAAAATGGGCACCCTCCGTTCTGATCGAGGGGGAAATATATGTCTTCTAATTTTAATGCATTTCTGGCAAAACGTGGGATAAAACACCAGTGTACAGTGCCATATACACCTCAACAGAATGGAGTTGCTGAACGAAAGAAAAGGTCACTCATGGAGATGGCGAGGTGCATGGTCAAGAGTTAGGCTTTACCACATAGTTTCTGGCTTGAGGCTGTCATGTGTGCAGCATATGTACTGAACAGGTGTCCCACTAAAGCACTGCAGTCTATCACTCCATATGAGGCTTGGCATGACTGCAAGACATCTGTTGCTCATCTGCGTGTTTTTGGTTGTTTGGCATATGCACTAGTGCCTGAACAACATCGCAGAAAATTGGATGATAAGGTAGTAAAATGTATTTTTATTGGGTACAGTTCTGAAAGTAAAGGCTATCGTCTGTATCATCCACAGACTAAATGCATTCTGGTTAGCCGTGATGTTGTCTTTGTGGAAGATGCTATTCAACCATTGCTTTCATGTACTAAGAAGACATTTGTTAGCTCCAAAGACATGTATGATACTTTGATGCCTCTTTTTACAAGTGGACAGTCTAGTGCTGGTCCTAATGAGGCAACTTCTCAACCTTTGCAGGTTTCATATGATGATGCGGATCATTCCATTTCTGATGCAGGTTTACATGATGCACTTGTTGATGAGAGAGCTGATATTGAGCAGGCAAAAACTATGCCAAAATGGCTGGTGCAGACTTTGCGTGAGAGCAAATTAGATGCACCTTTGTCATGTCGTACTCGTTCAGGCTCTCATAGTGCCTCCTTTGCATCAGATTTCTATGCTATGGCTGCATCTAGTCTCTTTGATGAGAATGAGCTTGTTTCTTTTGATGAAGCACAGAATTCAAAACATTGGATAACTGTTATGCAATCTGAATATGATGCTATAATGAAGAATGGTACATGGTCTTTATGTGACTTGCCTCCTCGCAAGAAGGCCATTGGCACTAAGTGGGTATACAAGCTGAAGCATAATCCTGATGGTACAGTTGACAGGTATAAGGCTAGGCTTCTTGCAAAGGGTTATGCGTAGGAGAGAGGCATTGATTTTGATGAGACCTTTGCACCTACATGTTGTATGACTACTGTTCGGAGCATTTGTGCACTTGCAGCCCATCATGGTTGGAATGTACATCAGTTGGACATCAAAACAGCATTTTTGAATGGCGACTTGCATGAAGAAGTGTATCTTTTTCAGCCCCGTGGCTTTGTGCAGAAAGGGCATGAAAACCAGGTGTGCAGGTTAAAGAAGGCATTATATGGTTTAAAGCAAGCACCACGTGCTTGGTATGAGAAGATACATGCCTTATCTTGTTGGAGATTCACTCACTAATTAGACATAAAGACCTGAAGATGTATGAAGGATGAAGGAAAACGAAGAAAAGCAGAAACAAAGCATTCAGAAAATCAAACCTTAGTGAAGGGACAAATTCACGACTGTAATATAGTTCATAGAAACTTCCAGAATTAAGGGTTTTGAGTCTCGAAACAAATATGTATATAAATGAGTTAGAAGATCATAATAATAGAGTTGATATATAGCTGCTAAGAGAGCAGCCAGTGTAGTTAGACGGAGAGTCTGAGAGGCCGAAGAGTGAGCCTGAATCTGAACTATCAAGTATTCATCTGAGAGAGAGAGAGATGGTAAGGAAAAACTACTCAGCATAGGAGAGTTTTCCATGGCTATGAGCAAAGTGAGGCCAAGCCATTCTGTACACATCTTCTCTAATAGAAAACACATGTTTATGTGGAAATTTTTGAGCGGATTCTTTTTGTGTGAAGAAATCTAAATAATTTCATATTCCTGTGAAAGTTAGTTAACAATTAGAGTTTCTCAGTGCACATTTTATGGTATTTCTACAAGTTAGATGTCATCGTATAGTGTAAAGTTTTTCATGAACAATAGCTTATCTTGAAGCTACTAGTCTCAACTATAAAATGATCAAAAGAGTTTTGTGAAATGGGATATGTACACACAGTACTATGTCTGAGAGTAAAGGAATCTAGAACTCATGAAGTTTTCTCTCAAACTTCAGATAAAGTTCATTCACTAAAGGGAGCTCATGTATTACTTCTTTACTTCACTTACAACCATTTAAGTAACCACATATAGAATTGCAGTTGATTCCGGTAACATTATAGTGACAGTTCGGTAACAGTCTGGTGAAATTCCGGTGAATTTAAAACACAGTTTTGATACAGTGAAGTAACTGAAAGTATATCTAACAGTAAGTAGACAAAGAATTGTAAAGATTGAAGTAAACCAGATCAGAATTGAAGCCTGAAGAAAAGGAGAAGTTTTTATAAAGTGAATTTTTCGGATTTCACATAAACAGAGTTATAAAGTTTTCAGTTTTTAGAAAGGCTGCTAAGCTATTGATGATTATAGAGGTGTTCTAACATCCCTTTAGCTTAGTTCTTATGGCGTGGCAAATTCCACAGCTTAGTTTCAAAGCTCTTGCCGCGTCAACAAGTGGTATCAGAGCAGAAAGATTCTGAAGAGCAGAAAGGTCCTCAAGAGTAAACAGAAGCGAAGACACAAGAGAATTTAAAGAATTCTTCTTAAGAAAGGTGAAAGCTGAGATGATCAACAGCAAACGGAATCAAAGAAGCGTTCCGAAGTCATTCTCAAGGATAAAGGTTTATCAAAGGTAAAATCTTTTAACATTATACTTACCGACAGTAACAGAAACAAGATGATCATGACAAATTACATTTCTATTCACAAATTGGACATAGATAATTATCTTGCATGGGTAATGCAATGGAAGCCTTACTTATGAGTAAGGACTTAATGATATATGTAACAGGAGAAGAAAAGAAGCCTATTGTGTACTTAAGTCAAGAAGACTCAAGGACTTGTGCCAAAGAGACTAAACCTCATTTGCAACACAAGTGCATATAGTGGGAAATTGACACACACTTATATGTCAATCCGATCAAACGACCTAACCAAGTGTATGAAGACATGTGCACACATGATGGAAAATGAAGTGGTTCAGCTGATATGCATGAGAAAAGACTAATCCACCTCTCAAACTCATTGAAAGACTGAAAGTGTCTGCCGCGATACCAGTTACAATAGTATCTATTGGAAGTGGTTTATTTCTATTCTGACAACCTTGCTTCAAGTTATGACCGAAATAGTGAATGGTAGGAAGTACCCACACTCACACCACAACTCCTACAAGCTCACACACACACTACAGTAGCTCAAAAATAGTGGGGAGGGGTAGACAACAGTCCTACACACACATTCCAAGCATTACACACACATAGAAGATCAAAGAGGAGATGGAAATCTGCAGGAAAGAGGCAAATTCGAGATTTCAAAGCTCTCCTTGTTCACAATAGCAAAAAGTGCCTACAAAGAGTCACCAAGTGACTTATATACATGTGCCCTAAATTTAGTTCTTTCACACAAGAGACCGGCACTTTATTACTAAAAGTGAATTTCCTACTAATTTACAAAGGATATTTTACAACAAGATGGGATTATGCCACTAGAGGACTCCTCTAGTGCATTTACATGGCTTGAGGGGATTCTCTGAATATTTTGAAGAAGAAAAATCATGCCCATTAATTTGAAAATTTTGGGGCTCTCCTCTTGTGCTTCTTTGCTCTACAACACCTACTTTGAAGTTGTGGTAGAAGAAAGATGCAACCGCAAGAGCTTATATCTACAACACCATTACAAATCATCTATTACCACATATTAGAGTTCTGGAAAAGGCGGAAGATATATGGAGTGCATAGTCTCCATCTAGAGTGGCTAAATTAACTGCTCCACTAGTAGAGATCCTATTGATGATCAGAGGTCCGTATCCGCGTTTTTGTAACTTCTTGGCATGTTGGTTTAAGGTGTACACCAAGACTAAGTCTCCCTCTTTAAGTCCTTTGTCTTTTATATGTGCATCATAATATGCCTTTTGTCTTCTCTTGGCTGCATAGATTCCTGCTATCGCTTGTAACCTAGTTTCATGCAACTTCTCGATTTGGTCTAGTTGTTGGGATAACTCATGTCCGCTCCATTCATACTATTGGGCTACTCTCAATGTTGGGATTAAAAAATCAATTGGCAAAATTGCATTCTGCCCGTACACTAGATTGAATGGGGTAGTTCCAATGGCAGTCTTGTATGCTACTCGGAAGGCCCAAATTGCATGATGCAATTGTTTGTCCCAATCAGACCTCCGATTATTGACAATCTTTGTCAATACTATACATAATACCTTGTTGGAACTTTTCGCTTGACCATTGGCTTGGGGATGGTATGGGGCTGATTTTTTGTGGATCACCAAAAATTCATTCATTAGGGATTCTATTACTTCGTTAAGGAAGTGCGTTCCTCAGTCACTCACAATCTCAATTGGTAATCTGAAACGAGTGAATATATGCTCAAAAAGGAACCTAGCAGTGGTTTGAGCATCATTCTTTCTAGTAGCCTTTGCTTCTACCCATTTTGTCAAGTAATCAGTGGCTACTATGATGTACTCAGCATGCGATCCTTTGGCTGGTGGATTGATGGGTCCTATGAAGTCAATACCCCATTTAGAGAATGCTCTCACACACACCATAGGTCGCAATGGCATGTCATCTCTCCGAATTGGGTATTTAGCCCTTTGGCATGTTTCACAACTTCGCACATATGTTTCAGCATCCATATGTAAAGTTGGCCACCACAAGCCTGCGAAGAGAATCATTTTTGTTATTCTTTCAGTTGAAAAATGAA
This sequence comes from Ceratopteris richardii, assembly GCA_020310875.1. NCBI lineage: Eukaryota > Viridiplantae > Streptophyta > Polypodiopsida > Polypodiales > Pteridaceae > Ceratopteris > Ceratopteris richardii. The sequence continues at coordinate 12,055,474 of CM035429.1, forward strand.
CTCCTGCTGCACCGGTGTGTGCCATCTCTAATATGGGCAAATATTCTCCTTCATGAACACATAATCATAATTGGTTGTCTTTTCCTCTTCTAAACAAGTTTCTTCTTATGAGAACATAGTCTTTGCTCATCTCCTCTAGGGATCGTTTTCTAGCCAAGCTAACTCCTTCCTCATGTTCTCTTGTCTTTAGGAATTTCACTAATGTTTTGCTCCAATTGGGTGCTATCATTGAGATAGGTATGGGAGTATGATCCTCCGAGATTGTTTCCTGGCATTCTGCACAGTTACTTACGTAGTCATGGACATCCTTGGGCATGTCCGGCTAGTATACTCCTAATCTCTTTAATTCCTTGATGGTTCCATGAGTTGCTTGGTGTGTTCTCCATTTGTTCACATGTGCTTGTTCAATTAGCTTCGTTTGTTCGTCCTCCTCGACACATCTTAGCAAAACTCCATTGGGTTCCTTATAGTACACACTCCCCGCGATAATATGCAAGTTTCTTGATTGGAGAATTTCCTTTCTGCTATCCTTATTGATTGAATGTTGTGGGCCATGGGTGAGTATAGGAATTAATTTCTCTGCCCACTTTGGACAAACTTCCAGATTGAACAAATACGTGTCTGGCAGATCATCGGGTACTCCGCTTGGTGGTTCTCCGTGTGTTAACCTTGAAAGATGATCCGCTCTTACATGGGTGTTCCCCTTTTTCACTATCACTTCAAAGTCAAACTCCATTAATAGTAAGAACCATCTTACTAATCTTCCTGTGTTATAAGGTTTATTGACTAAGTACAGTAAAGCCTGATGCTCTATGAAGAACTTGAATTTGTTGGCTAGGAGATAGTGTCTAATCTTCTTCACTGCATAGACCATTCCTAATCCTTCTCGCTCAGTAGTGGTATAATTCCTTTCGGCTTGATTCAGTTGTCTGCTCGCATAGGCAATTGGATGATCTAATTTTCCTGCATCAGCTGGTTGGGCTAAGATACATCCTATTGCATAGTTAGAAGCATCAACATGAATATGAAAAGGCTTGTTCCAATTTGGCGTTTTCAGAATGGGAGCCGTGCTAAGCCTCTTTTTCAACTCATTGAATGCTTTTTCACACTCTTCCGTCCAAGTGAACTGAGTTAAGAGACCATACAGGGGTTTGGCGATTATGGCATACATGTGGATAAATCGACGGTAATATCCACAGTGTCCCATAAATGCTTGCACCTCTTTCGCATTCTTTGGTCTAGGAAGCTCTAAGATGACCTTAATCTTGTCCTCATCCGTGGATATTCCATTCCTAGAGACTATGTGTCCTAGGATTTTCCCTTGCCTTACCATGAAGACACACTTCTCTGGGTTTAAACAGACTCTGTACTGACTACATTTATTAAATATCTTCCTCAATTCAAGAATATGATGTTATACACACATATAAACATATATATATATATATATATATATATATATATATATATATATATATATATATATATATATATATATATATATATATATATATATATATATATATATATATATATATATATATATATATATATATATATACATGCATATATAAACATACACATAATTAATATACGTGAATGTATACACACATATAAACATACACAGACATATACACACATACACATGTTATGAGAGTAAGGTCTTATTATACATACCTGTATCGAATGAAGATGTTTTGTCCATCTAGCATTTAGAATTGTCCACCCAACCTTTAGAATCTTCTTGACACATATGTTTCTCCTATTTTATTGGACCTAATACCTGTGCTGCTAACTCTTTTGCATACAAATATTAAGTATCAGTTAGCTATGCAGGTATTAAGTCATATGTAAAATGTGAGGAGCAAATTTATCTTAAAGATTTTGAAGGATGGAAAAATAATTTTAAAGCATGGGCGGAAAAAAAGTGTCCATTCAATGCAGGTTTTTATTCTTACTTTAGATAAGGTAAGAACAAGAACTTGCATTGAATGGACACTTTTTGTCTGCCCATCCTTTAAAATTATTAATGCATCTTTCAAAATATTCACAATAAATTTGATCCTCCCATTTTACATATGACTTAATACCTTCATAGGTAACTCATACTTAATATTTGTAAACTTCCTAGCAAGACAGGTAATAGATTGACTATAAAATGGGAAACCACCAGACGGTTCAATGGTCTAGATATGAAAATGTGCAAACCACAATATGCGAAAAAACAATTAAAAACATATACATACATACACATGTTATGAGAGTAAGATCAAATTATACATACCTATATTGAATGAAGATGTTTTGTCCATCTAGCCTTTAGAATTGTCCACCCAACCTTTGGAATCTTCTTGACACATATGTTTCTCCTATTTTAGTCGACCTAATACCTGTGCTGCTAACTCTTTTGCAAACAAATATTAAGTATCAATTAGCTATGCAGGTATTAAGTTGTTAGTAAAATGGGAGGACCAAATTTATCTTAAAGATTTTGAAGGATGGAAAAATAATTTTAAAGGATGGGCCGAAAAAGACTGTTCATTCAATGCAAGTTTTTATTCTTGCTTTAGCTAAGGTAAGAACAAGAACTTGCATTGAATGAACACTTTTTGTCCGCCAATCCTTTAAAACTAGTAATGCATCTTTCAAAATATTTGCGATAAATTTGATCCTCCCATTTTACCGATGACTTAATACCTTCATAGGTAATTGATACTTAATATTTGTAAACAACTTAGCAAGACAAGTAATAGATTGACTATAAAATTGGAAACCGCCAGATGATTCAATGGTCTAGATACGAAAATCTGCAAACCACAATATACAAAAAACAATTAAAATTGAAATCAAATATACACAGCTACACATGCATACATACATATACATACATACATACACATTCATACATATATACACATACATACATACATACACATGTATACACACATACATATACATATATGCATACGTATATATACATACATATACACATATAAAACACATATACATACATATATACATATACACATACACATATGTATATGCATGCACATGCATATACACATCCACATACACATACACATAAGCATACACATATATAAAATTATATGCATATATATATATATGTGTGTGTGTGTGTATTTATTTATTTAATTTTTTTAATATATCTTTTTTTGATGAACTTACACGTTATTATCTAATAAATTTTTTTACCAAGTCAGAATATTCTTCCTACCTCACATGATGAAATGAAGAAGATAATCAACAATCTTTGTATAGATTATCAATGTATACTTGCATGTCCTAACGATTGTATTTTATATAGAGGTGAATATGCAGACTCTTTGACATGTCCCAAATGTCAATCTCTTCGATATAAGGGCGAAGAAGGTAACATCCTAAAAAAGGTATTGAGACATTTTCCATTGGCTCCATGGATTAGACATATGTTTCAAAGCCCCGAATTATCAAATCTTTTGACATGGGGACATGATCAATGTAAAAGTACTGATGGAATAATGAGAATTCCTCATGACAGTGTTGCTTTTCAGCATATTGATTCTACCTGGCCTGCATATGCACAAAATCCACAGAATCTAAGGTTAGGATTTGCATTAGATGGGGTTAATCCATTCTCCATGAAATCTAGTAAATGGTCATCATGGCCAGTGGTAGTCATAAACTACAATCTTCCACCATATCTTAGCATTAAAAAGGAACATTTAATGATTTGACTTTTAATCCCAGGCACAAGACAAGTTAAAGATATGAATATATATCTTGCTCCTCTCATTGACGATCTCCAAGAGTTATGGAGAGGTATTAATGTAATTGATGTATCGAAAAGCATCAATGAAAGACATATTATGGTTTGTGGTATTGTGGCTTGGACTATTCACGATTTTCAAGGATATGGTGTTTGTTCAGGTATTGATGTAATTTTTTTATTCAATATGCAAAAAAATTAAACTGATTTAATCTAATTATATTTTTATCATTTTCATGATGCACAAATATCTACTAAGGGTTATAAAGCTTATCCATATTGTGGTGATTGTTTGAGATCAATCTATAGTAAGAATCTCAACAAAAATATTTATCTTCGACATCGATGATTCTTGCCTAATGATCATCCATTAAGATCTAAAAGAGAAGCGATACATTTTAATGGAAAGCTTGAAACAGGTCAGTGTCCGAAACCTATGATGCCTATGGATTTGTATAAAAATTGGAGAGATGGACCTCTGATAGATCCAGAATCAGAAATCTTCAGTGATAATGAAGATAATGAGTATGTGAAGAGAGGTAAAGGAAAATTGGGACTCGCAAAGAACATATCAATATGGTATTCTTTGGAGTATTGAAAAGAGATAAAAGTATGTCATCTTCTTGATCCTATGCATATATTCAAGAATATTGGTTATTCACTATGGCAACATCTTCTTTGACTAAAAGATACCATAGCATCAAGGAATTGTTTGAATGATCAAAAAACAAAACCAAAGTTATGGATTGTTTTTGATAGGCATCGACAGGAAATGACTTATGCACCTCCTCCTTGGGTACTTACAACAAAAGAGATACAGACTATCAAGAATAGAATTCAATTGATTAGGACTCCTACAGGATATGGAGCATCTTTTTAAAACATGTTTACTATGGATAATAAGAGATTATCTAGGTTAAAGACCCATGACTGGCATAACTTTTTGAAACATATTTTACCTTTGGTTATCAATGGATGTACAACGAAAGGAGTACGAGATGTGATCTATCGTCTTGGATCACTTATAAGGTAATTATGATATTTTTATATTTAATATGTATGAATATTGTATATCTTTTATTTTTGAATTAACTTCTTTATAATTTTGTTTAATGATATGTATAGGTGGATTACATCAACCCAAAACTCGATCCCACAAAGAAAACATGAATGCAAAGAGCTACTATGTTTGATGGAGAAAGAACTTCCTACTTCATTTTTTGATATTCAGGTTCATTTATTAGTCCATGTTGTAGATGAAATAGAGATTGCAAGTGTTCTCAACACGCTGGACTTTTTGGGTCAAGCAATTTATGGGAATATTAAAAGGTTGTGTGACAAAGAGCGAAACCAGAAGGATCCATGGCAAAGGGTTGGATGCTTGAAGAGTGCATGTATTACGTTAGTAAGTACCTTGAAAGAGTTCATGAAGAAGCTCCATGTGCATGGACCAACGAGTCTTCTTCAAAAATAACAGGTGCATTATTATCAGGTAAGGGAGTTCCATTTTTATTTACATTTCAAGAAAAAAATAATGTTTCTACTTTTGTAGCATATAATAGCGAATGCATGCAAGCATTCCTTAGCGAGTACGAATAGGAACTTCAAAATATCTGAAGTAAAAGGCGAAGAAACAAAAGATATAGACGTAATCTTGATAATAATGAGATTACAAATATATCTTCTTTCATGGATTGGCTATATAGTCGTTTACAACACGCCAAGGCAAATAATGAAGAAATCTCATATGAGCAGAGAGAGTTAATGATAGGTTGTGAACGAAAGGTAATTTTATTTTAATAAAATTTTGTTTTTTTCATATATCTATATTAGTTTCTATTTACTAATTTAATTTCTTTTGCATGCTCGAATGTTCACTGATATGTGGGCTTTTGGATAGCATATTAGAATCAAAGCCATTGATTCTTTACGTAAAACAGAGGATTCTAGTATTGTTGCTTCTTTCAAGCAACTATCACATGCTATCTTAAAAGACATGAACCTTATAGATGGCGAACTTGGTTACGTAGGAACTATTGTTGGTATCTATGAAATTTCATTTCGTACATTCAAACAGGTAGAAAAAAGTTTATATTTTTTATGATAGAGTTAGTTATTTTTTTAAGCACCTAATAATGGGTTTTTGTTTTTATATATTTTGATAGGTCATTTGGAAGGGTGAGTGGTTTCGAGCCGAGTATAAAGGTAGTAATTTCACATTAAGAAAGGAATTATCTGGGTTTTGGGCAATTGATTTGTCCAAGGTAATGCGATCTACTAAAGAACCATATATTCTTCCTAGGCATATTGAACAAGCATTTTTTTTAAAAAAAACTCAGATGCTCACCCTTGGTGGCAAGTCATTCATGTTCAACCTAGAGGTAGGTCATTGTTTGAACACTTTATTGTTACAGAGATTGAAGAAAGTCCTCTTGATGATTCAACATCAGATACTGATACATCAACATCTAAAAGAGAAATTAGAATCATTATACGTGATAATGATACTAATCTTTTTGATGAAGAGGATAATACTCTACATGTTGATTCTACTGATGAGGAAGAGGAATTACTAGAAATCGATATTAATCCATCAATAGATGATGTGAGTCATGAGAACACATATTAAACAATAGAAGAAATAAATAAAATCCATAAGAATAATGAAGATGAGACTATATTGATGTCTTACCAAAATGATGGCAATAACAAAAACATATGAGCAGATTAGATAGTAAATTCTACTCTAGTTATCGATCAATAACTTGAAGCTTCTGAATTGATATCAGATAATAGATTCTTTATTCAACTTGAATAACGATGAATCCTACTAGAGAGATGAAATCATGTTCTTTTAAGTTAGAACATTAAGCTCGGGGTATGCCTAATTATTTTATATATAGCTTTATCTTCGAGGAGCAAATTTTTATCATGTACGTATGCATATGTGTGTGTATTCATGTGTATTATATGTATACATATGTTAGTATGCATATATATGTATTTCAGGTATATGTATGTGTGTGCATACGTGTGATATATGTATACATGTGTTAGTAAGCATATGCGTATATATGCATATGCATTTATGTAAAATATTCATGTATTCATGTAATATATGCAAGTGTTTATAATTGTGTATGCATGTATAAGTATACATTTGTGCATGTAGGCATGTATATGTGATGTGTATATGTATATATGTATATGTGTCTATGTGTAAATCTATACATGTAAATATGTATGCATGTATATATATATATATATATATATATATATATATATATATATATATATATATATATATATATATATATATATGTGTGTGTGTGTGTGTGTGTGTGTGTGTGCCTTTAGGCATGTATGTGTGATGCATAATGTATCTACTCCATTTTATGTTTATGTATGTGTATCTACATGATGTGAATATATCTTTGTATATATTATGATCCTCATTGATTCGAGTAGCTATATATAGAGGCATAAGGTTGGGAGGAGAGACATCTCTCTAGTAGGACGTTGGATGAATAGATGCAATGTGTACATATACTTCAATCATATGGCTAAAAGGCTGAATTAGAGTTTTTAAATTAGGTGTTTTAAAACCCTAATATCAAAATTAGTGTTTTCAAATTAGCATTTTTGAAATAGGATTTATTTATTTATTTGTTTATAGATATCTAAGTATATATATATATATATATATATATATATATATATATATATATATATATATATATATATATATATATATATATATATATATATATATATATATATATATATATATATATATACACATATAGATATATCAGTGTGCATGCATGTGTGTATGTATATATGCATGTAAATATGATTATATTAGTCTATGTGTGTGTACATATGATTATGCATGTGTATGTGTATGTGAGTATGTGTATGTGTCTGAGTATTCATTATATGTGTGTAACTGCATGCATTTGTGTATGTGTGTGTAAAAATGTGCATGTATGTGTGTGTATGTATAAATGTGCATGTATGTGTATATGTGTGTAAATGTGCATGTATTATGTATATGTGTGTGTATGCGTGTATTTGTACCTCTAGTCTCAATCTTTTATCTCTCTCTCTCTCATATACATACATAAACGCACATACTCATATCCACGTATATATACAAAAAAGCAATGCGTACCGTGCATTATCGCGACGATGAGCCATAAGTGTCCGCATCTCTTTTAGACACCACTTATGCGACCATCCTATCCCAAACTCTGTCTCAAGTGAACTAAGTACGTATTTTTTATCACTCTCATCATGCTCAATAAAAAAAAAATCATGTAAATAAAACATAAGATATTTATTTCAATTTATATGTATACTTCCACTGTAAGTGGACAAGGTGCAGGTAAGAGTCACATAATGCCCCCATTCTTCTCTTGAACTCCAATCCATTCCCTATGTACACAATGTTCCCCTCTGACTCTATATCGCACTCTAGCCCTAAGGTGCCTATGCATTTCCTCATAGGCAACTCTGCTCTGCTATCATGAGGTGGTATAGGTGTCCTAAAAACAAATAGATAAAAATAAATATAAAATATGTGTTATAATATCATTAAAAAAGTTTATGAAAAAAAACTTACCTATGAGCAGATAGCTGTCTTCCTGCATGTGGAGCCACAAAAGAGCCCTCCTTTAATCATTGGGTAAGCATCTGGATCATATAATCCAGCTCATTATCAGGCATCTTTGAGTACGCATGATGATCCCTAGAGTATCAGGCGGAACTCTTGCTTTCATAAGACTTTTTATGAGAGTGAGTTTCGCCTTTCTCTCTCTACTAGGATCCATAATACCTAACATATAAAACAAAATGGGTTAGAAATCAATATATATACGTACATATGTATGCGTGTATATGTGTATGTAGTTGTATATGTGAGTGTGTGTATGCATGTAAACATGTATGTATGCATATGCATGTGCATTATGTATGCAAATGTATGCATGTGTGTGTATGTGTGTGTATGCATGTAAGTATGTATGTATGCATATGCATATGCATTGCATATGCATGCATGTGTATGTGTGTGTGTATGTGTCTCTATGTGTGTATATGCATATATATGTGTGTATGTCTCTATGTGTCTGTCTATGCATATATATGTGTGTATGTGTCCATGTGTGTGTATGTGTGTGTGTCTATGCATGTGTGTGTCTGTGTGTATATACATGTGTATCTGTATATATGTGTCTATGCATTTGTATGTATGTGTGTAAATGTGTGTGGATGTGTGTATGTGTCTGTGTAAGTGTGTATGTGTCTATGTGTTTATGTGTGCGTATGTGTGCGTATATGTGTGTGTCTATGTGTGTATATATGTGTGTATCTGTATATATATGTCTATATGCATGTGTACGTGTGTGTGTAAATGTGTGTGGATGTGTGTATGTGCGTGTAAGTCTGTATGTGTGTATGTGTTTGTTTATATGTGTGTGTGTATCTCTGTGTGTGTAAGTTTGTATGTGTGTATGTGTGTGTGTCTATGTGTGTGTGTATATGTGTGTATGTCTGTGTGTATGCATGTGTGTGTCTGTGTATGTGTGTGTGTAAATCTCTGTGTATATGTGTGTGTATGTGTATATGCGTGTATGTGTCCATGTGTGTGTATGTATCTATGCGTGTATGTGTATGCATGTAAGCATATATCTATGCATATGCATGTGCATTATGTATGCATATGTATGCATACATGTGTGTGTGTATATGTTTGTATGTCTGTGTATGCATGTAAGTATGTATGTATGCATATGTGTGTCTGTGTATATGTGTGTATGTCTGTGTATGTATGTAAGTATGTATGTATGCATATGTATATGCATTATGTATGCATGTATGTGTATGTATGTGTATGTCTCTTTACGTGCATGTGTATGTGTGTGTGTCTCTCTCTACGTGTGTGTGTATGCATGTAAGTATGTATGTATGTATGCATATGTGTGTGTGTGTATATGTGTGTATTTCTGTGTATGCATGTAAGTATGTATGTATGCATATGCATATGCATTATGTATGCATATGCATATGCATTATGTATGCATATGCATGCATGTATGTGTATGTGTGTGTATGTCTCTTTATTTGTGTGTGTATGTGTGTGTCTCTCTCTACATGTGTGTATGTATGCATGTAAGTATGTATGTATGCATATGTGTGTGTGTATATGTGTGTATGTCTGTGTATGCATGTAAGTATGTATGTATGCATATGCATATGCATTATGTATGCATATGTATGCATGTATGTGTATGTGTGTGTATGTCTCTTTACATGTGTGTGTGTCTCTCTCTACGTGCGTGTGTGTCTATGTGTGTATATGTATCTGTGTGTATGTGTGTGTGTATGCATGTAAGCATGTATGTATGCATATGCATATGCATTATGTATGCATATGCATATGCATTATGTATGCATATGTATGCATGCGTGTGTATGTGTGTGTATGTCTCTCTTTGCGTGTATGTGTGTATGCATATGTATGCATGTGTGTGTATGTGTGTGTATGCATGTAATTATGTATGTATGCATATGCATATGCATTATGTGTGTATGTGTCTATGTGTGTACGTGTGTGTGTATGTGTGTGTATGTGTGTGTATGTGTGTGTATGTGTGTGTGTGTCCATGTGTGTATGTGTATGCATGTGTATGTGTGTGTAAATCTGTGTGTATATGTGTGTGTATGTGTGTATGTGTATGTATGTGTCTATGTGTGTGTATGTGTATGCATGTGCATTATGTATGCATATGTATGCATGTGTGTGTATGTGTGTGTATGTGTCTATGTGTGTGTATGTGCCTATGTGTGTGTATGTGTATGCATGTATCTATGCATATGCATGTGCATTATGTATGCATATGTATGCATATGTATGCATATGTGTGTGTGTATGCATGTAAGTATGTATGTATGCATATGTATATGCATTATGTATGCATGTATGTGTATGTGTGTGTATGTCTCTCTATGTGTGTGTGTATGCATATATGTGTGTGTGTATGTGTGTGTGTGTCTATGTGTGTATGTGTATGTGTGTATGCGTGTGTATGTGTGTGTATGCATGTAAGCATGTATGTATGCATATGCATGTATGTGTGTATCAATATATATGTGTATGTATGCATGTGTATGTGTGTGTGTAAATGTGTATGTGTGTAAGTGTGTGTGTCTATGTGTGTGTGTATATGTGTGTGTATGTGTATGTGTGTATGTGTGTGTGTGTGTGTCTATGTGTGTATGTGTGTGTGTCTATGTGTGTATATACGTGTGTATCTATATATATATGTCGGTGTGCATGTGTATGTGTGTGTGTAAATGTGTATGGATGTGTGTGTGTAAGTGTGTATGTGTCTATGAGTGTGTATGTGTTTATGTGTGTGTATGCGTCTGTGTGTGTATATGTCTATGTGTGCCAGTTGATTTTGGGTACTCCCCTCCTATTGTGGTCACACGTCCAAAGGAAGTTTCTGCAAATACTTTCCAAATTGGACAACCCATGCTCTTTTGGTCTCCAACAAGAGAGGAAGTAAATGGTAGAAGAAATGAGGAACGTGTTGATAACCATTGCGGGACCAGCAAGATTGATTTGCATACCTCTCCAATAGTTTAGCTTGCATTCGAGTCTCGCTAGGACCACCGCTGCTCCATCAAGATACCAAAACCCAAGGGAATCCCAAGAAGCCCGAAAATTTGGCCCTGAGGAATGAGTTGATGGCCGTGATCAAAGAGAAGGTCAAGTTGAATTCCGACTATAGATCTGAAAGCGGTCTTAGAGTGGTTGATTTTGGATCCAAAGGATTCACAGAAAGTGTCAATAAAACATATAAAACATCAATAAAAGTAAAATAAAGTATATCAAATTTAATAATACTCACAAAATCATTTGGGTGATCGATTATCTATTCACTCAAATGTCAATATCCACAATATGTAGCATACACAATTTCCAGTTTCATAGGATAATGACCATAATCCTTTTGCTACATTGAAACAAATAAAAAACATTAATAATTAGTGTTTTAAATAATAAATATATAGTTTCAATAATACATATACTTACAAATGTAGCAACAAACCCATGATGGCCCATTTGGCCTAAGTAGGATGTATAGCTTAATTTAACTCTCTTTTTTGTAG
>CM035429.1:12072417-12082417 GCA_020310875.1 Ceratopteris richardii
ACATACACATACACATACAAATACACATACACATACAATACACATACACATACACATACACATACACATACACATACACATACACATACACATACACATACACATACACATACACATACACATACACATACACATACACATACACATACACATACACATACACATACACATACACATACACATACACATACACATACACATCACATACACATACACATACACATACACATACACATACACATACACATACACATACACATACACATACACATACACATACACATACACATACACATACACATACACATACACATACACATACACATACACATACACATACACATACACATACACATACACATACACATACACATACACATACACATACACATACACATACACATACACATACACATACACATACACATACACATACACATACACCATACACATACACATACACATACACATACACATACACATACACATACACATACACATACACATACACATACACATACACATACACATACACATACACATACACATACACTACACATACACATACACATACACATACACATACACATACACATACACATACACATACACATACACATACACTACACATACACATACACATACACATACACATACACATACACATACACATACACATACACATACACATACACATACACATACACATACACATACACATACACATACACACACATACACACATACACACATACACACATACACATACACACACATATACATATAAACACATACACATACACATACACATACACATACACATACACATACACATACACATACACATACACATACACATACACATACACATACACATACACATACACATACACATACACATACACATACACATACACATACACATACACATACACATACACATACACATACACATACACATACACATACACATACACATACACATACACATACACATACACATACACATACACATACACATACACATACACATACACATACACATACACATACACATACACATACACATACACATACACATACAAATACACATACACATACACATACACATACACATACACATACACATACACATACACATACACATACACATACACATACACATACACATACACATACACATACACATACACATACACATACACATACACACACATACACAACACATAGACATACACATACACATACACATACACATACACATGCACATGCACATGCACATGCACATGCACATGCACATGCACATGCACATGCACATGCACATGCACATGCACATGCACATGCACATGCGCATGCACATGCACATGCACATGCACATGCACATGCACATGCACATGCACATGCACATGCACATGCACATGCACATGCACATGCACATGCACATGCACATACACATACACAAACATACACATACACATCCACATACACATACACATACACATACACATACACATACACATACACATACACATACACATACACATACACATACACATACACATACACATACACATACACATACACATACACATACACATACACATACACATACACATACACATACACATACACATACACATACACATACACATACACATACACATACACATACACATACACATACACATACACATACACATACACATACACATACACATACACATACACATACACATACACATACACATACACATACACATACACATACACATACACATACACATACACATACACATACACATACACATACACATACACATACACATACACATACACATACACATACACATACACATACACATACACATACACATACACATACACATACACATACACATACACATACACATACACATACACATACACATACACATACACATACACATACACATACACATACACATACACATACACATACACATACACATACACATACACATACACATACACATACACATACACATACACATACACATACACATACACATACACATACACATACACATACACATACACATACACATACACATACACATACACATACACATACACATACACATACACATACACATACACATACACATACACATACACATACAGATACACATACACATACACATACAGATACACATACGCATACGCATACACATACACATACACACACATACACATACACATACACATACACATACACATACACATACACATACACATACACATACACATACACATACACATAGACATAGACATACACATACACATACACATACACATACACATACACATACGCATGCACATACGCATACACATACACATACACATACGCATACGCATACGCATACACATACACATACACATACACATACACATACACATACACATACACATACACATACGCATACACATACACATACACATACACATACACATACACATACACATACACATACACATACACATACACATACACATACACATACACATACACATACACATACACATACACATACACATACACATACACATACACATACACATACACATACACATACACATACACATACACATACACATACACATACACATACACATACACATACACATACACATACACATACACATACACATACACATACACATACACATACACATACACATACACATACACATACACATACACATACACATACACATACACATACACATACACATACACATACACATACACATACACATACACATACACATACACATCACATACACATACACATACACATACACATACACATACACATACACATACACATACACATACACATACACATACACATACACATACACATACACATACCATACACATACACATACACATACACATACACATACACATACACATACACATACACATACACATACACATACACATACACATACACATACACATACACATACACATACACATACACATACACATACACATACACATACACATACACATACACATACACATACACATACACATACACATACACATACACATACACATACACATACACATACACATACACATACACATACACATACACATACACATACACATACACATACACATACACATACACATACACATACACATACACATACACATACACATACACATACACATACACATACACATACACATACACATACACATACACATACACATACACATACACATACACATACACATACACATACACATACACATACACATACACATACACATACACATACACATACAACATACACATACACATACACATACACATACACATACACATACACATACACATACACATACACATACACATACACATACACATACACATACACATACACATACACATACACATACACATACAACATACACATACACATACACATACACATACACATACACATACACATACACATAACCTACACATACACATACACATACACATACACATACACATACACATACACATACACATACACATACACATACACATACACATACACATACACATACCATACACATACACATACACATACACATACACATACACATACACATACACATACACATACACATACACATACACATACACATACACATACACATACACATACACATACACATACACATACACATACACATACACATACACATACACATACACATACACATACACATACACATACACATACACATACACATATACATACACATACACATACACATACACATACACATACACATACACATACACACATATTTATTTATTTATTGATTTTCGTTCATAATACATTTTATCATGAACTTGCAACTTACTATTTGAACTTTTTTTACCATGCAACAATATTTTTCCTACATCTCATGATGAAATAAAGAAGATAATCAACATTTTTTGTGTCGATTAGCATTGTATGCATGCATGTCCTAATGACTTTATTATATATATAGGTGAATATGTACACTCATTCACATGTCCAAAATGTCAATCTCCTCCATATAAGGACGAAGAGGGTAAAATCCCAAAAAAAGGTATTGAAACATTATCGATTAGCTCCACAAATTAAACATATGTTTCAATGCCCTGAATTATCAAAGCTTTTGACATGGGGATTTTATCATAAACATATTGTGGAGTAATGAGAATTCTAGTAGATATTGTAGCTTTTCAACATGTTGATTCTAGATGGCTTGATTTAGGACAAGAGCCATACAATCTAAAATTAGGTCTTGCATTAGATGAAATCTAGTAAATGCTCAACATGGCTAGTGGTAGTCATCAACTACAATCAACCGCCATACCATAGATTTAAAAAATAACATTTAATGCTTTTGCTTTTAATCCTAGGAAAAGGACAAGTTAAGGAAGTTCCAGTCGCTGTCGTTCTGATTGAGTCGCTGTCGTTCTGATCAGTCGTAGGTGAACGCAGGTGGCGACGAAGATCAGCATCGTCGTAAAAGTGTGATCAGCATCGTCGTAGTCGTCATGTTGTCGTCGTCATGTTCTTAACATTATCAGCATCGTCGTCGTCAATTGGTGATGGCGCTGGTGACTCGGAAGCGTGAGGAGGCGACGGAGTTTACTGCTGTGTCGACGGAGAAGCTGCTACGTAGACACTGATGTGGCGACGGACAACACAATCGACGGACAGTGGCTCTCGGGGAAGTCTTACCGGCGTGAAACTCACCGTCTATCGCGGGAAGCAATCCGTCTATCGCGGGTCGAGGTTACCGTCTATCGCGGCGTGAAGCTCATCGTCTATCGCGGGAAGCAACCCGTCTATCGCGGGTCAAAGTAAGCCGTCTATCGCGTGAAGCTCACCGTCTATCGCGGGATGCAATCCGTCTATCGCGGGATGCAATCCGTCTATCGAGGTTAACCGCCTATCGAGGCAAACCGTCTATCGCGTGTGGTTCGTGGTTTACCGCCTTTCGCGTGGAGCAACCAGGTCGCTGGGCTTGGCGGCCGCCGTTCATTTATTTCCGGGTGGGCCCAGCATAATCCGTGGAGGTGAATTTAAAAAGAGTGTTAAAGCAGAGAAAAAGAGAAAAAAGACCTTCGCTGACAGCTTACTTCAATACAAAAGAATACTTCGTTGGCAGCATACTTCAAAACAAAGTTTCTTCGCTTTAAGTTCAAAAAGAGAAAAAAGAAAAAAAAAAAAAAAAAAAAAAGAAAGAAAGAAGAAAAAAAGAGAAAAAGAAAAAAAAAGTAGGTCGAAAAGGGGAATAGGGCTTCCCTTCTTCTTGGTTTTTGGGATGGTTGGCCTCGATATCTCCCTGGTCTGCGGTCAGTTTCTCCTCCATGTTGGAGGGGCCTGCCTTTGGGTTTGAAGAGTAAAAGTGGTGCAAGTTACTTTTGGCCATGGACGTGGCTTCTTCCTCTCTCGTGAAAAGTAATCGGGCCCCTCCCCCTGGGGAGACCGATTTCCTGGCCGCTCTGCTGGAGGGGGGGTCGTGTGCCGCCCCTGGGGCTTCCGAAAGTGCTGAATCCCCCGTCGTGTCCCTCAGTAGACCCGCAGTTCTGTCTGCTCAGGAGGAGCTCAAGAAAGTTTGCCTCGTCGGCCAAGTGTTTGGCCCTAGGCCCCCGCTCGAAATCGTGCGACAATGGCTTCGAAAAGAGTGGTTCCCTCGAGGACTAATTGTCAGCAAATGTCAGTTCTTACCAGCAAACCACATGCTGCTAGTCTTTGAAAATGAAGAGATGGCGTTCCAAGCCCTAAGCGTTGGCACCTGGCAGCTCGGTCGGACGACCCTGTGCTTATTCAGATGGTCCCCGGACTTTACCCCCGACAAATCGAAATCACTTCGGTACCCTCTTTGGGTTGAACTCCCTAACCTCCCATACTTCTTGTACAACTTCATGTGGGACATAGTCTCCCCTATCGGCAAGCCGTTGGCTTCACGAGAAGACATTGGTGGTCTCATCTATGAGGGTGCAAGACACTCGTTCAATGCTAGATGGCACCCACAAATTTGCGTCGAGGCCGACCTCAGTTCGCCGCTTCCATCAACGATCAAAGTGGACATGGGCGAAGGAGATGTTTGGGAGCAGGATATCACCTACAAAAACCTCCCCAACGCGTGCTTTCGTTGTGGCCAGCAAGGTCATAGGATTAAAGACTGCCCTCTCAGGCAAAAAAACAAGCGATTTCAAGAAGCCTCCAAAACTGCTCAAGACAACTCTGACGATTTGACCCACTTGACCAAGGAAGGGGAAGGCAAGGGCCTCCTTAATCCACAAGCTGATGCCGATGGCTTTACTGAAGTTAGAAGAAGAAGGAAAAGAAGTCCGAGGGCCAACGGTGTGAGGAACAACCTGCCAATTACCCCACACAGCAATTTGTATTGCAATCTTGGAAAGGAGATCAACGAGCTCGACTACCCAGGTGGGAAGCCATCTGAGGTAGACAACTACGACGAAGCCCTAGAGATCCCTGACAACAAAGAAACCCCCCAGGAGGGCTACACTACAAGCAAAGAAGATGGTTTCACTACTAATAATGAAGACAACATGGATAGTGAAAGTTCCATCATTGGATCGACGATCCCGGAAACGATGCCGAGCACGGGGCCCAATTCTCCCCAGCGGGGGGCATCCCGCAAAGGGAAACAGCCTTTGGAGTTACCCTGGAAAAGCCCCCATAAGAACCGATTTCTAAGTCGGGATCAGATCCCAGCAAAAAAGAAAGATGAAGCCAAGAGAAGAAAGGACAAGGCTCCCTCCCGCAAAGAGGGATCAACACAAAAATGATTGTCATCTCGTTAAATGCTAGGGGGCTAACCGACCCCTCTAGAGCGGCCATCATTGGTCAATGGCTCCACGACATTAGCTTAAAACCAGACATTATATGCATTCAAGAGATTAAAATTGACGGAGAAGACCTTCTGAAACGGCTCAGACAGGTTTCCTCGGCCCATGTGTGGATCCCAACAAAGCACCAGCGGGGATCCGGTGGAACGGCTATCGGTGTTAAACAACCCTGGCTTGAAAAGCTTGAGAACTCCATTGAAGATGTAAATCACCGCTGGATTGCGGTTTCTTTTGGTGCTCCCCTCTGTGTTACTATGGTTTCTTTGTACGCCCCTAACGGGGATTTGGAGAGGCTGAACACTTGGACTTCTCTTGACTCGCTTCCCCACAACGTGCTTATTTGTGGAGACTTCAACATGGTGGAGGACCCTATGGACAGATGGATGGGCAAGGGCAGGGTCATCGACAGTCGGGAGAAAGAAACGTGGGACATGACCAAACTCCACTTGGATCTGGTCGAATTCAAAGACTCGAATGGCTTTTCCTGGTCGAATCTCCAAGCGGGCGAGGATCTGAGGAAAGCTAGACTTGATAGATGCTACATCTCTCAGAGTTTTACTCATCTGTGGGGACACCCTTCCATCACGCAACGTACTGACCTCACCATCTCTGATCACTACCCGATCGTTTTCACCTTTCAACCTTCCAACAGGACCCACAAGGCTCCGTGGTTCCATGCCAACGCTTCCACCTTCTCTCTCCCCTCCGTCCATCAAGAGATTGCCGATGTGTGGAAGGTGGCGTTCGCCTCTGGCTTGGCCCCAGCCAAGTGCTGGAGAAGTGCGGTCGACAAGTCTCGCAAGATCATGATCAGAACTAAGAAGATGCTCGAGACAGTGCGGCGGGCTCGTAGGGAAGCGCTTTACCACAGACTCTGGAGACTCGAGGAGGAAGTAAACAAAGGAAAACACCAAGCCCAGAAAGGTCTCCGAAAAATCAGAGTGGCGTTGAGATACGAGGAAGAAATACAAAGGAAAAACTTGCAAATCTTCTTCAAGGAGTGGTGGGCTGGAAAAGCCGACAAACCCACCAAAGAGATGTGCAGTATCCTTAAAAGGAAACACAACAGAGAGACGATTCCCCTATTGCTAGACCCACATGGCAATGTATGCAACTCGGAAGAAGATAATGTTGGCATCATCGAAGGGCACTTCACGAGACTCCTGGGAACCTCGAACCCCCTCTCCCACCATAGAAGGGACTGCATGGCTGCCATCTCTAGGGTTTCCCCCCGGAGAATACCGCCCAACCTCCACTCCCTGCTTCATGCCCCGATCTCTGAATCAGAAATCATTGAGGTCATTGATGCCCTCCCTCTCGGTAAAAGCCCGGGACCCGACGGACTTACTAACGAGTTTTTTAAATCCTTCAAGCTAGTGGTTGCCACCCCTCTTCGGATGGTTTGGCAAGAAGCGCTAAAATTTGGTGCTCTTCCTTCTTGTATAAATAATGGAATTTTCAAGCTGATTCACAAGAAGGGGGAAAAAAACAGAATCGAGAACTGGCGGCCAATTACCATGCTTCAAACAGGATACAAGATCGTCGCCAAAGTCATTGCCAACAGACTTGCGTGCCACTTGAGATCTTGGCTTAGTGAGGACCAAAAAGGTTTCATCAAAGGCAGGTCCATCCTGGAAACCATTATGGATATTTGGGAAGGTATTCAATTTGCAAATGAGTCTAATCAAGATGTGGTCTTCCTCAAGATCGACTTTGACAAAGCCTACGATAGGCTAGAATGGGACTATATTCTGCAGTCGCTCCTAGACCTCGGATGTAGCCAGAAATTCACTAAGATGATCGCGACCCTTCTCGGCAACACAACGACCCAAATCAACGTTAACGGAAAACTTTCGAAGGCGATCCATCTTAAAAGATCTATTAGACAAGGGTGCCCTCTTGCCCCCCTTCTCTTTGCCATCGCCACTGAGGGGCTGAGCAGACTTGTGGCTCATCATGTGGAGGCTGGCAATATCAAAGGCCTCCAGCTTCCTCACGATCACAGTCAAATCATCATGAGACTTTTTGCCGACGATATGAACGCGTTCGTTCACAATGATAATACCAGCCTGGAGACTTTCTGGAGGTGTCTTGATACCTTTTGTGAGGCCTCTGGATCCAAAATCAACCACAATAAGACCGCCTTTAGGGCCATTGTGGGACATCAACCTGGCCTTCTCATTGTTCATGGCTGTCAAATCATTCCGCAGGGCCAAATCTTTCGGCTTCTTGGAATCCCCTTGGGGTTTGGCGTCTCTATGGAGCAGCGATGGAACTGGGTGCTGGCCAAACTTGAAAACAAGCTCAATTACTGGAGAGGCATGCAAATCAATCTCGCTGGACGGGCGATGGTTATCAACACTTTCCTCCTCTCGTCTACCATCTATTTCCTTTCTTGCTGGAGACCGAATGAGCAAGGCCTGTCCAAACTGAACAGCATCTGCAGAAACTTTCTTTGGACGGGTGATCATAACAGAAGGGGGGTCCCTAAAATCAAATGGGCCATCTGCACCAGCCCTAGAGATAGCGGGGGGCTTGGCATCCTGGACATCGGGTGCATGGCTAACAAACTGGCTGCCAAATGGATGATTAAAGCTTGGTGCAATAGGGAGGCCTCGTGGGCCAAGCTGATCTTCAGAAACAAAAATGAGTTGGCCCTCACGGGGTTCCCGAACTGGAAGAACCTTGACATCATGACCCTGCTATTCTCCCCGATTCCTGTCTTCCCGAAAGGCTCCACTCTCGTATGCTCTCTTTGGAAGGGCTGGAATAAAGTCAAAAGCTTCACAAGAATCAGTGAGGACTGGAAGTGGGCGGCCGGAATCAGACAAAATGACTCTATCTGGTTTCCGATACATGGCATCCGGAGTGTGGAGTCGTGGAACATTCAAAATGCCAAGAAGTTATGGAACAAAGGATTCAAAAAATGGAAACACCTCTGGAAACATGACACCAACAGTTGGATCAACTACGAGGATATCGACCCTCGCATAAACATCTCCTACGAAGAATGGAACACCTTGCAAAGCAGATGCCTCGCTTGGGATCGTCACAAAACTCGCCTTCTCATGGGACATGATGCTCCGAAC
>CM035429.1:12087417-12202417 GCA_020310875.1 Ceratopteris richardii
GAATATGAGATTGGGTGTGAATGTCCTACAGATTGGCTCAACTACTACTCAGCTTTTATGTTCTAGGCCCAATTATTGCTAAAAATATGCAATTCTTTAAAAATAGGCATGTTTACATGTATTTTGGGTAAAAAATAAGAAGAAACCTAATCTAAGGAGGGATTCGAGATGATAAAAGCTAATACACTCCTTCCTTTACTTCCATGCCTTTTTCTTCCCTTTTAATGCATTCTTCTTCCTTTGAGTTATCTTTGATCACTTTGACTTGGTAAGTTTTAGACTGACATTTGAGCTTCCTCCAACATGCACCTACAAGAGGACATGTGTACCTTCCATCACATGTTTTCCAAGCTTAGGAAATCACATGTCTTCTAAAAGAAGACCCTTCAAGCTCTCATGTGCAAGTCATGCTAGTAGGAAAAGCTTCTAATCAAGCATAAGGTACTAAAGATTAGAGAATCAACCCTAAGGTTCAAGACCCTTCAAATAGAGATAAATAATCAATAAATCCCAAGAGTTTCAGACTTAGAAACCCAAAGGTTCTACCCCTTACACCCATATAATTATAAAAAATTTCCCTCACATACTAGTGCATGGAGCACTTCATATATGCAACAAAACTAAAAAAAATATTGTTTGATGCTAGCATAAAACCTAGTACATTGTTCCCAACATGCACACACATACAAGAGGGATTTGACACGTCAATTATAGTGAGAGAAAATGGTTTTAAAATTTTCAAGTAGAAAAAATAGAATCTCAATCATTATGCTTGAAGAATAAGCCTCGAGTCATATATACACATGGGATTTTGGCCCTTTTCAAACTAAGATTAGATACAATGTTTATAAAATAATGTCTAGAGATTCTAGGACATGTTATAGGAATTGCATTCTACTCTTCATTTCCATGATTCCAAAATTCTACGAAAACACACTCTTCTCTTTATTTTGTACGTGCTCTCGCTAACGTTTCATGTTTAAAGGATAATTTAGGTGCATGTTTGCATCGGTTCCTCCATAGGTATAGGTTTTGTGTCCATTTATCAATCGAGAACAAGTGAAGCCTTTTTTCTTCTAGCCCTAAGGGGTATAATGAGGTAGAAGGGCTGACTCGAAGCAAGAAAGGGGGGAGTTTTTTTCTTTTGAAGGAATAGACTTGAATTTGTAGCTGTTTATGATGGATTGAAAATTGTTTTCTACGCGATTTAAAACATGTGTTCCTTTGTGAATGACCACGCGTGTCATTAAGAAGGAATTTTTTTCTTATTTGAAATGAGGAAATGGGTAATGGATAAAAAGGAAATAGAGGATAATGATCGTTAGTTTTGTTCAAGGATTGAAAAAGAGGAAATGGGTAATGGGTAACAAGAAAATAGTGGAGAAGTCATCCTTGGTGTTGTTCAGTGACTGCTGTTTGTAGTCGACAAAATAGGAGGAATGGATAGTGTTGGATGCCCATTTGGAATATTCAATCTGGCAGCTAAGCATAGCATTATAAGCTAATGGGAAGAGGTAGCCATAGAGAAAACAAGGGATGATCAATAATATATTGAATAACAGAGGAATTTATTGAGTTTTTATGCTCACAATCACCAAAAAATTATAGAGGAAAACATTATAGCGTAGGCAATTGATAGAGGAAGGCAAGAGATTATTTGTATTGTGATGAAATGGGAAAAAATGGTGTAGGCCTTTGGAAGGAGGATAGTGGTAAGGCACTCCATAGAGAAGGTGGAGAAGGAATCTGTGTCCAGCCATCCACGAGAGAGGGTAGATGTTATTCGTGTTGAAAATAGCATGGAGGGACATCAGATGTGACATTGTTGACTTCAGTAGTGGCTTGAGGGGAGGGACATTTCCCACAAGAGTAGAAGCAAGAAAAAAAGTGTTACTTGTTCTTTGTTATACTTTGTAGTTGTGCTCTCCTATCATTATAGCTTAAATAACAAGAACCACATACATTAAATTGTTGATCTGGGAAGTATACAAAGATCCTAGACCCTTTTTAATCAATGAACCTCAAGATTTATCGAACAAAGGTCACTGTGTTCATTAATCCACACCCACTAAGCAATCAAATTGAAGAGCTAACCATTTTTGTAGTAAATATTCGTTTGAACATAAGTACTTATAGAAATAAGATTTATTTAGTGATTCAAGCACCTAAAGTGTGAGATTTTTCATAAGGAGTGGAAATATATCAGTAGTTTCCAAACCTGGAACCCCCTAATGAGAGAATCAAAATTTTTGTAACTTTACATATTCATGAGAAAACAACTTCTAACGTTGGTTCACAAGCAGTTTGACTTGGAACACATCAATGAAAACCATATGCACACGTAAAACAACTAATCTCTAGGACAAATACATGGAAAACACTTATCATTTTAACCTCAAAATACCAAGAACAAAAAGTGACGAGATTTTCTTTTGAAAGAGCTCTTTAAGTTTTCATTCATCAAAATAGAATCCTCCATACAAAATGGTTTCCGTTGTCTTTTATACCAATCTAAGTGTCCATGTTCACGCTCAAAAATTAGCCTTTCTACTTTCTAAGCTAAAAAGATTTATGCTAGAGAACTCCAAATATTCTTTAAAAAATACATAAGGTTGATAACATCATGATGAAGACTCTTTCTCTTTTTTAAAAAAATTGGAATAATTTATGATTTCTAAAATAGATTCTTTCTTTTCACTTCATAAAAAATCCATTGAAATTTTCCCTTTGAAGCTACTTTGACAACCATTCCAACATTCTTCCCTCTTGCTCTTTTGTCATCCTTGACAATTTTTTAATGTCACTCTTCTAGTGCTTCTTCTTTCTTCTATATAATTGAGAGATGAAAACATGAATTTTCCTTTTACTGATGTTCAAGTCATTGACCATTTCAAATAAAGCTTCTCTCCATCAAATTGCAACTTCTGGTTAGTCGATGAAATCTTTCTTTGGGTATTCTATATAAGAAGCTTCTTATGTGGTTAGTCATGCTTTCATGACTAGGGATATTCATCCAAAATTTTCTGAATCTCATTCAAAAAATCTTAAATCAAAAGCATCTTCAAATGTTTGCACATAGTGACTCCCCATGAACATAACTCTGCTATAGTAGGCCATGATAGATATATGATATGGGGTTTCACTTTAATAAAAGAAGTAAGGCATCTATACGTGAATTATATCCGATAGAATTCAAGAGTCTAATATCTATATTGGTAAAGATTTCTATACATGCTATGATAATTTTCAAAATTTTGATAGCTAATATACAATCAAGATCATTGACTTCAGTTAGATTTTTTTGTAAAGGCTATGCTGATCTTGATCATATATTGCTTGGTTGGCCACAAAACTTTCTTTGGTCTTGTAATCTTTAGAAAATTCATCCATTTTTAAGGAATGTGAACTTCCTTCCTCATTTGCAAAAATTTGAGTCAATCCCTTCTTCTAGCATTAGGGCAGTAAGCTGGGTTGACTTTTAGGTGATAGGTAACCTCTAGCCATATCTTTCTATGCTTTTTGTTTTTATCCAACCACGTGTCTCGTTAAGTGGGGTTACAATTTCGAAAAAGTTCTTTTGTCACTTTCATTTTCTCATCGTACTCTAGTAATATGCTCAAAGATATTCCTACTCTTGAAGTTTGGTAGTTCTTAATGCTTGCTACCACCATGCGAAACACAATTCGTAACCGATTTACCACCCAATGATGATGTATAGAGTTTACTCTATTTTCTTGTGCAAAATTCACTATTGTATCTTCATATTGGTTTTGAACTTTTTTGATATATTCCATTCTTGCTTCTCCATCAACCAACAATCTCTGTATAAACTCATTTGATTCCTCATATTTATCTTCGTTTTATTTTCCATCATCTTGGTTATCACTTAGAGAAGTTGGCATTCTTTCTTCTTTTATGGCCAAATCCTCACTCTAATGATTGGTTCTTCCATATTATGCCGATCCTTGCTTTACCTTCTTCTATCTCTTTCATCAACTTTATCCTTTCTTCTTGACATTCTCTTATTTCGTTTTCTATTTGAGCATGAAGATTATTGAACTCCCCCCCTACTCTCCCATTGTTGTGGCTACATATAGATTGGATTGATGTTCCAATTCTTTTGCATCCTTTATTTCATCTTTTTATTTTTCAAAATCATCTTTTAGTCCTTTGATTTCCTCAGTGGTTGCTTATGTCGTATTGCCTTCCATTCTAATATTAAATCCTTCTAGAAGCATCTGATTTATCTCTTCATTTGCTTTTTTGAGTACCTAGTATGAAGTTTGTAAAATTATATTTTTTGATTGTTTGACTTGTACTTCTAGATTCTTTATCATCCCTAACTTTCTTTTTTTGATATATTTAGGTAGCTAGTGATGTGTGTGAACACACTAAGACCACCGAGGAGGCTTTTTTCCCTTGGCTTCTATATACGCTTATGAACCTAATGGTCATTTATATTTGTACATTATAGTGGTAATACATTCAGCATTGTGTATTATGCTCCAAGCTTCTTTTTCTTCCTTGTGTTGTTTGCGTGCTTCCACAGACCTCAAACTCCAACAATCGGTATCGAACCAGGTTGCTATTTTGTCTTGGGCATCGTTGACACCCCTCGATTCATAATTCTCAAAATTGCATGAAAGTTGGTGAGCATACTCAAGCTGATTAGGAGTTCAAAACAGTTTTGTTGTGCGGTGTCAAAATCACGATCTGAGCTCATTTCCGCCTCGAAATGCACTATCATAGTGCTTGTGAAGGCAATTTTGTCTTTTTGTGCCAAAGATATATACAAGTTGTTGTAGAGGCCTCTACACCCATAACAAAGTCTGCTAATCTTGTGCAGAATGAGGAGTGGGCATTTACCACTGTTTGCACTTATGACCTATCTTCCCATGATTAATGTATGTTTGTAGCAAACTAAGATGTTTGGTACTTCGATAGTGGGGCAACAAAACATATTGCCTCGCAACACAGTTTCTTCACTTCTCTCTAGCCTACCCCTATAGCGAATACTATCACACGCGCCAACAACTCCTCTTATCCTATAATGGTAGTTGGTAAGATCATTCTGACTAGTGCTGATGGTAGTTCTTTTACATTGTTCGATGCTTTACTTATGCTAGGGATCAAGAAGAATCTGTTATCAGTTTTAACTTTATCGAAAATTGGCTTGGTTGTGAAATTTGTTGATGAGAGATGTACAATTCATGATTTGTCTAATGAGGGTGTCATTATTGCTTCTAGAATTTTATGTCGTGGGCTATATAAGCTCATAGACTATGAAAAATTGGTGAATGACGACTCAACATGTGTAGTACATGATTCTCAAGCTTTGTCATATGCAAAGCTTTGGCATGCATGCTTTGGTCATCTGAATTTTTCTAGTTTGCTATGCCTGTAGAAATCTAAAAATGGTGTCCTCTTTGCCCAAACTTGAGGCACCAGGTGAAATGTATGTGAATGATATATTTTGGGCTGAATTTAGCATTCCTCTTTCCCAAAGGATGGTTAAGTTCCAGCTACTCAGAAATTGCAGCTTGTTCAAAGTGGTGTCTGTGGTCCTATGCACACACCTTCCTTTGGTAATTATCTTTACTTCATGACTTTCATGGATGATTTCTCTAGGCATGCATGGGTATATCCATTGAAAGAAAAGTGGGAAGTGTTTATGTGCTTCAAACAGTTTTTGGTTTTGGCTGAAAATCTGTCAGCATGTATAATGGGCACCCTCCGTTGCGATCAAGGGAGGGAATATATGTCTTCTCACTTTAATACATTTCTCGCTAAATGTGGGATAAAACATCAATGTATAGTGCATTATACACCTCAACAGAATGGAGTTACTCAAAGGAAGAACAAGTCACTCATGGAGATGACGAGGTGCATGGTCAAGAGTCAGGCTTTATCACATAGTTTTTGGCTTGAGGCTGTTATGTGTGCATCATATGTACTTAACATGTCTCCCACTTAAGCATTGCAATCTATCACTCCATATGAGGCTTGGCATGGTCTCAAGCCATCGTTTGTTCACCTGCATGTTTTTGGTTGTCTAATGCATCTGTTGTTCATGCATTAGTGCCCGAACAACAACACAAGAAATTGGATGATAAAGAAGTGAAATGTATTTTTTTGGGTATAGTTCTGAAAGCAAAGGCTATCATCTGTATCATCCATAGACTAAATGCATTTTGTTTAGCGGTGATGTTTTTTTTGTGGAAGATGCTATTTAGCCATTACTTTTATGTACTGAGGAGACATGAGTTAGGTCCAAAGACATGTATGATACTTTGCTAACTCTTTTTATAGGTGGATACTCTAGTGCTAGTCCTAATGAGGCAACTTCTTAGCCTTTACATGTTTCATGTGATGATGTAGACCATTCCATTTCTAATGCAAATTTGAATAATGCACTTGTTGATGAGAGAGCTGACATTGAGGAGGCAAAATCTATGCCAAAATGACTAGTGTAGACTTTGTGTGAAAGGAAATTAGATTCACCTCTGTCATATCATACTCGTTCTGGCTCTCATAGTGCTTGTGTTGCATCAAATTCCTATGCTATGGCTGCCTCTAATCTCTTGATGAGATGAGTCTATTTTGGTTGATGAACCACAAAAATCTTAAAATTGGATGGATGCTATGCAATCAGACTATGATTCTATTATGAAAAATGGTACCTTGTCTTTATGTGACTTGCCTCCTGACAAGAAGGGCATTGGCACTATGTTGGTATACAAGCTGAAGTGTAAACCTGATGGAACAATTGATAGGTATAGGGCTAGGCTTGTTGCAAAGGGTTATGCTCAAGAAAGAGGCATTGATTTTGATAAGACGTTTGCTCCTTCTTGCCGACTGACTACTGTTCGTAGCATCTGTGCACTTGCAGTTCATCATGGTTGGAATGTATATCAGTAGGACATCAAAACCACATTTCTGAATGGTGACTTGAATGAAGAATTGTATGTTTTCTAGCCCCATGGCTTTGTGTAGAAAGGGCGAAAACAAAGTGTGTAGGTTGAAAAAGGCATTATATGGTTTGAAACAAGCACCACATGCTTGGTACAAAAAGATACATGCCTATCTAATTGCACATGGTTCTGAGAATAGTCCAACTAAGAGCACCTTATATGTTTAGCGTGCAAATGATGTGCTTCTGTTCATTGTTGTCTATTTGATGAAATGTTTCCCACTGGTCCTCATGAAAAACATATTGCTGATTTTAAGGCTGATTTACTTGCCTCATTTGGGATGTCAAATTTGGGGTATTTGGGCATTCAATTTATGCAAGTTAATGGCCGAATAGCTTTGATTCAGACCAAATATATTGACACATTATTGCAATGTTTTGGCCTTGAAGATTGCAAACCTATTGCCACTCCTATGGAGACAGGTTCATGATGTTGGAGATGCATTTGACATTGTTCTCTATCAAGAGGTTGTTTGGATGCTTGATTTACTTATGCATTACTTGGAGAGATATTCAGTTTGCTATCTCATAGGTAAACAAGTGTACGCATTACCCAGGTGTCAAGCATTGGGAGGTGGTTGAGTGCATCTTTCGCAGCTACTTGAGTGGTACCAGACTACTTGGATTGTTTTATCCCAAGGGGTGATCACTACCGCCAAATTTACATGCTTTTCCTCACTCTAATTGGGCTGGTTGCTATGACACTCGTGTATCCACTAGTGGTTTTTGCTTTGTGCTTGGTAGCTCATGAATATCTTGGTTGAGCAAGAAGCAGCCTACTATGGCCACTTCTAGTTGTAAGGCTGAGTATAGGATAGCTTGCACAACGACTATTGCGTGTGTGTGGCCCAGACACCTTATGGTTGTTTTGGGTGTTGGTAAATCTTCTACCACCACCATCTTCATTGAGAGTCTGAGCGCATTGGGAGTTGTGAGGAACCCTATGTTCCATGCTCGCACTAAGCACATTGAGGTGCACTATCATTACGTGAGGGAGAGCTTCTCTACTAGAGAGATTAGTTTGGTATATGTGCCCACACAGGATAACATTGTAGACCTTTTCACAAAGGCTCTGGCTAGGGAGGAATTTGAAGATTTCCACAAAGCTTTGGGCTTACTTCCTTTTGTGGATTGATTCCACATAGCTTTGTAACTTCCTTATACATGAGTGCCAACTCCTTATTCACCGCCTCACTCCTAGGGGGGATTTGTTGATATATTTAGGTAGTGATGTGTGTGAACACATTAAGACTGTCGGGACACTTTTTTTCACTTTAGAGGGTTTTGTCCGTCAGCTTGTATATATGCCTATAACCCTAATGGGTCACTTACCTTTGTACATTCTAGTGGTAATACATTTAGTATTGCGTGTTGTGCTCCAAGCTTCTTTTTCTTCCTTGTGCTATTCGCATGCTTCCATAGTCCTCAAACTCCAACGTCTTTCACATTTTTCTTGCTTGACATCTACTTTATTTTTGTGTTGAATGATAGTTGCTTCCAGCCTCATCGCTTTACCCTGCATTATTTCTATTAGTATCCTTTGTACTTGGAGATCTCTCTACATATGCTCGTGACCTTTTTTGTATCTGCATGATTTAAACTCAAGTTCCATATTATTTGATAATATTAGTTAAACTTGTTTCACTAAACATTCGAACAAGTATCTAATATCCTTGCTACTTTATTTATTTCAAAATTTTCCTACTTTTGAACCAGTTCCATGTCCTAGACTGGACTATATTAGCTTCCATTCCCTTTACTTGATCTTCAAACATCTCTATTCCTCCTCCTTCATCCTTTTCATCCATTTGTCTTTCTTCATTTGAGTCCAAAGTGTGATGATCATATTTTAATTTTATCATTGACTTGATTGTATGCTTATATGTCTATCATGCCTTCAGCTTCATTAAGTTCTTTGTTCTAGACCTCATCTCTTATTTCCTTCGTCATAACTTGATTTCCTTGTATTTTTCCTTCATGATATGAATATATTATATCACCTCCTTCCTCATCATCCTTCTTTTCCTCTATGCTTGATTGATCTCCTTCTGTCAATTATTTCGGTTTTTGAATCCCTTTTTTCCTTGGGGGTATTTGGCTTAAAAAAATTCAAGATTTTCGATAAGAAGGATTGTACATCAAAATCTTCACTTTTTTGGTGCATGCTCTTTGGTTGGTATCTTTAATAATTTCTAATTATGTTCTTCTCCATGTAAATATTTACACTGCTTTTCCAATCTTTGAATTAAAATTGGAACTCCTACTAAATTTAAGTCCACTATGTTTTCTTCATGTGATTGACTTTCCTTTCCTTTATTTTTATTTTTAGGTTTCTCTTTTGAGGTTTCTGGTGGATGAGGTTATTTATGTGCGTGAAACTTCCTATGTTCTAACGTCGATTCTTCCTTTGTGACTTCATAATGATGATGTGAAATATTTGATTATCAAATTAAAATCTTTTTAAATTTAAGTGTAAAATTTTGAACTTTGATGATAGTTTGAGGACAGGAAAGGCAGAATATTTGTGAAACCAATAGAAGAACCTGCAAAGTTAAAAAATTTAGAAGAAAATCTAATAGTTAAAGTAGACATGATTCTGTATAGAGAATCATGATTCAGTATAGAGAAGAGAACTCCTATACGGGAGTAAAGGTTAATGAATCTCAAGCAAAACGTAAGACAAAAAGAAATAGCACCAAACTCAGAGTGATTTGGAGATTCGTTTATCTTAAAATCAGAAAATCATGATTTTTTGGAGCCTATAATTTTTTTTTTTTTTAATGTAAAGGAAGTTCGGCAATAGCCTACTCTCCCGGACTTGAATTAAATAAAGAAAAGTACAAGAGAAAGGGACTAGTGCCCACGGGACCCCCCAAAATCCCACAAAGCAGGGGAAGCTTTTACAGAGCTTATATGACATTACAAAGAAGGTTAATTACCCTCTCATCACCCTCATGTGGGGCCCACTTGGGTTTAAGCTTGTTATCGATCAAAAGGAGTACTTGATGATGCCTAAAGGGGGGGGATTTTTTACAGTTGACAATCCTTTTGCCAAGGAGGAACAGCGATTTCTCAATTGACCACTCCTTGGGGGAGTCACCGAAGTTGAAAGCACGTCTTTCCCGCCAGATTTTCCATAGAACCTCCCCTCTGATGGCGTTCCAGAGAGTCGCGGAGCAGCCGATCGCTTCTCCCAGCAGGGCTTGCTGCCAACTGAGACGTTTTTGAAGTCTAATTCTCTTTCCAACAACCTGCCAGAGTCTGTTGGAGTTGGGGCAGGTAAAGAAGATGTGTGAAACATCTTCGATAGACCGGTGGCAGCGTTTGCACCAGGGAGGGATCCCACAAATTTTGCTAGCCTTAAGGTTGGTCCAGATTCCGTGATGAAGAATTTGCCATAAGAGGACAGACTTTTTGATTTCTATGAGGGGGTGCCAGATAGCCATGAACTTCATGTCCCACCAAAGCCGCGTCCATGACAGGCACCACTTTTTGTTGAGGTTAACCTGATAGTCGATCGTTTCTTTGATGTTCGGGATTTTTGATAGACTATTCCCATTGTGCCATTTGAGACCAAGCGAGCTCGGCATGTCGTGTCCCATGAGAAGGCGAACTTTGTGTCGGTCCTAGGCGAGAAATCTGCTTTGCAAAGTGTTCCATTCTTCATGCGAAATGTTGATGCTAGGGTCAATATCCTCAAAGTTGATCCAGCGGTTGCTGTCTTGTTTCCAGAGATGTTTCCATTTTTTGAAGCCTTTGTTCCATAGCTTCTTGGCGTTTTGAATGTTCCAAGATTCCACACTCCAGATGCCATGGATCGGAAACCAGATAGAGTCGTTTTGTCGCGGCAGCCCACTTCCAGTCTTCACTTATTCTGTGAAGCTTTTGACTTTATTCCAACTCTTCCAAAGGGAGCACACCAGATTAGAGCCTTTCGGGAAGACGGGGATCGGGGAAAACAGCAAGGTCAAGATATCAAGATTCTTCCAATTTGGGAAACCCATGAGCGCCAACTCATTCTTGTTTCTGAAGATCAGCTTGGCCCACGAGGCCTCCCCGTTGCACCAAGCCTTAGTCATCCATTTGGCCAACAGTTTGTTAGCCATGCACCGAATGTCCAAGATACCAAGTCCCCCACTATCTCTATGGCTGGTGCAGATGGACCATTTGATTTTAGGCACCCGCCTCCTATTGTGGTCGCCCGTCCAAAGGAAGTTTCTACAAATACTATCCAGTTTGGACAGATCTTGCTCTTTCGGTCTCCAACAAGAAAGGAAATAAATGGTAGATGATAAGAGGAACGTGTTGATGACCATAGCACGACCAGCAAGATTGATTTGCATACCTCTCCAATAGTTAAGCTTGTTTTCGAGTTTGGCAAGCACCCAGTTCCACCGCTGTTCCATAGAGACGCCAAAACCCAAGGGAATCCCCATAAGCCGAAAAATTTGGCCCTGCGGAATGATTTGACAGCCATGATCAATGAGAAGGTCGGGCTTTGACCCACCAATAGCTCTAAAGGCGGTCTTAGAGTGGTTGATTATGGATCCAGAGGCTTCACAAAAAGTAGCAAGACACTTCCAGAACGTCTCAAGGCTGGTACTATCATTGTGCACAAAAGCGTTCATATCATCGGCAAAAAGTCTCATGGTGATCTGACTGTGGTCATGCGGCAAACGAAGGCCTTTAATGTTACCAGCTTCCACCTGATGCTCCACCAGCCTGCTAAGCCCTTCCGTGGCAATGGCAAAGAGAAGGGGAGCCAATGGGCACCCTTGTCTGATAGATCTTCTAAGTTTGATCACCTTTGAAAGATTTCCATTAATGTTAATTTGGGTCGATGCGTTTCCGAGAAGGGTCGCGATCATCTTGGTGAATTTCTGACTACATCCAAGATCCTATAGCAACTGAAGAATATAGTCCCATTCTAGCCTGTCGTAGGCTTTATCAAAGTCGATCTTGAGGAAAACCACTTCTTGTTTAGACTCATTTGCAAATTCAAGACCTTCCCAGATATCTATTATGGTTTCCAAAATTGACGTGCCTTTGATGAAACCTTTTTGGTCCTCGCTTAACCACGCTCTCAAGTGGCAAGAGATTCTGTTGGCAATGACTTTGGCGATGATCTTGTATCCTGTTTGGAGCATTGTAATGGGACGCCAATTCTCTATTCTGTTCTTTTGCCCTTTTTTGTGTACTAACTTGATAATGCCATTGTTGAGGCAAGAAGGAAGCGCGCCAAACTTGAGTGCCTCTTGCCAAACCAAACAAAGAGGGGTGGCAACCACCAACTTGAAGGATTTAAAGAACTCATTAGTGAGCTCGTCGGGGCCCGGGCTTTTACCTGAGGGGAAGGCATCGATGACCTCAATGATTTTGGCTTCAGAGATAGAGGCATGAAGCAGAGAGTGAAGGTTGGGTGGTATCCTGTGGGGGGAAACCCTAGATATGGCTGCCATACAGTCCCTTCTATGGTGGGAGAGGGGGTTTGAGGTCCCCAGGAGTCTCGTGAAGTGCCCTTCAATGATCCCAAAATTATCTTCTTCCGTATTGCATACATTGCCATTTGCGTCTAGCAATAAGGGGATCGATTCTCTGTTGTGTTTCCTTTTGAGGATACGGCACATCTCTTTGGTGGGTTTGTCGGCTTTGCCAGCCCACCACTCCTTGAAGAAAATTTGCAAATTTTTCCTTTGTATCTCTTCCTCATATCTCAGCAGCGCTCTGATTTTTCGAAGTCCTTTCTGGGCTTGAGATTTTCCTTTGTTCACTTCCTCCTCGAGCCGCCAGAGTCTATGATATAGAGCTTCTCTACGAGCCCGCCGCACAGTCTCTAGCATCTTCCTGGATCTAATCATGATCTGTCGTGACTTATCGACCGCACTTCTCCAACACTTGGCTGGGGACAAGCCAGAGGCAAATGCCTCCTTCCACACATCAGAAATTTCTTGATGGACGGAGGGGAGAGAGAAGGAGGGCACACTGGCATGGAACCACGGAGCCTTACGAATCTTGATGGGGGGTTGAAAAGTGATGACGATCGGGTAGTGATCAGAGATGGTGAGGTCGGTGCATTGCGAGAGGGAAGGGTGGCCCCACTGATGAGTAAAACTCTGGGAAAAGTAGCATCTATCAAGTCTAGCTTTCCTCAGATCGTCGCCTGCTTGGAGATTTGACCAAGAAAAGCCCTTTGAGTCTTTGAATTCGACCAAATCCAAGTGTAGTTTAGTTTTGTCCCACGTTTCTTTCTCCCGACTATCGATGACCTACCCTTGCCCATCCATCTGTCCGTAGGGTCCTCAACCATGTTGAAGTCACCACAGATAAGCACGTTGTGGGGGAGCGAGTCCAAGGAGGCCCAAGTGTTAAGTCTCTCTAACTCCCCATTGGGGGCATACAAAGAAACTAAAGTAAAACAAAAGGGAGCACCGAAAGAAACAGCAATCCATCGATGGCATTCATCTTCAAAGGAGTTCTCGAGCTTTTCAAACCAGAGTTGATTGATACCGATTACCGTTCCGCCGGACCCCCGCTGATGCACCGTTGAAATCCAAACATTGGTCGAGGAGACATGTCTAAGCCGTTTCTGGAGGTCTTCTCCGTCAATTTTAATCTCTTGGATACATATAAAATCTGGGTTTAGGCTAATGTCGCGAAGCCATTGACCAATGATGGTCGCTCTTGAGGGGTCGGTTAGCCCTCTAGCATTTAACGAGATGATGATCATTGTCGTAGTAATCCCTCTTTGCGGGAGGGAGCTTTGTCCTTTCTTTTCTTGGGTTCATCTTTCTTTTTCGCTCGGATCGGATCCCGAGTTAGCAATAGGTTCTTGTGGGGGCTTTTCCACGGTAACTGCATAGGTTGTTTTCCTTTGCGGGATGCCTCCTGCTGGGAAGAACTGGGCACCGTTTTCAGCTCCGTTTCCGGAATAGTCGATCCGATGATGCAGCTTTCACTATCCATGTTATCTTCGTTGCTAGTAGTAAAGCCGTCTTCTTTGCTTGTAGTGTAACCCTCCTACAAGGTTTCTTTACTGTCAGGGATCTCCAGGCCTTTGACATCGGTGTCCTCCTTAAGTTGGTTCCCACCTGGGTAGTCAAACTCATTGATTTCCTTTTTCAGATTGCAATACAAGTTGCTGGAGGGGGTAACTGACTTGTTGTTTCGCTCAGAGGTTGCCCTAGGGCTTCTTTTCCTTCTTCTTCTGACTTCGATGAACCCGTCTGCATCAGCTTCTGGATTAAGGGGACCCTTGAATTCCTCTACTTTCGTCGAGTGATTCAATGCTCCATTGCTGTCTTGAGCATTTTTGGGGGCTTCTTGATTTCGCTTGCTTTTTCGTCTCAAAGGGCAATCTTTGATCCTGTGACCTTGTTGGCCACAACGAAAGCACGCGTTGGGAAGGTTTTTGTAGCTGATGTCTTGCTCCCATACATCCCCTTCGCCCAAGTCCAGTTTGATCTTCGATGGGAGTGGCATACTGAGGTCAGCCTCGACACAGATTTGAGGGTGCCACCGAGCGTTGAACGAGTGTCTTGCACCTTCATAAATGAGACCAACAATGTCCTCGCGTGAGGCCAACGGCTTGCCGATAGGAGAAACGATGTCCCATACGAAGTTGTACAAGAAGTATGGCAAGTTAGGGAGCTCAACCCAGAGGGGGTACCAAAGCGATTTCGATTTGTCGGGAGTAAAATCAGGGGACCATCTGAATAGGCACAGGGTCGCCCGGCCGAGTTGCCAAGTTCCGACACTAAGGGCTCGAAACGCCATATCTTCATTTTCAAAGACTAGCAGCAAGTGGCTTGCCGGTAAGAACTGACACTTACAAACAACTAGCCCGTGGGGGAACCACTCGTTGCGAAGCCACTGTCGCACAGTTTCGAGCGGGGGCTTAGGGCCGAACATTTGGCCGACGAGGCAAACTTTCTTGAGCTCCTCCTGAGTTGACAAAATTGCGGATCTATTGAGGGAGACCAAGGGGGGTTCAGCACTCTCGAGGGCCCCTTGGGCGGCACAAGAACCCCCCTCCAACAAAGAGGCCAGGTTATCGGTCTCCCCGGGAGGAGGGGCCAGATTACTTCTCACAAGAGAAGGGGTCGCCAAATCCATGACAAAAGAGGGACACCCCGAGAAAGAAGATCTTTTTCTAAAACTCTGAGAAGAGAAGCATCTTGAAAAGCCCAAAAATCCCACAATAAAAGGTAGCTCTCTTCTTTCTTTTTTTTTTTTTTCCTTTTCGAATCTTTTCTCTTTTTTCTTTTTTCTTTTTTCTTCTTTTTTCTTTTTTTCCTTTTCCTTTTTTTTTTTCTCCCTTTTTTCTTTTCTCTCTTTTTCGTAGGACTACCTGATCAGAAACCAAAATTTTGGCTTTCGAAACAAGGAGTTCCTTCAAAAACTACAAGTGAAGAAGACAACACTCGTAAAAAGTCAGAAATCAGCACGAGTTAAATTTCAAGAAAAGAAAATAAACAAAAAGCCATCGCTTGGCAGCTCTCCGATTCTCCACGTGTGGCTGAAGCCGTGTGAAACGCGTGCACCCATGATGAAGGCACGATGGACACGCAAAATTATAGTCGCGATGGATACGCGCGACGCCTCTAGCCAGTCGGCAAAATTATAGTCACGACCCAACTCCCGAGGCTGGAGCCACTCGGTCGCGACTGACGCCCCTAGTCACGATGGACAGACTCCACTGGGTCGACTGACTGAAGCCACGATTGACGCTCCTCGACTCCACTCAGTCGCGAAGCCCCTCTTCACGATGGACAGATTCCACTCGGTCGCGACTGACGCCCTTTCACGATGGACAGAGTCTGCTCGGTCGCGACTGACGCAGCCAACTCTTCACGATGGACAAACTCCACTCGGTGGCGACTGACGCAGCCAACTCTACACCCTCTCATGCTATCGTCAAATGAAAAAACTTTTCATTCATTGAGTGAGACGTGAGTGAGGGAGAAAAAATTGTGACTCTGAGATCTTGAACTCAGAAAATCATGATTTTTTGGAGCCTATAAATTCAACACGTGAAAAAACTTTTCATTCATTGAGTGAGACGTGAGTGAGGGAGAAAAAATTGTGACTCTGAGATCTTGAACTGCTTACAAGTTTTTGCAAGGAGGAAGTAGCACATATCAAAGTTCTTTGTATCTCTCTTTTAATCTATCTATCTTTTGTTTCTTTTGGAATTATGATCATAGGCCTCCTCTTTCATTAAGTTTAAATTTATAAAGAGTAGTTCATGCACCCTACTTGAAGGGGTTAATATCATGCTGACCTAGGTGTCTTGAACCGAGGACCTTCAATCAAGGGGACAAGGTGTTTACCACTACAGGACACACTCTCTATATTAGTTCCATTGCCTCTCAATTTGTAAAGTTTTAAAGATGTTTTGTTGAGAAAAAAAAAGTGAAAGGCGAATTTGAAACGAGAATAAAGTTGCACCTACATTGCCAAAAAGAAATACTGCCAACTCCTAGGAATGTGGTGTTGTTGATATGATCAAAGAACTTTGACCGGGATCCATGGAGAGTGGTAACACTTAAAGCCCTACACTGTGAGGTCGAGTGTTCAAAACCTGGAGTCTAGTGTGATGTTAAACCCGTTGAAAGTGTGGGGTAAGGGAAATTCTGAGATTCCGAGTGTGTAAGGTCCAGAATTCATAACCTGGAGTCTGGGCGCTGGTGTGATGTTAAACCCATTGAAAGTGGGGGATAAGGAGATTTCGAGAGTGCTTTCCGAACCTCCATTAGAAAAGAAACCTAGAGCTTAGTGTGATCTTAAACCCATTGAAAGTTGGGGATAAGGGAGATTCTGGGAGTGTGTGTGTTGTATTTCAGTGTGATAACGCTTTTAACCCTGCGTTGTGAGGTTCAATTTTCAAAAGCCGGAGTCTATTGTGATGTTAAACCCGTTGAAAGTGTGGGATAAGGGAAATTCCCAGATTCCGAGTGTGTGTAAGGTCCAGCATTCATAACCTGGAGTCTGGTGTGATGTTAAACCCATTGAAAGTGGGGGGCAAGGAGATTTCGAGAGTGCCCAACTAGAAGAGTAGGTTCATGACTGAACCTCGAGAGAAAAAAAAGGGAAAAGAATGCCGATTTCTGATACATTCCGTAGTTTTTTTTTTAATTTATTTATTTATAAAGGAAGTTCGGCATTAGCCTACTCTCCCGGACTTGAATTAAATAAAGAAAACTACAAGAGAAGGGGACTAGTGCCCACGGGACCCCCCAAATCCCACAAAGAAGGGGAAGCTTTTATAGAGCTTAGATGGCATTACAAAGAAGGTTAATCACCTTCTCATCACCCTCATGAGGGGCCCACTTGGGTTTAAGGTTGTTATTGATCAGAAGGAGTACTTAATGATGCCTGAAGGGGGGCGATTTCTTACAGTTAACAATCCTTTTGCGAAGGAGGAACAACAATTTCTCAATTGACCACTCTTTGGGGGAGTCACCAAAGTTGAAAGCACATCTTTCCCGCCACATTTTCCATAGGACCTCCCCTCTGATGGCGTTCCAGAGAGTCGCGGAGCAGCCGATCGCTTCTCCTAGCAGGGCTTGCTGCCAATTGACATGTTTCTGAAGTCTAATTTTCTTTCCAACCGTCTGCCAGAGTCTGTTGGAGTTGGGGCAGGTGAAGAAGATGTGTGAAACATCTTTGATAGACCGGTAGCAACGTTTGCACCAGAGAGGAATCCCACAAAATTTGCTAGCCTTAAGGTTGGTCCAGATTCCATGATGAAGAATTTGCCATAAGAGGACAAACTTTTTGATTTCTATGAGAGGGTGCCAGATAGCCATGAACTTCATGTCCCACCGAAGCCGCGTCCATAACAGGCACCACTTCTTGTTGAGGTTAACTTGATAGTCAATCGTTTCTTTGATCTTCGGGATTTTTGATAGGCTATTCCCATTGTGCCATTTGAGACCAAGCGAGCTCGATGTGTCGTGTCCCATGAGAAGGCAAACTTTTTGTTAGTCCTAGGCGAGACATCTGCTTTGCAAAGTGTTCCATTCTTCATACGAAATGTTCACGCAAGGGTCAATATCCTCGAAGTTGATCTAGCGGTTGGTGTCTTGTTTCCAGAGATGTTTCCATTTTTTGAAGCCTTTGTTCCATAACTTCTTGGCATTTTGAATATTTCGAGATTCCACACTCCGGATGCCATGGATCGGAAACCAGATAGAGTCGTTTTGTCTGATACCGGCTGCCCACTTCCAGTCTTCACTAATTCTTGTGTAGCTTTTGACTTTATTCCAACTCTTCCATAGGGAGCACACAAGATTAGAACCTTTCGGGAAGACGGGGATCGGGGAAAACAGCAAGGTCAAGATGTCAAGATTCTTCCAATTTGGGAAACCCATGAGAGCCAACTCGTTCTTGTTTCTGAAGATCAACTTGGCCCACGAGGCCTCCCAGTTGCACCAAGCCTTAATCATCCATTTGGCCACTAGTTTGTTAGCCATGCACCCAATGTCCAGGATACCAAGTCCCCCACTATCTCTATGGCTGGTGCAGATGGACCATTTGATTTTAGGCACCCCCCTCCTATTGTGGTCACCCGTCCAAAGGAAGTTTCTACAAATACTATCCAGTTTGGACAGATCTTTCTCTTTCGGTCTCCAACAAGAAAGGAAATAAATGATAGATGAAAGGAGGATTGTGTTGATAACCATAGCACGACCAACAAGATTGATTTGCATACCTCTCCAATAGTTAAGATTGATTTCGATTTTGGCCAGCACCCAGTTCCACCGCTGTTCCATAGAGACACCAAACCCCAAGGGGATCCCAAAAAGGCAAAAAATTTGGCCCTGCGGAATGATTTGACAGCCATGGTCAATGAGAAGGCCGGGCTGGGACCCCACAATAGCTCTAAAGGGGGTCTTAGAGTGGTTGATTGTGGATCTAGAGGCTTCACAAAAAGTAGCCAGACCCCTCCAGAACGCCTCCAGGCTGGTACTATCATTGTGAACAAACGCGTTCATATCATCCACAAAAAGTCTCATGGTGATCTGACTGTGATCATGAGGCAAACGGAGGCCTTTGATATTACCAGCTTCCACTTGATGCGCCACAAGCCTGCAAAGCCCTTCCGTGGCAATGGCAAATAGAAGGGGAGCCAATGGGCACCCTTGTCTGATAGATCTTCTAAGTTTGATCACCTTCGAAAGTTTGCCGTTAATGTTAATTTGGGTCGATGCATTTCCGAGAAGGGTCGTGATCATCTTGGTGAATTTCTGACAACATCCAAGATCTTGGAGCGACTACAATATATAGTCCCATTCTAGCCTGTCATAGGCTTTATCAAAGTCGATCTTGAGAAAGACCACGTCTTGTTTAGACTCATTTTCAAATTCAAGACCTTCCCAGATATCTATAATGGTTTCCAAAATTGACCTGCCTTTGATGAAACCTTTTTGGTCCTCGCTTAACCACGCTCTCAAGTGGCAAGAGATTCTGTTGGCAATGACTTTGACAATGATCTTGTATCCTGTTTGGAGCATCGTAATAGGACGCCAGTTCTCTATTCTGTTCTTTTCCCCTTTTTGTGTATTAACTTGATAATACCATTGTTGAAAAAAGAAGGAAGTGCACCAAACTTGAGCGCCTCTTGCCAAACTAGACGAAGAGGGGTGGCCACCACCAACTTGAAGGATTTAAAGAACTCATTAGTGAGCCCGTCGGGTCCTGGGCTTTTACCAGGAGGGAGGGCATCAATAACCTCAATGATTTCTGCTTCAGAGATAGGGGCATGTAGTAGGGAGCGAAGGTTGAGTGGTATCCTGTGGGGGCAAACCCTAGATATGGCTGCCATACAGTCCCTTCTATGGTGGGAGAGGGGGTTTGAGGTCCCCAGGAGTCTCGTGAAGTGCCCTTCAATGATCCCAAAATTATCTTCTTCCGTATTGCATACATTGCCATTTAAGTCTAGCAATAAGGGGATCGATTCTCTGTTATGTTTTCTTTTAAGGATACGGCACATCTCTTTGGTGGGTTTGTCGGCTTTGCCAGCCCACCACTCCTTGAAGAAAATTTGCGAATTTTTCCTTTGTATTTCTTCCTCATATCTCAACAGCGCTCTGATTTTTCGAAGACCTTTTAGGGCTTGAGATTTTCCTTTGTTCACTTCCTCCTTGAGCCTCCGGAATCTGTGATATAGAGCTTCTCTACGAGCCCGCCGCAGAGTCTCAAGCATCTTCCTGGATCTAATCATGATCTGTCGAGACTTATCGACCGCACTTCTCTAACACTTGGTTGGGGACAAGCCAGAGGCAAACGCCTCCTTCCACACATCAGCAATTTCTTGATGGACGGAGGGGAGAGAGAAGGAGGGCGCACTGGCATGGAACCGAGGGGCCTTATGGATCTTGGTGGAAGGTTGGAAAGTGATAATAATCGGGTAGTGATCAGAGATGGTGAGGTATGTGCGTTGCGAAAGGGAAGGGTGGCCCCACTGATGAGTAAAACTCTGAGAGATATAGCATCTATCAAGTCTAGCTTTCCTCAGGTCCTTGCCCGCTTGGAGATTTGACAAAGAAAAGCCATTGGAGTCTTTGAATTCGACCAAATCCAAGTGTAGTTTGGTTTTGTCCCACGTTTCTTTCTCCCGACTATCAATGACCCTACCCTTGCCCATCCATCTGTCCATAGGGTCCTCCACCATGTTGAAGTCACCACAAATAAGCACGTTGTGGGGGAGCGAGTCCAAGGAGGCCCAAGTATTCAGTCTCTCTGGCTCCCCATTAGGGGCGTACAAAGAAACAAGAGTAAAAAAAAAAGGAGCACCAAAAGAAACAACAATCCATCGATGGCATTCATCTTCAATGGAGTTCTCAAGCTTTTCAAACCAGAATTGAGTAATACCGATTACCGTTGCACCGTTAAAATCCAAACATGGGTCGAGGAGACATGTCTAAGCCGTTTCCGAAGGTATTCTCAGTCAATTTTAATCTCTTGAATACAAATAAATTCTGGGTTTAGGCTAATGTTGCAAAGCCATTGACCAATGATGGTTGCTCTTGAGGGGTCGATTAGCCCTTTAGCGTTTAACCAGATGATGATCATTGTCGTAGTGAGCCCTCTTTGCGAGAGGGAGCTTTGTCCTCTCTTTTCTTGGATTCATCTTTCTTTTTCGTTGGGATCGGATCCCGGATTAGCAATAGGTTCTTGTGGGACCTATTCCAGGGTAACTCCATAGGTTGTTTTCCTTTGCGGGATGCCTCCTGTGGGGAAGAATTGGGCACCGTTTTTGACACAGTTTCCGGAATAGTCGATCCGATGATGGAACTTTCACTATCCATGTTATCTTCGTTACTAGTAGTAAAGCCGTCTTCTTTGCTTGTAGTGTAACCCTCCTGGGAGGTTTCTTTATTGTCAGGGATCTCTAGGGCTTTTTTGTTGGTGTCCACCTCAAGTTGGTTCCCACCTGGGTAGTCAAACTCGTTGATGTCCTTTTCCAGATTGTAATACAAGTTGCTGGAGGGGGTAACTGACATGTTGTTTCGCTCAGAAGTCGCTCTAGGGCTTCTTTTCCTTCTTCTGACTTTGATGAACCTGTCTGCATGAACTTCTAGATTAAGGGGGCCCTTGACTTCCTCTTCCTTTGTCGAGTGAGTCAAAGCACCTTTGTTGTCTTGAGCGTTTCTGGGGGCTTCTTGATTTCGCTTGCTTTTTTGTCTCAAAGGGCAATCTTTAATCCTGTGACCTTGTTGGCCACAACGAAAGCACGCATTGGGAAGGTTTTTGTAATTGATGTCTTGCTCCCATACATCCCCTTTGCCCAAGTCCACTTTGATCTTCGATGGAAGCGGCATGCTGAGGTCAGCCTCGACACAGATTTGAGGGTGCCACCAAGCATTGAATGAGTGTCTTGCACCTTCATAAATGAGACCACCAATGTCCTCATGTGAGGCCAACGGCTTGCCGATAGGAGAAACAATGTCCCACACGAAGTTGTACAAGAAGTATGGCAGGTTAGGGAGCTCAACTCAGAGAGGATACCAAAGCGATTTCGATTTTTCGGGAGTAAAATCAGGGGACCATCTGAATAGGCACAGGGTCACCCGGACGAGTTGCCAGGTGCCGACGCTTAGGGCTCGAAACGCCATATCTTCATTTTCAAAGACTAGCAACATGTGGCTTGCCAGTAAGAACTGGCACTTGCAAACAATTAGCCCACGGGGGAACCACTCGTTGCGAAGCCACTATCGCACAATTT
This sequence comes from Ceratopteris richardii, assembly GCA_020310875.1. NCBI lineage: Eukaryota > Viridiplantae > Streptophyta > Polypodiopsida > Polypodiales > Pteridaceae > Ceratopteris > Ceratopteris richardii. Next base: position 12,109,617 of record CM035429.1, read on the forward strand.
CGAGCGGGGGCCTAGGGCCAAACATTTGGCCGACGAGACAAACTTTCTTGAGCTCCTCCTGAGTTGACCGAATTGCCGATCTACTGAGGGAGACCAAGGGGGGTTCAACACTCTTAGAGGCCCCAAGGGCGGCACAAGATCCCCCCTCCAACAGAGAGGCCAGGTTACCGGTCTCCCCCGTAGGAGGGGCCAGGTTACTTCTCACAAATGAGGGGGTTGCCAAATCCATGACAAAGGCCCGACAAAGCAAAAAGGTTGAAAAGGAGCAGATTGCTACGAATTAACTTGCAGGGAGCAAACGAACAAGTTTGAAGGAAAAGACGCTTCACCAAAGTGGTACTTGCAATTACCTCAAAAACTTTAAGTTACATCAAAGTCTACTACAGAGTTACTTTCCTTAGGATCTATCATTTTGATCTCTTGAGGAATTTTCTTTTTAATTTTTCAAAATCTCCTTCAAGCTTCGAAAAAGACTCTTCCTGCAAAAATTCAAACGACGATTAACTCAAACTGTTGTCAATTTCTAGAAAAAATGGAAAACTTATGAGCTTTCGAACGGCACTAAACGGATAGTTTTTTTATTTTCTTTTTCTAAAGAACTGAGGGGCCATGAGAGTGTGGGGCGCACTCCTCGAGAGAAAAAGCCAACCAGCCAATCGTACAGCGCAAAATCAACTATCGTGGAGGAGAAAACCGTCGTGCATCAAACCCGTCAATCGTGCAGAGCAAAACCGTCTATCGGCGGGCATAAATCCATCAATCGTGAGCAAAACCGTCTATCGGTGTGCATAAAACCATCAATCACGGAAGTGAAAACCATCAATCGCCGACAAAGCCGTCCATCGCGATAAGGAAGTCGTCTATCGCGCGATAGCCAACCTTTGGATGTCGTGCGACAGTGTCAATTCTTTTATGTCTGTATCTGCTCGTCTTCAGCAATAAGATCCGACGGACAGTGATTCTGCAGGAGATGGAGTTTCACGATGATGAGAGATCGACAGCAGACTCTAATCATTAATTTTATAGAATCTGAGTGTTGTTGCTCAGTAGCACCCGCTACGGCAGCAAACTCCAGCGTCCGTCCGATACATTCCGCAGTTGAGCTCGGCTTGTAGCATTGACTTTATTCATTGCTGCTAGATCACGTCTCTTGTTTTTTAAGGGTCTTTCCAATCACATCTGTCGCAACTCTACATGCTTCATTTCTTCTCAGCTCATCAAATATCGTGAAAGGTTACGCAATGACAGCACATAGTAAACGTCTTCCACTCGAGTCAAAGAAAGAATGAGATGGACGTTTGGACAAACGATTGGCGAAAGATATATATATATATATATATATATATATATATATATATATATATATATATATATATATATATATATATACCTTGAGATTGAGATATGGGTTACATAACATATCGTAACGCCGAGCGAGAATCCAGCCAACCCCATGTTCGCAAATTCACAATCAAGATTGGGCTTATTGTAACGCAGAATGAGAACCCATGTTCGCATGCTTTTTGTCGCCACCCAAAATCAGTGGCTTTGCATTATGTTTGAATTAGTCAATACTGAAAAGAGCTGTTATCTCGAGGTGGAGTAGGCCAAATAGATGTGAAGAAGCTCCACGTTCCATTTGATTGACCTTAAAAGGTCGCTTCTTGGGATGCTCATTCGTCTGCTCGTTTCTGATCAGTCAAAAAAGCAAAGAGAAAAAAAAAACAGGTATTCCAATAATAAACCAAAAAATATGACACACGCATGCGCTAATTTCTGGTTTCGTTAGTAACTACACGAGATTTACTAAAGAAGGAGAGAAGTGCATTGGTGGGTAGATACGGCATTGGTGTCTTGAGGCAAAGGTCTTGTGTTCAACTCCCAGGTTGGACATATAATGGTTTAGGCGAGTTGAAACTAGTTGTAATTTTGTCTAACCTTTACTCCGTGAGATACATAGTTATATTATGTTGAGTGGACAATGAATCATGTAGGGTGGCTTTACACTGTTTGATACCTTTAGAGGGCATCCACACCCTAACCTATCTCTTCATCCGTATGTGACATCTCGAATTCACCAATTCTCCTTTTTCTTTTTTTCTATAGCATAACCTGTAGATAGAACAAAAGTACTATCCGATCAACCTATTATACGGTTCTTGAAAAGCCATTAGAGGCAAAACTCTCTGAACTTATGTGTATTCTCCTTTTTAATTTGAAGCTAACCTGTTTTATATAAAAATCATTTAAAATTATACTCAGGTTCATTTGATATCAGAAAAACAAGTACATTTAAAAAAATAGAATCTCTAAGTACTTTGAAAATTATCATGGCGCAAGAGTACATGAAACAACAACAATTAGTAAGTAAGCAATTAGATCCTCATTCCATAAAATCCTAAGGAGCAACTTTCCATTAAATCTTGCCTATTTTTCTCATATTAATAGTTACCTAGTTATTTTCATTACGCTGTTCCACAGATATGTCTCTTTTTTTTATTATTATTGTTGTTGTTTTAAAAATAGGAAGTAGAGAAATGTGAACAACTTGTAGGTGGGTTGGTATGGCATTGGTGTCTTGAGGCAGAGGTATTGTGTTCAACTCCTGGGTTAGACATGTAATGGTTTAGGCCAGTTGAAACCAGTTGTAATTTTATCTAAGCTTTGCTTTGTGGGATTCATAGTTGTAACATGTTGGGTGGACAATGTATCATGTTGGGTGGCTTTACAATGTTTGATATCTTTATAGGGCATCCACACCCTAACCTATCTCTCCATCCGTATGTGACATCTCAAATTCATCAATTTTGTTTCTTTCTTTTCATAGCACAACCTTTAGATAGAACAAAAGTACTATCAGATCAACCTATTATACGGTTCTTTAAATGCCATTAGAGGCAAAGATCTCTGGAAAATTCGGAAAGAAAAATGCATGATCAACATCCTCTTGAGTGCTTAGATAGAAGAATTCAAAATAGTATAAACTCTCCCACTTCAAGCACCAAAGCACGATAGGGTGTTTATAATATAAAACAAGAAGCTAAAACGCAAGTGGACCTCTCATGAAAGGCTAAAACGCAAGTGGATCTCTCATGAAAGGGATGAAAAGGTTATCAAATACTTCTCTTTAATCCTATTCTATCATTTTCTTTTTTATCAATTAAACGAGCTTTTGCATTAAACAAATTGAACCAAGTTCATGATTCTAGGAACTCCATGAGCTCTCTACCTTTAAACACCATAAGTGTTTGTATTAGAAAATAGTGAGCTCAAAAGCAAGTGGATCTCTTAAGAAAGGGATGAAAGGTTTATCAGTTTTATTTGCTCCTCTCTGTAAACTTATGTGTATTCTCCTTTTTAATTTGAAGATAAGCTCTTTTATAAAAAAACAATCTTAAAATTATACTCACGTTCACCTGATATCAGAAAAACAAGCATATTCAAAAAATAGCATCTCTACGTACTTATCGTGGAGCAAGAGTTCATGAAACCACAATAGTTAGTAAGTAAGCAATTAGATCCTCATTCCACGAAATCCTAATGAGCATCTTTCCACTGAATTTTGCCTATTTTTCTCATATTAATAGTGACCTAGTTATTTTGATCACGCTATTACCACAAAGATGTCTCTTATTATTATTATTATTATTATTATTATTATTATTATTATTATTATTATTCTTGTTGTTGTTGTTTTAAAAATAAGAAGTTTGGTCGAGGCATGATTTCCATTGCTTGAATTAATAAAAAGAACAATTATACAATGAATGGGCTTAGTGCTTTTGGGATCCCTTGTATCCCACAATCCATGAGTAGGAGCACCCAAAGAGGTATTGAATATGAGATTTTAAAATTGGTAGGAGACCTAAGATTTGGGAGGTTACCAACAGTGTCAGAAGTATGTGGACGCTCAGTTGGTGGATCAAGCCAACTGCCAAATCCAACGGTGCACACCGGGTGCTTGGAGCAAGCTCTAGTGATAAATAGAAACTCAAACCAAGATTACTTGAATTGCATAAATACATCAAATTCTCATTGAGAACGCTTTTCTTTCTTCATGATAATTTAGACTAGAGCTTGATACTCAACCGTAGAGGCTAAATTACTAGAATAATATGTTCTTGAATATTGTTTTGTGCATGTTTAGTGTGTTTCATGAGGTCCATTGATTGGCCAACCTGAATCTACGTTGTGTTCCCTAGGGTGAAAAATTGAACGTTTGACTCCCTTTATCATGATTCAAGGTATTTTCTAATCCCTATGTATAATTTGTAGGCCATTACAGTTGCTTTAATCCAACTTCCTTTCAACATGCAATGGTTTTAGACTAATACAATGATTAAATATGAATGCACACCCCGTGGTTTTCTCCAAGGTAGAGAAAAGTAAGTGCACAAGCATGGAGAGTTTGATAGCTATTGGAACAAGTACCCTGTTCATCTTGGCCATATGTATTGAATACGTATGTTATATTCTTATAACATATGAGGATGTCTTGATATAATATTGTTAATAACATGGACGCAAGTATAAAAATCCAAAGCAAGCTGGATCCAAAAACAAAATTTTGACCAAAACAGAAAAATTGGATGGTCTCTCAAAGGACACTAAATTAGTGTAGGTTTCATTGGATTTCTTTATAAATGGTTCATCTTCAGTTTAATAAATTATTGAAAGGGTAGGCACTGCCAAAGCACTAACAAGAATTCCTCGGTTGTGTGGATGTACAATAAAGTGGAAACGTCACATTGGTTCGTGAGTCGTGTCAAACAATAAGTTTGACATTTGATCAAATAATTGAGAATAATGTTTTGATAACAGCTCTCTCTCTTGTATATGTGTGTATGTGTAGAGAGAGAGACGAGAGATTTTGAAAACCCATTTCGCTCATTCTTTTTGGAAAATTAGGACATAAATCAATAACGCATATAGAGGATTTCTTCTCAATTTTGTAGAAAATTAAGTCGTGAAGCAAAGGTTTGTTACTGATTGAATTGTGTAAATACATATTCATATTCTCTAGGGGTAAATTTCATCAATCTCTTAGGGCTCCAACACCAACGAAACCTTCGACTTTAGGGAAATTACATGGACGTTTGCACAAGCAACAAGACATTTTACAAAAAAATATTTATGTTGGCTTAGGAGAGTGAGTAAAGAGTTTAAGGTCAAACCTTACGTCTGTCCATCAGCTTTTCCGATTTATGTTAATCATAATGTAAATATTGATGTTTTTGCAAAAACGTTGATCCATCATTAATTGATGTTACATATGCTCAATGCCCCATCCTCGTAGGTTCTCATGAATGATCCATGATGCTTGAAGTTGTAAGGCTCTCATTATGAGCAGAATCAATGAGAGCTAAGACATTAGGTAAGATGCATATGACCGCATGCTAAGGTCAAGAAATGATCAAAGGTCCATTTTAGGGGTTTGCAGGCTGCAAAGTGGCCCATGCCTTCAAGACATGGGAGTGCGAGGGGAGCCAAGAAACCCCTGATCCATATATGTTTTCTTTCTATAATAAAGGTCATTTATATTTGGTAGGTTAGTTAGATTTACGTGGGTAAGTTAGAGGGTAACTAAACAACACTCACGTGCCGTGAATGAGGCCAAACTCTTCACAATCATGCACATCCGTCATTTTTCCTAGTCAAATTCATTCGAGATCAGACTTTAGACTTTCATTTTGTCAAATTCATTCTAGATAAGACTTTCACTTGTGTCTCGTCTAGATAAGACTCTTAACTTACTAGGTGCCATACAGGTGGGAGAAACCATATGTTTATTACTTTTGCAGATGATATGAACTTTTAAATTCCTATATTGTCTATTCTGTACTGTTTTATATCTTCCCTACATTCTATTTCTGGCATCGAGTATAGAAGATGGAGTAGTGGAATCGAATTACATGTACACTATGACAATTATGTCAAAATCTCTATCAAAGATTTTATAAATAATAAATTTGTACATAATATCAACTCGGTGAACATCTTACTTCACACACGATTTGATTGTTAATGGCTACAGCATAATGATATGTTAGATAAAGATATTATATTTACATATTTTTCCTAAATTGAAGGGCTACGAGCGGGTTTAGGGTTGGAATCTTCATACTCAATGGTAGAGGGAAAATTCCTCGAATAATCTCCTCTTCAATATAGCTTTGTATACGTTTCGTGCGGCCAAGTTAAACCTATGTTTGTTCCGACCACGGTGAAAAACTGAACTCTTGACTTTCTCTGTCGTGATTCAATGCTTTTTTTAAATCCCTATGTATAATGTACAGAACACGGAACTTGCTTTCATACATCTTTTTCCTTAACATACAATGATTTCATACTAATAAAATAATTAAACATGAATGCACACCCCGTTTTTCTCATAATCCAGACAGCTCCATAGTGTGAACACGCATGTGCGAAAAACCATATTTTCATTACTTTTTTAGAGAATACGGTTTCTTAAATTATGCTCGTATCTAATGTGTACTGTTTTATCTCTCGCCTAGATTCTATTTCTTGCAAAGTTTATTATTATCTGCTATATGTTATTAGATAAAATTTATTATTGTCTGCTATATATATGTTGTTAGATACGAAAGGAAGCTAAAGACCATAGAATGTGCAACAGGAAAAGTATTTAATATTTAGGGTGAAACCTTACGTCTGTCCATCAGCTTTTCCGATTTATGTTAATCATGATGTAAATATTGATGTCTTTGCAAAAATGTTGATGTATCATTAATTGATCTAACATATGCTCAATGCTCCATCCTCCTAGGTTCTCATGAATGATCCATCATGCTTGAAGTTGTAAGGCTCTCATTATGAGCAGAATCAATGTGAGAGCTATGACATTGGTTAAGACGCATACGACCGCATGCTAAAAAGATAGATACATTGAGTTTCAAGGTAAGGAAATGATCAAAGGTCCATTTTAGGGGTTTGTAGGTTGCAAAGTGGCCCATGCCTTCAAGACATGGGAGTCCGAGGGGAGGCAAGAAACCCCTGATCCATATTCGTCTTGTTTCTATGATAAACGTCATTTATATTTAGTAGGTTGGTTAGATTTACATGGCTAAGTTAGAGGGTAACCTAACAACACTCACATGCCGTGAATGAGACCAAACTCTTCACAATCATGAACATCCGTCATTTTTCTAGTCAGTTTCATTCCAATTGATCTAGGACCTTCACTTGTGTCTTGTCTGGATAAAACTCTAAACTTAGTAGGTGCCATACAGGTGGTAGAATTAGCCATATGTTTGTTGCTTTTTAAGATGATATGAACTCTAAAATTCCTATATTGTCTATTGTGTACTCTTTTATGTCGTCCCTAGATATTATTTCTGGCATCGATTATAGAAGATGGAGTAGTGGAATCGCAATACATGCACACTATGACAATTATGTCGAAATCTCTATCGAATGATAAGTTTGTACATAATATCAACTCGGTGAACATCTTACTTGACACGCTTGATTTGATTGCTAATGGCTACAGGATAATGAGATGTTAGATAAAGATATCATATTTACAGATTTTTACCCAAATTGAAGCGCTAGGAGCTCCCCATGAGCGGGTTTCGGGGTGGGAGCTTCATACTCAATGGTAGAAGGAAAAAATTCCTCGAATAATCTCCTCTTCAATATAGCTTTGTATACGTTTCGTGCGGCCAAGTTAAACGTATGTTGTGTCCGACCATGGTCAAAAAACTGAACTCTTGACTTCGTCTGTCGTGATTTAAGGCTTTTTTAATCCCTATATTGTATAATGTATAGGACACGGAACTTGCTTTAATACAGCTTTCTTTTAACATACAATGATTTCAGACTACTATAATGATTAAAACATGAATTCACACGCCCTTTTTCTCGTAATCCAGAGAAAACTGAACACAGAAGCATGGAGAGTTTGATAGCCATTGAAACAATTACCCTCCTCATCTGGGCCATATGTACTAAAAAATTTATGTATTCTTTTAACTTATTAGGATGTATTGATACAAGATTTTGAATTGTATGGACCCAAGAACGAAAGACATAAGCAAGATAGCTCCAAAGAGAAGTGTACCTTTCATTGGATTCGTTTATAAGTGGTTGAGTTTTAAATACTATGTCGGTTGGACATCTGTATGCTTCCTCTCCTTCCGGTTCAAAAAATAATTGAAAGGATACGCACCGCGAAAACACAAACAAGAATCTCTGGGTTGTGTGGATGTACAATAAAGTGCGAACATCATACTTGTGGATAAGCCGTGTCAAACACAATAAGTTCGACATCATATCGAATAATTTAGACTGATGTTTAGAATTTAGCTGTTCCTCTTTATATATAAAAAGGCACACATACACAAACACACACACATATATATGTGTGTGTATGTAGGTACAGAGACATATACATAAATATACAAATAGACATATGCATGAACATACACGCGAACGTATAGAGAGAGATTATCAAGGATCATTTCTTTCATTTTTTTGGAAAATAAGGACATAAAGCAAATGCTTGGTACTCGAGGTGCCAACTGGATCAACCCTTAAAACCTAAAGCAAGTCCGAAACCTTTAAGGGAAACCAGAAATCTTATAGCTCCCACGTACTCAACATTAGAAATAAAGCGCCCAAACCATGATCGTATGGTTCCATCATGTGTTTTCTTTGTTCCATCATGTATTGCGTATTTCCAAGTCGGTGTAAAGATCAAAAGTTGTGATTGTTTGTCATTGCAATTACGTGTGCTGGAACTATGTATGTTTTATTTCCCCCCCAGTTCATTAAATATTTTGAAAGGCTACGCAATGGCAGACCATTTGTGTAAACGTACAGAAGAGGAATCTCCGATTTGTGCGAATGTAAAGGAATCTGCCATTGGTGTGAGTGTAAACAAGAGGAGGGGTCATATTTGTGGTTTGAACAAAGAATGAGATGGATGTTTGAACAAACAACCGGCAAAAACTGTGGTTGGAAGTGTTTTTTCATACGGCTGGCCCGCCTTGAACTTGAGAAATGGATTATGGAAGATATCCTAACGCAGCGTGAGAATCCATCAAACCCATGTTCGCATGCCTTCTATTACCGCCCAAAATCAGTGACGTGTGTGAATTTGTGTTTGAATGTGTCGTTTCTGAAAGAATCTGTTCTTTCAAGGCAGAGGACAAGTGGATCCACGTTCCATATTTTAATTGACAACTTCTGGGATGCTTGTTCATCTTGTATTTCTTGATCACGCAAAGAAGTAAAGATAAGGCATTAAATAACAAAATAAGATTTTGACAAATTGGATATGTTTTAGGAAATGGAAAGCTATTCATGGACTTTGGTAGTGTAAAGCAAGTGTCTAGGGATCTCTGGAGAAGGTTCAACACTTCCATAAGTGATAAACATGAACTCAAAACTTGTCTTCTCTAGATCACTACCATTTATCACAGCTTTTAAAGAATGGCTCACTATAATTTGTATGTAAGTGAGATTGCAAAGAATTGGCAGGTTATCGATGGATAATCTTCATACTAATTGAATACATATTTTTACTCAAAGTTAGAAGGCCTCCACTTTGAACTAGTAACCATTGCATTTGGTGCTAACTTTCATGCTGAATTAGCAAAGCATATATTTCTATGTTCATGAAAAGAACATAGCTCCAAAGGTGGAATAAAACATTATGATGAAAAATAATAATTATTTAAATGCTAATCTAAGTATTAAACCTTCTAAAATATGCTTTCATGCCATGATTCATTATTAATCTCGTCAAATAATATGTGATCTGCAATGGTGATTGTGATAAGAATGAAAAAAATTGGCATGCATATTTCATTTGACAAAAAGATGGCATCCATGATGGAAATAATTTCAAAGTGGTCCTTATCATTTTATGATATCGAAGATTATATCAAAGACTTTTGAGTATTATTTTTAGTATGTGTTGATGTGTGCAAGGGATTGTGTGTATATGCATATAACAACTATCAAAAAAATAAATTGCCTAAATATGTTAGAACTATATATTCTTTTGATTCTATATGTACATGACTCTTGTTTCTTGGTAGGAACTAGTTTATTTTCTTGGATATCAAGATATATGTTTGTAATTTGGCATTATCCCAATGGATGTTAATATTTGTATGTGGATATATTGGTTGGTGTCCACACATATATCTACTTTGTTTGGTGTACATAGATCTAAAAAATTTGGTTGATTTTCAAAGATTAGTAGTTCCCTTATGTGTATACCTTGTTTGATGTCTTATTTTCTTTCTTCATGTGAAGAAACTAGATTTCTTCCATATTTGTACATGCTTTGTTATGTGTCCACAAACTATTCATGATTGTATTTGTAGAATTTGGTTGATGCCCACACAAGAGAAGACTCTTGGTTGTGTTCAAAAACATGAAAATTTTCGTGGATTTCAATAAATTATTTAGCCTTGTGATTGTAAGCTTTTGTTTGTTATGTCACAAAATTTGTACTTGGTAACTTGAATGTGTACACATTCGATGATGTCCATAAATTCTTTTGAGTCATATATATAGGCTTTAGTTTTTTGTATTTGGTGACTAGAGTCATAGCAATTTATTTTATATGTGTACACCTTGATTGTTGTCTTCATACCTTGTTTCATTGTTGGCATATTTTTACACCTCATTGTTGGCATATTTGTACACCTCTGTGGATTCCCATAAGTTTATTTCAACCCTGTTTGGAACTAGTTGCTATTTTTGGTGTGCAAAGTCAAAATAATTGATTTTATTTGAATTGAAATGATTTTTCTAAGTGAGTTTGAGGTTCATACTATGTGATCTATGTTTCAAGGAATGTGTATAATTTTTTCTTTCATAAGATGCACTTTTTTCTTTTGACAAAAATATGCTTGATTAGGAATTTTCATCTTGTTCACTACCATAGCATCTTGAGAGGCTATTTACATGAACAAAAAACATGATTTATTGTGTTTTATAATTTTGCATTAACCTTTGAATTACATTTAATATGTGTGTTAAAGGATTTTCTCAAATTTTCTTTGTAGAAGGTGTGTGATTTTTTGGAAAATTGTCAAAAAAGGACACTTAAGTGTCCTGTTTGGTACCAAACTAGTGTTAATCACATGAAAAGTGGAGAAGTTTATGAGCATTGGATACATCATTTTTATTGCCCTGCTTGGTGTATCCTGAGGCGACTATGAATGTCCTTCTATCTGATCCAACGGTGAGTGTCATAGTTTCTCTGGAAATATCTTTCCCGATGGGACTTACAACAACGAAGGCGAACCAGATGAAGTCTTCTTCCAATGGAGATTTTAGACAACAATATATTCTCCAAACAAAGGAGATCACGTCTGATACACAGCAAGAATTGACCTATCCGGATGCCTCCGCATGCATGATTGAGAATGATTTTAATGGGCAGATAGTTGAGGGTCGTCGAAGCGTCGAAGGGGCCTTTTCCGAAAAGGACCTTGCACACTCACGATCGTTGCAAAGAAGTAGAGAAATCCACAGCTGTATCATGTTGGGTGGCTTTATAGTGTATGATATGCCTTTACAGCGCATCCACATGCAGACAGATTTCTCTGTTTGTACGCCAATGTCCCGAATTCATCAATTTCCCCCTTTTTTTTTGCATGCCACTTCTAAAAATGATAATTTCCCGAATTTATTTATTTCAATCCTTTTCTTTTTGCATGACACAAATTCTAAAAATGATAAAAAGACGATATCATCGTTTTGTTTAATGATGATGTTGAGCGACTTCCGATAGAATATTCGAACAGATACTACAGCTCATATGATATCAGCAAAGCAGTCACGATCCGAAGATGGATTTTGAATTTATGGGCATGTTCTTTTATCAAGTGCAAGACTGTTGATAGGCATTTTCCTTCCAAAAGATTTGATTCTTTGTCGCAAAACCATTTTTTTTCTTTTTAAACAGTAACGTTGACCAAACACCCTTTGCTTTAATTAATCAAAATAACAATTGTACAAGTGAAAAGTGAGCATAGTACCTATGGACCCCATATTTCACAAAGGACGGGTTAAAACTTAGAAGGTTATGCGAAAGTGATACAACGATAGAAATACTAATTTAAAATCTGACCTAAAACCCAATACATGCTCAATACCACCAGATTTATTCCATGTTTAGGTTATTTTTCAGGTTTAAACCTATCATACAAGTTTTATGGTTCATACAGTAGTAAAAATTCCTCATATCATCTTTCCATCCTAAGATTTGGGTGAACACTCATGTACTTCTACCTACGATCTATAGTGATCACGTTTCCAACTTCGCTAGATCAAATCTAGAAGACCAATTTGTAGACTCATGGTACTGATACAATCTGACCCTAATGAGGTTGGAATTTTGTCCTAATTTAGAACATAAGAAAATGTGGTCTTTTTCAACATCAACGGCATCTAAGTGCACTCTCATGATGTCGACCACTATTTTCCTTTTCCATCAACAGGTTTTCCTTTACTTTTCCAGCTATACTCTATTCTTTCCACAAATCATAACCCAGTAAAAATTGCATCCAATTTTGTGGGCCCTAGCTTGAGGAACTTCTCACTGTAAGTGTATATCTCCCTCTTCAAGTATGCTTTGGTGTAAAAGGAGGATGACCTTCTATCAACGGAGGCATTCAACCTTGGAGATTCCTTAGACAGATTTCGAATGATAAAAGGGGTACAAAGGAATTTCATATTTAAAAGATAATCAAAGGTGATGTAAAACTATAGGCTTTGACACTTGGCAAGGGGCTATGGTTGGAGGAGGGTCTTAGATTTGGCCATCAATTCTTCCATTTTAGGTTAACCTTACAAATATTGATGATAAGATTTTAGCCAATGAAGAGGTGATCTTCCATGGATGGCTAGACATGGGTGGTAGTATGTGAGTGCTATCACCCGTGAAACGGTTCGCCACTACTTGTGTAGTGGTCTACCACCCATATATGGATGATACGTGAGTTCCATTGTTGCATACAATGTAGAACCAAGAAACCAATTTCATGTTTCTTTTTCTTTAATCCTTGTTTGGATGTATCGCAACTGACTTTAGAGTCATTGAGAGGCCCTATTTTCTTCAGTCTGTAGAGGTCGAGCATTGCCCCAAACACCCTACCTTAGAATGGGGTCACTGGCCCAAATCCCTCATGAAGGAACACCTTAGGAGGAAATATGTGCCATACGACGCCGCTTTCTTAGCCTCAAAAAGTCATTCGAAAACTATAAAATTCATGCCCTACCTATTTAGGCTCAAAACAATCCTAAGCCATTTATAATGAACTCTTGATCTTATCTAACTTCATAGTCGTGAACCTACCAATGTCCGATGCTTTCACATGGCTTTCCCGCATAACGGGGGCCTTACGAGATAAAGTATGGTGGAGGCATTGAGCACATCCAATAGAATGATCCATGGTGATAAAAGTTGAAGGATCGCCTCATGACCAAAATCCATATGTGACCTAAGATATTGGATCTGTCTTGACTTGGAGGTTGGATGACATGCATAAGACCACATTTTAAAAACGTTGATCTAATTTTTTTGCGTATAAGTAATAGAGATTTGAGGCATGATACATTGAGTTGCAAGGTAAGGAAATGATCAAGGGTCCCTATTGTGGGGTTTGAAGGCTGCAAAGGTCCATATGTTGGAGATCCTGAGGGAGCAAACGAATCCTAAGCGATATTTTGAGGGGTAGCACCCCTAGATTGAAAACAACCCTCATATATCACGAGAAAACAAATCCCATCACAACCATGATCATCAATCATTTTCCTGATCAAGCTCATTCTAGTTGACGTAAGCGCTTCACTTGTCTTTTGTCTCGATCATCATGTAAGATCTATAGTGGGAGCTTAAAGGTATCCCTATTAATTTCCTTGAGAATATGAACTTGGAAGTTGGATAAATATATCGGGTTTCAAGGTTGAGGTGGCCGTAAATTGTGGGGTTGTAGCCCATAAGGGGATTCGGGAATGGAGCTTTTTAGTAAATGGTAGAGGAAAGTCCATAAAGTAATCCTTTCTTAAATATAATTTTCTATAAGTTGAGTGTGATTGACTAGGACGTATGATTGGCTAATTTAAACTTTTATTGTGTCCCCCCATGGCACATATAAGTAAATGTATAGTTTGATATTCATTGAAACCATTGTCCCCTTCATCCGTTCATATTTGTTGAAGAGGTATGTATCCATATAACTTATGAAGGACATAGGAGCTTTTAAATTATGTGGACCCAAGTACGCAAAACAAAAGTATGATGGTATGTGAAAGGAGAGTTAATGAGTGCACCACTCATTGGTTTTCTTTATAAGGGGTTCATTCTCAGTTCTGTCAGCTGTACCTGTGTATGCTTCATTTCTTTTTAGTTCAATAGATATTTGGAAGGGTACGTACTGCCGAAACACAAACAAGAGGCTGTCCGTTGTGTGGATGTACTATAAAGTGGAAACTTCATATCTGTTGATGAGCCGTGTCAAACACAATAAGTTCCATCCGTCAAATAATTAGGAATAATGTTTATATATATATATATATATATATATATATATATATATATATATATATATATATATATATATATATATATATATATATATATATATATATATATATATATATAGAGAGAGAGAGAGAGCTCGCCTGTCTCACTTTTGTGGAAAATAAGGGCATGAAGCACGAACACATACACAAAATTGCTGGTCAATTTTCTGAAAAATTCGTTAATTTTGTGAAAAATTAGGACATGAAGAAAATGATTGTTACTCTTTGAATCTTGTACCTACACGTGGTCTACGTAGCAATTAGACCAACCAAAGATTTTCATTATACGGACATTATTCGGGAAAACCAAGAAGCTTTATCATGGCTTGATCATCTTCATGCAGGAACCATTTGCTTGTTTTGTATTACAAAGACTCTATGCTGCTCGAAACGGGGGTGCGGGGAAGCTTGTTGATGTTTCTTATCCATATAGCGAAAAAGTCGAGAGAAGACTCAATCGATTATTCTTGACGTGGTTATCAAAAAGGCATGATTTTTGTTTCCTCCGAAAATGAGTGACTTCTACATTATGCTTGAATTAGTCAATTCTGCAAAGAGATGTTATCTCAACGTCGGATAAGAAACCTTAGAAATAAATAGATGTTGAGAAGCTCCGCATTGCATTTGATTGACATTATTAGTAGCTTGTTGCGAACTATGATAACAAACTTGCATCGGGGTAGAAAAAATATTGTATTCAATAGTTGAAAAAACTCATTGGAGTTCATGTTCATTAATTTTTAGGCGCTTATCAATGATGGAGTACCGGAATCACAATGCATAAACAGTATGATATTATATAGATATGCATATCAAGCCCTAATATATGATAAGCTATTGCATAACAAGAACTCAGTAAAGATCCTATCTCACACACTAGATGCGCTACAAGGAATGCATCCTATCTCACACACTAGATGCGCTACAAGGAATAAGGGCATGTAGCGATGATTGACATGATACTATTTTGTCGTTCATGGTTGCACATCCCATTGCATCGAGCATGCAACAGCATTTAAAAGACCCTAATATCGATGCTTTTTTTGAGGCTACTAATCGCATTAATTCAAGTGTCACATCAGTGAGAGTCACATATGCGACACTATGGGAGCTACGCTTACTAATTTTACATATGCAATAGTTGACAGGATCGCATATATGATGCATGCAGATCACTTATACGACCCTCCTTTTTTATCAAAATAACAAAATGCATCGCTCTTCGATTGTCATTTTATGTCCTTCTGATAAAAGAACGATCCAATGTTCATATTTGCGCTTTACTTACAAGCTCGAGCTCTCTCTTTCTATATCTCTCTCTCCCCTTCTCTATGTCTCTTTCTCTCTCACTCTTTCTCTCTCACTCTTTCTCTTTCAATTTTTTTCTCTTTTTCTCTCTCTTTTGATATATATATATATATATATATATATATATATATATATATATATATATATACCTCTTTCTTTATTGCCAATTATTCAATAAGTTCACTAAACATAATATATGGCTAGTTATTGTAAGTAAAATTTTCATTGTTTGTATATCATTTAAATTAGCATACTCATACTTACACATTCACATGCACATATATAAACATACTCATACTCACACATCACATGCACATATACACATATACATGCACGTTCTTACATGCACATACACATAGAAACACATATATATACACATACTTATATATTCATGGATGCACATACTCATACTTACACATTCACATGCATATACATAAGGATGAGTATGTTTCATATATTAACATACTCATACTTACACATTCACATGCACATATACACATATACATGCACATGCATGTTCATAGATGCACATACACATAGACACACATATACATATACACATACTTATACACATACACATGCACATGCACATACACACATGTTGGGTGTATTGAGAGATGTGAGAGACACACGAGAAGCACACACAAGGAGCACAAAGGCAGCAAGACACATGGAGAAGATGATGGCTGGAATAGCTCTCTCTATTGACGATGAATTGAACTGAAGTAAGAGCTTCATAATATCCCTAAGTACAAAGTACCATCACATATGAGAGTATCAAGTATGTGGTAACATGGGGAAACAATCTCTAGCTAGCACTAGAGTAAAAAGTGCCCATGTATAGGGAAAAGGTTCACATCAAAGCTACTCGAGGAACACATAAGTGAGACAAACCCGCTAGAGCAAATGATGTGAACACATATAAAGAGTGACAGATCAACCCCCACAAGGTAATAAGCCTAAAGCTTTGCGAAAAGCTTCAAACTTTTCCCGTGGAAGAGCTTTGGTGAATATGTCTACCACATTATCTTGTGTAGGCACATATACCAAATCAATATCTCCTGCATGAAGAAGCTCTCTCGCATAGTGATAATGCACCTCAATATGTTTGGTCCGTGCATGAAACACTAGGTTTCTTGCAATAACCAAAGCACTCTGAGTATCAGTGAGAATATGTGTAGCAGCATGAATCTCCATCAAAGATCCATCAATAGGCGTCTCAGCCATATACACTCCACTGTAGCTATGAAAATTGCCCTGTAGTCAGCTTCACAACTCGATGTCGCCACTATAGGTTGCTTCTTACTCAACCAAGATATGCATGAGTCTCTAAGGAAAAAGCAATTACCACTAGTGGACAGGCGAGTATCATAGCAACCAGCCCAATCACTATCTCTAAAAGCATGCAAGCATGGTTGAACATCTCTGGCATAAAAGAGAACTAAGCTCAATGTACCTCTGAGATATCTAAACACACGTTTTACCGCTTGCCAATGCTTAGTGCTAGGGCTATGCATGAATCTACTCAACTAGGAAACTACATACTGTATATTCCGCCTTGTGTTGCATGCATAAATAAGACATCCCATAGCTTGCTGATAAAGAGAAGTGTCAAATGCATCACTAGAATCCTCAACTGAGAACCTGAATCCTGTCTCAACTGGTGTGGAAACTAGCTTACAATCCTCAAAGTCAAAATGTTAAAGTAGTTTTTCAACATACTTTGCTTGATGCATAACAATTCCCGCCTTAACGGATACAAACTGGATGCCAAGATAGTAGCTCAAAAGACCAAGATAAGTGACATCAAAATTATGTTGCAAATCAGCCATAAGAATTTCAAGTTTTGCATCACATGACCCAGTCAAGACTATGTCATCGACATAAAGAACAAGCACTATAAGATCAGCCCCATTTTTGCATACATAGAGTGTGCTTTCAATCGGACTACATAAGCCAAGAACAATCAAGTGCTTACGGATTTTGTCATACCATGCAAGTGGAGCTTGCTTGAGACCATACAAGGATTTATGCAAGCGACAAACCATATGCTCTTTCCCTTTTATAGCAAATCCAGGAGGTTGCTTCACATAAACTTCTTCTTGCAAATCACCATTCAAGAAGGCTGTTTTTATGTCCAATTGATGCACTTTCCAACCTTGATGGGTAGCCAATGCAACCACGGTACAAATGGTAGTCATGTGTGAAGTAGGTGCAAATGTTTCCTCATAATCAATGCCATATTGTTGCGCATATCGTTTGGCAACCAATAAAGCTTTCTAGCGATCAATGCTACCATCAGATTTTCTCTTAATCTTATAAACCCACTTTGTACCAATGGCATTGTTTCCTTTTGGCAATTCACATAACTCCCAAGTACCATTCCTATGTATGGAATCCATTTTTGATTGCATAGCACTCATCCATTGTGGATCATCACATGCATCTTTAAATGAAAGTGGCTCTTCATTACATGCTGTAGCAATAAGAGAATAATCCACAAAATTACTTGATGCATGGTGAGAGCTTGATCTTGTTCTACCAAGTAAAGGTGCACTCAATTTGTTGTCCTGCAAAGTTTGTTTCAGGCACTTTGGCATAGATTGTGCACTCTTGATAGACATGCGTTCATTATGTAATGCATGTTCAACATGTACATCATGCATGGGCTGAATTTCATGCTCATTTTCAGCGATATTTTGATGCAAATGTTCAGGCATATGTGGCTGAAAATTTCCAATAATTTTAACAATTTTTTGCTGAAATTTTTCAACCATGTTTGGCTGGAAATTCTTTGCATTTTCAGCCCTATTTGGCTGGAATTGTTCAGCCTTTTGAGCCTTAGTTGGCTGGTCTACATGGCCATAGTCAAGCACGCCATTTTGTAACAAAGGCATGAGTGTATCAAACACATCTTGTGAGCTAACTGTTGGCTATATTTTGCATTCGAGTAGAGGGAAAACTGAATTTTCAGCAAATACCCCATCTCGACTCACAATAATTGTGTTTGTCAATGGATGGTACAAACTATATCCCTTATTTTCAGCACTATAACCAACAAATATACATTTCTTTGCCCTGTCATCAAGTTTGTGACGTTGTTGTGATGGCACAAGAGCATATGCCAAACAACCAAACACACACATTTGACTAACCATAGGCTTATGACCATTTTAAGCCTCCTAAGGAGTGATGACTCTCAATGCTTTGGTAGGGCAACAATTCAACACATAATTTGCACACATGACCGCTTCCATCCAAAACGTATTAGGAAGATGCTTTCCTTTAACCATACATCGTGCCATTTCAAGTAGAGTTCTATTTTTACGCTTGGCAAAACCATTTTGTTGAGGTGTATATGGCACTGTACATTGGTGTGAAATACCCCTTTCACGAAGAAAAAGCATTAAACTCATGTGATGTTGATATATTTAGGTAGTGATGTGTGTGAACACACTAGGACTGTCGGGGCACTTTTTTCCCTCTTTAGGAGGTTTTTTTCCCCCGGCTTGTATATACGCCTATTGCCCTAATGGGCTACTTATCTTTGTACATTCTCTAGTAATACATTCAAAAATGTGTGTTGTGCTCCAAGCTTCTTCTTCTTCCTCATGCTATTCGCGTGCTTCAGTATCGTGGTGCTGAAATCGCGATCTGAGCTTGTTTCGACATCCGAATGCACTATCGCAATGCTTGTGCAAGCTCTTTCGTCTTTTTGTGCCAAAGGTATATACCAATTTCTGTTCGCCAGTATAAGCATCTCAAAGTCTACTACAGGTCTAGTAGAATTCGTTAGGGCAGTTTTGTTCAACTTTTTGAAATACACTCAATCTTTTGCATCAAGGTATTTTAGTCACCGACCATGGCTAAAAGCAGTGATGTATTCTGTATGTAGGATAAGTTGGATGGTACCAACTACCCGATATGGGCTTATATGATGCGACACATGTTGGTTGCAAAAGGACTGTGGAACATTATGTAGGGTGTCAAAAAACGTCCTATCCCACCTCCAACTGTTACAACTGTAGGTACTGAAGCTGATGCAGAAGGTGTCAAAGATGATGGTATTCTTCATATTCCTGTTTGTGCTACAGTTTCCGCTGCACCTACTGCAGAGCAGATTTGCTGGGATGGCAGAGATGCCCAGGCACATGCATTGATAGCTTTTTCTGTCAAACATGCCATTATTCCTCACATTCGGTCTTATAGAAGAGCTAAGGATGCTTGGGATACACTTACCACATTATACCAAGCTAGGAATGAGGCTCGTGTTGCTTACCTCGGAAAATAGTTGGAGAGTGAGCATATGAATGAAGGTGATTCTATGGAAAACTTCCTAACGAAGATCAAAGACTTGAAGGCACAATTGATTTTTGCTCATGAGGTTATACCAGATAGCTTGCTTGTGCAGACCCTTTTGAATGGTCTTCCTAATTCATATCAGAGTTTTGCTTCTACTCTTTGGTTGATGATGAAAGGCAATCCAAATGCCTTATCATTTGAGGAGTTAGTCTTTGTTATGTTGCAGGAACATTAGTCCAGGCAGAACAAGTCCATTATGCGAGTTGTAGATCAAGCTTTCCTGGCTAGTCAGAAGGGCAAAGGAAAATGGAGCTCTTCAATTAGTAAGCAGAAATCTGCTAATTCTGCACATTTGAAGAAGAAAGATAAAGATGAGAAGAAATCAGAAAAGCAGAAATTATTTTGTAAGTACTGTAAAGGGAATGATCATATCATAAAGAACTGTCCAAAACTGGCTGCTACACAGGCAAAGAAGAAAGAGGTTGGAATGGTTGTTGCAGAGGCCTCTACACAAAAAACAGAGTCTGCTAATCTTGTGCAGGAAGAAGAATGGGCGTTTACTACTATCTGTAGTTTTGACCCATCTTCTCATGAGCAGTGCATGTCTGCAGTAGACTCAGATGTTTGCCAGTATTTTGATAGTGGGGCGACCAAACATATTACCTCACAGCGCAGTTTCTTCTCTTCACTCGAGCCTCCTCCTACAAGGAATACTGTTACATGCGTCAACAACTCCTCTTATCATGTTATGGGAGTTGGTAAGATCATTTTGACTACTGTTGATGGTAGTTCTTTCACTTTGTCAGATGCTTTATTTGTGCCAGGGATCAAGAAGAACCTGTTATCAGTTTCTGCATTAGCCAAGATTGGCTTGGTTGTGAAATTTATTGATGACAGGTGTACAGTTCATGATCTGTCAAATGGCGATGTGATTATTGCTTATGGCAGTTTATGTCGTGGGCTATATAAGCTCATAGACTATGAAAGATCTGTAAATGATTTGGCATGTGTAGTAAATGATTCTCAGGCTATGTCAGATGCAAAGCTTTGGCATGCACGCTTTGGTCATCTGAATTTTGCTAGTTTGCTATGCATGCAGAAATCTGAAATGGTGTCCTCTTTGCCCAAACTTGAGGCACCTGGAAAACATGTTTGTGAAGGCTGTATTTTGGGCAAAATGCAGTGTTCGTCCTTTCCAAAAGAATGGTTCAGTTCGGGCTAGTTAGAAATTACAGCTTGTACATAGTGATGTCTCTGGTCCTATGCAAACACCTTCTTTTGGGAATTATCTTTACTTCATGACTTTCATCGATGATTTTCATGCATGCATGGGTATATCCATTGAAGGAAAAGTCCGAAGTGTTCATGTGCTTCAAACAGTTTCTAGTTTTGGCTGAAAATCTATCAGCATGTAAAATGGGCACCCTTTGTTCTGATCGAGGGGGGGAATATATGTCTTGTAATTCTAATGCATTTCAGGCTGAATGTGGGATAAAACACCACTGTACAGTGCCATATACACCTCAACAGAATGGAGTTGCTGAACAAAAGAACAGGTCACTCACGGAGACGGCGAGGTGTATGGTCAAGAGTGAGGCTTTACCACATAGTTTTTGGCTTGAGGTTGTCATGTGTGCAGCATATGTACTGAACACGTGTCCCACTAAAGTGCTGCAATCTATCACTCCATATGAGGCTTGGCATGATCGCAAGCCATCTGTTGCGCATCTGCGTGTTTCTGGTTGTTTGGCATATGCATTGGTGCGTAAACAACATCATAGAAAATTGGATGATAAGGGAGTAAAATGTATTTTTGTTGGGTACAATTCTGAAAGTAAAGGCTATCCTTTGTATCATCCACAGATTAAACGCATTCTGGTTAGCCGTGATGTTGTTTTTGTGGAAGATGCTATTCAACCATTGCTTTCATGTACTAAGGAGACATTTGTTAGCTCCAAAGACATGTATGATACTTTGCTGCCTCTATTTATAGATGGACAGTCTAGTGTTGGTCCCAATGCGGCAACTTCTTAGCCTTTGCAAGTTTCATGTGATGATGCAGATCATTCCATTTTTAATGCAGATTTGCATAATGCACTAGTTGATGAGAGAAGTAATATTGAGGAGACAAAAACTATGCCAAAATGGTTGGTGCAAACTTTGCGTGATAGCAAATTAGATGCACCTTTGTCATATCGTACTCGTTCAGGCTCTCATAGTGCCTCTTTTGCATCAGATTTCTATGCTATGGCTGCATCTAGTCTCTGTGATGAGAATGAGCCTGTTTTGTTTGATGAAGCACAAAATTCAAAAAATTGGATGGTTGTAATGCAATCTGAATATGATACTATAATGAAGAATGGTACGTGGTCTTTATGTGACTTGCCTCCTGGCAAGAAGGCCATTGGCTCTAAGTGGGTATACAAGCTGAAGTGTAAACCGGATGGTACAATTGACATGTATAAGGCTAGGCTTGTTGCAAAGGGTTATGCACAGGAAAGAGGCATTGATTTTGATGAGTCCTTTGCACCTACATGCCGTATCACTACTGTTCGGAGCATCTGTGCACTTGCAGCTCATCATGGTTGGAATGTACATCAGTTGGACATTAAAACAACATTTTTGAATGGTGACTTGCATGAAGAAGTGTATGTTTTTCAGCCCCATGGCTTTGCGCAGAAAGGGCATGAAAACCAGGTGTGCAGGTTAAAGAAGGCATCATATGGTTTAAAGCAAGCACCACGTGCTTGGTATGAGAAGATACATGCCTATTTGATTGCACATGGTTTTGAGAACAGCCCAACTAAAAGCACCTTATATGTTAAGCGTGCTAATGATGTGCTTCTGATCATTGTTGTCTATGTTGACGACATGCTACTCACTGGTCCTATTGAGAAGCATATTGCTGATTTTTATGCCTCATTTGAGATTTCTCATTTGGGGCATTTGCATCACTATTTGGATGTTCAGTTTATGCAAGTTGATGGTGGAATGGCTTTGTGTCAAATGAAATATATTGACACATTATTGCAGCGTTTTGGCCTTGAAGACTGTAAGCCTATTGCCACTCCTATGGAGACAGGTTTACGATTGAGTCTTCATGATGCTGGAGATGCATTTGATGCTATTCTCTATCAGCAGGCTATTGGATGCTTGTTTTAGTTATGCATTACTCGGCCAAATATTTAGTTTGATATCTCACAGATGAGCAGGTTTATGCATTGCCCAAGAGTCAAGCATTGGCAGGCAGTTAGGCGCATCTTTCACTATTTGAGTGGTACTCGGGTACTTGGGTTGTTTTATCCCAAGTGGGGATCACTATCGCCACATTTGCATGCTTTTTTTGAATCTGATTCGGCTAGTTGCTATGACACTCGTGTGTCCGCTAGTGGCTTTTGCTTCATGCTTGGTAGCTCATGTATATCTTGGTTGAGCAAGAAGCAGCCTACTGTGGCCACTTCCAACTGTGAGGCTGAGTATAGGGCAGCTTTCACATCGACTGTTGAGTGTGTGTGGCTTAGACGCCTTATGATTGATTTGGGCGTTGGTCAAACTTCTGCCACCACCATCTTCACTAACAGTGAGAGCGCATTGGCAGTTGCGAGGAACCCTATGTTCCATGCTTGCACTAAGCACATTGAGGTGCATTATCACTATGTCAGGGAGAGATTCTCTGCTAGGGAGATTAGCTTGGCATATGTGCCCACACAGGAGAACATTCCAAACCTTTTCATGAAGGCTCTGCCTAGGGAGAAGTTTGAAGCTTTCCACAAAGCTTTGGGCATACTTCCTTTTGTGGAGTGATTTCCACATAGCTTGGCACTTCCTTATAGATGAGTGGCAGCTCCTTGTTCACCGCATCACTCCTAGGGGGGATTTGTTGATATATTTAGGTAGTGATGTGTGTGAACACACTAGGACTGTAGGGGAACTTTTTTCCCTCTTTAGGAGGCTTTTTCCCCCCGGCTTGTATATATGCCTATTGCCCTAATGGGCTACTTATCGTTGTACGTTCTCTAGTAATACATTCAGTATTGTGTGTTGTGCTCCAAGCTTCATCTTCTTCCTCGTGTTGTTCGCGTGCTTCCGCAGACGTCTAACTCTAACATGTGACATGTATTCACCACCATGATCCGTGCGTAGATTCAAAAGCTTTTGTGAAGAAAAATTTTTAGCCATAGCTAAAAATGCTTTGAAGCAAGAAAAGACCTCATTCTTTGCTTTCATAGGATACATCCATGTATGGCGAGTAGCATCATCAATGAAGGTAACAAAATATACATGCTTCCCAAAAGATGGAGTCTTGACGAGACCACATACATCACTATGAACAAGCTGTAATTTTCTTGTAGTGTTTGTATGACCAGCTTTTGGAAAAGAAGCACGATGCATTTTTCCAAGAATGCAACCCTAACATGCATGCTTTTCAATGGACTCAAGTGTATGCAAACGAATAACCATGTCCTTCTTTTGCAAGTAAAGCAAACTATTGAAGTTCAAGTGACCAAAAGGAGCATGCCAAAGCTCCATTTCAGCCATGGAAGAAGTATGAGCAACCAAGGCATTTGAGGCAGCCGTCTTGTATGCATCCTTGCGATACAAAACCATTACATAATGTACCAGACATCGCGATAACATCGTTATTGTTGAAATCATGAACCATACCCTTATTATCAACAGAGTGTACATGAAGTCGAGCTTTGGCAATCAACAGAACTGAAATTAATTTCTTCTTGATATCGGGCACGTACAATGCATTTTTTCAAGAGAATCACACATCCATTTGCAGCCGTAAGCTCAATTTCTCCTACTCCAATGATAGGATAAGAGGCATTGTTTGTAGACACATGTCCTCCTTGGGTGCATCTTTCAAAGAGGCAAAAAATCTTTTGCATGATTTTATGTGCTTTGAAACACCACTATCAAAGAACCAATCCAAATCAGCCTCACTCACAACCATAAATTTAGAATGCAAAAAAGCATCATAATGACATCTAACAACACATGCCCAAAAATCTTGAGCCATGTTAGCTTGATCATTCTTTACATTTGCTGAATTTTTAGCAATAGACATGCCAAATTCCTTCTTCTTTTCATTGCGTTTAGCAAGCTTTCTACACTCATCAATAGTATGACCAGCCTTTCGACAACATTTGCATCTCTTCTTCTTTTGCAAATCAACATCATTAGAGGAATGAGTGGAAGAGGAAGCTTGAGGCTTTGGTTGTGATGAACCCAAAGCTGAACCATACTTGCTTTTCCTCTTTTGTGAGATAGCAAGTGCTTGTGTTCCCTCAATCAAACCACTCCTATTCAGTCTAGATTGCTCTTCTTGCAAAAGAAGAGACACAACCTCATCAAATGCATACATATTAGGATTTCCTTTTGCAACCAAATGGAGAGTAGTAGCAAAGCTTTGAAAATATTCCGATAATCCTTTCAACAATGTAGAAATGAGTGATGCATCCGGAATGATCTCATCTATGTTTGCCAATTGCTCTTTCAAGTCCTTGATGCATGTCACATACACATCCACCGACTCATTTTCAGCCATACATACATCCTCAAGTTGCTTCCTCAAGTATGCAACACGTGCTTCATTATGCACAGCGTACAAAGAAGCAAGAGTGTCCCATGCTTGTCTTGATGTAGAACATGATCGAATGTGTGTAACTATATGACGCTTCACTAAAAGCGCAATCAAAGCATGAGCTTGAGCATCTTTTCCATCCCATCTAAGCTGCTTCTGTGTAGGTGTAGAAGGAGAAACCACTCTATTCGAAGAAGAAGCTCCATCTATGACAGTAGACTATGAAGTAGAAGAACCTGCGGGTCTTCGATCTACATCTGGCCACTATGTTCCAAAGTTGTTTAGCAACAAGAACATGCTTCATCATGTAAGACCACATCGGATAGTTGGTCCCATCAAGCTTATCTTCAGCTTGAAGCATGCCAAACAAGTCATTGTTGCCCACCATTTCACAAAAGAACAAGAATGTGATAAAATGTTTACTTTGACGAAAGCTCAAATGAATGCTGAAATTTCAGCTCACAAACCGTCACTCTGATAGCAATTCTAACTGCACGAATGGCTTTGAAATGGGGATAAAACTCTAGGGCACCTAGTGGAAATGTTTCTTGGCTACTGAAATTCACAGTTCTATGCTCCGAACTCGATTCACACTGTTAAAAGTGCGCGTGTGATGCGACGAAAAAAACCAAAACTTGAGAAGGAGATGAACCTGGCTCTGATACCACTTTTGGGTGTGTGTAGAAATGCGAGAGACACACGAGAAGCCCACACAAGGAGCAAAAACGCAGCAAGAAACACGGAGAAGACGATGGCTGGAATAACTCTCTCTATTGATGATGAACTGAACTGAATTAAAGGCTGAATAATATCCCTAAGTACAATGAGAGTATCAAGTATGTGGTAACATGGGGAAAAAATTTCTAGCCAGCACTAGAGTAAAAAGTGCCCATGTATAGGGAAAAGGTTCACATCAAAGCTACTGGAGGAACACATAAGTGTAACAACTACACACACATACACATACACATGCACATATGCACACATGCATACATACATACACTTACACATACACCTGCACATACACAAACATACACATACACCTACACATACACACATCCACATGCACAAACATATCTACATGCACATGCATGCATACACATACACATACAAACATAAACACACACTTATACACATACACAGACATATGCACATATACTTACATGCACATATATATACACATGCATATGCACATGCACATGCTTGCACATACACATGCATGCACATTCACATGCATGCACATGCACATGCATGCTCATACATATACACACATACACATACACATGCATATACACACATATGCATTCACATGAATATACACACACACACACACATACACATACATATCCACACACATATACATACACATACACCTACATTTACACATACACACACAGACATGCACATGCACACACACACACACACACACACACACACACACATATATATATATATATATATATATATATATATATATATATATATATATATATATATATATATATATATATATATATATATATATATATATATATATATATATATATATATATATATGTGTGTGTGTGTGTGTGTGTGTGTGTGTGTGTGTGTGTATCTATGTCTGTATGTATGTATGTATATATATATATATATATATATACATACATACATACATACATACATACATACACACATAGATACAAACACATATAGGCACATACATACATATACACACACAAACACACATAATATGAATGAGTTAGATAGTTAAAATAATACATGACATGTTAAATATAAACTGTAATAAAAATCATTAGTACATTTCATTCATATAATTCACTTCAATAAAGTAAATTAATTAATAAACACTCTAAGATTATTAAAATTATGAACTCCCACCATATACAGAATAAAAAACATAATTGATATGAGAATATATATATACACACACACACACACACACACACACACACACACATATATATATATATATATATATATATATATATATATATATATATATATATATATATATATATATATATATATATATATATATATATATATATATATATATATATATATATATATATATATATATATATATATATATATATATATATATGTGTGTGTGTGCATGTACATATGTGTGTATCACAATACATAATACATCCAATCTAAAGTATCAATCATCTGAATTAATCCACTTGATCATGATCCTCAACATCATCATCATGATTCACATGGTCTGATGTATCTAAAGAGGCATCATTGGTAGAGGGGTCAATACTCTATGATGATTGATATTATGCCTCTCGTGTCTATCTCTCCACCTCATCCATATTGGCCTCTCCAAAATACTCCTATATTATATATTAAAAAAACATAAATAAAAAATTTATAAAACATAAGTGAAAATAAAATAAAGCATATCAAATTTAATAATACTCACAAAATCATAATAAAGTATATCAAATATAATAATACTCATAGAATCATCTAGGTGATCTCTTATCTACTCACTCATACATCAATATTGACAATATGTAGCATACATAATTTTTTTCCCAAGGATAAGGACCATAATCCTTTTGCTACATTGAAACAAATAAAAAACATCAATGATTAGTGTTTTCAATAAAATAAAAAATATAGTTTCAATAATACATATACTTATAAATGTAGCAACCAAACTGTGATGGGGCATTTGACCTAAGCAAGATCTATGACTTAATTTAACTTTCTTCTTTGTAGCAACCTGTGTCTATTTAATGAAACAAATGTAGATAGATTAAATTTAAAATATTTATAAAATATATGAGAATTATAACTCATAGTAATATAAACTATTTTGCATACCTTCTACTAAGGAAATGATTCTTGAACATGTAGGTGTCTGTGAAAATACTACCACATCTCATGTGATATGTCAGTTCTTCTCTTATTTCTTTCTACCATACAATATCTCCTATTATGTTAATCTAAAAAAAAAGGATCATTATACACAAGAAACTTTAAAATTATAAGCATGCATACACACATACATACACTTACACACATACATACATACACATACACATACATACATATACACACACATACACATATAGACACATGTACATACACACACATACATATACATACACATACATGAGCATTAAAATAGTAACGAATCACCATACATGAGTAGAGATGTAGGAGCATACTTAGTTCTGAGATGTATAGAGAGCAATAGAAACCAAGAGATATAGGAGGATACTTAGTTGACAATGCCATTATAATGAATAATAACATTTATGTTATAATATATTAAAAATAATAAATTATAATAAACATACACAAATGCATACACACATACAGATGCATACACACACATAGATAACACACAATTGTACACAGAAATATATACACATACATACACACATATGCATACACATACACACACATAGACACATACATACATACATACGCATGTCATTGATTTACGATTTGGTATGTGTACTTTTATGTCAGATTCAGTATCTTTGTATGTGTGAATATGTGTGTATTTGTAAATGTTTACATCTAAATGTAAATAATCAAATTACTAATATCTAGTACCTTTTTTGCAAGACAATCACATTTTGATCAATGAGAGGGAACTCCACCACTATCTCCTAGTCGTACAAGGACTACTTACTATAAGTATATCAAACTTTTGATTCTAATATTTGATAGATCCATATATAAGTGATATATGTTTTCTAATTGTTATATTATAATTAAATTATGATCAATTAGAGGATCCTCCACCACCTCCTACCTATGCAAAGACTTCACATGTGATGTGTGAAAGGAATATATGATGATTTTACAATCAAGAGTATATTACATGGTGTAATGTTTGCTATGGCACATATCAAAAACCACCTTTGGAATGTATTGAACATGAGGTAGATCATGGTATTTTTGAGGGTGCACCACCATGTGATCAACGTGATAATGCTTGGGTATGTATTGATTCCATAAATTAATTTCATTATTTTATTTTGAGATCTTATACAAACTAAAATTATACTTAATATATAGGAATATTTGCTCGATGATGATGATGATGATTCTCCTACTAATAATTCTAATATTCGTCATGCACATCATGGATATGTCATTTATCAATTAGAAGTTGAGATTTCTTGAAATCCTCTACCTCTTGGTTTACAAATCAAACTGGTTGAAGATTATCTATTGCCACTTTGTGATCCTCCTCTAGTACAAACATATGATAGAAGAAGATATGGAGGATGGCATAGAGGACCACTTCCTTTAGATGGAGAGGTTTTAACTTTTGGGGTAATCACTATATGATTGCTCCCTTTGAGATCACTGGTGTTGATGATGGTCTCTTTATTCTAGAGGATTTGTATGTGCCTCTGAACTCTGAAGTCACTGTTATGCCATTTTGTCGTCCTATGTAGATTGGGAGATTGGATCAACCAACACATTATGCTCAAAGCATGATTACTCATGGATTATGTCTGAATGAAGCTTCTCTTGCTAGTAGAAGGATAACACATGCAGAAAATGAAGGATTATATATTGATGCAAGAACTTACACATATGGAATTATAGTATCTTTAATAAATAGTATTGGAATATACAATAGTTCAATGACTAATTGCACATTTGAAAAGCATGAAAATAGTCATGCATCACCCTACATGAGTAGAGATGTAGCAAGATACATAGTTGTGAATGCTTTTACTTCATTACCTACTGGTGATGAATTATTAGTGACTTATGGATGGCGTAGAACTCAAAGAGCACCTTTAAGAGAGCAACAAAAACTTTTTATCCACCTATGCTCTATTGCAATGAAAACTCTAATTAATTAAAACTCTTTTCAATTAACTTACATGTTTAAGTTTATGTTTTAAGTTTATTTTTCATTCATGTATGGAATACAAATGATTTTTATTCATGTATATAGATTCCAATTCATGATATTGATGATCTTCCATGACACCATTCAGAGTTGTTAGTAACACCTCATTTATAAAAAACATCCATGAGGAGGCTACATAAAAGTGATCTTGTAGAATATGCAAGATTAAAAGATAAACTTTAAGATTTTTATAATGATGATGATGGAATGACATATTTTATTGAGTATTGGTGTCAAAATGAGGGAAAAAGCATTGGTATCTCAAAAAGTGAGAAATATCTTGAAGAATAATGTCTAAATAATATATATGAAGGAAGGCTCTTGACACAATTAAGTGCAAGCTTACTTATTCTCAATCTTCAAAATTGTTTTGGATGGAGTAATATATTTGTTTTGATAGTATTGAGGTATATCTTTTCTTTTTCTATCTATTTATTTATATACACACATGCAAATACATGATAGATAAATATCTATATATGCACATATACATACACAAATATATGCATACACACACCCACATGCACACACATAGATAGACATACACATACATGTGCATACACATACATATGCATACACATACATATACATACACATATATATACATACACACA
Source organism: Ceratopteris richardii (assembly GCA_020310875.1). NCBI lineage: Eukaryota > Viridiplantae > Streptophyta > Polypodiopsida > Polypodiales > Pteridaceae > Ceratopteris > Ceratopteris richardii. The sequence goes on from CM035429.1 coordinate 12,140,905, forward strand.
TACACACGCACACACATATGTACATACACACACACACACACATATATATATATATATACATACATACATACATACATACATACATACATACATACATACATACATACATACATACATACATATATATATATATATATATATATATATATATATATATATATATATATATATATATATATATATATATATATATATATATATATATATATGTATACACATATACACTCATGTTCATATATACACATACACATACACACATGCATACACACAAATACACATATACACACATACATACATACACATATACATAGAGATACACACACTACACATACTCATACACACACATACACGTAGCTACACACATACACATATACATGCACACACATACATACACATACACATAGATACACATACACATACATACACACATACACACAAATACACACATACATAGATACACATACACATACACGCAAATATCTATTTATTTATTTATTTTTATTCATAATTCTTTTCTCATGAACTTGCATGTTACTATTTGAAATTTCTTACCATGCAACAATATTTTCTTCCTATATCACATGATGAAATGAAGAAGATAATCAGCAATCTTGGTAAATATTATCATGCGCATGCATTTCTTAATGATTGTATTTTATATATAGGTGTATATGTACACTCTTTTACATGTTCAAAATCTCAATCTCCTTGATATAAGGAGGAAGAGGGTAGAATTAAACATATGTTTAAAAGCCATAAGGGTAAAACCAGTGTGAACACTTTTTAGGAGGATTTATCTCTTTTAAGCCTGTCACTTTTTAGCTATTTCAAAAGCTTTTTAAATTTTGAAAAAATAAATTCATAATAGTAATTTGCTAGACATACGATCACTACAAATGTGGCAGCCCATTGGGTATCATGGTTGGAATATCGATAGTAAATGTCATTATTTCTCATGTACTCCACAAGGTGGCGAGTCTATCGAATCTGCGCTAGTGGAGCACCGAAGGTGCACGCAACTTCGTCAGTCGCAAGAGAGAAAGCTACCATCAACAAGGCTGTTCCATCAGAGGATGAAGGTGAAACGCGGTCTTTGGGAACGAGTATGAGCAGGTATGGGATCTAGCATCCATGCATGCAACATTTAGGTGCTCACATGGCTAGGAGTAATTTCTATGATTCTAATGTAAGAGCCACTATTTTCGACAGAGAAGAGGCACCATCCATTAAAAAAAGTGTGTCCAACATCACATGGGTATTACAAATTCATAAATGGCCTTATACACCTCACCATTTATGGTAAACATGTATGTACAATTGTGGACTGGTGACATGGGTATTTTAATGCATCTTAGAAGATGGGAATACATGTAAGCTGGTGGTCTTGTTTCTAACAACCTGTAGACATTTTCTTCTAGTCCCTCATAACATAAGCCCACCACATAATATGTTCTTGAAGCTATCACGTTGTTCCATGCATCCATTACATTCTTCAGACTGAATTGTTTTCCTTGTGTGCACTTTAATAAATCAAAATCTGCACCTTCATCATTGTCCTCTTTTGCATTGATTGCAAAGTTGTCATCCACTAACCAATGCATCTGATAGGTAGTTTCCATCACCTTCAAATGTAAAATTGGAAAAGGATGAGTCTTTTGCTTCATGTGACTCACTGATAGGAGTCAAAGTATGGTACACCCAATTTCAAACGTGGCATTTGTTGATGCATCTTTTCCACTGACCATGGATACAATGAAAGCAATAACATGTTACTTCTCTCACACCAATCCAAAGACCCATGTGACATCTCTCCCTTTTGACTCTCACAAATGTCCCCTGAGAAATTTCACAACATCTGCAATACACTTCAGCATTGCACCTTCAGGTTTAAGTTATTCATGGGTTAGGGCCCTTTTCACAACTTCACCTGCACCATCATGTTCTCCCTTGTCTTGCTCTGACTCAAAGAAGTTCCATATCATAGTCATGCATGTTAACCCTGGATATCTTCCTATGAGTTTAGCTTTAAATTGAGAAGCTAAACCATTTGACCATACCTAATGTTGGCTTAATTCAAGGTTTAGCTCTCCAAACCATTGCTAATGTAATTCGAAACAATGTTGCACAAAAAGGGTGTCATAATTCTTGTCATCGGATATGAAGAAGTGGAATACCTTTCTAGGAATACCCTTCAAACAAAAATATGTGATATGCACAAAAATAGTTACCTATACAGACCACGAATGCATATATTGTATTTCATTTTGCTCGTGGAATGTATAGTTTTTTTCCAAAATCAACCACTGAAACCACAACATCACCTCAGAATTCAGAGACACACATCTTAAACAGGTTCACTTTCCATAAATAAATGAGATTGTGCTTGATACATTTCTTTAGAGTTTTCTCAAATAATCCTGTTACAACTTTAGGACTCATTTCCGTCTTTATCAATTCTTCCCTTTTATGAACTTGTCCTTCATACATTGACTCAACATCTTCAAAGATATTTATAGGAATATGATATTCCTCAATGCTAGTCTCTTTCGGACACCACTTAAAATGTCCTACTGTGCAATCAGAGCACTCACCCATCACACATTTGTATTGGTGGAATGTGGTATCATTTTGATGTGGATATAGAATAATCTATATAATGCTGCTAATCAATCAAAATATAGTTGCTGAAGCATTGGACCTTCATGTCTTCCCTACTTGACAAATAGAACAATCACATTTACAAAGAGAGCTATGCACGACCGAGCTTGATTGACATAGGAGATTGATTGCATCCTTAAGGTATGGCATTTGAACGTGATAAATGCATCAACATGTGAATCTATCTTTCAATCTCTTAAAAAAAAGGCTTCAATGATTCAAACTTCTGAAGCTAGATATTTATCGTTGGATGCAATTCTTTGAAGCGTATAAATAGATGCATCTACATTACATAAACAAGTGGTTATTAGTAGTCCCTAGTTATCAATTTGCTATTACTAAGTAGTTGGTGGTTAATTGTTACAAGGTGTAAGATTGTTACTGGTTAGTTCTCAGTAATTAACTATTACTAATTAGCTTGTTAGTAATTAGATATTATTAAGCATCTACTTCTTGGTTAGTTGTTTGTAATTAGCTATTACTAAGTAGTTGGTTCTTAGTTAGTTCTTAGTAATTAGCTATTACTGAGAACAATTAGCTTGTTAGCAATTAACTATTACTAAATAGCTAGTTCTTGGTCAAGTGTTTGTAATTAGCTATTACTAATTAGCTTATTACTAATCAAATATCACTAAGTAGGTGGCTCTAGGTTAGTTGTTTGTAATTAGCTATTACTAATTAGCTTGTTACTAATTAGCTTGTTACTAATTAGCTTGTTACTAATTAGCTTGTTACTAATTAGCTTGTTTACTAATTAGCTTGTTACTAATTAGTTTGTTAGTAATTAGCTATTAGGAAGTAGCTAGCTCTTGGTTAGCTATTTGTATTAGCTATTACTAATTAGCTTGTTACTAATTAGCTTGTTATTAATTAGTTTTTTAGTAATTAGCTTGTTACTCATTAGCTTGTTACTAATTAACTATACTAATTATCTTGTTAGTAATTAGCTATTACTAAGTAGCTTGTTCTTGGTTAGTTGTTTGTAATTAGCTATTACTAATTAGCTTGTTACTAATTAACTTGTTACTAATGAGCTTGTTACTAACTAGCTTGTTGCTCATTAGCTTGTTAGTAATTAGCTATTGCTAATTATCTTGTTAGTAATTAACTATTACTAAGTAGCTAGTTTTTTCTTAGAAATTTATAATTAGCTATTACTAATTAGCTACTACAATATATGAGGGGCATACCGATGCTGCATATACCGACGGTCACACTCGGCGTCGGTATGGGCATTGGAAAATGTCACTTAGAGATATCGACGGTCAAGTGACCGTCGGTATGACCCTTTTAAACGAATCGTCGGTGTGGCCCCCCGCCGTCGGTATTTCCATCGGTATATGCGCCGGTATAAGCATCTGTAATTTATTGGAAGTTACCAGCACTTATACTGACGCATATACCGACGGGTATACGGAGGGCGAGTTTTTAACATACCGCGAACCCGAGAGCAAAACTTCACATTTTTGCGCATGTTTGAGTACTGTTGGTCTTCTGTCGAACTTGCGTGTGCGAACCGAATTGCGACCTGCATTGTATGTGCACACACACACACACACAGATCTCTCTCTCTACACACACACTCTCTCTCTCTCTCGGCTTAGATCTCACATCTTGGTAAGTGTTGCACGTACTGTTAGCATTTGTGTTTCTCTATCCTTTAGGTTTTATAATTTCTCTTTTCTTTGATTTTGTAGAAGTTCTTTGGCATCGATTGTTTGGAATTGGACAATAGGCGACATACATTACGCTTTGATGACAATGATCCAAAAGAGGGACATACTTGTAAGTGATTGTTTTATTCTCTATTGATAGAGAGAGAGGGAGAGAGAGAGAAAGAGAGAAAGAGATGAGAGAGAGAGAGGGCGAGAGAGAAAAAGAGAGAGAGAGAGGGGAGAGAGAGAGAGAGAGAGAGAGAGAGAGAGAAAGTGAGAGATAAAGAATAATGAAAGAAAGGAAGATAGAGATAGGAAAATAGAGCATACATACACACACACATACACACACATTTACACATGCATACATACACACATACATGTACACACATGCATGCTTACATACACACACCTATACACACATGCATGCTTACATACACACACACATATACACACATGCATGCATACACATACATATAAATTTACACACATGCATACATACACACACATGCATACACACATACATACACACACATATATACACATATGCATACATACACATACACACACACATATACACACACACATATATACACACATATACACACATGCATGCATACATACACACATATATACACACATGCATGCATACACACATATACACATATACACACATGCATACATACACACATGCATACACACATACATACACACATACATACACACACACATGCATACACACATACATACACACATACATACACATGAATGCATGCATACATACACACACATACACACACATGTACACACATGCATACATACACACACACATGTACACATGCATACATACACACACATATATACACACATGCATACATACACACATACATGTATACATACACCCACATGTACACACATGCATACATACACACACACATGTACACATGCATACATGCACACACATACACACATATACACACATGCTAGTGTTTTAATTAAATATATATAACTAAATATATAAATTTTTTATTTTGAAGTTTTTTTACATCAAATATATAAAAATATGATTAGGGTTTTTAGGCTATTTACACATACATACAGATACACATATAATATATATATATATATATATATATATATATATATATATATATATATATATATATATATATATATATATATATATATATATATATATATATATATATATATATAGTGTGTGTGTGTGTGTGTGTATATACACATGTATACAAAAATATACATATTTTAGGTCTCTATACATATAACTCGATTATATTTATATTAAGAGAAAATATATAGAAAAATAAGAAAATAAATCTGAATATATAAATAAATATATATATATATAATATGATTAGGGTTTTAGGATTAGGGGTTTAGATTTTTATAGGTGTTTAAGTATTTAGGTTTTAGTATTTCAGATTTAAGTCTAAGTCTTTCTCATAAAGGTTTTAGGGTTTTAATACCTACATAACATATATACACAAACACACATATACATATAATACATACATACATGTAGATACACATGCATACAAATGATGGAGAATGTTAATCTCCAAAAGAACAACTTACTCTTGTGATTAGAGCACCTCTATACCAAGAGTAAGTCAAACACTTCACTAATTTAGAGGATCAATTGCTAACTTATCAGAAATTAACAAATCTGTGAAGAAGATGATACACAGAAAAGTCTGCTGCATTGTTCATTCACATTGACCTATCAAATCTGTAAAGTTTTTCATAAAACTTTGTACGAATCATCTCCTAGAGATTGCGCAACTATTCCAAGTTGAATTACTCCAAAAGATTAAGTATAACTTGAGAAATTGATTTCACAAGTTACCTATGTCAGAAACTGTTACTCAGAACAGTCGACTTTACACCTGTAACTTTTAAGACTTGGTTCTCCTTGAATAGAACCCGTTTTACAAAATGCTTCTAGACATAAGTAGCTTATCTTCCAACTTAAAGATTAAGCCCTCACTCATGCAAAACTTTAAACTGTGCTGGGAGAAATGACCAAAACATTGACTTCGAAATATGCGCCTGTTTTAGGAACCTGTGAACACACTTCACATATGAATGTTCCTACACTTAATTCACTCAGCCTGATTACAATTGGAAGCTAAAACTTTGCACAGAGGTCAAGCAACTCTCAACTTAGACTTGTACAAAAGCATTCCTCAACTGATCTACTGTAGAAGGAGAACACGCAGAAACATCGGGCGCAAAATTTTTCATTTACTCAGAGAAAATACAACTGAGTGATGAGAGCTAACACACATTCACTTTCCTCTATCTTATGACTTCTATCTCCCTCATTCTTGACTTCTAACTAATGTCACATAAGCTCTAATGTGCTCTCATACATGCCCCGACTTTTCTCAAGGTATTTATAGATAATTTGTACATAATTCTTACTGAACAAAAGATCTAAGTCATCTATGACTATGCTAATGTACATATGTGTACACTTCTCTTGTCCTCTGATTGTGATCTTCTTCCACACTTTAGGAATTGATTCTTCCTTCATCATTTGATCTTCCAAGCCTTCAATTGGTGATTGGTATGCACCAACAGCTCCCCCTCAATCATCAATTGAGGTTTTCTCTGTCTTCTTTATACTTGCCATGTCTTTGAACCTTTGTAACTTAGGTCCATCCAAACTCTTTGTCATCATATCTGCCACCTGTTCTTTTGTTGGAGTGTACATCACTTCAATCTCTTTATCAAGTACCTTTTCCCTCAAGAAATGATACTGAATCTCTATATGCTTAGTCCTGGCATGGAAAACAGGATTAGCTGCCAAATACAAAGAACTCATATTGTCTCCAAAAATTATTGGAGTACTATGATCAAACTCAAAACTTTTCATCAAAGTCTTCAACCATATCACTTCTTTTGCATCTTCTACCATTCCCTTATACTCAGCTTCTGTGGATGATAAAGCAACTGTATGTTGCTTCTTTGAACACCAAGACACTAACTTGTCTCCAACATAACATAGATATCCATGAGTAGACCTTCTATCATCTGAGTCACCTGCCCAATCTGCATCACTAAACACTTTGATTCTTGTGTCAGAAGTGAAACCATAATACAAACCTTCACTTAGGGTTCCCTTGATATATCTGAGTACCCTTTGGGCTGCAATCCAATGAGTCTTCTTTGGACAATGCATGAATTGTGACAACACACCTACTGCATATGATAGATCTGGCCTTGTCAAGGTAGCATAGATTAGACTACCTACCAAACTCTGATATTTCTTCATGTCATTGAACTCTTCACCTCCATACCTGCTTAATTTATGATTTACCTCCAATGGTGTAGTTGAGGTCCTGCAATCTTCCATGTTAAACTTGACTAGAAGATTCTTCAAGTATCTCTCTTGTGAAACATATACTCCATGTTGAGTATACACAATCTGCATTCCTAGAAAATATGATAAGTTTCCCAAATCACTTATCTTAAACTCCTTCTCTATTTGCTTCTTGAGTTCATTGATTCCTTGAGCATCTGTTCCTGTAACAATAATATCATCAACATAAATGCACATGTAAATATATCCATTTTCACTTGCCTTCACTAGCAAGCTACTATCTGCCTTTGATGCTTGAAAACCACATTCATTCAAGAACTTGACCAATCTGTAATTCCAAGCTCTTGGGGCTTGCTTCAACCCATATAAAGCTCTCTTGAGCTTACACACATAATCTGATCCAGTTGATTCCATAAAGCCTTCTGGTTGCTCCATATACACTTCATCTGCAATGTAACCATTAAGAAATGCATTCTTCACATCCAATTGTGATAATTTCCATCCCTTGCAAGTAGCAATAGCAATCAATGTCCTAATTGTAGACATCTTAGCAACAGGACTAAAGGTTTCATCATAATCTATCCCATAAGTTTGGGCATAACCTTTAACCACAAGTCTAGCCTTATATCTAGACACCTTACCATCTGCAAACCTCTTTGTTTTATATACCCACTTGCATCCAATGACTTTCTGATTCTTTGGTCTTGGTACTAATTCCCAAGTTTCATTTTCAAGTAGAGCATCATACTCTTCTTGCATTGCCTTCTCCCAATTCTGTTTACCTTTGGCTTCTTCATAAGTGGTTGGATCTTCTTCTGTTTTCACAATGTAGGCATAATCTTTTGTTGTTAGGAAAGATGTATCATAACTATACCTTATAGGCTCTTTCCTTTCTCTTGTAGATCTCCTGATTTCTGCACTTCTTGAAGTTTCAGCCTCATTTGATTCTGGATCAAATCTTGGCCCTTCTTCTACATGATCCTGCACTCTACATCTAGAGTCAACTTCATCAACAATTTCTTCACATACTTTTACCTTTGCCTTTCCTTTCCTTTGTATTTCTTCAACACCTGCATACTCATTTGGTGATTCTGTATACCACATGTTTTGCTCATCAAATGTTACATCTTTAGTAACAAGAAATTGCTTTGTGGATGGACTCCACAACCTGTAACCCATTTGTCTATCATCATATCCAATAAACACATACTTCTCTGCTTTTGGTTCTAGCTTATGTCTTAATTGTGAAGGAACATAAGCATATGCAATACATCCAAATACTTTGCAATGATCAAGACTAGGCTTCTTACCCCACCATGCTTCATAAGGGGTTCCTCCATCCAAAGCTTTGCAAGGCAACCTATTCACAAGGTATGTTGCAGTGTTAATGGCCTCTGCCCATAAGTAATTTGGACAATTCTTTTCCTTCATCATGGCTCTTGCAAACTCTACAAGAGTCCTATTCCTCCTTTCTGCTACTCCATTTTGTTGAGGGGAGTACCTGCAAGTCACTTCTCTTTTGATACCTGCATTCCACAAATAATCATCAAACTCTTTTGAGAAATACTCTCCCCCTCCATCTGATCTTAAACTCTTTAGCTTTTGTCCTGTGATCCTTTCTGCATAAGCATGGAAATGTTTGAATGTCTTGAAGACTTCTGATTTGTCCTTGATTACATACAAAGTAATCCACCTGGTTGCATCATCAACAAACAACACATAATATCTGGATCCATTTATGCTATAGTCCCTTGAGGGACCCCATACATCTGTATGAACCAATTCAAGCATGTTTGAATACTTGTACCCTGATTTGTTATAAGAACTCTTATGTGCTTTACCTAGTTGACAAGCTTCACACTTGTACACCATATGTTGCCCTTCAATGTTTGGCAATCCAAGCACCACCTGATTCTTTGACATCTCCTTTATAGCTCTCTCATTGAAATGACCTAGCCTTTTATGCCATAGGTCTAATTCAGATACCTTTTGACCTCCATAGGTAAACAATGCATGTCCCACATTACCTTGGACTTTGAGAGTAAACAATCTCCCTTCCTTTTTACCTGCAATTATGGTTCTATATCCCTGATTTGGATCTTGTACATAAACACCATCATTTGTGAATCTTACCTCATATCCTTTCTCCACAATTTGCCCTACACTTATCAAATTTTTAGGAATAGTAGGAACATAAAGTACCTTGCTCAGAAGTGTACTTCCACTTTTTGTCTTCACTGATCCAATGCTCTCCACTTTATGTTTGGTATTATCACCTGTTTGAACTGTATGTCCATTCACCCTTGCTTCCATATCAGTCATCAAGGATAGATTCCCACTCAGATGGTTGCTGCACCCTGAGTCAATATAAAACACTCTTTGATCTTCTCCCATTGATTCATGAGTTGCATTCAGGATAAGAGTCATGTCATCCTTCTGATCTGATGCATAATTGTAATAATTATTGTTGTAGGACTGAGATTGGAAGTTTCTTCCACCTCCTCTACCATATGATGTCCTACCACCTCTTCCTCTGAAATTGCCTCTTTGGTTTCTGCCTCCTCTACCTCTTTGACTATAACTCTGATTGTTGTATCCTCCACTTTGATTATTATACCAACAATCATTTGCCAAATGATTTGTTCTGCCACAAATCCAACAAGCTTTAGCATTATCTTTGTTCTTACCTCCTCTTCCTTTACCTCTGAAATTTGTCTTCCCTTTTGTGAAATTGGCTTGATTTGAATTCCCTTCATCATCATTTGATTGCTTTCCCTTGCCATTCTTTTTCTTGTCTTTGGAGTACATAGCTTGACTTGTACTTCTATCATTGTCTCCTTTAAGATCCTGCTCAAAGGTTAGCATGTGTCCTAGCAATTGATTAAGGTCAGGAGTAAAGTGATCAAGTGACAACTCTATGGACAAGATAAAAGGCTTCCACTTCTCATCACCTCTTAGACCTGTAAGTATTTGTCTTACCAACTTTTCTTCTTCAATATCTTCATCCACTGCTCCCAAGCTATCTGCAATATCTTTCATCCTTGCCACATAATCTGAAATTGATTGTGAGCTCTTCTTCTTGAAAGTTGTGAACTCAGCCCATAGTGAGGACTTCCTTGACTTAGTTGTATTTTGGAAATGCTCTTCCAAGGCATTCCAAACATCTGTAGCACTTTCTAAACCTCTGATGTGAGGTAAAAGGTAATCATTTACAGCCATGTAGATGATGCTCCTTGCTTGAGCATCCTTTCTCATCCAAGTCTTCAACATTGCAAGTTCTTCCCTAGTAGGAATACTTGGATCTGCAAATTCTGGTTTTTCTTCATCTCCTGTAATAAATGATATAAGATCTTTGCTCATGAGGTGTGCTTCCATCCTCATGGACCATGCTGGATAGTTCTCCCTATCTAGCTTATCAATCTGCAAGCTTTCTCCCATCTTGTATCCACCTGTATATTGAAATCTTCAAGCTTTACAAACAATGTATGTACCTTTACTTCGAGTTGAACTCCTTTTGCCTTTCTTGATGTCAAATAGTCTTCTCCTCGAGCTTTGACTCCAAGCTTTCACTTCTTAATCCTTCAAGTGTTGAATCTCTTGAATCTGCAGCAGTCGGGATCCTCCTTTTCTTCAAAATTGATGTCTCCTGCTCTGATACCACTGATGGAGAATGTTAATCTCCAAAAGAACAACTTACTCTTGTGATTAGAGCACCTCTATACCAAGAGTAAGTCAAACACTTCACTAATTTAGAGGATCAATTGCTAACTTATCAGAAATTAACAAATCTGTGAAGAAGATGATACACAGAAAAGTCTGCTGCATTGTTCATTCACATTGACCTATCAAATCTGTAAAGTTTTTGATAAAACTTTGTACGAATCATCTCCTAGAGATTGCGCAACTATTCCAAGTTGAATTACTCCAAAAGATTAAGTATAACTTGAGAAATTGATTTCACAAGTTACCTATGTCAGAAACTGTTACTCAGAACAGTCGACTTTACACCTGTAACTTTTAAGACTTGGTTCTCCTTGAATAGAACCCGTTTTACAAAATGCTTCTAGACATAAGTAGCTTATCTTCCAACTTAAAGATTAAGCCCTCACTCATGCAAAACTTTAAACTGTGCTGGGAGAAATGACCAAAACATTGACTTCGAAATATGCGCCTGTTTTAGGAACCTGTGAACACACTTCACATATGAATGTTCCTACACTTAATTCACTCAGCCTGATTACAATTGGAAGCTAAAACTTTGCACAGAGGTCAAGCAACTCTCAACTTAGACTTGTACAAAAGCATTCCTCAACTGATCTACTGTAGAAGGAGAACACGCAGAAACATCGGGCGCAAAATTTTTCATTTACTCAGAGAAAATACAACTGAGTGATGAGAGCTAACACACATTCACTTTCCTCTATCTTATGACTTCTATCTCCCTCATTCTTGACTTCTAACTAATGTCACATAAGCTCTAATGTGCTCTCATACATGCCCCGACTTTTCTCAAGGTATTTATAGATAATTTGTACATAATTCTTACTGAACAAAAGATCTAAGTCATCTATGACTATGCTAATGTACATATGTGTACACTTCTCTTGTCCTCTGATTGTGATCTTCTTCCACACTTTAGGAATTGATTCTTCCTTCATCATTTGATCTTCCAAGCCTTCAATTGGTGATTGGTATGCACCAACAACAAAAATATACATATTTTAGGTTTAAATCTTTAAGATTAGGGTTTTAGGGTTTTAACACCTACATAACATATATACACACATAGACATACACATATAATACATATATAGATGTAGATACACATGCATACAAAAATATACATATTTTAGGTCTAGATCTTTAAGATTAGGATTTTAGGGTTTAGGCATACATATAACTCAATTATATTTATATTAAGAAAAAATGTAGAGAAAAATAAGAAAAAAATATGAATATATAAATAAATATATATATAAAATATGATTAGGGTTTTAGGATTAAGGGTTTAGATTTTTATAGGTGTTTAAGTATTTAGGTTTTAGTATTTAAGATTTAAGTCTAAGTCTTTCTGATTAGGGTTTTAGGGTTCTAATACCTACATAACATATATACACAAACACACATATACATATAATAAATACATACATGTGGATACACATACATACAGAAATATACATATTTTAGGTCTAAATCTTTAAGATTAGGGTTTTAGGATTTTAGCACGTACATAACATATATACACACATACACATACACATATAATACATATATACATATAGATACACATGCATACAAAAATATACATATTTTAGGTCTAGATCTTTAAGATTAAGGTTTTAATTAAATATATAAAATTAAATATATAAAAATAGGATTACGTAAGGAAAAAATCTGAATATATAAATAAATATATATATATATAAAATAAGATAATTATATACATAAATAAATATAAAAAGCACTAGTGTTTTAAATAATTTAATTAAATATATATAATTAAATATACAAAATTAAATAATTTAATTAAATATATAAAATTAAATATATAAAATTAAATATTTAACTAGTTGCAATAGCGGGAACTGTCCATAGTCGATGGATGTTCTTCTTAGAGTGCTTTATGAAGACATTAAAAGGGTTTGTTCGACAGAGAGCACGTCCAGAGGGTAGCATGGCAGAGGGATGGCTTGTACAAGAATCTCTTGTATTCATAACTGAGTTTCTACGTATGTTTGATCCCGAAATGCCTCGCTTATGGAGCGATGATGAAGATGTTCGTCTCGTAGGCGATGAACCACAAGGTAAAGGATTGCAAAGAAAAATGGATGCAGCTTTCAGAGAGAAGGCAATGAAGTTTTGCATAGTTAATTCTGAGCCTATGCAGAAGTGGTTAGAAAGGTATGAGCTTGCCAAGGAAACTAACGCAAAGGAAAGAGCTCAGTTTCGAAGAAATCGTTCCACTCGATTTTTGCCTCTTCCAAAAAGTGTTCGACCTCTTCTACCTTTTCCAACGAGAAGATGGCTAGATACAGCAGTTTCACAAGCAAAAGCAGTGGGTGAAGATATCTCTGAAGAAGAAGAAGAACTCGTGAAAGGATGTGATTGGGAGTATATTAAATACGGTGCACTATGGTCTCATGGATGACACTTTCGAATCGCACGAATCGATCAAAATAGGTCTACTTTTGATAGTGGAGTGATGGTGAATTTTTTGCAAAAAAGTAGAGTGAGTGCAAGAGATGATAATGCTCTAGAAGGCGAGCTAGATTATTGTGGTGTGATTCAAGACATCTTGAAACTATCTTTCAGAAAGTTTGATTACTTTGTTTTTGATGTGAAATGGTTCAAAGTAGTCACCTCTGGAAGAAACGCAACAGTGAGACGGGATAAAAGCAGTTTGCTTCAAGTCGACTTCACAAGATTATGGACAGATGAAAGGGATACATTTGTACTTCCCGAACACTGTGAACAAGTTGTTTTTATACCAGATTCAAAAGAACCAGAGTGGCTATTTGTTTTACAAGTCGCTCCACGTAGTAGACAAATTTTTGAGAACATAGATGTAGAAGAAAGTCCGTCTCTAGTGGATTCAGAGATTCATTCGATACTCGAGGAGGAAGAGATCATTGTTCGAGAAGAAGAGGTCATTATTCGAGAAGACGAAGCAATAGACGATTATCGAGAAGAAACCAGCATAGCAAGCGATTTAGAAGCCATCAATATAGAGATAGATATTCTCGGTGCATCGGATCTTCAAGAGGATGCTAGACTAGAGGACTTTTGCATAAAACACTTGTACGTACTTTTTTTTTTGTTTATTCTCTATATTACTTTTATTATCGCATGCTAATTATTTGAGTTCTTTTATTACAGAGCACGATGGGAGACTCACTCCCACTGGCCTCACTCCCGCCGGTGTCACTCCCGCGAGTGTCACTCCTACCTGTGTTACTCCTACGGGTGGTGCTACTCCTGTAGGAGGTATGTCTCCTAACTTTGTGACTCCACCATGATCATCTTTTCAGCCATCTCCTGCTGGGTCTACTAGTAGACATGTGCGTTGGACACCTCAGCGCGATACAAGTTCTGGCCCGTCTCCTAGATCGAGGTCGCGCCTTGGAGCAGGAGGTTCTAGGAGTGGATCTACAGGTAGGTATGGAGGTGGAGGAGGTGGCTGTTGTGGAGGCAGTGCGACGGACATTGTGTCGCCCACTTCTACTCCTAGGATGAGTACCTCAGATGTAGGTATGCCATGCAATACACCACGTGGAACACCACGTACACCTTGGGGTGCTCATGACCATGATGACTCCAAGGTGTATAGTATCCGAGATGGAGCTCCGGTGATGGATGCGGCTGGCAAAGCAATGCGTGCACACATACGACAACTTTGCTCCATCCAGTTTGGACACTCTATCATGCTGAAATGGAGTGAGCAGGATAAAGATCGGAAGAATTATATCACACAGATGATTTATCAGGAGTTTCGATCAGCCGATGGATAGTCTCTTGTCAGTTCAGAGTGGATTCTGCACACCGCATGTGAGGTTATGTCCCATCGACGATCCGAGGCTCGTGATGCTTTCAGAGGAGGCTTACCAAAGCCTGTATGGTTAGATGCTGAGAAGTGGGACATGATTCCTGACGAGCAGCAGCAGACTCCTGATTGATATCGCCACGAGCAAGATGCCGTAGCCACACGTTTAGATACGGTTGGACCGTCACATTTGGGCAGCGGCGGATATGACATGATGCGTCATGAGTTTGTAAGTACCATTTCATTTATTGAATTTATTTGTGTTAAATTTCTCATGTATGTTCCTCTAATCTTTTGTATATTTGTTTCAGGAGCTGGCAATGGGTCGTCCTCCAACACGAATGGAGGAGTCTTACGGATATCATCATGGGTTGATTGCACTATTGGAGGACTTGGAGGGACGTGGTGCGGTCGTTTCATGGGAGCATTTGCGATGAGGTAATTAATTTATAAACTTGGTTTTTACTTGTTTGTAATTTTCATGTGAATTTATCTCATTCCATTAATGTTGTTTGTTGTAGGAATGTTGATATGGAACGTTCTTTGCATGTGTATGGCAGTGGAACACCAAAATTTTGTATTTGATTTTCATATGGCAATGCATTGCTTTGCCACATTTTGTAAAACGTCATATATGACAGTGGTTTGCCACACTCTTGTACATGCTTCATTATTGAAATATATAACTTCTTTTGTACACGGTTCATGGTTCATTCTTATTATCTCTTTTGTGTCCAATAATATTCTATTTCATGAAATCATATTTTGGTTGACATTAGAGTACACATCACATGTACTTGGATTTTTTTTGGGCAGAGTGTATTGTCTTTTGTTAAGCAACATCATGGTAATGTTGTTGTAGCAAAAGACAACACACTCTGCCCAAAAAAAAGTTTGCAAGTATGGTCGTCAGTATACGCGATGGTACTCCCAGTAATGTCATCGGTATAAGCATCGGTACACCCAGCAGACGACAGTATAAGTGACAGTACGTTCAGCAGAGGCCTCGGTATGGGTGTCAGTATTATCGACGCATATACTGGCGCCCATACTGACACTTATACCGATGCATATATCGACACTTATACTGACGTTTTGGTGCCGATGCGCATACCGCCCTTTACACCGGCGTCATGACAAATAAAGCCGCGTTCATTTCCCTCGGTAAAAACCTCGGTATACCATCATTAGCTATTACTAATTAGCTTGTTAGTAATTAGCTATTACTAAGTAGCTTGTTTTTGGTTAGCTGTTTGTAACTAGCTATTACTAATTAGCTTGTTACTTATTAGCTATTATTAATTAGCTTGTTACTAACTAGCTTGTTACTCATTTGCTTGTTACTAATTAGCTCGTTAGTAAGTAGCTATTACTAAGTAGTTGGTTCTTGGTTAGCTATTTATAATTAGCTATTACTAATTAGCTTGTTACTATTTAGCTTGTTACTAATTACCTTGTTACTTATTAGTTTGTTACTTAATTAGCTATTACTAACTAGCTTGTTACTAATTAGCTTGTTATTAATTAGCTATTACTTATTAGCTTGTTACTAATTGGCTTGTTACTCATTAGCTTGTTACTGATTAGCTTGTTAGTAATTAGCTATTACTAAGTTGTTGGTTCTTAGTTAGATATTTGTAATTAGCAAGTACTAATTAACTTCTACTAATTAGTTATTACTAAGTAGCTTGTTACTAATAAGCTTGTTAGTAATTAGCTATTACTAAGTAGCTGGTTATTGGTTAGTTGTTTGTAATTAGCTATTACTAATTACCTATTACTAAGTAGCTGGTTCTTGGTTGGATATTTGTAATTAGCTATTACTAATTAGCTTGTTACTAATTAGCTATTACTAAGTATCTTGTTACTAATTAGCTATTACTAAGTAGCTAGTTCTTAGATAGTCGTTTGTAATTAGCTATTACTAATTAGCTTGCTACTAGTAACCTATTACTAAGTAGCTGGTTCTTAGTTAGTTCTTAGTAATTAGCTATTACTAATTAGCTTGATAGTAATTAGCTATTACTAAGTAGCTGATTCTTGGTAAGGTGTTTGTAATTAGCTATTAGTAATTATTACTAATTTTCTATTAGAAAGTAGCTAGTTCTTTGTTAGTTGTTTGCAATTATATATTACTTATTAGCTTGTTACTAGTTACCTGTTAATAAGTAGTTGGTTCTTAGTTGTTAGTAATTAGCTGCTACTATTTAGCTTGTTAAGAGTTCGTTATTATTAAGTAGCTACTTCTTGGTTAGTTTTTAGTAATTAGTTATTACTAATTATCTTGTTACCGATTAGATATTACTAAGTAGTTGGTTCTTGGATGGTTATTAGTAAATAGATACTACTAATTAGCTTGTTACTAATTGGATATTACTTAAGAGCCAATTTCTTGGTTAGTTGTTTGTAATAAGCTATTTCTAAATAGCTTGTTACTAGTTAGCTATTACTATTAGCTTGTTACTAATTAGCTATTACTATTAGATTGTTACTATAAGTTACTTGTTATTGGTTCTTGTATAATTAGCTAAAATCATGAACTAATGATTCAAAATAGGATTACCTGAGATACATCAAGAAGGTGAACAAGGTGCTCCAAATATTGATTTTTGCCAAGTCGGTTCCTACTTATATCCTTCATATTTGGTGACACCCTGCTCTCGGTTGTCCAAAAAGGTGATAATCAGATGCTTGACCTCTTGTGTGGTACATGTGGTATGTGTTGCCCTACTAGTTGCCTTCAAAAAACTATGATGAGACTCAACTGTACTTAACCATCCAATTGTATCATAGATGACTTTCCTGCTTACTCCCAATACCCTAGAAAGTCTTGAAATATTTATTTGATTTGTTGATGAATATGCATCACTATTTAGAGCGATCATCAATGTTGATCTCTTCAACACAAGGTCATCAAAATTCTTTCTCATACTTTGTAGTGTATTTTGAAGATTGGTGAAAAGGGCACATGTTACATGATCTTTGTTACTGCCCATTGCATCAAAACGTTGCCCAATACATGGACTCTGCAACATCCTATTTAGTGCCTCGATCTTGTCTTCATAGCATAAATGTCTAGTTTGATTTTTAAAATACTTGATGGTCTTATCCACAATGCCATCCAAGTTTTTTGAACTGCAATTAGCATTACCCTCCACATTAGTGCTCGACCTTGACGTTATTGTGTCTCTATATTTCCTTTTCTTTTCCTTCCAATAACATCTTAATGCTTGCTGATCACTATCCACTACTGATTTTGTATTAACTTCCATCAGTTCGCTTGTTCGAGATTGCTTGCATCAACACACTACAAATGATGCAGAAACCATAAATACAATAACATCTACCACTCATCAATCCACTTTATTTTATTGACTTTACATTGAGTATGCTCATCTGATATCATTATGTGTTCCATCACTTACTTATGTAGACTTCTTATACCACTTTTAAACCTACAACAATCATCCAAAACCTCAGATGTTAGATACAATGAATGAACAATATGAAACTAAATGGACATTGTTAGGCATACTTTTAAACCTACAACAATCATCCACAATCTGATATGTTACTCGTATATAACTTCTTTTTTGTTAGAGAACAGGAAAAAAGTAGATTTATGACAAAATTGCACAAAATGTGCAGGGTTCAAGAGCCCACACATCACCATAAAATCAATGGCATCAGTATTTACAACGAGAAGCTGCACCATCTCACCATACCCAATGTTGGCTTAAGTCAAGGTTTAGCTCTCTCAGCCATTGCCAATGTAATTGGAAACAATGTTGCACAAAAAAGGTGTCATGCTTCTTGTCATCGAGTATGAAGAAGTGGATTACCTTTTTAGGAATGATCTCTAAACCAAAGTATGTGATATGCACAAAAATAATTATCTGTACACACTTAGGACATAGCACGTTAAAAAAATACGTATAGTGATGGAGTCCATCCACTGTTCTCCACTCGACATGCAGCACATAGAAAAACTCACAAGCGAGAAGAGGTACTACAACATACTCTCCAACATGCAGTGCACATAAAAATAGTTATCAATATTCCCCACTCAGGACGCAGCGTGCAGAAAAAATGCCTATAGTGATGGAGTCCATCCCATTGTTCCCCACTCAACATGCAGCATGTAGAAAAACTCCCAAGCGAGATGAGGTATTACGGTGTACTCTCCAACATGCAGCACACAAAAAAACCCATGTTATTAACGCTCCACGCTCCAACATGTGTACTGTGGCCTACTCTTGCCCCGCCACCTAGCTTTTAGTTCTCTTTCAATAATTATTGCAGGATGTTTAGCTAAGAAGCATCAGGTTTTTCCAACTAATTAATTATGTCTCGAACATGACTTTATCTAAAAATTAACATGCTTTCACCCACCATCCAAAAGAGCAAGGAGTTGGAAAAGCATTCCTACTCTGCAACCCCCAAAAATCGCATCAAGCTTTGTAATGTCTTTTCTGTCCCAAGGATACATGTTGGTGGTGGCTTCCAAAGTCTGTTTTTGGCTCTTAACAGAGTCGATTTTCCACTTCAACTTAGGCTAATAATATCCAATACTGAGCTTTTGGGTCGACCCTATTCTTGGCAGCATGGAAGTTAGGGAACCTGAAGTGCAATGAGCATAAGAAAATGCGAGAATTGATTCTTTAGAGTTGATTAAAGCCTCCAATTTTGTGTTGCGCACGTATGTCTTCCATCGCCCATCAAGACAATCGGTTGAATGATTCGGTCATGACTCATTACAACAACATAGGATCAATAAAACAGCAGCCAAGAAAACTTCTGCCTTGCACGCTCCATAACGAATGTATGGCTGCCAAAGACAACAATCAGCTACGCAGAAAAACTCCCAAGCGAGATGAGGTACTACGACGGACTCTCCAACATAGAGCAAGCAAAAAAACCCACGTCATGGACGCTCCACACTCCAACATGCGTACTGTGGCCTACTCTTGCCCCACCACCATGCGTACTGCATGGGACTTACAACAAAGATGGGAACCAGATCGAGCCTTTTTGCGATGGAGAATTGAGACAACAATGCATTTTCCAAACAAAGGAGATCACATCTGATACATGTTTTTCTCTCCGAGTTTCTACCATCTAGTATTGGACGTAGGGACAGCCAACAGCAAGAATTGGCCCCTCGGGATGCCTCTGAATCCATGATTTGAATGGGCAGATACTTGAGGGTCGTCGAAGCCTCGAAGGGGCTTTCTCCGAGAAAGACCTTGAGACTCGTAAATTCATAGCTGTATCATGTTGGGTAGCTTTACAGTGTATGATGTGCCTTGACAGCGCATCCACATGCAGACATATTTCTCTGTTTATCGCGAATTCATCAATTTCCTTCTGTTTTGTTTTGTTTTTCTTTTTTGCATGCCACTACTAAAAATGATGAAAATACGATTTCCCGAATTCATCAATTTCCTTCTTTTTCTTTTTGCATGTCACAACTTCTAAAAATGATAAAAAAACGATTTCATCGTTTTGTTTAATGATGATGTTGAGCGATTTCGGGATTCGAACAGATACTACAGCTCATATGATGTCAGCAAAGCAGTCACGATCGGAAGATGGAATCTATCTTTTTCTTATTTTGAATTTATGGGCATGTTCTTTTATCATGTGCAAGACTGTTGTTGATAGGCATTTTCATTCTCCAAAGATCTGATTCTTTGTGGGCAAGACATTTTTTTTCTTTTTCTTTAAACAGTAACGTTGACCAAAGCCTATTTTCCTTTGCTTTAATTAATCATAATAACAATTGTACAAGTCAAGGTGAGCATAGTACCTATGGATCCCCCATATCTCAAAAAGGAGTGGTTATCAGAAGGCGATACAACGATAGATACTGATTTAAAATCTGGCCTAAAACCCAAGACATGTTCACTACCGCAAGCAAGGGTTGAACCCCTCCCCCTCTCAAGAGGCGAGAGTTCCACCTAGCTAAACTAAAGTTCTTGGATAGAAAATGCTTTGGAGCATTTCTTGAATAACTTGATCGCCCTATTCAGATAAGGATGCCTATATTTTTCATATCAAGAGTACTTTCTCGTTGTTTGTGAATATTGAAATCCTTTTTCGTACTTTCGGAAGAGAATTTTATAATTTTCTAAATGTCTAGTCTTTTCAACCGTACTTATTTAAATCTTATGTACTTGGAGGAGGATCTTAGATTTGGCCATCAAGTCTTCCATTTTAGGTAAAACTATTACGAATATTCAGGATAGAATTTCAGCCAATGAAGAGGTGATCTCCATGAATGGCTAGACATGGGTGGTAGTATGTGAGTGCTACCACCCATGTAATGGTTTGCCACTACTTGTGTAGTGGTCTGCCACCCATATATGGATGATACGTGAGTTCCATTGTTGCACAAAATTAGAATAAAAAAACCAAGTTCATGTTTCTTCTTCTTTAATGCTTGGTTGGATGTATCGCAACTGACTTTGGAGTCATTGAGAGGTCCTATATTCTTCGGTCTCTAGGGGTGGAGCATTGGCCCAAACACCCTACCTAAGAATGGGGGTCACTGGCCCCAATCCCTCATGAAGGAACATCTTAGGAGGAAACATGTGACATACAAGGCCGCTTTCTTAGCCTCAAAAAACCATTCTAAAACTCTAAAGTTCATGTCCTACCGATTAGATATTTTAGGCTCAAAACGATAATGTAAGCCATCTACAATGAACTCTTCATCTTATCTAACTTTATAGTCGTGAACCTACCAATGTCCAATGCTTTCACATGGCTTTTCCGCATAACGGGGGCCTTACGAAATAAATTATGATGGATCATTGGTGCGCTTCTTAAGGGTGAGACATCGAGGATATCTAATAGAATGACACATGGTGATTAAAGTTGAAGGATCTCATCATGACCAAAATCCATATGTGACCTAAGACATTGGTTCTGTCTTGAATTGGAACTTTGATGACATACATGAGACCACATTTTAGAAAAGCAATCAGGTCAATCCTTTAAGTCTCATCTCCTGCTTAACCTATCCTATTAGACCAACCAAAGGTTTTCTGATACCCATGCATTCAATATTTTTACATGGATGCTTCCAGAAGCAACAAAGTCAAGAATATTAATTCCCCCTCTCAAATGGCTCACCACCTTCTTACCAACACCTTAATTCAAAGACATAGCGAACAAATAAATACTCAAAAGAACCACTCTACACTGATCATCCACATGGTCGGTGGAAATTTTAGTTTGAAAGCGTACTTTTATATTCAAGGATGGATCCTATTGTCACAAGATTATGATATGAGAAATCATGCAAGACACAAGGAATTTCTACGGAAGAGAGGATATAGCAAGTGAAACGTTTGAATGGGGCTCAACAAGTGACAAGCTGTGAGATTGAGGATGCAAATAAGGGATGCAAATAAGGGAGTGGTCTATAGTCCCTCTCCATCAAAGGTATAAGAAAATCCGTATCATGAGGTTCGTACTTTGCTAATTCACACTTTGATGCTAACGTAAGGAGTGTTAAAAATAGTCTATTCAAATCATCAAAATCAAATCGAGTTTTTGTTTTTAAAAAATTTCAAATATATTAACAAAGAGGATAATACAAGCACAATGAGGGAGATACAAAGACATCCATGGCCCTTATCACCTTGAGAAGGGGAACAATGCTGGGGAAACTTAAGAAGCTTTATAATAGCTTGATCACCTCCATGCAAAAGCCATTTGCTTTTAAGCTTGTTGTTTTCTATTACAAAGACTCTTTGGTGCTTGAAAGGGGGTGGCGGAGGTTTCTTGGTGTTTCTTATCCTTATAGTGAAAAAGTTGAGAGAAGATTCAATCGACCATTCTTGACGTCAGTTTTCGAACTTAGGTTATCGTAACATTAGATAATAGAGAAGGCCATCAGAAACCTTGCATCAGAGTAGGGGGGAGGAGCACTTCCCTTCATCTACTAAACTTTCTTGGCCATACAACTAACCTGTTTTAGAAAAGAAAAAAATTAAAACTAACCTGTTTTAGAAAAGAAAAATATTAAGAAAGATATACATATTCATTTGATATCACGAAAACAATCACATTCCAAAAAGTGGATCTCTGGTTACTTTGAAAGTTATCATCGCCCAAGTTGTTCATGAAACAACAACAATTAGTAAGTAAGAAATAGGAGCCTCATTCCATGAAATCCTAAAGAGTTTCTTTCTATTAAATCCTGATACCTAGTTATTTTTACATGAAAATACCTATTATTTTCATATCAACAGTTACCTAGTTATTTTCGTCTCTATATTCCCATAAGGATGTCTCTTAGTTTCCTATCCATAGTACTTTCCCATTATTACGTCCTCAATTTTTCCACTCATCATTCTACAAAAAAAATTGAATTCAATGTTGTGGGCCTAAGATTGAGGGCCTTGTGATTCTAAGAGGATCTCGTCATCTTCAACATGCTTTGGTGTTAAAACGTTCCTCGCATTTAAAGTGGTGTACACGAGGAGAACTCCCTCAAATATGAGACTTTTGTTCTTCAGTTAAAGCATCATGAACTATGCTAGGAAAAGTTGCATAGGAATTGCAAAACGTCTTGCATTTCAGTAATGGAGAAAATCAAATTTAACTTGAACTATGGTAACAAAATTGCATGGGAGTTGTAAAGAATTTTGCATTCTATAGTTGGAAAAACACACTAAAGCTCATGTTTTTGAAATTTTAGGAGCTTATCAATGATGGAGTACTCGAGTCACAATGCATGAACATTACCATATTATGTGGATATGCATATCATGCTCTAATATATGATAAACTATTGCATAACATGAAATTAGTAAATATCCTATCTCACATACTAGATGCACGACAAGGAACAAGGGCGCATAATCAGGATTGAGGCATCACAATTTCGCCACTTCATGATTGCACATTCCATCCCATTGAGCATCAAGCACACAATATCACTTAAATGATGCTAGTATTGATGTTATTCTAAGGCTACTTATGATGTTAATTTAAAGCATGGAAATAAATGAGAACTAATAAAACTTAAGCAAAAAATTTGTATGAGAAGGCTATGTACAACCTAGACATATTTTGCAAGTTCTAGGTGATCCAGAAAGCTTTACTTTTGCTGATGATAGGCCTTGAGCCTAGAGTATGATGAGCAATGGAAGCTCTTTGCCCTCCACAATCTCTAACTATACCACACTTCTTTTGAATTGTCTTCCTTTTGGGCACACTCACCATTTGATAGGGCCACCCTGAGTCCTTCATTGGAATAATATTTCCAGTATACTTCATCTTTTGTATCTCTATTTTTGCAACTTTTTGATTTAAATTATAACATTCCATCTTGCTATTTCAGCTTCTTCAGCCAATGGAATCCTGTGTTTTCAAAGACCTGCAGGTGACTCCTTCCACATCCTTGTAAAGCCTTGCACTTACCACCATAAAAATTATCATAATAGATGATATCCATACCATTATCCATAACCAATTGACCATTGATATAGAATTTGAATGAGCTTCATCACTGTTGCACTTAAGGGCTTTTCTTTTCTTCTCTCTTCTATGGCTCGTGGTTGAGACTTTTCCACTTGAATCAACAACTTGAATGATCTCCTCTTTTCCTTCATAGACTTCCTCTCTACTTCAGTTGTTTGGAAATTTTCCATAACAAAAAGATGATTCTTCTCCAAGTAGCCAAGACAACATGTTCTCTTCTTCATATAAATCTACCTCTAGGTTGTCCAACAAATCTTCTTCGATTCAAATACCAATTGTCTGCATGGTGCTCGTATGTCTTGGTTGTCTAATCCTTCTTCTAAAAATATCTACTCTTACTCTTTTCCCTCTTGCTTTACCCACATTGTGTCCTTACCCCCAATCATGCAGCACATTGGCATGTCTTAACCAAGGTCTCCCAATCAATAGTGGAAAACTTCCATCCACCTATGGCAACCTTAAGACAACAAAATCCAAGGTGAAGATGTTACCTTGTATCTGCACTAGGTCTCTAGGGACCACCTTATAGGTCTTACTATGCTTTGTTCTACAAATGTTACAGTGAATTTAAGAAGGCTTGAAGGTTTGAGTCCAAGATTTTTCATGGTATGTTCAGGCATCAAGTTAATGCCAAAACATCCATCCACAATAGCTCCTTGTAACTGATGTCCTCTGATAGTCACTATTAGACATGAGCTCTTATAATTTATGAGGGGGGCTTCCCGTACAGATTTATCCTTATTCTTAGCATTAGCCTTTTCCACTAAAGTTATTGTGGTGGCCTCCTCAATGATCTACAAGAGCTCTGACCTGAATTTCACATCCATCTCTATTAAATAAAAAATACTGACCTCCTTTGTCATGGACTTGAGTAGTCTTGCAGCTTCAAATTCCTTAAGAGCATGGGCTCTATTTGACTTATCAAACTCCTCATGAGCCCTGTTGAATACATGCCCAATGACATCACTAATTCCTACAACCTCTTCTTTTTGTCTCGTATCTTCAACTATAGTGGCTCTTTCCTCCTATGTCCCATTCTCTTTGTTCATTCCATTATTACTTGACTCCCGACCTATGTCTGATTGAGCCTTCCCTTTGCTTCTTGTTTGCATTACAGAAGAGTCAATTTCTTCTAACTATACTACTCTAGTAGATGGTGATGGCACATTGACTTATTATGCAACTTCATCTTTGCTCACAGAGGTCATTTGAATGGGTGGCCAAGATGTAGATGCCTGGTTCTTAGGACAACGATTGGTATAATGGTCTCTAGACTTTGGGCAATTCCTATAAGGAGGGGCATTTTCTGGTAGAGTGCACCTACTTTGGTAATGCCCACATTCTCTACATCTGGAAAAAATGATTGGCCCCCTTGGACCATTTCAAAAGTGATCCCTAGGTTGAGGGTTGTAAGGGTTACCTTGACTAGGTGCAGCTGCCATCACATTAGTTGATGGTAGGGCTCCTCCTTGTGCCCAATATGTTTGTGCAGGCGTCCCTCTTGACTGATGTTCCTGAGCCTCATGACCAACTTTCCTGCATAGCTTGCAAGTTACACTTAAAAGTGGAGACTCTTTTATCACATGCCTGTTTGCTACACATGTTGCACCATAATCCATTTTTGATGGCACCTCCTCGAAGTTCCTATAGCTCTTGTCAAAGTTGGGCCAACTCTTTTGCTTGGGGCTTCCTCTTCTTTTTGTAGCTTTAAGGACTCAATTTCTCACATCAAGTGAGTTACTACACTTTCCTCCTCTTTGTGGGGTTTGTTCCTTTTCAAGCTCTCAAGTTGCTTCCTTAGTTAAATTACTGGGTCCTCAGATCTGCAAGTCAGGATAGACTAGAAGAGCTTGTTCCATATTGATGTCTAGTCTGCTCGAATCTTCTTGCTATGTTAATGAACTCTTCAATTGTTGTTGTATGTAGCATTAACTCTTTAGTTTTACACTGTGTTGAAATAGGAAGTGGTCTTCCCAGCCACTTCTTGATAAAAAAATTCATGGGGAGGTTTTGGTAATTTAGCCATCAATGCCTTGGCTCTAGTGACAAATTCTAGAAATGTCTCCCCCAGACCGAGTCTTAGATTTTCTTACTCTTCAATAATGTTCTCTCCTATGTTCCCTTGTTGGAACTGTGTTTTAAATGCTTCCTTCATTAGGTCCCATGTAGTGAAATGATTATTGGCAAACTCACTAAACCATTTATCTACTAACCCTTCTAATGTTGCTGCGAAAAGAATAAAAAATGCATATTCTCTTCCCATCAATCCCCTAGTCTTACATAAGGACACGAATCCTCTAATATGTTCATGTGGGTCTTCTTGTGCTAATCCCTTAAAAGATGGAAATTTTATATTTAAGTTGGAGAGTAGAGTTTCTAACTCTACATGAGCTGCCATGTTCGTTACTGATGACGTTGATGACAAAGGGTTGGTTGACCTTCGAACAACTTTTCTTCTTGTTGCTTTGCAAGGAACCCTAAAGGTTTGAGACCGGGTTGCGGTCATGAGCTGCTCATACTCCTCTTAGGATAACAGAATTCCAAATAGAAGAAAGATTACCTTTCAGACCAACACAACACTATTGGTATCCCTGCAACTTTTTCAACACTTTGCAATTATTGGTTCTCCTATGCTCAAGCCTCCTTGTGCTCCAAATTTTGTTGGCAGATTCTTATGCAGAAAGGGACTTGATTATTTGTAGGAGAAGGAAGAAGAAGGAGAAGTGGAACACAGACACCGGAAGCTCTTGTATATTGATTACCAATAGGAAAAATACAATAATGATGGCCAAATAAGACCAAGTGGTCTCTCTTCAGAGTGCTTAATCCCAAAAGAATGCACACATACACAAGGTTACAAGATACCCATAGTTCCTTATGCCGCCAATCTTTTTTGTACCAAACCTCCACCTTCTCCAAGAGCTTGCTCTTGTGCACACCTTGCACTCAAGCTTCCATGAGGGTAGAGGAAGAGGAATGTTGAAAGTTTTTCAAGCTCAATAGTGTGGGAACATGCCCCAAATTGAACCTTGCACATCATCCACAATGAAAGGAGGCTGATTTCCACGAGCTAGAGGCATCAAATCATGCCCATAATGGGAATAAATTGATTAGAGAAGATTTAGCTCACCTGTTGATGTGATTGGACCTCACTTTTGACATGTATATACTTTTGATTGGTTAAAGAGGTGAGTATGTGGTCTTTACCCCCTACTAACTATTCTCTACATATTTTGTAGAAATTTCACTTTTACACACTCTACCTATCTAGATGATTTTGGTAGACCACCCGGTCTTGTAATTGTTGTTTCTCCTTCATCCGAAATCCATTTTCAATGATTTTTGTCCTATTGGCAAGCTTATAAGTTCTACTTTCAGTATATAAGTCTCAAGTTTAGTGCTTGCACATGTGCAGAGAAATTACCAGAATAGTGTTTGTGTAGTTAGCTAGTACTCTGTGAAAAGATCAAGTTATCTATTTTCGTGCAGTTGGTTGAGGCATCATCTAGTATCCAAATGGAGTGATTCTACTTTCATTTGAAAGCACTACAGGTATATTATAAGTGTGCAGACTTTCATTTTCAAGCTTTGCATGTACAAAGAGAAACTTAGAAAATACAAAACTTATGTTAGAAAAATTTCAAGATCCTAGAAGGGTTCATTTGCTTTTGTTGTGCACATAGGAGTGTTTATCCTCCAGTAGTGATATCAGAGCTATAAGTGGAGTATCAAAGAGAGAATAAGGAGTTACTGAAGTGAAGTAAAGACTTGATCAAAGTCTGAAGGAAGGAAGCAAAGAACGGGCATGTCAACAACAAGGGAAAGCAAACACATCATCAAATCAAAGATGAAGCTTCATCAAGAGGAGTAGCTCTATTTTTTGAGGTAAAATCCATCTTCTTCAACTTCACTACATCAAGGGGGAGGTTCAAAAGAGCTAGGAGGAACCATGGTTGATCTCAATGCTCAGATTGAGAAGCTCAAAAATGGAAATTACCAACCATGGTGATTTACAATAAGCAATTTTTTGATGCGGAAAGGTTTGTGGGGTCATTCCATTTGCATTTGCCATTTCTGCAGCAATTCACAACACTGTTGAACACTACAAGCAACACTTCTGCTTGAACACTGTTGTACTATGACGTGACAGTTTGATGTCACGAAAACAAGTTTTCGTGTATCAACAGTACACAGAATAGCTTGAAATTCCGGATCTGGAATATATAAGTGTTGCCAAACACAACACAAGTTACAATTTCTGAAACTGACCTGGTTTTTCTATGGGCATTTTCTCCACGCCTTACTTTGTACTCTTCACCATCGCCTTCTCCACGAGCTCTCTACCGCCACGCTGGCTCTGATACCATGTCCTGAAGAAGGAGATAAGGAAGAGAGCTTACACACACACTCTCACTCTTAAGGAGAAGCACACACACGTGAGTGGTGGAGAGCCAAAACCTACATAGATGAGGTAAATCCAACCAATGATGGCTTCGTCCCTCCGGGCCAACATGGTGTAGCGTTTACTGTAAAGGCACTTAGTCTTCGCTTAAATGAAAGAAGAGTAGTAAGAGAGTGGGATGAAAGGGACAAAAGAGTCATTTTCATTTTATCTAGCATATTAGCAACTCCATGATAGGGCATATTCAATATTTGGATACATGGGAGAAGGATTGAGAGTGCTTGGAGAGATTGTACATATTAAAGGTTAAAGAGCTTGCAGATGCACTAGGGTCAATCGGTTGTGCCCTAGATGATGACGATCTTGTCGCCCACACCCTAAATTGACTTAGGGATGATGAAGAATGGAGGGCCTTCACAACTTTAGTATATGTAAGGGACTCTCTTCCTAATTATGATCAGCTAATCACTCTCATGGTGATAGAGGAGATGAACCTTGGTGGTCATAATGCCAAGGATAGCCAAGGGCAATTGTTGTATGTAGGTAGAGGAAGAGGAAGACACAGTCGAGGTGCTACAAGAGGAAGAAGAAGATATCAATGCAACCAAGGAGGTCAAGAACAACAAGAAAATGCAGGTCAAAGAGGTGGAAGAACCACAAATAGAGGAAGAGGTGCAAGATTTGGTGGAAGAGGACAACCCACTTCAAATGGATGCTTTGTATGTGGTAAGCCCTATCATTTTGCAAATGGATGTTATCATAGAGCTCAAAGACAAGGGAATTAAAAAAACAAAAATTATAAGGGGCAAGGTAATTATGCAAACACATCATCCAGCCAAGGGAATGATTATTTACTTGCCATGAGGTGTGGTGAAGATACAATTAAAGCTAGTGAAAATGTATGGTATGTAGATAGTGGATGTAGCAATCATATGCCATGTCGAAAGGATCTTTTTAGTAATTCGCAGGTCCCAAAACATCAAGGATATATGGAAACAGGTGATAACTCATAGCATACCATTCAACATGTGGGAGATATCAGTTTGGAAGGAAATCAAAGAGCAAAGTGCTATGTTCACAACGGACATAAATCAACCACACCATTCAATGTATGTCACATATGGAGATAAGAGGATAGCAGATTTAGATCTATGGCATAAACAAATAGGTCACATCAACCTAAAAAAACTCAAGGTCATGCAAAGAGGAGCTTGGTAAGAAGCCTACCAAATTTTACATCTAAAATTTTGCATGAAATTTGTGTAGCTTTCCAACAAGGAAAACAATCAAGGATGCCCTTCAAGAAGAGTACCTATGTAAGTGCAAATGTTTTAGACCTCATTCACATGGATGTTTGGGGTCCAACAAGAGAAACATCCCTTGCTAGAAATAGGTATTTTGTAACCTTCATTGATGACTTTTCAAGAAAAGTATGGTTGTATTGCATTAGAAACAAATTAGATGTGTTCCACTACTTCAAGAAGTTCAAAGCATAGGTGGAGAAGGAGTCTAGCAAGTTTAAAACTTTGAGATCCGATGGAGAGGGAGAGTACTTCTCCCATGATTTTTTTGAACTTTTGCAGGTCAATGGCATCAAAAGACAATTTACATGCAGGTATACCCTTCAACAAAATGGGGTAGCAGAGAGAAAGAACAGACACATAGCAGAGGTAGCAAGGTGTATGCTCAACGAAATGAATATGCCGCATTGTTATTAGTGAGAGGCTATATATACAACCACATACATCATAAATAGATGTCCTACATTAGGTATACATCATCTAACCCTTGAGGAAGCATGGAGTGGAAGAAAACCTTGCATTTCACATCTTAGAATCTTTGGTTGTATATGCTTGTACATGTACCTCAAGAGTTGAGGTCAAAGTTAGATGCCAAATCTAAAAGGTGTATTTTTAGGCATATCCTATGGAACAAAAGGGGTATAAATGCTAGAATCCCATCACCAAGAAGCTGAAGGTAAGTAGGGATGTTGTCTTTGATGAGTTGAAGCCTTGCTATGCATGCACATGTCCATTGCAGGTTGAAGAGAAAAGCGAGACAGATAAAAAGAATGATGATAGAGTTCAAGAAAGCATGGATTTAAGTGGTCCAAGCAACTCATGCAACACAAGGAAACCCTCACCATGGAGTGGAAGGCTCAGGGAAAGAGATACCAGCTCTGAAGAAAGCAAAGTCAAAGGCAAAGAGAAGATTTCAGTTGAAGAAGGAAGCTATGTGGAGGAGAGCACGTTGGAAGATGAAGAGATAGAAGAAATTCAAACTCTAGGAGTGGCAAAACAAAGAAAGAAGATGGCAAGAACACCTAAATGAAGTGAAAGAAGGTCTTCAAGAGTAAGATATCCAGTTCAAAGATTAACATATGAGAATTTCATTGCAAAGCATTGTGCATACATGACTCAGAATCAACGACAACGAGCCAACTAGTTATGAAGAAGCTACGGATTGCAAGGAATGGCAAGAGGCAATGAAGGAAGAGCTCAAAGCAGTTGATGAAAACCATACTTGGAGCTTGGTACCAGCTCAAGAAGGCATGAAAGTGAAAGGTAATAAGTGGGTTTACAAAATTAAAAGAAATTCAGATGGTTCCATTGCTAGGTACAAAGTAAGGTTGGTG
Organism: Ceratopteris richardii; assembly: GCA_020310875.1. Lineage (NCBI taxonomy): Eukaryota > Viridiplantae > Streptophyta > Polypodiopsida > Polypodiales > Pteridaceae > Ceratopteris > Ceratopteris richardii. Next base: position 12,172,636 of record CM035429.1, read on the forward strand.
GCGAAAGGCTTCTCCCATAGCTCTACGATAGATTATGATGAAACTTTTAGCGCCGTCGCCAAGATGCCAACAACTAAGACTTTGATTGCAGTGGCCACATCAAGGAAATGAAGCTTATATTAGTTGGATGTGAAGAATGCCTTCCTCAATGGAGAGTCTGAAGAAGTAGTCTACATGAGCCAACCTCAAGGACTTGCTAGTATGAGGTACCCAAATCATGTTTGCAAGCTAAGGAAAGCATTATATGGACTAAAGAAAGCCCCAAGGGCCTAGAATCAGAGGCTAGTGGATTATTTATCAAGTTATGGATACAAAGAAAGTATTGCAGATCCATCACTTTACATGAAGAAGCAAGGAGACAACACACTATACATATGCATCTATGTGGACGATTGATCATCAAAAGAAGTGATATTGCAGGTATTAAAGATATCAAATCCAAGCTAGGAAAGGAGTTCAAGATATTTGATCTTGGAACAATAAATTACTTTTTGGGAATAGAGGTAATCTATGCATACAATGGCTTCTTCTTGATTCAAAGAAAATAATTGTTGGATGTGCTATATAGGTTTGGTATGAGTGGTTGTAAACAACTTTCTCTACCGCTGGAGCCCAATAAAAAGTTGTTTGTAGGTCAAGGACAGGATATACAAGATATTTCACTATATATAAGCATAAGTGGTTCATTAATTTATGCTACATTCACTAGACTTGATCTTGCATATGTAGTAGGTGTTCTCTCTCAATTTTTGCATACACCTACTCATGATCAAGAAAGGTGCTTAGATACATCAAGCACACTATCTACCAAGGTGTAGTTTACTCATATGATGTTGATCTAAGTGTGAAAGGATATAGTGATGTTGATTGGGCAGGTAGCAAGGATGATCGAAGGAGTACATCCGGTTATGTTTTCATGATAGGTACAAAAGTGATTACTTGGAGCTCTAAGAAGCAACCCACTTTTGCGCTTTCATCCAGAGAGGCTGAGTACAAAGGTTTAGCATTGACTACATGAGCTATTATCTCTTGCTCTTCTCACGTATTGTAGACTATGCTCTCACTTGCTTAATCTAACTCCAAGAATAATGCATGCATTGTGTTGAGTGTCGATTCACTTACATATGCCATTCCTAACTCCTAGTGTATCTTGATCTTGACTTTCATATCCCAAGAATGTCTCAAAATGTGTACCAATGACTCTCTATTTTGTCCTATAGTGACTTTAGGATTGAAAAAAATTTAAATGAGGGGGCCATACATACACTTTTGCATACCGCTTCCTCTTCATATGCCTTCACTTTTGTCCTTCAATTCCCCAAGTGTGTACAGAAGGGAAGGTTCACCTAAACCTTCCAAACACTTTAAAACCCTTGAAAACATTATAGAAAGACAATCAACAACTTGCATTCCAGTTTTTGCAAAACATAACCATTATGAATAAACTGCTCGTGCACTACCTATGCACCTTGCCCAACTTGACTTTGACCATCTTGACTTTGATGATTTTGACTTTCACTAGATTGACTTTGACCAATATGACTTTGATGGGCGATGCACGATCGTAGATTCCTCTTCTTGAGAGCTCCGGAATGATAACCTTGTTGTAGAAACCCAAACTCTGCCATTGCACATAGTGCTCCGCACAAGGGGTGCGTAATACATAGAAAACACAGAGTACAAAGACCATGAATAGATATTTCTTAGATCGTACAAATGCGGTTGAACTTAGAGTTTGTGGTTGACCAGGACGCTATATGTTTTATTTAAAGAACATATACAAAAGTTTCGAGCTGCCATTTGGCCTTTCAGATGGACACTAACACTAACGATCTCCCACTAAAGGCCAATATGACCAAAGTGACTATGAGAGAAAAATAAAGAATGATAGAGAATACCTGAATACATAAGTGTAAGTATACAAAGTATAAATCCCATTTGATGGGTATGTTACACAATATATAAGTAACTATGTAAGATCATGAATCAAGTAACCCCCATCAAGTGACAATAGGGTCGAAAGCTATCTTGTGGTAAAGCTTTAGTCAAAGCATCTCCAACATTATCTCTAGTATGAACCTTATCAAGAATAATGTGCTTAGTGGCTAAGTAGTCTCTAATGAAGTGATACCACACCTCAATGTGCTTGGTCTTTGCATGATAGACCAGATTCTTAGCCAATGCAATGGCACTCTGACTATCACTGAGAAAATGAGGTACATGCTCAGGTAAACCCATATCACAAGCAAGAGGAGAAAGCCACAATGCTTCGTTACATGCCTCACTTGCTATAACATACTTTGCTTTTGTGGTGGAAATAGTTGTACATTCTTGAAGATGAGATCTCATAGAGATAAAACCTCTAGCAAAATGAAAATTGTACCTTGCTGTAGACTTACAATTTTCTACAGAAGCAATATAGTCAAAATCTATGTAATCAATAATGTAAGCCTTCCCTCTACCTAATCATAGACACTTCTCTTTAGTGCCACTCGGATATCTCAAAATCATCTTGACTGCTTCCAATGCTGCTTGCCATGATTAGACATATATCCACTCACAACTCCCACTACAAATGCAATGTCTGGTCTCCTAGTTACCATAGCATACATGAGACTACCAACAATAGAATAATAAGAATTTTTGGTCATGAATTTATTTTTCTCATCTTATTTGGAGCAATCATCCTTGCTCAATTTCACATATGTCGGTAAAGGTGTACTCAATGCCTTACCACCTTGCATATTGAACCTATGAAGTACTTTTCTTATGTACTCACTTTGAGACAAGTATGTGCATCTTTTACTCCTATCAGGAGTAATGCACATTCTAAGAATATGTTTGGCATCCACCAAAAACTTCATATCAAATGTCTCACTCAACTTCTTTTTGAGAATGATAAGTCATAAGAGGACTTTCGGGCAATGAACATATCATCGACATAAAGTATCAAGCATATCAAACTACCATCTGATCATCTCTTTGTGTAGAGACAATGATCCTCAATGCTCCGATAATAGCCTTGAGAACTCATAAAAGCATCAAACTTTTGGTAGCATTGTCTAGGGGACCGTTTAATTCCATATAAGCTCTTCTTCAGCTTATAGACTAGAATTTCTTTGCCAGGAACTACATAACCCTCTAGTTGTTCCATATAGATCTCATCTATAAGATCTCCATGCAAGAAAGCAATTTTCACATCCATTTGGACTAGCTCTAAGTTCTCCATTGTAATGAATCCAGGCAACATTCAAAGGATATTCATCTTAACCACTCGAGAGAAGATCTCCCCGAAATCAACACCATGTCGTTGCTTAAAACCCTTTGCAAAAATTCATGTTCTATACTTTGGAGAAGCACTATCTAATGTCAATTTCAGCTTATATACCCATTTACATGGTGCAGCTTTCCTAAACTTTGGCAAAGGTATTGAGTCCCAAGTACCATTCTTGTGAATAGAATCCAACTCACTCTTCATGCCATGCTCCCACTTGACATGATCCTTTGTTTGGATGGACTCTTTGTAGCAAGAAGACTCACTAGCATCTATTAGCATAACGAAATCCAAACCTGGAACATATCTATTAGATGGATGTGACACACGTGTAGAGCATCTCAATAGTTGCTAAACAGGAACATTTGTAGACAGATCTGATCAGACACTCTCATGAACATCCCTATGTGTAGCATTTTTATTCATGCTAACTAGAGGACTACTATCCTCAAACACCACTCTTCTCACTTCAACCTCCTCAATTGGCTATTTATGCATCTTAGACTCATTGAAAATGACATCACTACTTCTGATCACTAATCATGTTTCAAGATCCCATAAGCGATATCCAAATTATCCTTCTCAACCATATCAAAGAAAAATGCATTTTTTGACTTATGGTCCAACTTTTGTATAAGATTCTTGGGTATATGAACATATGCTTGTCACCCAAAAACTCCAGGATGATCAGAGTATGGTGGTTTCCCTATCCATAACTCTTGTGCCATTTTCAGACCCAATTGCAATCAACATTGCTTCTGCCCAAAAGCCTTGTGAAAGGTTTCAATGATGCAACATAGAAACTACTCTAGTCTAAATAGTTCTATTGATCCTTTCAGCTACACCATAGGGGTATAAGAAGTTGTAAAGTCTCTATGAATTCCTCTAGAGTAGCAAAGAAGGCTGAATTTATGTGAGGTATACGCACCTCCATTATTTGAATGAAAAGCTTTGAGATTAGTTCCCTTTTTAGTCTCAACTAAAGTAAGCCATTTTTTTAAGGTAGGGAATACCTCATCCTTTGATTTGATAGGATATACCCAGACTTCTCTCACAGCATCATCTATGAAAGTGCCAAAGTAAAGAGAACCACCTAATGACCTTGTGGGCATAGGACCACATAACATCAATATGAATGAGATCTAACAGCTGAATTGAAGAGTCAATGTGCATTTTATGCACATTCCGAGTTTTCTTTCCATATTGACAATGCTCATAGAATTTAGCGAAAGATAGCACATGTAATTAGCCAGAAGGAGAACGATTTTCCATTCCAATAGGAGATATGTTGTCCAAATATCCATGCCAAATACAAGCGAGAGTCACCAAATCTCACGGTACCAAGAGACTTTGATGTATAATTAGAGAACCATTCTCTGTGTGTTCTCACATGGAAAGAAGCACCAAAATCTAGCGGCCACGTGTGGGAAAGGGAATCAGCCATAAAGGCCTTAGCGGGCACAATAGTATCAAGTGTTAACACATTAGCATCATCAAAAATAACATTAATTTCTTCAATCTTCCCAATCAAAGAAGATGGTGCAGCTAGTTTAACATGTCCATCAACATTCTGTCCTTTATGTTTAGCATTCTTTAATGCATAACAGTCTTTCTTCATGTGTCCTTTCTTGTGACAACATTGGCATTCAATATCCCTCTTCCTTGGTTTACTTCTACTCTTACTCCATTGACCATTCTTTTTAGACAAGTTTACCACCAAGTTCACTATTGCTAATAGCTATGCAAAACGTATTGCATGATGATGGCAAGGTGCAAAACAACAAAACTGCTTTCATTTCATTATCCATATCCATTTTATGAGCTCGTAAGTGGGAGAATATAGCATCAAATGCATTTAGATGAGCAACAACACTATCTATGCATTTCATGCAAAGGTCATATAACTTTCTCATGAGATACTCTTTATTTGATGCCGTCTCTTTTTCATATGTATTGCATAACTTCTTTCAAATCTCCTCTACACTTTCACAGTCTAATACTATAAAGTAAACATTATCTGCCAGGTGAAATCGGAACATAGACCTAGTCATTTCATCTAAATTGTCTCAATCACCTTCATCCATGTTAGCAGACTTCTTTGAGATTCCATTTACTAGCTTCCATTGCCTCCTCTAAATCAGCACATCTTTTATCTGATTCTTCCATAGAGGAAAGTTTGTGCCATCAAATTTTTGGATCTCAAAATGGTCTTTTCCCTGTGTGTTATAGCTCCTCCCAGAACATTGGCACTAAACCGTGATCAACCAGATGTGCCTGAGACCTCTGATGCCATGATGATAGAGAACTGAATAGAATGATAATGGAGCTAAAAGAGTCCAAACACCACTAAGGCTCAAGGAAAGATGAACAAGTGTTAGATTCTAGGAAAACATTCAACAGTCTTTTGAGAAAAATGAATTAATGAATAATAATGACCAAGTAAAAGAAATTTGTGAGAATAAATGTGCTCATACCAATAAGTGTTTCAAGGAGTAAATCGACCAAATGTCAAAATCTCATAAAAACTACAAGTACTATGTTAACCTAGATTGTGAATCATTGAAATCACTACATATAATCAATTCTGAAAGAAGCAAACTAGGCTTATCCAGCACCTATGAATAACTATCATACATCTCCTATGGAGAGGCTAGGTAAGTCTTCCTCTTGCATCATTGAAAAGAGCTCGAAATATGGGTGTCTCCCAATTAAGAAACCCTCACCATGACCCTCTTTATCAAACGTAAAAGTCTTTATGCAAAATGTAACCATTATATCAATAAGCACATGGACATACATAAGTAGTATGCATATAAGGATACATAGTGTGTATGTGATCAATATATGGAGTAAAATCGCACTAAAAGGCTGACTTCACAACCAAAACCCTAGCCAACAACACCTACAAGTGTCTATCAACTATGATCTTTAGGCTCAAAAAACTTGCATGGACTTGTAGTGGCTGCTCCCACCACAAGTAAAACCTTTCAAGAAAGTACTCCAAAATGGCTCCAAGAATCACCCCAACAATGTTTCAAAACAAGCTTTGAAAAAGAATGAAGCTTTGAGGTCTTTCCCCTTCTTCAAACACCACAAGAGTGTAGCCTAGTGGCAAGAGATTGCTCGTTAAGCAAGCTATGGAGGGAGCAGTAGTGGGATGGGTGATCTCCTAGGAAGTATCGGGAACCCTTGTCTTCCTTGATTGTTGGGTCCTCCTTCGTGCACAACCAATAGTTCCAACAGTGACTTCGGTGACTCGGATGACAAGCTATGTCAAGTTCTTTGACGTTATTGCTGCCTTAATCGTAAGCCTTGACTAGGCCACTATATGTTTTATTTAAAGAACTTATACAAAAGTGTCCAGTGACCATTTGGCCTTTCACATGGACAATAATAGTAACACTTTATTGGAGGTTATTTGTTTTCATACATTAACATACTCATACTTACACATTCACATGTACATATACACATATACATGCACACTCATGCATGCACATACACATACACATACACATACACATACACACATATATACACATACTTATACACATACACATATAGATGCACATGCACGTGCACATGCACATGCACATGCACACATATACACATGCTACACATACACATGCACATAGACACTTATACATACAAACATACACTTACACATACACATGCACATACACATACATAAACATACACATACACATAACCACATGCACATGCACAAACATGTCTACCTGAACATACACATACACATACACACATAAACACACACTTATACACATACACATATGTATGCACATACACACACATGCGCATATATATACACATGCATATGCACATGCACATGCATGCACATACATATGCATGCACATACATATGCATGCACATGCATGCTCATACATATACACATGCATATACACACATACACATACACATGCATATACACACATACACATACAGATGTATATACACACATACACATGTATATACACACATACACGTACACACACATACACATATACACACATATACATACACATACACCTACATGTACACATATATATACACATACACATACATACACACATAGATACAAACACATACACACATACACAAATATAGATATATACCTACATGTGCATACATACATATACACACACAACTACATGCACATACATACATATACACACACAAACACACATAAAATGAATGAATTATACAATTAAAGTAATAAATCACATGTTAGATATAAACTATAATAAAAATCATAAGTGCATTTCAATCATATAATTCAATTCAATAAAATAAATTAATTTAATAAACACTCTAAAATTACTAAAATTATGATCTCACACCATAGACACAATTAAAAATATAACTCATATGAATATATATATATATATATATATATATATATATATATATATATATATATATATATATATATATATATATATATATATATATATATATATATATATATATGTATGTATGTATGTATGCCTGTGTGAGTATGCACACATCTGTGTTTCATGTGCATGTATGCATGTGCATGTGTGTGATATATGCATTTATGCTTACAGCTATATATGCATGTATATGTATACATGTGTGTATTTATGCATATGTGTGATGTGTATGTATCAACGTGTGTCTTTTACATATATGTATGTGTATCTGCATGATGTGTATGTATCTATATATGTATTATGGTCCTCGTTGATTCCAGTAGCTATATGTAGATAGGAAAAAGGTTGGGAGGAGATACATCTCTCTAGTAGGTTGTGGAATGTCTTCTCAAATGAATGCATAGTGAAATCTACATTAGAGCATACTACACTTGTATAAATGTATATTTGTATATACTTTTCTTTTATATTTGCATGCCTAGAGTCTTGTTATATATACTCTTATTTTCATATTACATGGACCTCATTTATTTGAGAAGTCAATGATTTGTATTCAATGTAGGTGATGCCTTTGCACTTGAAGATGAGGTTATTGAAATCCACATAGATGATGATAAGAAGGGAATTAGATGCAATGTGTAGATCTATATCTTTGTATACATCTTTGCATGATGTATTGAATGTATCTATATATGTATTATGGTCTTCATTGATTCAAGTAGCTAATGATTTATGTTGAATGTAAGTGATGCATCTGCACTTGAAGATGAGGTGATTCAAATTAACATATGCAATTATAAGAAGAGGAATAGATGCAATGTTTCTTCTCTCCATCATATTGGTCCTTCTTTAAGTGATATTCTTGAACATAGGTACACACACACACACACACCTATATATATATATATATATATATATATATATATATATATATACACACAAATATAAAAAATCAAAGAAATATCTATTGTGCATTGTCTTGAGGATGCGACATAAGTATCCACATATCTTTTAGGCACCACTTATGAGAACATCCTGTTGGAAAAGATGGATGGATGATCGAAGAGACTGAGTAGGTACTGCTAAACCTGCTTTGTACCAGCCCTCTTTTGCTCAAGACTTGATTAGTAGACTTCTTTAGCTTCCAAATGACATAAAAAATAGCCTATGTCCTTTGGAAATGATATGTGTAATGATTGAATCAAAACAGATAACTTTGGAAGTCACAAACTCAGGAAAAACTTCTATTTTGGTCTTGACACCTGCTGGATGTTTTGCTCAGTGTGACCAGCACAGTAGCAATTGATAAAATTCCTTCTAGGGGTATTTAATTAGCTTAGTAAGCTACCATTTTCAAGTAGAATCATGTAAAAAGATAAACTATGCTAAGAGAAATCAATTTAGCAAGATTAGCTATACCCCCGACTTTTTAGGACTGTAGCAGAAATAGACCAGTGAGCACCTCGACGCAGATTTCTCTGAATTGGCTGAATATAATGTCTTCAGATTTTGGCAGCCTGTAGTAAGCTTCAAGCTGAATCCAAGAAGCTTTGAATCACTGAATTTGATGGAGTATTGGCCGAGGTATGGCCTTGACAAGTTGACAGACTTTTGATTAGACTAGCAGAGAACACAGAGATGAATGATGTAAATGTATCTATAAATTAGCACTTGTGTACAATCCCATTGGCATGTATAACATTGACTAATGGTGTAGAGAGGTGTAGGATATGGTGTAGTCCTCACACACACTCAGTTATAGTAGAATGAAGCTCGGGAGTGATCTCTCATACCCGCGACTTTTCTTGTTGACTTTTATATGTAATGAGTAAAGTTTGAATTCAAATTCAAACTTTTGGCTCCCTATGATCAAGCTCCTAAATGCTTGGAGATATTCTCTCAATCAAGTGAGTTACTTTTTCCACGAATCACTTAGGTAGGTGATTACAAAAGATTCCAAGTCAATTTGACTTTTACAATGGGGTAAAGTGGTAATTAACCACTAGCATATGTTCCTATGGTTCTTCATTTATGTAGAGTCTTCATGATATCTTTCAAGCCAAATGTGTAGGCTTGTGATTTACACCAACAGCTCCCCCTCAAGCCAAACATTTTGGCTTAAGTCTTCATCTTCAATCTTCAAGTATATCCTGCAATCCAATCATGGATTTGAACCTACAAAGTTTTGTTCCATCCAAAGCTTTAGTCAACAAATCTGCACATTTCATGTTGGTTGATACATAGGTAAGTTGAATATCCTTGCTTAGCAACTTTTCTCTCACATAATGATAATGAACTTCTATGTGTTTTGCCCTGGCATGATAAATAGGATTAGCTGCAAGGTGAAGAGAACTTGTATTGTCTCCAAAGATAATTGGAGGCCTAGTATATAAGCCCAATTCTGTATACAAAAGCTTAATCCAAATTTCTTCTTGAGTGGCATTAGCTAGCCCTCTATACTCTAGACAAACAGATAGACAGACAGACAAACAGATAGAGAGAAAGACAGACACACAGAGAGACATACAAACAGACAGACAGGCTGACAGACAGACTGTAGAAGACAATGCAACAGTTGGTTGCTTCTTTGCAGACCATGAAATTGGTTTATCACCTGCAAAAGAAATATATCTAGAAGTGCTTCTCCTATCATCCTTGCATCCTGCCCGATTTGCATCTGAATAGACTTTTATGTCAATATCTGAACTAAAAGGAAAATACAACCCATGGTTCTGTGTACCCTTGAGATACTTCAAGATTCTCTTGGCAGCCTTTAAGTGAGGTATCCTTGGCTTGTGCATAAATTGACTTATCACACTAACTCCATATGCAATATCAATTCTAGTTAAGGTAGCATAGTTCAAGCTACCCACCATACTTTGATAACCTGTAATGTCTTGGACTTCATCACCTTCATGGGCACTTGCTATGTTTAAGTGTATGCGATAGTATGTGTGTTTGTGTATGTGTTTGTGTGTGTGTGTGTGTCTATGTGTGTGTTGGTACATGTGTTTGTGTGTATGTCTATATGTGTATGTGAGTGTGTATGTGTTTGTATGTGTATGTGTATGTGTGTTTATGCATGTGTATGTATATGTGTATTTATATGTGTATGTATATGTGTATGTGAGTGTATGTCTGTGTATATGTGTATGTAGGTGTGTATATATATGTGTGTGTGTGTGTCTCTATGTGTGTGTATGTATATGTGTGTGTGTATGTATATGTATGTGTATGTGTATGTGTTTATGTGTTTATGTGTGTATGTGTATGCATGTGCGTGAATGTGTATGTGTGTGTATGTGTGTGTATATGTATTTGTATGCATGTGTGTATGTGTATGTGTGTGTATGCATGTGTGTATATGTGTATGTGAGTATGCATGTGTATGTATATGTGTGTATGTATGCATGTGTATGTGTATATGTGTGTATGCATGTGTGTAGAAACTATGCATGTGTACGCATGTGTGAACATGTGTATATGTGTGTATGCATGTGTATATGTATTGAGATGGCTGCATGTGTGTGTATATATGTATGTGTTTGTGTGTGTGCATGTGTGTATGTATATGTGTGTGTGTATGTGTGTGTGTATGTGTGTGTGTATGTATATGTGTGGATATGTGTATATGTGTGTGTGCATGTGTGTATCCATGCATTTTGTATGCATGTGAATGTATATGTGTGTTTTTATATGTCTATGTGTGTGTCTTTGTGTGTATGTATATGTGTGTAGGTGTATGTGTAGATATGTGTGTGTATGTGTATGTGATTGTATGTGTATGTATGTATGTGTGTGTATATGTGTGTGTATGTGTACGTGTGTGTATGCATGTGTATATATAAGTGTGTACGTGACTTTATGTATGTGTATATGTGTATGTATGTGTATGTATGTGTATGTATATGTGTGTATATGTGTATATGTGTGAATGTATGTACACATATACTTGTATATGCATGTATGTCTATGTATGCATATGACTATATGTATGTGTGTATAGGTGTATGTGTGTGTGTTTATGTGTGTGTATGTACATGTGTGTGTATGTGTATGTTTGTGTATGTACATGTGTGTGTATGTGTATGTGTATGTGTGTGTATGTATATGTGTGTGTATGTATATGTGTGTGTATGTGTATGTGTGTGTATGCATGTGTATTTATATGTGTGTATGTGATTGTATGTGTGTGTGTACATGTGTATGTGTGTGTGCATATGTCTGTATGTGTATATTTTTGTATACATGTGTTTATGTATGCATGAATATGCATGTGTATACATGCATTTTATATGCATGCGAGTGTATATGTTTATGTGTGTATATGTGTATGTGTGCATGTCCATGTGTGTATGTGTATGTGTGTGTGCATTTGTGTGCATGTGTAGCTCAGTGATGAGTAGCACCTCCTTTAATGTCAATCCGGGAAGACGTGAGGATGGTATGAAGACCACGAGCAAGTGGAAGCACAAGTGTGTGAGTGAGAAGCACACAAGCATGCACACACATACACACACACGCGCACACACAGTAAGAACAAAGAGAGTAAGACAATGGAATCACTTCTATTGCAAGAAAGTTCTCATACAAGCTCAAACTACAAGAAGCTGACCCCACAAATGAGCTCTCTAGCTCTATTTATAGTTCTTGACTAGCTTTGGCCCTGTTCAGACCTAGTGTCCGGCCTAGTTAAAAATTAGGTTCCGGGGCTTATTTGAGGGCCCAAACAAGATCTAAAAATTATGAAAATTGGCAGGCAACTACATCTAAGGCTCCCCAAGCTCGAGGACTCCTCGGCTTGTACAAAATGGAGCTACAAAAAGGTGAAAAGATATTTACAAGGGTTTGTAGTGATGAGAATCACTCTAGAATGATGTTGGGGTTTTTTTGAAAAAACTGAAGAGTAGCCTCAGTGCTAGATCTGCATATGTGTCCATACTTGCTTCTTCCCGCATCCTGTCAACACTCTCCCCCCCCTAGGGTCTGTCGCCTCTGACAGACCTCTTTTCCGCTGTTTGATCAATGTACTTTTGCAGGAGGTCCGTTGCCACTTCATGTTCTTTGATTTTTAAACCTCTGATTAGATCTCGTTGTAAGGCCTCCCAATCCACTGTACCAGGCATGTCAGGTTGTGGCATCGTGTAGAGCTCGGAGTGCATTGTTTGCTCACATGCAAAGAGATGGAGCAGATGCGTAGGCCGTGGTGCAAATACCTCTGAATGTGCTTCCCAAAACCCCGTGGTGAACATGTCGTCAAATGTTTGCTTGTAGCAGGCAGGGAGATATCTTATGCGTGCATGCCATGCGTAAGCCACTCGTATGCTCGGGGTTGTGCTCATATCATATAGCAGGTCGTAGTTACCATTGATAAACCCTGGAATAGGAGGTTGAATATGGCATACGTTGCGAAAAGTTTTGAGTACGACCTGCATCATGTCGAGGATCTTGAGCATCATCTGGGCAGCGACATCTGGCATCGGGTGGAGGCGTGGTATCCAGTGTCTGATGGTTGCAATCATGTATGACACTGTAGGAGTACCGGTTGGGGGGGCGATAGCGGGGTAATTGAGCCATTCTTTACAGTTGGCGTTATTCTGAACCTTGATGGCAAAAGCTTTCCATGATCTGCGTCTTTGCACTGGCCCAAAACACGGATTGTACTTCAAATGCATGGGGGCATGATCCCATGTTCGAAGCATTTCTGGATAAGTTTCTAGTAACTTTTGCCTCCACGTTGGTTGGAATATGGCCCCCTTTCGTGCCGCTTCTGGTGTCTTCTGGTTCGAACTGTGTGGCAAATGTTGGGCATTTGTTGGTGACTCGTTTGATTTCGGCATTGTAGTCAGCCAACAATACAAAATAGGGCTTGTATTGCAGTTCTGAGCTAGTGATCAGGCGTCTAGGGGTGAGGTGCCTGAAGTATTCTGAGTGAAGGATGGTGTCCTCAATGGCCTTCATTGCCAACATCTGAGTGGATATCCGCTCCTGATGAGTTTTCCCCATCTCCTCGACTTGTTTCATCCATGCCGATGGGGGTTCCTCATAGGTATCTTGACCGTCTTCTGTTACGCGTCCACCTGGAAGTGGTTGAGGCTCGTAGTTATCGTCGAATGCTTCCTCCACTGGGATGGTAACTGCTTCTTCTTCTGACGGTTGCTCTGGGGGGGAAGGGGGTCGTTCGTACTGCATCAACTTCAGCTTTAATTCTGCGATCTGCTGCTGTAACTCCAGCACGTCATTGGGCGTTGAAGGTTCAGGTTCGGTTGAAGTAGCAGCGTCTGTCATTTCTTTATGTTCTTGTCGGTGTGGTGTGGACTCTTGGGGTCTCTGTACGTCCTTTAGCTGGTCGGCAAGCTGATCATGAGCTTCTAATAGATTGGCATACGTTTCCAATATTTGTTGTATGCTTTCTGAGGGGACCGCTTGAAATTTGACCGGGTCTATGGGAGCCCCCGGGTTGTTTTCCATGGCAGCCTCGAGGTTCTCTTGGTTTTGTTGTTGAAGCCGCCTATTCTCTTCTTGCGCTGCCGCCAGATGTCGTCGTAGCAAAGCCATGTTTCGTTGAAGCCGTGCATTGCGGCCCATTTGATCGCGCAGCTGTTCCTCCATGGCTTTGCTCTCTTCCATATGCTCTGCTTTGAGTTGCACATTTGCCTGTTCGAGGGCAGAGATCTTGCGTTGTGACTCCGTATGAATGAACTCCAAAGCAGTGACACGCTCTTGGAGTGTCGCTGAGAGGGTGCAAAGCCCTTTGTTATTTTCTTCCAATAATGTGTATTCTTGCTTAAGTTGAGTGGCAGCTTCAAGCATCGTGTCGAGTGCAAGACTAAATGAGGTGGAAGATGCAGGGGGTTGGGAAGTGGGAATGGGAAAAGTGGATGTTGTGCCTACCGTGTGTGGAAGTGGTGCTGTGAGTGTAATAACCTGTGGTGGTGTTGTGAGGACAGTGGTGGTGGGTGATCCAGCGGATGGTGAGATGTCCATGGGATCGGACATGAGTGAGTGTGATTCGTGAAATGTGAACACCGAGACGGTGGGTGGTGTGATAGTGGTGGCCGTGAATGTGGGGGAGTGAATTTGGGGAAGGGATGTTTTCTTATGTTCCTCGACCTGTTGGAGAATGTTTACAAGGTAGGTCCAGAAGGAGGGTTGGGTGGTTAGTGTGGTGCTCGAGGCAGTTACAAGGGACGGGGTAGGTAGAGTTTGGGGGGGAGGAAATGGAGGGGTGGAGGGTAAAGGGAAGGGAAGAGTCTGACTAGTGACAGATGGTTGTCCAAAGGCATGGGGGAAGAAAGGGTGACCTAATTGAGGTTCAAAAGTCTGAGTGACAGAAATGGATGAGGGTGAAGGAAGGAGAGTAGAAACGGGGGTGTGTACAATGGTCTCACTATAGGAGGAGAATGGTTGTGTAGAGAAATAAGTGGAGAGAGGCTCTGATGGTTGGATAGGAGATGATGGGGGAGATGGGGCATGCGTAACTTCTTCCGGTTCATCATTGTGCCTTGGGCTAATCATGTGCACATCTTCTGACATGGATGTAGCTAACGCGGTAGATACTTCCATCTGGATCATCTTTCCTTGTCGCGGCCGTGTATCGATTCTTCTTTGATCATAAGCAGGGTTCTCTTGACAGACCATGGTTCTCAATGCTTCACTGATGCCACAGGTGTCTGCCAATAGATTCAGTGATTCTACAAACTGTGGGTCGATATGCTCTGACTGTAACATCTGGTTTACTAGGGCCCTATTTGCTTCTTCTGACATTTTATGGCGGCTTTGTACCTGCTTGATTGTCTGGTATAATCGTTTGAGTTGTGCCGTATATGCAGGGGCTTCGTCTTCACTCTCTTCTGGGTTATTCCTTGGTGCCTGCTCCTGAGCTTGTATGTTTGGACTTGGAGGAGGTTGTGTCACTCCTAGCTCCTGTACCCTGCTTGTCTCACCTCGTGCATGTTCCCTTTGGGTAGAGGTCCCCGGATTGACATTGTCAGGGCAATCTTCACTGTCTGATAGATGAGCCGTCTGCAGAAATGTTTCGAAATCAAAATTTGGATCTTCGGTAAAATTGGCCATCGCTGCAAATTCTGCATCAGTAGGTAACGGAGGGGCAGAGGGAGTGGGCTGTACCACCTCTCTTGGTTGAGACTCCTGGAGATGAATTGTGATTGGTGCCACTGGGGCTTCCTCTCTAGTGGAGACTTCGGTAGTGGTTGCTGGAGGGATCAGGACTTGTGAAAGGGATCCACGCATTCTTTTTGCAGGCTGACTCCCTGATCTTCGCCCTTTAAACAACTCCAGATGTGCATACTTTAGGGCTCGAGCAACTGGCACATCATACGCCAGACATCTGTAGATGATTCTAGTCAACGCACAGCAACCATGTAGGGTGGGCTTCCTCACCCCCCGCTTGCCTGCCTCATATACCTGATCTAAGATCCATACTGGCAACTTAATGGGCAAGCTGCCGGTCTCTGCTAAGTACAGTCCGTACCATATCTTCTTGTGAGGCTGAGTGAAACGGTCTTGAGCTGGAAATGCGAAGTGCTGGAGGCACATCCGCAGGGGTATGGCGATGTTGGGGGTGAGGGCGCACATGTCTTTGAGCTTCTTGACTCTATTGCTTTTCATTGATTCTGGTATCAGGGGGTCGCGATCTGAAGGCACATGAGTGCCATACATTTGAAGGGCTTCCCTGATTAATGTTACATTTAGTTCAAACTTCCTCATCTCCTCTAGATTAGATAAGGAGGGCACCCAGAATGTGCCTGAATGATCTTTATCCCCGGTAGGTTTCATCGTGGCAATCAAGTAGTAACACCTGAGGAAGTCAGGTTTTGGTAGAGCTGCACTGAAGTAAGTTTGCAGTCCTGCCTTTCGCCAAATCTCTTGAAGGGGGGCTGCATTTTGTAAAGCCTCAAATTCTCTTGAAAAGAATTGGAAGGTCCACCAAACCCCTCCACACTCCATCTTGGACTCCCAGATGTGGTCCGCGTCTCCCAAGTCCCCTGGCATTTCATTGAACCAGTGGGAGTGCCCTTTTACTCTTTCGGTTAGTCCACTGGGTGGATCTGGAATAGGGATTCTTCGCACATTCAAGAATTCTTCAGGTCTAGCCGTTGGTGGAGCTTCCACTGGCATGTCATCCCAGTTGATGGGGGCACCAGATCCTGCTTGAGAGCTTGTGCCTGCCGCGGTTGCCATGAGAATAGGTTGCTTATCTGCTGGAAGACGAAAGGCACATTAGTGTTGCATAGGAAACAAGATGTAATGGTGTTCCCTTCACAATACTAACATGACACTCCAGGAGGTCAGTAGTTAGTGGTGAGGTGCTTATGATATGTGTGAGTGGTGATTAAAGGTCAGTGTCATCCTAGATGCGTACTTTGGTTATGCAATGGACTCGAAATGCTTCTGTGTTAGTGTAGACGGATTTACAGAAGATGGTCAGGGGGTTTAGTACACAGTTTAACTCTCCACACTTTGATATAGGAGTCGTAGCTTTTAGAGCTAAGGACAGGTGAAGACGTTGGTCTGAGTGTGTGATGTGGATGGGACCTTGTGGGTACCCATTTCCAGACATTCCTGGGGTTGATGGGAGTGTGGGCAGTGAGAGGTGTAGGTATCTTGTCACTTCCTGAGTTGTTGGCCGAGAGTGCTTGTGAGAGCTGCTTCATCCTTGTGTCTATAGTTGAAGTAATTTGGGCTTGTAAGCTAGCCTTGGGCACCCATATCTGTCTAGCGTTAGGGATGGCCTTCATTGACCGCTTAGGGACCCAAATAGAGATGGTGTGCCTAGGGGTGATCCTAGGGGGCTTCTTAGCTTTGATCCTTGGTTGTGAGGCTCGTTTCTTGTCTCCTTGAGAATCTGCAATTGGAGCTGTAGATCTCCCGTCCTTTCGTATCCAGATCTGCTTCACGCCACGAGGTGCTCCATGGTGCGCAGGTTGGCGCTCCTTCCTCTTGGTCAGTGGTCTCCCTCGTATAGAGTGATATTCGGTCCGTTCGTTTAGAATCTTCTGTGGATCAATTAGGAACTCCTTCTTGGCTCCTGAACCTTCAGTAAGGTTGACATTCCTCTGCACCATAGAAGTTTGGACAAGCACATCGTGGTTATCTTCATATGGATTCCTGGAGGGACCAGGAGTTGTTGCCTGTTCTATTGGTTGGAGTGCTCGATTTTCTAGTTCAATCGTGAGACGGCTTTGGCCTACCCAAGCCTGAAGAAGTCCACTTCTTAGGTTCAGGTTGACTGCGTGATCATAGATCCAGTCTTGGCCCAATATAAGCGGTTCGGTCAGATCCTCGTCTTCACACACTAGCACTTTTACTGGCATGCGGACCTCTTGTATGTAGAGGGGAAGATCCACCTCTCCCATACAAGGGGTTTCAACACCTCCTAATCCTATCAGATATGCTTCTATGGGTTTTACCTTCAACTGCAGCTGCTGGCAGTAAGAAAACCGAACTGCACTTGTGGCTGCTCCTGAATCAATTAAAGCCCTCACGCTTGCTGTGCTTTCCTTTTGTCCTATGTCTAGGGTCAGAAAAGGTCGTCGGTCTACTATCTTATGGGTGTGTCCACCTGAAACCTTACACATGGCCATGTGATAGTCTGGAGACTCTTCAGTGTTAGTCATAGGCTGGTCTCTTCCTTGTCTTCTCAACTTCATTCGTTTGATACGTTCTAAGGCCTCTGCCTGTGCTTCCTCTCGAATTCGTTTTTCCTCCTCTTTACGTTGCTTAGCAATATTGAGTCGGCCTAGCATCTCCTCCGTGAGGGGTTCCTGATACAGCTTGACTCTGCATCCACTAATATAGTTTGGGAGGACATCCCCCTCTAAAGTGGCTAGTTGTACTGCTCCACTCGTGGAGATCCTATTAATGATCATAGGTCCGTAGCCTCTCTTCTCTAGCTTTCTTGCGTGTTGTTTCAATGT
The DNA here is from genome assembly GCA_020310875.1 of Ceratopteris richardii. NCBI lineage: Eukaryota > Viridiplantae > Streptophyta > Polypodiopsida > Polypodiales > Pteridaceae > Ceratopteris > Ceratopteris richardii. The sequence continues at coordinate 12,191,262 of CM035429.1, forward strand.
GTAGACTAACACTAGATCTCCTGCTTTCAAGCCCTTATCCTTCACATGGGCATCAAAGTATGCCTTTTGCCGTTTCTTTGCAGCATAGATACCTGCTGCTGCTCGTAGCCTCGTCTCACCTAAGCGCTCTAGATCAAAGACCCTCGAGGACAACTCGTGTCCATTCCACTCATGCTCTTGTGCTACTTTTAAAGCTGGAATTAGGAAATCTAAGGGTAGCACCGCATTTTGTCCGAAGACCATCTGAAATGGGGTGGCATTGAGTACCGTTTTGTAAGCAACTCGGTATGCCCACACTGCATGGTGAAGTTGTTTGTCCCAATCAGAGCGTTTATTATTAACCAGTTTCGTCAATACGTTACACAGGATCTTATTCGTGCTCTCGGCTTGTCCGTTAGCTTGCGGGTGATAGGGTGCAGACTTCTTATGTACCACCATGAATTCTTGAAGGAGATTTTCAATGACCTCATTCAAGAAGTGCGTACCTCTATCACTAACCAACTCTATTGGTAACCCATATCTAGTGAACACATTTTCGAATAAGAATTTAGCCGTCGTTTGAGCATCATTCTTTGTCGTAGCTTTTACTTCCACCCACTTTGTAAGGTAATCTGTGGCTACAATAATATACTCTGCATGGGAGCTCCTAGCTGGGGGGTTGATGGGACCTACAAAGTCTATACCCCACTTTGAAAAGGCACGTCCTCCCATCATTGGCCTCAAGGGCATTTCATCTTTTCTTGTCGGATATTGGGCACGTTGGCATGTGTCGCAACTCTTCACATAAGTATGTGCATCCATATGAAGAGTGGGCCACCACAGTCCTGAGAATAGAATGGTCTTAATTACTCTGTCAGGCCCAAAGTGTCCACCTGCAACACCGCTGTGTGCCGTTTCTAAGACTTTCAGGTAGTCTGATTCATGTACGCACAGTCTTAGGTAACCATCCTTGCCTCTTCTGTATAGGTTATCCCCTACTAAGGCGTAGTCTTGAGCCTCTTGCTCCATGCTTCGTCTTCTTGCAAGACTAGCCTGATTGGGTAATGTTCCCGATCTTATGAACTCGACCAGTGGAGCACTCCAATCTGGGATTAATGACATGTGATAAAGAGTGGCATGCTCCACTGGGGGTCTCTCCTGGCACTCTGGACAACTCTGGATCCACTCTTGTACTTCTTTGTCCATGCTAGGCCAATACACTCCTAAGCGTTTTAGATTCTGCAAGGTTCGTTGTTTAGGGTAGTGATTCCCTAGAGGTCCCTCATGGGCTTGTTGCAGCCAACTAGCATGTTCATCCTCCTCGACACAACAAGCTAACACCCCTTCTGTATCTTGCTTGTACATACTTCCAGCCAAGATTTGATACTTTAATGATTTTACAATTTCCTCTTTGCTTGTCTTAACATTTTTGTTTGCAGGCCCGAAGGTTAGGACTGGTACCAACTTATTTGCCCATTTAGGTACAACTTCTAAATTGAACAGATAAGCATCGGGCAACTCATCAGACACTCCTTGCGGTGGCTCTCCTGAAGTGATGCGAGAAAGATGGTCAGCCCTAAGATGGGTTCTACCTTTCCTGACAACCACTTCAAAGTCGTATTCCATTAGTAAGAGGAACCATCTTACTAAGCGGCCTGTATTGCAAGGTTTATTGACCAAATATAGTAACGCTTGATGATCAGTGAAAAACTTGAACTTGTTGGCCAATAGGTAGTGTCTGAACTTCTTCACAGCATATATCATGCCTAAGCCTTCTCTCTCCGTTGTGGTGTAATTTCGTTCAGCTGCATTTAATTGCCTACTAGCATAGGCTATCGGCAAATCTAGGTTTCCTTCACCTGTGGGTTGTGCTAGCACACATCCTATTGCATGATTGGAGGCATCTACATGGACATGAAAGGGTTTGCTCCAATCCGGAGTAGTCAATATTGGTGCTGTGCACAAACGTCTCTTCAGCTCATTGAAGGAAGTCTCGCATTCCTCATTCCATTCAAAATTCGTTAACAGCCCATAAAGAGGTTTAGCTATGATGGCATACATATGGATAAATCTACGATAATATCCACAATGGCCCATAAAGGCTTGTACCTCTTTCACATTTCTTGGTCTGTCCAACTCTGCTATCGCTCTCACCTTGTCTTCGTCTGTTGATATTCCATTCTTTGAAACAATGTGACCTAAGATCTTACCTTGACGTACCATAAACACACACTTCTCTGGATTCAGACACACTCGATAATCTCTACACTTGTTGAAGATTTGCCTAAGCTCAGGGATGTGGTAACTCCTTTCTTGGGAATGAGCGCATAAATCATCCACATATACTTCTAAGCTCTTTCGCAAGAACTCTTTGAAGACATGACACATGAGTCTTTGGAATGTTGCAGGTGCATTGGTGAGCCCAAATGGCATCACACGAAATGCAAAGATTCCCCATTCTGTGGCAAAGGCCGTTTTGTGCTGATCTTCGGGGGCAATGGCTACTTGGTTGTAACCTGAAAATCCATCAAGGAAGCTATAAACTTCCTTGCCTGCAACACGCTCCAAAAGATGTTCGGTGATTGGAAGAGGATAACTATCTCGGATCGTAGCGGCATTAACTCTTTTAAGGTTAATGCACACTCGCAATTTCCCATTCTTCTTGGGCACCACTACGATAGGGGACACCCATTCAGTATGTTCAATCTCATAGATGAATCCGGCTTCAATCAGCCTGTCAATCTCCTCTTTTATTTTGGCCGCATAATTGTCATTATACGTGTAAGGTTTTTGTTTGGTGGGCTTAGCATCAGCGGTCATCGGAATCGTATGAGAGCAGATCTCTGGATCTACTCCTTTCAAGTCTCTATAATGCCATGCGAACACATCCCTATATTCCCTTAATAGGGCTACGAGCTCTGCTTCTTCATCTGCACTTAGGTCATCTCCTATGTACGTACATCGTTCTTCGTTCCCTTCAATGGTCACTACAATTTTTTTGGTCTTTTCTTTATTGTCATATGCTTCTCCTATAATGGCCTCTCTCTTAGGCATTCGTACCAAAATTTTCCGGTCTTCCACTTCATATTTCTTGAAATTCTCTGGTACTTCAAACAATGATTCTTCCTCTTCTTGTCTCACTACTTTCCTTTTCTTTTTCTTTTGACTTCCTTCACTTCCTTTCTTTGAATTTATAGTTTTAATACTCGCAAGGGGTTCTTCTTCTTTTTGGGTTAACACTCCTATGTCTTCTAAGTAGTGTTCCTCTGAGTCAAAGTAAGTATCCATCACAATGGATTCTAGATCATCGTCACTCTCTTCTTCTTCCATGGACTCACTAGGATCACACTCTTCCAACAAGGGCTGACACATGAACACTGAAATGTCATAACCCTCCTCATCACAATGAGGTGTCCATTGTTCTTCATTGACTGCAATGTCCATGGTAGCTAAGATTTCTGCCCAACCATGAGGCTCAAATTCCTCATCTGGAAATATCATCGGTGTATAGGCTGGGTCTTTTATTGGTCTATCTCCTGGGGGAGCTCCTTCTTCTCTCGCTTTTCGGCGCTTTTCCTCTTCCTCCGCGACCTTGCACATCCACAAGTGAGTATCTTCATGCAACCAGGATGGTTCAGGTGAACTTCCAGAATGCACGGAGATAGAGTCTTCTTTCGCTTTGTGGATAGGATTCCACTGTAGGGGTGGTACATCTCTGAAGGTGTGATCCTTCAGATTGACCTTGGTGGTGACCCCTAAGTGCTGTAAGTACAAGGAGTTGGTTCCCCAATCTTGTACTATTTGTAATTGTCGTAGGAAGGGTCTTCCTAGGATCATCTCGTAAACATTATTCTTCTCAAAGTCACATATGGCAAACGTATGTTCAAACTCTACACCACAAGTGGTTAGAGTTATCCCTTCAAGCAATCCTAGAGGTCTTTCAAAATGACCATCTGCCATTTGAAGTTTCATTCTCGTTGGTCTTAAGGTGGGTTTGCCCCATCGCTTCCACAGGGAGATGGTCGCGATAGCAACACCGGCACCCGAATCCACAATTGCTTTGGTCGTGTAACCTTGATAGGTGATCGGAAGATAAGTGTTACCTTCTTCACCTTCGCTCATGTCTCCTATCTTGTCAAGAGGTATCTCGGGAACTTTCTGCTTAGAGCCTACTTTTGGTATATTGGATTCAAGTTCTGGAACCTGATCTTTCACATGATTCCAGAGCTCCGGTTTTGCCTTGAGGAGTTCCTCTACAGTGAGGTGACATTGAACCTTCGTGTTCTTCACCACATCAGTATTCCTGGGAATCACTGAGTCTTCCTTTCTTACCAATATCGTGGGCGCTCTGATCTGGAGAGATTCAGATTCCCATGGGCCTGTGAAATGAGGCAACTCTTGTAAGGAATTAGATTCAAAATCTAATCTCTCATCCTCTTGTTGCTCTGCTTGATCCCCATAGATAGAGGGAATGTCTTGGGGAAATTGATCATGAAGGTCATCAATCTCAGGAATAGGAGGGGAATCACCCTTTTCCTTGGCCCATTTCTCTTCTTGTATTTCCCGCAAGAACTCTGGAGAGTACTGTTGTATTGAAGGAGGTATTCCAGCATCCGTAGAGTTAGGAACATAAGCTACCATTTGTGGTGAGCGTCCTCTTTCAACGACTGGTTGAGCCTGTGGAGGTAAAGAAACTTGTGATTTGTTTACCAACTGCTCTAATCTTTCTAGTAAACCTTGGAAATGCAACTCTGGCTTGACAGAGTTTGTCTGATTGAACTTTTGGCTAGTCTCAAGTATGGCTTGAGCTTGTTCTACCATTTTCATGCACATCTTCATTCGCTCAATCTCTAAGTCGGCTCTAGGGTAACTCCTGTCTAGGTTTGCAGCTGTTGGCCCTTCTTGAAGTCGAGCCTGGTAGGCCTTGAACATCATGTCCAAGCCTTCAGGAGTGGGGTCAGCTAATACTGATCCTACTCGGGGTGGTGGGTGGGTTACGTGGGGTGTATCAGAGGGTGGAGGAATGGAGGGTGATGGGGGAGGTAATGGTGGAAGTGTGTGGGAGTGCGGTTGAGATGTGATCTCTGTGAGTTTTGCCTTGGTTTCTCTCAAGCTTTCTTCAAGTTCGTTTATCTTTTTTGCCCATTGCCTCTTCATCCTTTCACGACTCTCCTTCCAGGCTCTAGTCCTCTTTTTGGTTATGCTCTCTGTCTCACTCACTTCAGGGCTCTGTTTGGGACCAACACCTTGGTGTTGTTGAAGTGCCTGGGCTCTTGTGATCACCTGCACAGGTGCAGTGGAAGTCACGCTTCCTATGGAGTCTACTACTAATCCCACAACGTTGATAGGAGTGATCTTAGGCATGTTATTGGGGTTTTTTGGGCAATCTCGTAGGAGATGCTCTTTCCCGCAGTCTTGGCAAAAGCCCTGAATGGTCACTGGCTGAGGTAGTGTAGGGACAGGTAGTGGACAGTCACGTACAAGATGATCTCCCTGACATCTGAAACATGGCCCTCTAGGAAATGGGGGTCGTACCTGCCTAGGTTGAGGTCTGGAGTTGGGGTTTGTGTACATGACATTAGAATACTCCGGTTCCCCACTATTTTCACTTGGGTCCTCATAGTAGTATGACTCGTTATGCTCGGGTGACTGCATGTAGTAAGCCTGTGGGCTATCAATATGTGCGGAGTCAAAACTATGGTCACTGGGGTCACTGTCTGATAGCAATGGGGTGACTGGGACTATGGCTCTATTCGGATTGTCTTCAGTAGAGGCATACTTCACTGGGATCACATTGGTTGGAGTAGGGGGTTGTTGCACTAGGACTGGTTGAGGTCTCTGCTGCCCTTGATAAGGTGGCTGATAAGTTTGTTGCGGTCTGTTGTATTGTGGCGATGGGTACTGATTCTGGTATCTCCCCTGTTGTGGATATGGCTGAGGATAATTTTGCCTAACAGTTTGTTTGTTATATGGACAGTCCTGTGCCGAGTGATTGGTGTACCTGCGCTCTATGGTGCAGTACTGGCCGCTAAGGTTCGCCTGAGGTTGGGCCATAATGGGGCATACACTTGCCATATGTTCGCCGCCACAATTGTAACACCGCTTAACGGGGGCAAATCTCGGAATTTGCTTACTAGAGACACCTAGTTTTTGGGCTACCTTCTCTGCAAGTTCCTCGATGGATGTGGCTTGACCCGATGTCTGCTTACTAGAGCTATCAGAATCCTTATAGATTTTTGATAGTTCTAACTCTTCACCTAAATTGTCCTCAATGTCTATGCACATGCGCACGCACTCCTCTATCGTTCTAGGGTCCTTCAGGTACACATATGACCTGAGCTTAGTGCTCAACAATCCATCTAGGAACAAGGCCACTTGTTTGGCCGGTGTGGGTAACTCTGGCATAGGGCATCTCTCCAGGTACTGTCTAAATCTTCTTCCAGCTAGTCTGACCGTCTCTTGAGGTGTTTGTTTGAAACTATGAATTAGTGAGGAGGTGTTGTGCCTGATTCCACTCTTAGAAAACTCGACAATAAATGCCTCTAAGAGTTGGTCTATGTTTCTGAAATGCCTCTCATTTAGCGGTTGGAACCAAGTAAGGGCAGTGTTCCTAAGGGTTAGACCGAAAGCATTATATTGTGTGAATAGGTCCTCCACTTGTTCAGCTTTCAACACTTGTCGAAATTCGGCCACATGGTCATAAGGGTCTCCCGTGCCATCGAAATAATTCTTCATGGACTTCACAAGTTGGGTTGGTCGTAGGGTCCTAGTGTGTTCTCTCGGCCTTGGCAAAGGAAAATCATCAATGTCCCGGTGATTCCATGGGGTTCTATGTCTCTCAGTTTCTACTCTATTCCTTTCTGTTCCCGTTCTTTCTCTTCCCAGGGAGTTGGCAAAACTTACCTCAGGTTTGTCTCTACCTCTATCTCTTTGAGCGCCATGAGCGAGGGAGGTCCCGGTTCCTTGATGACCAAAGGATACATTAGACCTTGGTTGGGGAAAAACAAATTCACCCTTCCAAGTGTAGGCATGTCTGCCCTGCTCAGTGACCACGAAGATTCTCTCTGATGCAGTGTCTAGGTAGGTTACTTGGTCTGGACTATCAGGGTCTTTAAACTCGTAAATTGTGAGGGTGTTCCCCTCCTGAGAGTGAGAAGTTCTATATCTCCAAAAAGCCTCATCGGTTTCCCGATTTAAAAGCAGATCTATGCTTTTATTATCTTGTGGAATCCACTCAGGAGTCATGACTCTGGTCAAGACAGACTTACCGCGGGGAGTTCTTGGCTCTCTCTCTAAGTTCCCTTGCTCTATATCTCCTATGTCGGCCTCCGCAATCACATTTCCAAACTCATCAGTTCTATCGGGAAGAGTGGTGACTACATATATAGTCCCCTCTTTATCTAGGTATGCTCCATTCTCAAACTTGACTACCGGGTGGTCTATTCCATGGGGTTGGTCGGGGTTCTTAATCTGGACCACTGATCTTCTCAGTCCGTCTTCGTAGATGCGAGCACCTAGACGATTCGTCCTGATATATTCCAACTGAGTCTTATAAGGCCCCTCTGGCTTTTCTAGATAGGCCAACCCTGAACTACCTACTGATCTCTCCATGTGATAGGACATCTCAGAATCACTTGTTTCTGATCTGGCAGTGTATGGGTAATCACTCAACTGCTGGGCCCAAGACCTGGCAGTGTGATTGACACTAGCTTCAGAAGATCTGAGGCTTTGTCTGTCTCGGCCTAAGTGTCTGCCTGATCTAAGGTTCATATGCCTGATTTATTCACCCCCTGGAACCCAAGCACACTCTCGTTGCAGGTTGATTTTGCCCCAATTACTTTGTTCTTTTTAGTTGAATAGTATGTTTATGGTCTTGTCTGAAATTGCGTCGTCAGGAGTACTTAAATGAATTTCCGCACTTGATGAGTGATCGATTCCCGTTTACCTTTTTGTCCCTTAGTGTTTTCGCACTTAAGACCTATTTACTTTCTTGCACTTGGTTGATTAATTCTCTTGGACTTACTTCGTGCCTAACGTTGCCCTAGTTAATTACCACACCTAAGTCGTACTTAGCCTAGGCTAGGAATTGACAAAGGAGGGTTATAGGACCTTCCAACCTCAATCCGCTGGTTGATCCGACAGCTATGCAAGCCCAGGATGCCTTCTCCCAGGCCCGGTACTCACCCTTGCTAGCTTGCTTTGATTGCCTTGAGTGCCCACAAAGTTCCTGCAAAAACTCACCAGTTAGTATAGCTTTATTGCCACAAGTATTTGAAAGACCTGCTTCAATAATTTTTAACCCCCTTTTGTAGCTCACTGTATCCCCTGTCTCTGAGAATCACTTAGTCCCACCTATCTCGGGTTTCTATGCTTTTTGCCCCCTACCACGGTTCTAAGTTTTACCAATATGTCAAACACCAAGCTCACTACCCTTCAACCACTCAAAAAAATTCTCTCTCAATTTTCATGCGTTAATGGCCGTGTATCGCGATAGGTCGGGTCGGGGTGTCGCGATAGCTCGGAGTGTCGCGATACCTTGAGGTGTCGCGATAGCTCGGAGTGTCGCGATACCTTGGGGTGTCGCGATAGCTCGGAGTGTCGCGATACCTTGGGGTGTCGCGATAGCTCGGAGTGTCGCGATACCTTGAGGTGTCGCGATAGCTCGGAGTGTCGCGATACCTTGGGGTGTCGCGATAGCTCGGAGTGTCGCGATACCTTGGGGTGTCGCGATACCTCGGAGTGTCGCGATACTTTGGGGTGTCGCGATAGCTCGGAGTGTCGCGATACTTTGGGGTGTCGCGATAGCTCGGAGTGTCGCGATACCTTGGGGTGTCGCGATACCTCGGAGTGTCGCGATACTTTGGGGTGTCGCGATACCTCGGAGTGTCGCGATACTTTGGGGTGTCGCGATACCTCGCGGGGTGTCGCGATACCTTGGGGTGTCGCGATAGCTCGGAGTGTCGCGATACTTTGGGGTGTCGCGATACCTCGGAGTGTCGCGATACTTTGGGGTGTCGCGATACCTCGCGGGGTGTCGCGATAGCTCGAGATATGGCGAATTTTCCTGTTCTATCTAGGGTTTCTAGGAGCTCTAGGCCTGCGCAATGCCGTGGTGCACTCAGAATCGTGAGAGGTCGAGCTTTTCGGAGTGTCGCGATAGCTCGAGCTCAACGCCTCGGGGACTGTGTAGGCAGTTTCTGTACCTGCTGAGCTGGCTGGAGATGGTGATGGAGCTGGTACCTGCAATAAACATGCAAAAAACACACAAATGCAAACACACACAATCGCTCTCTCTCAAACTCGCACACAACAAATGAGGGAAAGGAAGGGAAGAGGGGATATGTAGTGGGGAAGGAGGTGGAGGTGGAGATGGAGAAGGAGGTGAAGATGAAGATGGAGATGGAGAAAAATCAGAAATTTACCTACTACTTACCATTCCAACGCGTCCTCTCTACGTCTTACCATCACACGCTCGTCCTCAAAGCTCGATCCCCGGCAACGGCGCCAAAATTTGGTGTAGCTCAGTGATGAGTAGCACCTCCTTTAATGTCAATCCGGGAAGACGTGAGGATGGTATGAAGACCACGAGCAAGTGGAAGCACAAGTGTGTGAGTGAGAAGCACACAAGCATGCACACACATACACACACACGCGCACACACAGTAAGAACAAAGAGAGTAAGACAATGGAATCACTTCTATTGCAAGAAAGTTCTCATACAAGCTCAAACTACAAGAAGCTGACCCCACAAATGAGCTCTCTAGCTCTATTTATAGTTCTTGACTAGCTTTGGCCCTGTTCAGACCTAGTGTCCGGCCTAGTTAAAAATTAGGTTCCGGGGCTTATTTGAGGGCCCAAACAAGATCTAAAAATTATGAAAATTGGCAGGCAACTACATCTAAGGCTCCCCAAGCTCGAGGACTCCTCGGCTTGTACAAAATGGAGCTACAAAAAGGTGAAAAGATATTTACAAGGGTTTGTAGTGATGAGAATCACTCTAGAATGATGTTGGGGTTTTTTTGAAAAAACTGAAGAGTAGCCTCAGTGCTAGATCTGCATATGTGTCCATACTTGCTTCTTCCCGCATCCTGTCAACAGCATGTGTATGTGTGTCTTTGCATGTGTACTTAAATGTGTGTGTGGGAGTGTATATGTGTGTGTATATTTGTATGTGTGTATATGTGTATGGTTGTGTGTGCATATGTGTGTGTATATGTGTGTGTATATTTGTATGTGTCTATATGTGTGTATGCATGTATGTATGCATATGCATGTGTGTATGTGTGCATGCATGTGCAAGTGTATGCATGTGTGTATGTATGCATGTGAGTGTATGTGTGTGTCTATGTATGTATGTATGTCTATGTGTGTATGTATATATGTGTGTGTATGTGTTTGTATGTATATGTGTGTCTATGCATGTGTGCATGTGAGTGTATGTGTGTGTATGTGTATGTGTATGTGTATGTGTGTGTATGCATGTGTGTATGTATGCATGTGAGTGTATGGGTGTGTATATGTGTATGTCTGTGTGTCTATGTGTGTATATGTATATATGTGTGTGCACGTGTGTGTATGAACATGTGTGTGTATGTGTATATGTTAATATGCATGTGTATTTATTTGTGTGTGTATATATATATATATATATATGTATATATATATATATATATATATATATATATATATATATATATATATATATATATATATATATATATATATATATGTGTGTGTGTGTGTGTGTGTGTGTGTTTATGTGTGTATCTCTTATGTGTGTATGTATATACGTGTGCATATGTGTATGCGTGTGTATGCATGTGCATGTATCTATGTATGTGAGTTTATGTGTGTGTCTATGTGTGTGTGCATGGATGTTTATGTACACATGTTAGTGGATATGTGTGTATATGTGTATGTGTGTGTGTCTATGTGTATGTATATATTTGTGTGTATGAATATGTGTATGTATCATATGTGTGTGTATGCATGTGTATGTATGTGTGTATATATATGTGTGTGTATGTGTGCATGTAAGTGTATATGTGTGCATGTGTGTGTGTCCATCTCTATGTGTGTGTATGCATGAGTGTATGTGTGTATCTATGTACACATGTGTATACATACCTGAATGTGTGTGTGTGTGTGTGCATGGGAGTGTGCTCCTTGTGAGTGCT
>CM035429.1:12214917-12217417 GCA_020310875.1 Ceratopteris richardii
TAAGAATCAATGTTGAGTCAAACATAATCTACCTATATCTTTCAGTAATAAATTTAATGTATCACAATAGATTTTAAACTCCTAATCATATGCACATACACTTACACATACTATTGTGAAGTAAGAATCAATGTTGAGTCAAACAATTACAATCGATTTTAAATTCTCAATCATATGCACATGCACTTACACATACTATTGTGAAGTAAGAATCAATGTTGAATCAGACAATCACAATAGATTCTAAATTCCCAATCATATGCACATACATTGACACATACTATTGTGAAGTAAGAATAAATATTATGTCAGACAATCACAATAGATTTTTCATTCACATTTATACACCCATGCATACACATACTATCAGATGAAACTTTGTATATACGATATACTCATACACACACATACATATACTATTGTGAAGTAAGAATCAATGTTGAGCCAAACAATCACAATAGTTTTTAACTCACAAACAAAAATATTTTTCTTTATGATTTTAATATTAAATTACTTAATATTTATAACAAAAGTTTATACCTTGTTCTTTCTACAACACTTTAAGTTCGTAAAGAAGAAAGTAGCTCTTATGAAAAATGAGTATAGTTGTATTCTTTTATAAAATATTATTCAAACAAATTTATTTCAATCCAAAAAGTATTTGATGTAGAATATTTCGATCGAAAACATTTCTGATTGAAAAGTTTTCGGATCGAAAGCACGTTCAATCAAAAATCTTCGAATTATCATGCAAAAATTATTCAAGCATGTCTAAATAAGCTGACATGTCACCCAATATTTGAGTTGAATAATAAGGGATTACCGTAAAATTCTGTAATTATTCATGAATAAACAAATTGTCGAATGACAATAATGCAACCTAACTCATCAGACTTAAATTCCTTCATTCTAATGTTCATGACCAGAAGTGAATCGTCTTAATCTTGGTCATTTTTGTAGTTATGTAGTCTCTCCTTCCTTTGTATCCTCCTTGATAGTTGTTGTTGTATGAATTGTTGTAGTATGAATTGTTGTTGTATGAATTGTTGTTGTATCCATATGCATTATTGAATCTGCCTCTTGAACTTCCATAGGCTCCTCTGTTGTATCCTCTTCCCCTCTGATTCCTTGGGTTCCTACAACAATTCTCTATGATATGATTTGATAGACCACATATGGCATAAGGTGATGAGCTTTGAGCTCTCCCCCCCGTGCCTTGTCTACCTCCTTTGTGTCTTCCTCTTGAACTTCTACCTCTACCTACAAATTTTACTTGAGAGGTACTTCCTTCATCATTAGATTTCTAACATTTTCCTTTGTTGTCCTTGCTTTTGTTCTTATTTGTATAGAAGTCAAAGGATTGATTAAATTTCTTGTTCTCACCATTCTTCATAAGCATTGCTTCATGTGTGAAAATTTTCCCCATGAGTATGTTGAAGTCAGGTACTTGCATATCCATGTAGAGATCCATGGTTGTGGTGAAGGCTTCCCATTTTTCATCATCTTTGATCCCATTGATGACATGCCTCACAATTTTCTATTCGTCAATGATCTCTCCAATGCTCCCACATTGTTCTACAATGTCCTTCATCTTGGTGAGAAAATGAGTCACCCTTTTTTTGGGCATCTTCTTGAGCTGAAGAATGCTTACAAATCATTCCATGTCTCGTATAATGTCTTATAGTTCCTAAAATGAGGAAGTAAAAATCATGTATGCCTTTTCCAAAAGCATACTTTGAATACCATGCATTAAACCTTTCTTGCTCCTTAGTTGGTTGGCCCTTGCTTGTGAGTATTGGAATCATCTCATCTCATGAGGTGTAATCTCGATTCTTAGAGACCATGCTCTTCATGTGGCATCCACTAATGTAATTAGGCAATATTTCACCTTCCAAAGTCACGAATTGGACCACACCTCCTCTGGCGATCTTGATAATAACAAATGGTCCATGGCCTCTCTTCGAAAGCTTCTTGAGATGTTTTTTTTGTTTGTATAGAAGAACAAAGTCACCTTCTTGTAAGCCTTTATCTTTAATGTGTGTGCCATAATAGGCTTTCTACAATCTTTTCATGACATAAATGCCCATTGTTGCTCTAAGTCTTGTTTCTTATAATTTTTCTAACAAATCAATGTGATTAGACAACTCATGACCTTTCCACTTGTAAATCTCTACTAATCTAAGTGTAAGAATTAGAAATTTTATTTGCACAATGGCATTTTGTGCATACACAAGTTGCATGGTGTAGTTCCTAACACTATCTTGTATGCAACTCTATAGTCTGAAACAATAGGATGCAATTGTTTGTATCAATCAAAGAACTTGTTATTTACTAGTTTTATTAGCATGGTACAAAGCATCTTGTTTGTGCTCTTGAATTGGTCATTCGTCTGAGGATGATAACAACCGATTTCTTGTGCACTATAATAAAATATTGTAATAGTTTCTCTATGACTTTGATAATAAAATGAGTTCCCCTCTCACTAACTATTTTAATTCAT
>CM035429.1:12227417-12254917 GCA_020310875.1 Ceratopteris richardii
TCTAACCTTCGATAATCAACAACTCTAGAAGAAACAATGTAATTGTGTGTAAAAGAATACTATTTGAAGAAGAAGTTCAGTAGGAGGTACATATAGAAATACTAGGGTTCCAATGTCTACATGTCGTGCTTTGAAAATGCTTGTAAGATTATGGAGTGGTTGGTCTTCCACTAAAGTAGAAGGAAAGGAAACATTTAAAATAGTCTAGAAATTCTCACAATTGATAGGGTATCCGATTCTATTGGAGTTTTCAAATTTCATAGTTGACACTGAAAACATGTTGTAAATAGAAACCATCCCACAATGTCTTTTTTGATGCTTAAAGCCTAATATTTTCCGTTCTAATGAAGGTTGGAATTTTCAAAATCGTGAACACAATGAGGACCAAATCTAGATGATTATATGTACACCCATGCACCTTTGTAGACCTACTATGATATCCAAGTGGCTTCCATTGTTTTGATCTTGTGGCATGTCATTGCAAGAACTTCATCCTTTGGACACCTATAGGTTGTGGAGGAGTTGTAATTGTTATAGAAGTTGGATGAGGAAGCAAGATAGGAAACAAAGCTTCTTTGGTATGATAGACAGGGAATGGAGGGGAAAAAGAAATCTTCTTGGGTTTTGGGTATGAAATTGGGAGGCTTTGGAGGGAAAAGATGGTTTCTTGAGTTATTCTAAAATAATTCACTTTCTTGAACTTTGATCATGCAAAAATTTTGAAGTAGGGATCAAAAATAGATCTTTTGACCTTGAAAAGTGATGGGATGGTCGCTTATTAGTATTATGATGAGTTCTAAACTTTTTAAGAATTTTGAAATTTAGGGTCTAAACTGATTATGAAATTTCTTCTCTCTCTAGAAGACAATCTTGAACCTAGGGGAATCATGTACCCGCTTTCCCTTTTAGCCTAGTAATTTATAAGGTATAGATTGTGGCCACCACCCTCTTCTCATTGTTCCATCATTAATCACTCCTTAATCTAAAAATCACATACGTGGTTCATTCTTTTTCTAATGCACTATCAATTTTAATGTCTTGAATACAAAAAATACATATAGGTTGAAGCCTTCTCTTGAAGCCATTGGCTAATAATAGCCACTCTAGAGGAGTTGGAAAGCCCATGAACATTGAATGAGAGAAGGATAATTTTTTAGCATGTTGCTCTTTCTAGATTGGAGTCTTTTTCTCAGTTTTTCTTTCTTTTCCCTTCTTCATTTAAGGGAAAACAAAGAAAAATAGCGAAAGATTCCATTTTCCTTTCTTCGAGTGTTATGTGAAGAGAGTTTCCCATTGATAGGGATCTTCCATGAAAACACCATTGAAATGTTTCCTTTCAGAGCCCTAGTCTTCTTGGCGTAAGAATTTGAAATAGTGGATTCAATAGTGGAGCTTTCATTATCCATGTTTTGTTCTTTCCTTGTAATGTAGCCTTCTGCATTATCCTTTTTTATTATGGCCTAATCTTCTAGATTTTTATCTTATCAGAGTCTTTTGCGTGACTAGATCCCCTTGGATAGTCCAAAAGATTGACCTCTTTTTCCAAGCTACAAGAATTTTCCTTTGCCCCTCAGGTCCAGCTTCTCGAGGTAGACCTTCTCTTAGAAACTTTCAAGGAGTTCTCTTTTTTCTTCTTCTAAGTTCTATGAAGCCTTCTGAGTTAGGATCCATGGGTTGGCATATTCTTTCTTGTCTTATAAATGTCAATATTTTCTCTAAGGTAGGTTTCATTTCCTTGTGAATTTTGGTTGGCTACCTACCAAGTTAGATAGGGGGCCGAGAGCAGAAGATCTCGCTTATGAGGCGTACTTTCCTAAAGTCCATGCAAGATTTCTCTACATCTGACTTCAACAACATCATGACTAGGGGAAACATTACAAATAGGGGAAGTGAGACACCATTCCCCTTTCTTGGTGCAAGAGGGCTTACATTGCTAAAAACTAGGGTAGTGACCATTCAACCGAGTGCCATTACCTAATTCTTGTACCAAGAAACTTGTCCAAATACTTTGGGACACCATCCACATGTCATGCCAAAGCACCAAGTATCATGATATGCATTTGTCACAGGTCCCGAATATTTCCTCAACCCCTTGACCCAAACCCTCACTCAATGGGAAGGGCAATTGTGCTAGAAGACATAGACCAGTTGGGAGCGAAATAGACATGAGAGAGAGAAAGAGGGCAGAGAGTAGGTGTCGAAGAGAGAGATAGAGAGAGAGAGAGAGAAAAAGAGAGAGAAATTGTTGTATGTTATGGATTCATGGAAGGTTATTTGGATTTTTAATGTTTTAAATGTCTAGAAGGTTTTAATGTGGTTGTGTTTGATCTAGCAGGTGAAGAAGCATGAGGGCATGGATACAAGTGGATGCGCGTAAATAAATAAGTTCCACGACTAAATCAAAGACTTCTAGAATCGTTATATTTAAGTTTACCTTGTTATAAAAGTAGTGGTTCGCTTTAGAAAGCGACACCTTTTGTAAATAAAGTAGTTTTTCCTAAAAGATGCTCCTAAAAGCAACGGCCCTCATGTAACTTCTATTTTCAAGACGTAATAGAAATAAACCTATAAATACGTGTACTCGTCCATGAGAGTACACGGGGGGGGCGGGGGGGGAGAGATTGCACCCAATATCGCGTCGATTGTTTCTCTGTTTCTAATTCCTATTTCGTCTTGTTTCTGCCTCTATGTGTGCGTGCGTTGAAGGACCTGATAACAGTGGTATCCGAGCCTCGCACGTATCACTCCGGAGGGGTTTGTTTGTGTTTATCTCCATCGATTGATTCCTGTTTGCGTTCTCTGTTCCTGATCTAAATCCGAATCCGAATCCACGTCCACATCCGCTTTCGCTTCCGCTTCTGTCTCTGTCCTTGTTCCAGTGTTGGAGTTAGACGTCTGCGAAAGCACGCGAACAACACAAGGAAGAAGAGGTAGCTTGGAGCACAACACACAATACTGAATGTATTACTCGAGAATGTACAAGATAAGTAGCCCATTAGGGCAATAGGCGTATATACAAGCCGGGGGAAAAAAACCTCCTAAAGAGGGAAAAAAGTGCCTCGGCGGTACTAGTGTGTTCACACACATCACTACCTAAGTATATCAACAAATCCCCCCTGGGAGTGATGCAGTGAACAAGGAGCTGGCATTCATGTATAAGGAAGTGCCAAGCTATGTGGAAATCACTCCACAAAAGGAAGTAAGCCCAAAGCTTTGCGGAAAGCTTCAAACTTCTCCCTAGGCAGAGCCTTCGTGAAAAGGTCTGCAATGTTCTCTTGCGTGGGCACATATGCCAAGCTGATCTCCCCAACAGAGAACCTCTCCCTGACAAAGTGATAATGCACCTCAATGTGCTTAGTGCGAGCATGGAACATAGGGTTCCTTGCAACTGCCAATGCGCTCTGACTGTCAGTGAAGATGGTGGTGGCAAAAGACTGGCCAACACCCAAATCAGCCATAAGGCGTCTGAGCCACACACACTCAACAGTCGCTGTGAAAGCTGCCCTATACTCAGCCTCAGAACTGGAAGTGGCCACAGTAGGCTGCTTCTTGCTCAACCAAGATATACATGAGCTACCAAGCATGAAGCAAAAACCATTGGTGGACACACAAGTGTCATAGCAATTAGCCCAATCTGAGTCAAAAAAAGCATGCAAATGTGACTAGCCTGGAAAGCTTGATCTGCAACACGCATAATGGACCTGTTCTGCCTGGACTGATCTTCCTGCAACAGAACAGAGACTAACTCCTCAAATGACAAGGCATTTCCGTTTGAGTGAGACTCATGGGAGTGGGAAGCTTGTTGAAGAATCACTCACAAATTTGTCATACAGACAGACATAAAGACAAAGAAAGACAAAGAGAAGTAGAAACAAAGCATTCAGAAAATCAAACGTTAGTGAAGGGACAAATTCACGACTGTAATATAGTTCATAGAAACTTCCAGAAATACGAGTTTTGAATCTCGGAACAAAATGTATATATATAGAGAAGAAGAGAGAAAGAAGAGAGGAGAGAGCAATGAGCGCATAGAACTGGAATAGAATAGCGCATATAGAAATTGAGGATAGTGATATAGAAGACGCCAGAGATTGTGTATGTAGAGATGAATAATAGAACGTGAACTGTCGAGTATTCAAATGAGAGATGGTAAGGAATAACTACTCAGAGTAGGAGAGTTTTCCATAGCTATGAGCAAAGTGAGGCCAAGCTATTTTTGTACACATCTTCTCTAATAGAAAAACACATGTTCATGTGGAAGTTTGAGCGCATTCTTCATATGTGAAGAAATCTGAGTAATTTCATGTTATTGTGAAAGTTAGTTAACAGTTACAGTTTTCTCAGTAAACATTTTCCGATACTTCTGAGAGTTAGATCTCGCAACATTGTGTAAAGATTTTCATGAATGATAGCTCATCTTGAAACTAGGAGTCTGAACTACAAATTGATCAAAAGAGTTTTGTGAAACGGGACATGTACATAGTACAAAGTCTGACCGTAAAGGACATCCAAAACTGATGAAGTTTTTTCTTAAACTTCAGAAAGAGTTCAATTACTGAAGGAAGCTCAGGTATTACTTCCTTACTTTATCTACAATCATTTGATGTAATCACAAACAGAATTGCATTTGATTCCGATAAGATTCTGCTAAGATTACGGTGACAGTTCGGTGAAGTTCCGGTGAAATTCTGGTGAGATCAAAACACAGTTGTAAAGTTTTGAGTTTCAGAAAGTTTGCTAAGCTACTAATGATTATAGAGGTGTTCTAATATCGCTCTAGGTTAGTTCTTGTAACGTGGTGAATTCCGCAGTTGAGCTTTAGCTAGTTAAGCTCACTCGCTGCGTTAACAAGTAGTACAAGAGCTCAACAGTTGATGATGGTTCATTAGAGCTCAACAAGTGGCAATTTTCCGCAGTCTTGTTAGTAAACAAGCTTTTGTCATGAATGAACAGTGGTATCAGAGCGAAAGGTTTTGAAGAGTAGAAAAGGTTTCTCAGAAGTAGAAACGGAAGTAAAGATACAAGAGAATTTGAAGAACTTTACAAGAAAGGTGAAAGCTTAGATGATCAACAACAAACGGCATCAAGAAACATTCCGAAGTAATTCTCAAAAGTAAAGGTCTATAAAAGGTAAAACCTTTTAACATTACACTCACCAGATGTAATAGAAACAAGAAGATTATGGCAGTTCATATCTCTATTGACAAATTGGACAGAGATAATTATCCCGCATGGGTAATGCGCATGGAAGCCTTACTTATGAGTAAGGACTTAATGATATATGTGACAGGAGAAGAAAAGAAGCCGACTTTCAAAGACGAAAGTCAACCAAAGAAAGAAGAGTTAGAAGCCTTGAAGTTGTGGCAGAAGAAAGATGCAATGGCAAGAGCTTATATCTACAATACCATTACAGATCATCTACTACCACACATTAGAGGTCTGGAGAAAGCGGAAGACATATGGAGTGCATTGGAAGACCATTTCCAAAATACGACGAAAGCTAGGAAAGCTTATGGTCAGAATTTACAACGTTCAAGAAAAAGCAAAGTCAAAGCATTAGTGATTATGTCACTAAGATGAAAGACTTGGCAGACAGTCTTGGATCTATTGATGAAGATATCGAAGATCACAGGTTGATAGCACAAGTGCTTGCAAGATTGAGAGGAGATGAAAGGTGGAAACCTTTTGTACTCTCAACTGAACTTTCTTTAAATCATTTTGTACCAGATTTAAATCAGTTGCTTGGACTAATGCTAACGTTTGAGCAAGATTTGAAGACAGACGGAGATAAAGGACATAGTTCGGCTCTGTATGCAAAGAATAAGAAGAAAGGTGATAAAGGTAAAGAAAAAGATGAAGAAGAGATGACTACTCAAGCAAATTTTGCAGGAGAACGTTACATGCATAGTATTAATAAGAAGCACATACCCAAACAATTTAATGAAAATGATTTAGTTTGGTTACGAATTGTTGGAACATCAAGCTTACACTATGCTTGAGGTGGATTTGATCTACATCAAAGGCTATCGCATCGAAAGAATATCCGTTGGAGAGTTCTTTTTCTTATGCTCATGTATTGTATTTTTTTGAGAGATTTTTGATGGCTCATTTACCATTCTAAAAGCCTTGAGCTTTATACATGTAAAGGTAGAAAGATAGAGCCCAAATCCCACGAATTTATGGTGGTTGAAGGTGCATTCAATCAAGCAATCAATCACCTAAAAGTACATCAAAGTAGATCTTCACTTTTCCTAGATTGTAGGAAAGTGAATTGATTCCCTTCAACAACCATTCCCACCTTCATTTGAATTCAAATTTCTCTTGTAGAAGTGGTGGAACACTCCTACAGTCTATATAAATACTTGTAATTACTTGTACATCACATGGAAGCAATATACATACACTTGTGACCATCATTGTCTTGCTCCTTCAATTCTCTGCATCATCTTCTTCGCCAACAGTAATCTTGCAGAGGCTGCTGCTCTCTCTCCAGAGCTCCAAATTGAGTGCAAGATGACGCATTGGAAAGGTATAAGTTTCTAGTTTAGGCCTATATATTTTCAAAGCATTTGGTTTTGTAGATTGGGAGAAATCTGAGTTTTTCTGTCTCAAGGTCAATCTCTATGTACTCCTGAAAAATAGGAAGTACCGCCGGTGAATGCTGCATTCATTCCTATAGCATATTTTTCTTATTCCTCATACTTTTATGCATTCCATACACTCAAACCTATGCATATCACTCCCATAAAATGATTTTTTCTAACTATAATCACGTTGGTCGCTATGGGCATTTGAAGTTCATTGTCTCTTCCATAGATCGTAAGTTTTTTGAGCTAGTCGACCCGCGAACCTATTTGTTTTGTATCGACGCATTCTCCTTGATGCTCCAAAGTACATAGTGTGTTTCTTTGCACTTATCACATGTGTATAAGGTCTATTTGAGTCTCCATAAGCTCAAGGGCTAGTATTGTGCCGGTTGGCTTGACCAAACTTCGTCGCTTCGAAACGCACTTTTCTGCCTTCTACAAGCTTCTCCAAGTTCTTTCAAGGGTTTCAGAGCTATATCAAGATGGGTGACGGCTTTCCCTCAATGATCGAGAAGATTGATCGACACAACTATGCAGCTTGGCAAATAAGGATGGAGGCCTATTTGCAAGGTAGAAATCTTTATGGAATTGTAGCAGGTGATGAAGTTATGCCTATTCCAAGATCCAAAGGAGGACCTACACAAGAGGAGACAGATAAGCTCACACTTTGGTGCGCAAGGGATGCTCAAGCAAGGTCGTACATACTGAACTCTATCTCTGACTTTCTATTACCACATATTAGAGGATGCAAGACATCTCAAGAGATATGGGATGCCCTTGAGACTTTCTTTTCTGCTAGTATGAAAGCAAGAAAGAGTCATCTTTGGAACGAGTTCAACCAAATGAAGAAGACACCGAAACAAACCATCACAGAGTTTGTTACCAAAGTCATGGAGGTTGCAGATCAGTTAGCATCCATTGGAGAGTTGATTGAAGAAGAGGTCATCATGAGGCAAATTCTCAACGACATTCGAAGTGATAAGCAATGGCAATCCTTCACGACAGCTTATGATCTTATCATGGATGTGCAAACTCCAGACTTCAACATCTTTCTTGGATAACTCTTCAATCAAGAAGCCAACAATAGCATAAAGGAAGGTAACTCCTATCATGGTAATTCAACTAGTGCTCTATATGCGAATAAGAAGGATAAGAAGCAGAAAGGGAAGAAGAAGGAAGAAGATGAAAAAGAGAATTCTCAAGCCAACTTCGCAAGGAAGAGCAAGTGGAATGGGAAGAAGAAAGGACCAAAGCAAGACAAAGCCAAAGGTCAGAATGTTCAACCTTGTGCCATATGCGATAAGACCAACCACACCACTCAGAATTGCTGGTTCAATGGGAAGATTCAGAAAGGAAGTGGAAGAGGTGGATATGGCAACAATAGAGGTAGAGGTGGACACAACTTCAACAATAACAATAGAAGCTATAATAGAAGGGACTACAACAATTATTCAAAAGATCAACCACATGAAGACTCATTGCTTCTTATGAATCTAAGCCACAAAGAAGGTATAGAAGATGATCATTTGTTCTACATAGATTCAGGATGTTCGAATCATGTTGCAGGCAATATTGCTCTTCTATCTGATTTTGAAAGTCCAAAGCATAGACATGAAGTGCAAACAGGGGATGACACAAAGCACAATGTGGGGAAGATTGGTAATGTCAAAGCTTCCAATGGCAGGACAAACATTCTGAGTAGGGTTCTCTATGTACCCACTATCACTAAAAACCTAATAAGTGTAGGCCAAATAGTTGAAAATGGCTTGCAAGTTAGGTTCACCCAACATGGAGCTTTTGTGGAAGATCCATGTCAAGGCTTCAAAAAGATATCCCGAGGTGAGAAGCATGGTAGGCTCTTTACTTTTGAAGTAGGAGAAACCAGGAACATAGCTCTATTCAACTTTGGGTCTCAAACCCTAAGTGAGCTTGAAGTGTGGCATAAGAGACTTGCTCATGTGAATGAAAGAACCTTGAAGGATATATGCAGGGATCAAAGTGTTCTAGGATTGCCGAACATATCAAAGCAACACATGATCAATAGGTGTGATGCATGTCAGATTGGGAAGGCACAAAGACAACCATTCAACCACAAAGGCTACATCCACAACAACTTATTGGACTTAGTACATACAGATGTATGGGGACCAAGTCAAGAACCTTCATTGGCAGGATCAAGGTATTATGTCTCATTTATTGACGACCATAGTAGATGGACTGTTCTATACTTTATCAAGAGTAAGAATGAAGTGTTTGATTGCTTCAAGAAGTATCTTGCACATGTGGAGAATCATACAGGTAGATCACTAAAGAAGCTCAGATCTGATGGAGGGGGAGAATACTTCTCCAAAGAGTTTGATGCGTTCTTGTAGGACAAAGGTATCAAAAGGGAAGTGACTACCAGGTACTCTCCTCAACTAAATGGAATTGCAGAGAGGAGAAACAAGACATTGGTTGGATCAGCCTGAACAATGCTTGAAGAGAAGAAGTTGCCACATTATCTATGGGCAGAAGCTATTTCAACTATTGTGTACCTTGTCAATCGACTACCATCCAAATCACTTCAAGCTATGACTCCTTATCAAGCATGGCATGGAAGAAAACCTACTCTTGGACATTGCAAGGTTTTTGGTTGTTTAGCTTATGTTCATGTACCATCACAAATAAGAGGTAAGCTAGATGAAAGGGCAACAAAGGTAGTGTTTATTGGATATGATTCGACTCAAATGGGTTATAGGTTCTTCAATCCTTCAACCAAGCAATTCACTACAAGTAGAGATGTTGTGTTTGAAGAACACAGGTTTTGGTATGATGAAGACAAACAAAAGGTAACACTACCATATGATCTTGATTCTGACTCTCATCAATTAGGAAGCAAGCATGATACACAGGCCAGGATCCAAGAAGTGATACAGACGATGACCAAGATGAAAGAGAAAGGGATTACAAGCTATGGAAGTCAAGAGGCAAAGCAAAGATGCAAGAGGTTGGAGAATGCTCCAAACAAGCACCTAGAAGATCAGCAAGAGAGAAGAAACAACCAGAAAGGTATGGATATGATTCCACATTTGTTACAAAGCATTCAATCTACTTGGCAAAAGACTCTATTTCAGAGGAACCCTCAACCTATGAAGAGGCAAAGGGAAACCCTAATTGGAAAAAGGCCATGAACGAAGAGATAGATGCATTGAAGGAGATGGATACTTGGGATTTGGTTCCAATGTCACCGAATCAAAAGGTAATTGGTTGCAGATGGGTATATAAAGTTAAAAGAAATTCAGATGGATCAGTTTGCAGGTACAAGGATGCTCACAAACTCATGGTATAGACTATGAGGAAAAATTCTCGCTAGTTGCAAAGATGACTACAATCAGGACATTGATAAGTGTAGCTGCTGCAAAGAATTGGAGACTCCTCCAACTTGATGTGAAAAATGCAATCTTAAATGGTTGGATAAGTGAAGAGGTATACATGTCACAACCACCAAGTTTTGAAAACCCTAATCATCCTTCTTATGTTTGTAGACTTAAGAAAGCATTGTATGGATTGAAACAAACTCCAAGAGCTTGGAATTACAGGTTGGTTACATATCTTCACGATCAAGGGTTCAAAGCTAGCAGCTCAGATCCTTCTCTATTCATCAAAAGGGATCACAATGAGGTTATCTATCTATGTGTATATATAGATGATATTATTGTGACAGGTGATGATCTAAATGGCATTCAAAGGATCAAGAGACACATGCAAGAGGAGTTCAAAATCAGTGACCTAGGTGAGCTCACATATTTCCTAGGTATGCAGGTGATATATACAGATGAAGGAATGTATTTGACTCAAAGAAGATACATTCAGGATCTTCTTCTCAAGTTCAAAATGGAGAACACTAAACCTGCAGGCACACCTTTGGAGATGAATCATAAACTTAGTGTTTATGAAGGTGAGAAATTGAAGACATTAAAGAGTATCAAAGCTTGGTAGGTAGCTTGATATATGCTACTCATACAAGGGCAGACATCTCATATAGTGTGGGAGTGCTTAGTCAGTTCATGCACTCACCGAGAAGACCACACATGGATGTGGCTAAGAGAGTACTTAAGTATCTCAAAGGTACAATCAACAAAGGTATATTCTATCCTTATTCTTCAGATTTGGATATCAAAATCTACTCAGATGCAGATTGGGCAGGAGCTAAGGATGATAGAAAAAGTACATCTGGTTACTTAGCATTTGCAGGTTCGAAGCTAGTGTCATGGAGTTCCAAGAAGCAACCAACAGTTGCTTTATCTTCAACTGAAGTAGAGTACAGAGGCTTGACCATAGCAACTCAAGAAGCAATATAGTTAAAAGCATTGTATACAGATTTGGGACTTGTGAGTTCCAAACCTCACGTATTTGGAGATAATAAAAGTTCCATGCATCTAGCGGCAAATCCTATTTTTCATGCGAGAACCAAGCACATAGAAGTCCATTACCACTTCATCAAGGAGAAGCTCATGGAAAACGAGATTGACATTCCTTTTGTTCCTACTGAAAAGCAAGTAGCCAGTGGTTGAAGTTGCATTCAATCAAGCAATCAATCACCTAAATGTAGATCAAAGTAGATCTTCACTTTTCCTAGATTGTAGGAAAGTGAACTGATTCCCTCCAACAACCATTCCCACCTTCATTTGAATTCAAATTTCTCTTGTAGAAGTCGTTGAACACTTCTAGAGTCTATATAAAGACTTGGAATTACTTTTATATCACATGGAAGCAATATACATACACTTGTGACCATCATTGTCTTGCTCCTTCAATTCTCTGCATCATCTTCTTCACCAACAGTAATCTTGCAGAGGCTGTTTCTCTCTCTCCAGAGCCCCAAATTGAGTGCAAGATGACCCACTGGAAAGGTATAAGTGTCTTATTTATTCCTGTAAAGTTTCAAAGCATTTGATATGGTAGATTGGGAGAAATCGGAGTTTTTCTATCTCGGGGTCAATCTCTACGTATTCCTGAAAAATAGGAAGTACCACCGGTGAATGTCGCATTCATTCCTTTGGCATATTTTACTTATTCCTTATACTTTTGTGCATTCCATACACTCAACCCTATGTGTATCACTCCCATAAAAGGATTTTTTCTCATTTTAATCACGCTGGTTGCTATGGGCATTTGAAGTTCATTGTCTCTTCCATAGATAGTAAGTTTTTTGAGCTAGTCGACCTGCGAACCTATCTGTTTTGTATCGACTCATTCTCCTTGATGCTCCAAAGTACATAGTGTGTTTCTTTGCACTTATCACATGCCTATAAGTTCTATTTGAGTCTCCATAAGCTCAAGGGCTGGTCTTGTGCCTGTTGGCTTGACCAAACTTCATCGCTTCGAAACACCCTTTTCTACCTTCTACAAGCTTCTCCAAGTTCTTTCACGAATCATTAAAAGGCGTTTAAAAAATATTCCTCAACATCCTAAGGTTAAACTTTCCCCACGGTATTATGAACCTTTTTGCATTATTGAGAAAATAAATTAAACTTCTTTTCGATTAGATATACCTTCTCATTGGGGTATACATAATTCTTTCCATATAAGTTTGTTGAAATCTTTTCAAGGTACTTTACCACTCATGCCTATTTTAGATGATCCTCCTTTACTTGAAGAGGATGTGGAAATATTGATTCCCGAGAAAGTAATAGATTGTGACGTTACCAGTACACGAACTAGTAAGCAATATCATAGGTATTTAGTCAAATATAAAAGTCACTCACGTGATGAATCACAATGGATACATAAGACCTTCTTATCACCTCCTATGATCATTTAATTTCTGCATATCATTCCCAATTACATTAAACTTTCAGGTTTCTGATTCCATGCATGTGTTTTACATGGTTCATGCTTAATATTGTTCAATGATGGGACATGCGACTGATCATCCATGTCTTTTTTTACATTTATCAATTGAGGTCAGTTGCTTGTCAACTGGGAGGCATGTTGTATTTTATGGAATCATGGAAGGTTAAATGGATTTTTAATGTTTTAAATGTCCACAAGGTTTTAATGTGGTTGTGTTTGATTTAGCAGGTGACAAAACATGAGGGTGTGGATACAAGTGGATGTGCATAAATAAATAAATTCAAAGACTAAATACAAGACTTCTAGAATAGTTATATTTGGGTTTATCTTGTTATAAAAGTAGTGGTTCGCTCTAGAAAGCGACACCTTTTGTAAATAAAGTAGTTTTTCCCCAAAGATGCTTCTAAAAGCAACCGCTCTCATGTAACTTCTATTTTTAGGATGTAATAGAAATAAACCTATAAATATGTGTACTCTGAGAGACTTGTCCATCAGAGTACACGGGGGGAGATTGCACCCAATATCACATCGATTGTTTATCTGTTTTTTATTCCTGTTTCGTCTTCTTTCTACCTCTGTGTGTGCATGAGCTGAAGGACCTGATAACAAAAATAGAGAGAGTGAGCGACACGGGGAGAGAGAGAGAGAGAGAGAGAGAGAGAGAGAGAGAGAGAGAGAGAGAGAGAGAGAGAGAGAGAGAGAAAGAGAGCAAGCCCAAAAACTAACTTGGTAGTGCCTCTCTCAGTTCCATCCTTGCATCCACTGAAGTAGATCACTTAAGATAAAAAAATAATGAGATACCTCTAAGCTTAGCTCAAAGCAAAATCCATCACAAAGTGGAATCTATTGGCATTCTACTCAATCTCAACCATTGCACCATCACATCAATAGATAGATGTTGCATAGTTCACCTTGTTGTCTCATCGGTAGAGAGATGAGTTTACTATGATGAACCTCCATGAAGCTTTAATATTCATTTCGAAAGGACGTTCAGACAAGGCCTAATCTCCCATGATTTAATTAATAAAAAAACTCAATAATATTGTGAAGGGGTAGAGCACCCAATGGGATCCCCCGCATCCCACAAAGCAAGGGAATAGGAATAGTAGCGACAAAGCCTAAGAGTGAAGAGAAGAAGAGTTGGAAAATGTCCTCTTTAGCCCTATAGCAACACTTACGTCAATGGGAGGGCCCATAAATTTTTTGAGCTTTGGCATTGGTCTGAATTCTGAAGTGGAAATTTTTCCACATAAGAATGAAATTTTTGTCCTCAATGAGGACCACATGTCCATAAACTTAAACTGCCATCTCATACTAGACCAACTGAGGCACCATCTCTTGTTGAGATTGCTATTCTAGTCCATCTACTTTGTAGAATTCAAAGCTTTACCCGATTTGTGCCCATTGATCCATTGTAGCCCCTCGATGCAAGGGAGATCACACCCAAGAAGGATATGTGACTTAGAGAAATCCTAAGAGCTAATTCTACGCCTCAAAAGGCAACAATACTCATGGTCAACTCTAGTTGTCAATTCAAGATCCTCAAACTTATTCCAACATTTTCTTTCTTGATTGCATAGATGTCTCCAAACAAGAAATCCTTTATTCCATAGATTTTGCACCCTTTGGTGGTCTATGGAGTCAATTTCTTTGATTCCCATTATGGGAAACTAGATAGAGTCATTATGTCTAATACGACATCCCATTTCTAGTCTTCATTCACCACGATTTATGCTTTCATTCTCTTCCAAATCTTCCACAAAGAGCAAACCAAGCCTAAGCCTTTGGGAATCACCAGAATAGGAAAAAAGATCAAAGTAAGAAGGTCAATATCCTTCCATCGAGCGAAGCCCATTAAGGTAAAAGCATATTTTTTTTCTAAGAAACAGCTTAGTCCAAGAAACTTCCAAGCTGCACCAAGCTTTGATCATCCATTTGGGGACCATTTTATTAGCCATCCCGACAATGTCCAAAATGCACAATCCACCATTGACTTTTTGGTTCGTACATATATTCCATTTGACCTTGGGCATAACCTTTTCGTTGCTGGACCCAAGCACGAAATACATAAGCAACATGGCCCCAAAGAAGAGTGTGATGGTATGTGAAGAGACACTAAATAAGTGGAGTCTTCATTGGCTTTCTTTATGAGTGGTTCAATTTCAAATATCATTCGCCTCTTTCCAGTTCAATAAATAATTGAAAGGGTACGTACGGCCAAAACACAAACAAGAATCTCTCGGTTGTGTGGATGTACAATAAAGTGCAAGCATCTTAATTGTGGAATATAAGCCGTGTCAAACACAATAAGTTCGACATCATATCAAATAGTTGAGACGAATGTTTAGAATTTAGCTGTCCCTCTCTATATATAAATAGATACATACACACACATACATATATATATATATATATATATATATATATATATATATATATATATATATATATATATATATATATATATATCTAAAGAGAGAGAGAGAGAAAGACATAAAGATACATATACACATAGGCGTATACATGTACATACACACACATAGAAAAGGGAGAGAGAGAGAGGCAGACAGAGAGAGATGATCAAAGCTCATTTCTTGCATTTTGTGGAAAATTAGGACATGAAGCAAAAACTTGGTACTAATTGAATTGAGCAGTTGCATGTGCTCTAGGTGCGAACTGGATCAACCCTTAAAACCTAGACCAAGTTCGCAACATTTAAGTGAAACCAGAAATTTTATACGTCCCATGTACTCAACATAAGCAGTAAAGCACCCAAACCATGATCGTATGGTTCTATCATGTGTTTTCTCTGTACACACGCAACTGTTTTTACATGTTGCATTACTATTTGCAAGTGGGTGTAAAGATCAAAAGTTGTGAATGTTTGCGAAACTACGTCATTGCATTTACGCGTGCTGCAACTATGTATGCTTTACCCCCCAAAGTTCATTAAATATAATGAAAGCCTACCCAATGACAGACCATTTGTGTGAATGTACAGATGACGAATCTCCCATTTGTGTGAGTGTAAAGAAGAGGAGGCGTCATATTTGTCGATGAGTCTATATCAAACAAAGAACGAGATGGACGTTTGAATAAACAATCGGCAAAAGCTGTGTGTGGTGTAACTTTTTCATATGGCTGGCCCGCCTTGAGATTGAGAAATGGCTTATGGAAGATATCCTAACGCAGCGTGCGAATCCATCTAACCCATGTTCGCATGCCTTTTATCACCGCCCAAAAACAGTGACGTCTGTTTTGTGTTTGAATTAATCATCTCTGATTTTGTTTGAACCCAATTTTTAAAGTTATTTAATCACATGAGAAGTAGAGAAGTTTATCAGCCCTGCTTGGTCTATCCTGAGGAGACTCTAAATGTCCTTCTATCTGATCCAACGGTGAGTGCCATGGTTCCTCTAGAAATATCTTTTCCGGTGGGACTTACAACAAAGAAGGGGAACCAAATGGAGTCCTTTTCCAATGGAGATTGAGACAATAATGTATTTTCCAAA
Organism: Ceratopteris richardii; assembly: GCA_020310875.1. Lineage (NCBI taxonomy): Eukaryota > Viridiplantae > Streptophyta > Polypodiopsida > Polypodiales > Pteridaceae > Ceratopteris > Ceratopteris richardii. The sequence continues at coordinate 12,243,352 of CM035429.1, forward strand.
CATATTTTTTTTTTCTCTCCGGAGGTTCTACCATCTAGTATTGAGAATGACTTGAAGGGTCGTAGAAGCCTCGAAGGGTCCTTCTCCGAAAAAGACCTTGCACACTCACGATCGTTGCAAAGAAGTAAAGAAATCCACAGTTGTATCAAGTTGGGTGGCATTACAGCGCATCCACATGCAGACATATTTCTCTGTTCGTACTCATCAGTTTCCTTCTTTCTTTTTCACGTCACAACTTGTAAAAATGATAAAAATACGACGTTTTAATTAATGGTTATGTTGAGGTACTTCCGATAGAATATTCGAACAGATACTACAACTCACATGATATCAGCAAAGCGGTCACCTTCAGAAGATGGCATCTATCTTTTCTTATTTCAATTTATGGGCATGTTCTTCTATATCCTGTGGAAGACTTTCCCATCTCTACTCTATTCTTTTCACAAATCATAATCCAATAAAAATTACATCCAATGTTGTGGGCCCTAACCTTGTCACTATAAGTGGATAGTTCCCTCTTCAACTACGGTTTGGTCTAAAAGGAGGATGAACTTCTATTGATGGAGGCATTCCCACTTGAAGATTCCTTAGACATATTTCGGGTGAGATTTTTGAAAAGAGATTGAGATGTCCTAATTATAAGATCCAAAAAGGAGATTACTAGAATAAAATAAAAGGAGAAGGTGGATTGAAAAGACTCGACCCATGCAATCTTACATGGTGACTCAGATTGGACAGGAGATAGTGATCCTAGAAAGTCAAATTTTCATGATTTTTTAATACCTGGATATGGAGTTCTATGGTGGATTACTAAGAAAAACCAAAGTTCGATTGATCGTTGGGCCTAATCTTAGTGCAAGAATTTTTTTTTCTGTTTTTATGCTTACTATTCTAGTTCAGAAGATTCTCTAAAATTTGATTGTTTTTTTAATCTTAGAATTGACCGTGATGAACTATGACAACCAGACTTGCATAGGAGTTGCAAACAACCTCTTGCATCACATAAAGAAAAAATACGCTGAAGTTCAATATCATTATTTTTTAGGAACTTATCAGTCGAATTTCAATACATGCACACTATGATAACTATGTAGAGATAACTGTCAAAATTTGATGGGATAATATGCATAATATCAACCTTGAAGGTCCAAGTTCACAATTAATATATTTGTTACAGGATAATGGGATGTTAGATAAAGATATCATATCTACTTTACATAGGGTTCAAGGTTGAGGTGGCCTTAAGTTGGGAGGTTGTGGCCCCATAAGGGGATTTGGGAATGCGAGCATTTTAGTCAATGGTAGAGAAGCTTCCCTTCTTCTTTATAATTTTCTATAAGTTGAGTGTGGTTGATTAGGGCGTGATATGCAAAACATAAGCCAGTTGGACCAAAATACAAAAGTGTGATGGGCTTTGAAAGGACAACTAATGAGTGTACCTCTCATTGGTTTTCTTTATGAGTGGTTCATTGTCAGTTCAACAAATAATTGGAAGGGTACCTACTTCCGAAACACATACAAGAACCTCTCCGTTGCGTGGATGTATTATAAAGTGGAAACGTCATATTTGTTGATAAGCCGTGTCAAAAACAATAAGTTCCATTTCGTCAAGTAATTACGAATAATGTTTAGAATATAGTTGTCAATATATATATATATATATATATATATATATATATATATATATATATATATATATATATATATATATATATATATATATATATATATATATACACACATAGAGAGAGAGAGAGTGAGATTTAAAGCTCGCTTGATTTTTGCTCAATAAAAATCTAACAGTTTTGTAACAAATTAGGAGATTAAGCAAATGATTGTTACTCATTGAGTCTTGAGCTTACACAAGATCTACGTAGCAATTAGATCAATCCTTTAAGCCTTCATCTCCTGCTTGATGAAAAGGTCAAGAACATTCAAAATTCTCTCTGCGAAGTGGGTCACCACCTTCTTACCACCATTTCAAGGAAAAACCATAGTATACAAATAAATACACAAAAGAATTACTCTACACCCATCCACATAATCTAGATCTAGGTTGGTGAGAAGCTTAGTTTGAAAGACTATTTTTATATTCAAGAATGGATCCTATTGTCACAAGATTATGGTATAAGACATAATCCGAAGCACAAGGAATTCCTATTGAAGAGAGGACATATCAAGGAAAATGTTTGAATGGGGCTCAACAAGTGCCAAGTGGAATTGAGGATGCGAACAAGGGAGTGATCCGTAGTCCCTCTCCATCAGTGAGCAAGGAGTATCCAAAGGGTACCCCAATCAATATCAAAGATATAAGAAAAGGCGTATATGGAGGTTGGTAATTTGCTAATTCACACTTCGATGCTAAGATAAGGAGTGTTACGATTAGTCTATTCAAACCATCGGATCAAATCAAATTTAATTTTACACTTCAACTATATTAATAAAGAGGATAGTACAAGAATTGATGGAGATACAAAGAAGCTCTTGGGCCTTATCACCTTGAGAAGGGAACATTACTGAGAAAAACTAAGAGGCTTCATAATGGCCCGATTATCTTCATGCGGGAATCATTTGCTTTCAAGCTTGTTGTTTTCTATTATAATGGCCCGATTATCTTCATGCGGGAATCATTTGCTTTCAAGCTTGTTGTTTTCTATTATAATGGCCCGATTATCTTCATGCGGGAATCATTTGCTTTCAAGCTTGTTGTTTTCTATTATAATGGCCCGATTATCTTCATGCGGGAATCATTTGCTTTCAAGCTTGTTGTTTTCTATTACAAAGACTCTATGATTCTTGAAGGGGAGGAGAGGGTTTCTTGGTGGTTTTTATCCTTCTAGCCAAAAATTCTAGGGAAGGCTCAACCAACCATTCTTGACGTAGGTTGCCAAAATCATTCGAAATTTTCTAGAGGAACTCACTTATGATCGCATTCCAAAGAGGAGAGGAGCAACCAATCAACTCACAAAGCACATACTGTTTCCACTCAACTAGACAAAGAAACTTGAGATGCTCGTTGAAGCTTCTTCAAATGACTTCATTTTTAGGGCATGCGAAGAAGAGGTGAGAGAGGTCCTCACGCCTCTGATGGCATCTTTTACACCATGGAAAAGATCCAAAAATATTAGCAGCTTTTACATTGGTTCAAATTCTATGTGGAGGATTTTTCACATGAGAATCACTTTCTTACATTCCACGAAAGGGTTCCAAAGATTACCAACTTTAAGATGCCAACAAAACCATGACCAATTAAAGCACCACTTCCTCTCATGAACTTGCGAAATTTTAATTCTCTGGACATCTTCAATCCTATTACCATCTTTTCGTTGGATACCTTTTAGTTTAGTCACTTCTTCACGAATCAAAATTCGACTTTTTAATTTCTACCAACCATTCATCCTTTACCTTCAGAGGCACCAATCTTCAATTTCAATTCTATGGCTCTAATCATGAATGTCTCCAAATCATACCCAATTTAATTCTGGTTGATTCCATAGTTCCTTCCAATGTTGAAGTTTTTTGGAACAATTTCTTTTTAGCTCTTTGGAGGTACTCCTTTTTAGTTTTCCAAATTCCAAATATCCAAGACCAAATGGAATCATCTTGTCTAATGTCAGTTGCCCACTTCCAATCATTGCTAACCATCAAATTTTGCTTCATTTTATTCTAAGTTGACCAAAGGGAACCCACTAAGAAAGATCCCTTAAGGGCCATTGGGATGGGAGAAACAACAAAGGAGGGAGTTAAAACCTTGTAACTTGGGGAAACCAAACAATGAGAATACATAAAACTAAATTTTTATTAAGGATTCCTTGTCTAGTCCCTCTAAGAATGGCATACAATGACACTTTGATCAATTATTGGATCATCATGAATTACGTCACACATTTTGGCGTCCAATTGAAAGATGAGACACATATTGTTGAGGATTCCTTTCCTAGAATGGATGATGGTAGTGTTGGTGCAAATACCAAGCCTACACACTTGGCTAGATATAAAGACTTTATGTTGAAATACTTGAAGACCCATGGGAACCATTGCTATGGATTCTTTACCTTTTACCACTTGTAAAAGTCTATTTGACTTAGAGGAATATTTGTAGCTACCACTAAACTCGTGGGGGTTGTTGGGCGGAAAAGCTACGACTATATTTGGAGAGAATATCTCCTAGCTTAGAGGATCACTTTTCTAGAGGAAGCCAATCAAGAATTTAAATTCAAAATTCAAATGCATCATCTATATAAGATGAATGTAAAACTCGCAGGATAGATCACTCCATATCCGCATTTCTTCTTTATCTCATTGTAGGGGAGTGTGGCTTACTTCATATCCTACATCTCTTAGCATCATTGAGCATTGTTTATCAAGCCAATGATTATGTACAACATTTTTTCATAATACAATAGATCATCCATTATATATGCTTGTCTCTCTGTCATTGCCACTTACTACAAGCATTTTGAATTGCTCATATCTTAGTCATTTCTCCACCATTTTCAATGTTCTATAGCTTGTTGGAATCAGCTCTAAGTTATCTACATCCTATAAAATTTTGAAGACTTTTTACTAAGTGGATTCAGAGAAAAATGCATCGAGGTGATCACTAGTCAAACTCTTAAGAGGTCCTAAAAAGTTGGGGGTAATGATTTGATTGATAAATTGATTGTTATATGTTTAATGCATAATTTCAAGTGATTCTACTTGGAATCCTTAGTTCATTAAGCTAATTTAATATCTCCAAAAGGAATTTTTCTAATTCCTTCTATACCACAAGCACAAAGCTTGACAAGTACCAGGTGTGTGAACAAAAATAGAAGGTTTTCATTGATTCTTGAACTTGGAAGTAGTCTATCTTGAATCAATCATTTCTTACATAATTTCAAAAGTACATAGGCACTTGATTAGTGTCAATGGAAAGCTAAGAGGGCCTACAACTCAACTCTGAAGCAAAAGAGGGCTAGTGTAATGCAGGGACTAGTAGCACTTACGCATTTCTTGGAGTGTCCATCCATCTTTACCAACAGTGGTATTAGAGCAAAGCTAAGTTAAAATGGGAGATGGTTTTCCTTCTTTCATTGATAAATTGGATAGGCATAACTACCAAGCATGGTCCTTGAGGATGAAGACATACTTGCAAGGAAGGAGTCTCTATGGATACATCTCAGGAGATGAGGAGATGCCCATTTTTAGAAGCAAAGGACAACCTACAAGAGAGGAGCATGAAAGACTCAATTCATGGTGTGTCAAGGATGCATTAGCATGGTCATACTTATTTAAATCAATCTCTGATTTTCTTCTTCCACACATTAGGAACTGTAAGACATCCCAAGAAACTTGGGAAACATTGTCTTCCTATTTCTCTTCCAACACAAGGGCTAGGAAGAACCAATTGTGGATTGAGTTTACCACTCAAAGAAAGCAACCCAAGCAAGGCATCTTAGAGTATGTGACCAAAGTCAAGGATGTAGCTGACCAATTGGCAAGCATAGGAGAAGATATTGAATAGGAGCACATTGTAAGATAGGTAATCAATGATATTACGGCAAATGACAAATGGGAGAGCTTCACAACTACCATGGACTTGTACATGGACATGCAGATTCAAGATCTTACCACACTCATGGGGCAACTCTTTACCCATGAAGCCAAGCTCAACAAGAATGGAAATTCATCAAGAGGTAATAGTTCTTCTGCCCTATACACAAATAAAAGCAAGTCTAAAGAGAAAGGAAAAAATAGGAAGATTGAGGGTGAAGGAGCTACCTCCCAAGCCAACTATGCAGGGAGAGGTAGAAACTCAAGAGGAAGGGGCAGAGGACGTAAGCAAGGTAGGGGAAGACCTTATAACTCCTCACCATGTAATATTTGTGGATTGTCAAATCATACTACAAATGAGTGTTACAGGAACTTCAAGAATCAGAGAGGTAGAGGACTTCAAAGAGCTGGATATACACAATCAAGAGGAAGATTCAATCACCATCAAGGCTACAATAACAACTACAACAACAACTACAATAACAACTATGAAGGAGGCTACAAATCAAGGAAAGATTACAACAACTATATAGAGGAGCAAGAGGATTCTCTTGTGATTATGAATATGACTTCAAAACCAGGTACAAATGATGACCATCTCTTCTACATTGACTCAGGATGCTCAAACCATGTGGCAGGCAATGTATCTCTTCTCTCTGACCTTGAGGAGCCAAAGGGTAAGAATCGGGTATAAACAGGTGATGACACCAAGCACTCAGTGATCAAGGTTGGGAATGTTAAGACCTCTGACGGAAATAGAAATCTATTGAGCAAGGTTCTATATGTACCTACAATTACCAGGAACTTGATGAGTGTTGGACAGATTGTGGAAAAGGGTTTGCAGGTCAGGTTCAACAAATATGGAGCATTTGTGGAGGATCCCCAACAAGGATTCAAGAGAATTGCCAAAGGAGAAAAGACAGGTAGATCAATAACTTTTGAACTTGAGGTACAATGAATATTGCACTTTATAGTTACAAAGACCAAACACAATCAGAGCTTGAAATTTGGCATAAGAGATTAGGGCATATTGGTGAGATAACTTTCTGGATCAAGGTATTATGTATCTTTCATTGATGATTTTAGTAGGTGGACTATCTTATATTTTATGAAGCACAAAGGTGAAGTATTCAGTTGCTTTAAAAAGTAGCTTGCACTTGTTGAGAACCAAACAAAAGAAGTCTAAAGAGACTAAGGTGAGATGGAGGAGGTGAGTACTTCTCAAATGAGTTTGATGAATTCTTGGAGGATAGAGGAATCAAGATAGAAATCACAACAGGATATACCCCTGAGCAAAATGGGGTGGCAGAGAGGAGAAATAGACTAATTGTTGAAAGAGCTAGGTCAATTTTACATGAGAAAAAAGTATCTAATTACTTGTGAGCAGAGAGTGTATCTACTACCACTTATATTATAAACAGGTTACCATCCAAATCTCTTGATGGGATGACCCCATATGAAGCATGGCATGGTAGAAGACCTTCACTTGATCATTGCAGGATCTTTGGATGTGTTGCTTATGTGCACACCCATCTCAAATCAGAGGTAAGCTAGACCCTAAGGCAAAGAACTGCATCTTCATAGGGTATGAATTGAATCAGAAAGGTTATAGGTTCTATAATCCTTCCAAAAAAGGATTTATGGTCAATAGAGATGTTGTCTTTGATGAGAATGACTCTTGGTTTGAAAGTGAATGTAGGAAAGTAAAGCTACCTTATGACTTGGAAGAGGAATTTCCAAGCCTCACTAAGGAGGAACCAAATCAGATTGAAGACATCAACTCAGGAAAAAGATGAAGACATCATCAACTTAGAAGAATTCAAGACATGGACGTCCAAAGGAAAAGTCAAGATGAAGAAATTGGAAGATATACTTGAATCATCCAACCAAGCAATCAGAAGGTCACAAAGGGAGACCAAGAAGCCAATCAAATATGGTTTTGAGACTTCCTTGGTTACTAAGCATTCTATTTATCTTGCAAAAGACTTGTCATTTGAAGAGCCATCATCAAATGAAGAGGCAAAGACTAAGACAAAATAGAAGGAAGCTATGGATGAGGAGATTGAAGCACTCAAGGAGGAGTTTATGAAGGTAATTGGTTCTAGATGGATCTATAAGATCAAGAGGAATTTTGATGGATCAATAAGCAGGTACAAAGCTAGAATTGTGGCTAAGGGTTTTGCACAAACCCAAGGAGTTGATTATGAAGAAACCTTCTCACCTCTGGCCAAAATGCCAACCATCAGGGTATTGGTAAATGTGGTTGCATCAAAGAATTGGAACATGTATCAATTGGATGTAAAAAATGCATTTCTGAATGGCTAGATTTCAGAGGAGGTGTACATGTCTCAACCTCCTTGCTATGATGATCCAAGCAAGTTAACGTATGTGTGTAAATTGAACAAAGATCTTTATGGATTGAAGCAAGCACCTAGGGCATCGAACCATAGGTTGACTACATATCTTCAGGATCAAGGACTCATCATGAGTAAAGCAGATACTTCTCCGTTTCTTAAGAGGAGTAATTCAGAGGTAATATATCCATGTGTATATGTTGATGATATCATACTTACAGGTAATGATGCTAATGGCATCAAGCAGATTAAGAATCAAATAATGCAGGACTTCAAAATCAGTGATCTAGGATCACTAAAGTATTTTCTTGGACTTGAGTTAGTCTATACTAACTCTGGAATTTACATTACTCAGAGAAAGTATATATAGGACATGTTAAAGAAGTTTCATTTGCAGGATGCCAAGGTATCAAGCAGTCCAATGGAGGTAAACCAAAAGTTAAGTGCTCATGAAGGTGATGTGCTTCAGAATATTGTAGGTTACCAAAGCATAGTGGGAAGTTTGAACTATGCTACATTGACAAGGATTGATATTGCTTATGGAGTAAGTGTCTTAAGTCAATTTATGCACAAACCTAGGGCACCTCACTTAGAGGCTGCAAAGAGGATTTTGAAGTACCTTAAGGGCACTCAAAATCAAGGATTATAGTTTCCTTATACCTCGTATTTGGACATCAAGATATATTCAGATGCAGATTGCAAAGATGATAGAAGGAGTACCTCAGGTTACCTATCTTTTGTAGGTGACAAACCTATATCATGGTCTTCAAAGAAGCAACCTATTGTTGCTTTATCTTCTACAGAGGTAGAGTATAGAGGATTGGCCAATGCTACTCAAGAGGCCATATGGATCTGATTGTTATATACAGATTTGGGTTTGCATACTACATCTCCAATGATTTTTGGAGATAATACAAGCTCACTACATCTTGCAGCAAATCCTATTTATCATGCTAGAACCAAGCATATAGAGGTCCACTATCATTATGTGAGAGAGAAGCGATTGAGCAAGGAAATTCAGTTAGCATATGTATCAACTAATATGCAATGTGTAGATTTATTAACCAAGGCACTTGATGGTACAAAACTTTGCAGGTTTAAGTCTATGATTGGATCACAAGGCATTCAAAAGGAGTGATTAAGAAGACCAAGCCAAGATGTTTGGCTTGAGGGGGAGCTCTTGGTGCAAATACCAAGCCTACACACTTGGCTAGATATAAAGACTTTATGTGCAAATACTTGAAGACCCATGAGAACCATTGCTATGGATTCTTTACCTTTTACCACTTGTAAACGTCTATGTGACTTAGAGAAATATTTGTAGGCACCACTAAACTCATGGGGGTTGTTAGATGGAAACGCTACAACTCTATTTGGAGAGAATATCTCCTAGACTAGAGGATCACTTTTCTAGAGGAAGCCAATCAAGATTCAAATTCAAAATTCAAATGAATCATCTATACAAGATGAATGGAAAACTCACGGGATAGATCACTCCATATCCGAGTTTATTTTTTATCTCATTGTAGGAGAGTGTGGCTTACTTGATATCCTACATCTCTTAGCATCATTGAGCATTTTTTATCAAGCCAATGAGCATGTACAACATTGTTTCATAATACAATAGATCATCCATTATATCTGCTCGTCTCTCTGTCATTATCACTCACTACAGTCATTTTGAATTGCTCATATCTCCGTCACTTCTCTGCCATTTTCAATGTTCTATAGCTTCTTGGAATCTGCTCTAAGTCCTCTACATGCTGTCAGATTTTGAACACTTTCTATTTAGTGGATTCAGAGAAAAGTGCATCGCGTTGATAACTGGTCAAACTCTACAGAGGTCCTAAAAAATCGAGGGTAATGATTTGATTGCTCTGTGTATAGTGCATCATTTCAAGTGATTCCACTTGGAATCATTAGCTCATTAAGCGAATTTAATATCTCCAAAAGGAATTTTTCTTATTCCTACTATACTGGAAGCAATGAGCTTAATAAGCAACATGCATGTGAACAAAAATAGAAGGATTTCATAGATTCTTGAACTTGGAAGTAGTTTGTCTTGAATCAATCATTCCTCACATGATTTCCAAAGTACATAGGCACTTTATTAGTGTCATTGGAAATCTAAGAGGGCCTACAACGCAACTCTCAAGCAAAAGAGGGCTGGTATAAAGCAAGGATTAGCAGCACCTACTCATTTACTGGAGTGTCCACCCATCTTTCCCAATAGCTAGGACCTGAAAGATTTTCCTTTTAAGTTCAACTAGTTGAATTTGAAGACTAAGATGTGTATTCTTCAATAACCCCATTCTCATAACTTGACTATTATATTCGACTTTGTAGATGTATTCAAAGTGAATTCGTCAATCAGCCAACTTTTTATGATCCGCTAATAAACATGTAAAATTGAAATATTTGGATCAACCTAATTAGTGATGAAATTCATCATCCTTTTCAATAAAGCCTCATCATCATAAATTTCCCTATTGAGGAAATTTCAAGTGGATGGTTATACCAGAAAGAGGCAATCATTATGATATATTGTAAACCCATGTATCCAATAAGTGACTTATTAGGGAAAATAAATTAAAGGTTTTCAAGGAAAGAGATTGTATACCTCTTTCATAAGAAATAATATTGTCTGCCTCTTTTGTAATAGAGTGATTGACACTAATAAGTTGTCAATTGATTGAGAAGACACCACTCACATTTAATTTTTTATACTCAAAAAGTGACTTAAGCTCAACATTGCAAGATTTGGTAAGAGAAGGACCATTGTCTTTATAAAATGGATAATTAATTCTTCCTAATGCATCTAATGCTAAAGGCTTTGAGTTGTATTTTTTTCTTTGAAAGGTTCACAATTAATTCTTATAAAACCCATTGTCGAATAAGTAAGATTCTCTTACTAGATCTACTTCTTAGCCTCTTTCTTTCCTATGAGATTTCCTCTACCTCTCTCTCTCTCTATCTCTTCTTTTGATTCTTAATCCATAAACCTTATGTTATTTTCAAATTTCCTTAGGCCTAACCATCATCTTGACCAATTTATTTTTTTGAGAGCTTTTCCAACAATGACGATGTAACAAAGTAAAAGAATCAAACTAGATCTGAGAACAAAGAAACACTATGAGAATTTATAAGTACAAGAGACCATAAAAGGTATGAAGAAAATGGATGGATAGATTGCTACATACTTGGTTAGATAGATATATAGATAGATGGGTAGAAAATTACATGTATAGATAGATAGATAGATAGATAGATAGATAGATAGAAAGAAAGATAGATAGATAGATAGATAGATAGATAGATAGATAGATAGATAGATAGATAGATAGATAGATAGATAGATAGATAGATAGATAGATAGATAGATAGATAGATAGATAGATAGATAGATAGATAGATAGATAGATAGATAGATAGATAGATAGATAGATAGATAGATAGATAGATAGATAGACAGACAGATAGATAGACAGATAGACAGATAGACATACATACAGACATACAGATAGACACACACACCCACAGACACACACATATACAAACAAATAGACAGAAAAATAGACAGACACACAAACACACACACACAAACAAACAGACAAACACACACACACACATAGATAGATAGATAGATAGATAGATAGATAGATAGATAGATAGATAGA